>JAUIMM010000052.1:39260000-40460000 GCA_031769625.1 Taudactylus pleione | reverse complement strand
TAATCTCTCAATGTTCCACATTCCATATAATGGCATTGAAGAGAGGAGAAAAGGGATCCAAAAATAGTGCAATACTATAAAGTTTTAATTCCGCACAATATATTAAAAATTCTCATACATAGGATACATTTATGTGTGTATAAAATGCAATGTGAAAAAAACTCCACCAATAAAAATAAAGTAATCAAGGCGTACTGAAGGAGTGGGTGCATTTAAAATACACCTATACTCGCATGACTGAAACTCACACTTTCCGGGACCACAAATCTGCGTGACTGTATCGGCATGCAACCAGGTAGGTATTTCCTCTGTCCCCACATCAATAGGTCATTCAGATATCCTATTAACAAACGCGTTTCAACTCACATACAGTCAGGAGCATAAATATTGGGACATTGACAGAATTTTCATATTTTGGCCTCTATTCACCACCACAATGGCTTTGAAATGAAACAAACAAGATGTGCTTTAACTGCAGACTTTCAGATTTAATTTGAGGGTAATTACATCCAAATCAGGTGAACGGTGTAGGAATTACAACGGTTTCTATATGTGCCTCCCACTTTTTAAGGGGCCAAAAGTAATGGGACTATCAAATCAAAAGCTATTTCATGGACAGGTGTGGGCTATTCCCTCGTTATTTCATTATCAATTAAGCAGGTAAAAGGTCTGGAGTTGATTCTAGGTGTGACTTTTGCATCTGGAATCAGTTGCTGTCGACTCTCAATATGAGATCCAAAGAGCTATCACTATCAGTGAAGCAAGCCATCATTAGGCTGAAAAATCAATACAAACCCATCAGAGAGATAGCAAAAACATTAGGTGTGGCCAAATCAACTGTTTGGAACATTCTTCAAAAGAAAGAACGCACCGGAGAGCTCAGCAACACCAAAAGACTCGGAAGACCACGGAAAACTGTGGTGGATGACAGAAGAATTATTTCCCTGGTGAAGAAAAACCCCTTCACAACAGTTGGCCAAATCAAGAACACTCTCCAGGAGGTAGGTGTATATGTGTCAAAGTCAACAATCAAGAGAAGACTTCACAAGAGTGAATATAGAGGGTTCACCACAAGATGTAAACCATTGGTGAGCCACAAAAACAGGAAGACCAGATTAGAGTTTGCCAAACAACATCTAAAAAAGTAATTACAGTTCTGGAACAACATCCTATGGACAGATGAGACAAAGATCAACTTGTACCAGAATGATGGGAAGAGTAGAGTATGGAGAAGGAAAGGAACTGCTCATGATCCAAAACATACCACCTCATCAGTGAAGCATGGTGGTGGTAGTGTCATGGCTTGGGTATGTATGGCTGCCAATGGAACTAGTTCCCTTGAATTTATTGATGATGTGACTGCTGACAAAAGCAGCAGAATTAATTCAGAAGTGTTTCGGGCAATATTATATGCTCATGTTCAGTCAAATGCCTCAGAACTCATTGGACGGCGCTTCACAGTGCAGATGGACAATGACCCGAAGCATATTGCAAAAGCAACCAAAGAGTTTTTTAAGGCTAAAAACTGGAATGTTATGCATTGGCCAAGTCAATCCCCTGACCTGAATCCGATTGAGCATGCATTTCACTTGATGAAGACAAAACTGAAGGGAAAATGCCCCAAGAACAAGCAGGAACTGAAGACACTTGCAGTATAGGCCTGGCAGAGCATCACCAGGGATGAAACCCAGCGTCTGGTGATGTCTATGCGTTCCAGACTTCAGGCGGTAATTGCCTGAAAAGGATTTGCAACAAAGTATTAAAAAGTGAAAGTTAGATTTAGGATTGATTAGTTTGTCCCATTACTTTTGGCCCCTTAAAAAGTGGGAGGCACATATAGAAACCGTTGTAATGCCTACACCGTTCACCTGATTTGGATGTAATTACCCTCAAATTAAATCTGAAAGTCTGCAGTTAAAGCACATCTTGTTTGTTTCATTTCAAAGCCATTGTGGTGGTGAATAGAGGCCAAAATATGAAAATTCTGTCAATGTCCCAATATTTATGCACCTGACTGTATAAGAGTCTTTTTCAAGGTGTATGTGGTGGTAGCCATCTTAAATACCCTAAGGACAAAGCTGATTGGATAGTCCTGTCCTAATTAGGGAGAGATTGTTAAGACTAGAAAATTTATACCAATGAGCTTCAGTCAATAAGAGTTGGTGCTAAGCTAATAAAATCTACTAAAAAAACATAATTAAAAAGGCAGCATATATTATAAAACCTAAAAAAAGATCCTTTGGAACGCATAACCTTACTTCCGGTATATGTGTGGACCGCAAAGACATCACTTCCGGTTTTTATTAAATCCTTAGAAACAACCTCAATACATCAAAGAAACCTTTATTCTTTTGTATATCTATATCCGGGAGATATACCTACATCTCCTTTATAGACTGATTGTTTCTCAATAGTATTAATCCAGATGACCGGAAGTACGTCTTCGTGACTTCTGATTGTGCGTTCCACAGTCTGAGACGCACCACAGACTTCCTGTTTTGATCCTAACTGGAAATACGTTTCTGTGGCTTCCGGTTGTGAGTTTCATAGTCTGGAACGCACCATAGATTTTCTGTTAAGTCCTATCACAAGAGTGTGATTTACTGAGCACTAGAGTGTAGCTCGCTTATTAGCGTCCATAAATCTAAAGTGTCTGTGCAAAAATATATATACAGAAACAATATTTTTTATATATAAATTACCATAATAAAAATGCACACATAGTCCTAAAATACTTAAAAATGGGAAGTGGGACTCTCACATATATTAAAAACATAAAAGGATATTAAAAGGAACCATTTTAGCTCACTAAGTCCCCATTGAGACCGTTCGGTATAAGCGTCTTTAGATCATAAATGTATTTAATTTCCGTTTGTGCTAATACATTATTAAGATGTTTCTTTCTCCAATGGTTCTCTACATGTTTAATACCTAAAATACTTTTTATAAAATTACAGGACTGGTTATGATGTTCCTTATAATGTATGGATAGGGCATGTTTCTCAAATCCTTTTATGATATTTCTCAGATGTTCAGCCGATCTCTCTTTAAGCATTTTCGAAGTACGACCAACATATTGGAGACCGCAAGTACACTCAATAAAGGTAAACACAGTTCCTGTTACACGTTATAAAATCCATAATATTATATGTGACTCCCGTATTTTTAGATGTATATTCCACCGTTTTAGATTGTTGTTTTGTAAAACTCCTACATACGATACAGATGAAACCCTTTGGTCTTAATTCTCCCCGTTCTTTTTGGTGGGATGGCACTTTTTACTATCTTATTTTTAAATTTGGGGCCTTTTTATAAATAAACTTTGGTTTTGTTGGAATAATGGGATTGAGAATTGTATCCCGCATCAGAAGATACCAGTGTTTCCTAATAGATTTTATTAGCTTAGCACCAACTCTCATTGACTGAAGCTCATCTAGTATAAATTTTCTATTCTTAAAGATCTTTCCCTAATTAGGACAGGACTATCCAATCAGCTATGTCCTTAGGGTATTTAAGATGGCTCCCACCACCATCACATACACCTTGAAAAAGACTCTTATATGTGAGTTGAAACGCGTTGGTGAAAAGGATATCTGGATGACCTATTGCTTTGGGGACAGAGGAAATACCTACCTGGTTGCATGCCGATACAGTCATGCAGATTTCTGGTCCCGGAAAGTGTGAGCTTCAGTCATGTGAGTATAGGTGTATTTTCAATGCACCCACCCCTTTCGGTACGCCTTGATTACCTTATTTTTATTGGTGGAGTTTTTATCATATTGCATTATATACACATATAAATGTATCATATGTATGAGAATTTTTTATATATTGTGTGGAATTAAAACTTTATAGTATTGCACTATTTTTGGATCCCTTTTCTTCTCTCTTCTATGTCATTATATGGATGCGGAACATTGAGAGATTAAGAAGTGTCCAGTACGTTGAATTGACTATGATTGGAACGATATCCTTTTTTCTGAAAATCGGTCTGAAGATAGAGGAGTTTATATACCCTGTCGGGTGAACTTTGTTTTATTGCATTCTTGTGTATTGGTATATGTGATACCTATCTAATATTTAGTTTCTCTTACTTATGTGGTAGCGCTTAGTGATATACCCTTGTTGTTATATCAATGTATTGGTTCTCTAGGGACTCCATTCTATCACTACATAGCAGCAACCGAGTGAAGTGCAGGTCCCTAATAAATTTCTGTATAGACCGGTATAATAGGGTTATAGTGAGAGGAAAGGGAAAGGCATAGGCCGACAGATTAGAAAAATCATACAGACCAACAGCGCTAGCAAAAGTCACATACTATGCAGAAAAACACTAACTGCAAAAGGGTGTTACATTCAACTACTCAGGTTATGTAGCGCTATAGCCGACCAGATATTGCTTCTGACTCCTGGGAGAGAAGCCATAGATACTTCCAACTGCACTGGAGTCTACATATTTTGATCCATTGCTTTACCTCCCATCAGACACATCACAGTATAGAAGTAAATAATATTGTTAATAGAGTCCAATAGAGAGGGGTGCTACCAAAGATTAAATATAGATGCAAAAACTTGAACAAGGAATGGGAAAAGAATCTTATAGCTAGGTGCACTCAAGCAATGTATTGAATATTAAAATATAACTTTTAATAGAACATATAAAATGTTTTATTGTAATAAGCACATGTGAAGCTAGCGAAATAAAAACAAAACATAGATATTGTAATAAGCACATGTGAAGCTAGCGAAATAAAAACAAAACATAGATGTGTTTTGGCCTGTGACAAAGCTATCTGTATAGCGAAACGCGCGTCGGCAATTCCGCTGACGGAGCGCACTAGTGTATAACTACTCATTACTGTGCTATCTAATACTGTTTGACTCCGTACACGGAGCAGTCGAGCTAGTGCAATGCAGTTTGTTTGTTTGTAGGTCTGCGGGAGACCAGATACACTGTGCATGTGTGTTATGTTAGATGCGTACACTGCCTATTAAACACAGGCTGAATGGAAACCATCTCCCTAAGACCATCTCACTATGTATCTATACCACAATACCCTTATCTAGTGATACACTGACTCCGCTGGATGTCAGGTCCCTGACGGCAGTGATTATAGGAGCAGTGTTGTAGAACCGTCACTGATACATATATATAGGATTGCCTAACCATATTAAAGATTTTTTTATCCATATATATAACCTACTAACAACAATGGTTAAGGGTGATAATACATGGAAAATATATGTATAATATTATTGTGGTTAGATATTTATATTAAGAATAACAATATGTTGCTACAATATCGGCTTTTGGATACAATTAATATCCAATAATATCTTTGGCAACTAAAGCAAGTATTGCAACATTATTGGGTTACAACTACAGGAGGAAACTCTGTAAGAGTTATTTATGGTCTATAAACAACTGCACACAATATAATAAGAATAGCACTACCTCCAATTATTAATTTATGGTGAAAAGCACAGACATATTTTGGATGCCAGTTTATCTACACGTCAGCGGAATTATATTTTAAACACTTGTATTTATCTATTTCTCTTCACATTCTTATCTATGTTTTGTTTTTATTTCGCTAGCTTCACATGTGCTTATTACAATAAAACATTTTATATGATCTATTAATAGTTATATTTTAATATTCAATACATTGACTCCTGGGAGAGGTATGTAGGGGGACCAGACCCAGCATTTTCCAGAGAGCTGTGGCTGAGCCTGCAGAAAATGGCCACCAGAGACCTGTGAGGGGGCGGGATCCAAGGAGGAGAGCAGCTCAGAGCGTCCAGACCGCGGTGGAATGATGCAATGAGCTGGGGGAGTGGCCGCTGTAATAGGGAAAGCTGACGTCCCCTGGCTGATTTTTGGCCACTGGGACGCTGGATTCCAGCACCAAATGTACCCTGGTGGTCTAGTGGATCACG
The DNA here is from genome assembly GCA_031769625.1 of Taudactylus pleione. Classification (NCBI taxonomy): domain Eukaryota; kingdom Metazoa; phylum Chordata; class Amphibia; order Anura; family Myobatrachidae; genus Taudactylus; species Taudactylus pleione. The sequence continues at coordinate 40,454,060 of JAUIMM010000052.1, read as the reverse complement.
CGGTCGAGGCCGGTGTTCACTCTCAGCACCTCCGGTCTGTCCCCTGAGACCAGAGGTAAGACTGCCCAGCCGCGGGCTACCGCAAGCGGTAACCCACCTTACCTGTCCCCTACATCCGAGTTGCAGTCTGGGGTTCTCCGTGGGGCCGGTAGCAAGGTCCCTGGGAGCACCGACGAAAGTACCAAGCGATGATGGAGTGGTAGCATAGACGCTTGGTGATGGAGTGGCAGCATAGACGTCCTAAGGACAGTCTGATGCTGCGCACTCAGTAATACAGATAAATAAAATTAGAAATGATAAAAATAAAGCTTTGGGCTGCATAAGGCAGCCACTATTATAAAAGGTGATCCTTTTATAAAAGCTCCTGCCGTACACCAAGCAAACTGATTTGCCTCAGGCTCAGGGGCAGGGTTTAGGGGGGAGGGACCATTTCATCTTGGCAGTTGAAAGCTTAAATATTTGGTGCCCGGTCCTTATCTACCACCTACACCCCATGGTATCCCTGTGGATCCCTATGGACCCTGAAGAAGAAACACATTTAAGAACCAAATACTTAATATCAAAGAATAATTGGCATACATTTGCTAAATAAAAAAAAAAGAGAAAAAGTGATTACTTTTATCAGACTAGTCCTAATAATTCAATTACTTAAGAGGGTATGTTCTCATTATGTCAAAATTCAGAATGTGGACACCAGAATGTGATTGTGAATGTTGACAGTCACACTGTCCACAGTGCAGGTTTAGGATTAGGGTTCTACACTAGAAAAACACTATATCCACATGCCGACTGTCGACATGCACAATTTCGTCATTTTGAATATCAATATTGACCATGTTGACATTCTGAATGTCGACATAACATCGTGTGTAGCAAGTGACTGGATTGACAGCAGCTCCTGTCTAATATCTACCGCATACAATATGCAACCTCAGAGGATGATATCTCTGTAGGCTGTAAAGCAGGGGTGGGCAATAAGCGGCCCTCCAGATGTTGCAGAACTACACATCCCAACATGCCCTGCCACAGTTTTGCTATTTGAAAATGCTGAAACTGTTTCAGGGCATGCTGAGATGAGTAGTTACACAGCAGCTGGAGGGCATTTATTGCCCACCCCTGCTGTAAAGCATGGTTCATATGTGGAACACAACTTTAAATATGAGAAGGGCACCTTAATCCAAAGGAAAGTGAAAAGTAAAATATAAGGTATAGTTGTTAGTCCAAAAAGAATTGCTGTTACAGGACAGCTACCTCCACAAAAATAAGCAAGCAAAAAAGAAGCTAAATTGTACATCTCTGTAGTTGTAAATAAAATAAAAAAATCACAACAGCAACCCCTATCTCTGATTTATGTCAACAAATTACGCAGACTACTGCTCAAATGTTATACTGTATTTTATTTCATTCTTGAACTGTATAATGTACATTTTACTTTGCTGTTCAATAAAACAGATTTAGAAAAAAAAAAAAAATAGTGTAAGAGGACAACTTGAATACCAGATTTAGTATAAAAACTGTGCAAATTGGAAATTACGATTTATTATATTAAAAATCCACAAAGAGTAAGAAATGACCAATACAAATTACAATATAAACACCCAGGAGTTAAATAAGAACATATTGAGTAAATAAGTTACATAAGAAAAATATAGTAATTGTAGAAGAAAAAAAAAACTAGGTAAAATAAATCCAGCAGTAATAGTTCAAATAAGGATAATCCCTATTATGAAAATGTGTAGTCCATATGATGATGCTCAATTAATTATATAACGGCAAGCCATCGGAAAGCCTTACAATAAACAGTAGCCAGTCAATCCCTCCAATAAAGTAGGTGGAAGAGCTGATGCTCTGTAGCAGTCTATTTCGGGACAGCACGTAATAAAGGACAATAACCATTTTCTGTCAATGTAAAAATGTTTGTAAACATTTAGTGATTTTAGATTGAAACTTCAGAAATAGTGTGGGCATGATTTTTCTAGCGATCACAAAATAAATAGAAAACAAATGTTCTGGATGGACAAACTTCACTATGGAGCACTAACCTGTTGTACTGGATACACATGTTGTTGCATAAACTGCTTTACTTGGTGCAGAACACTTTGCCCTTTGGCACTTAGAAAGAACAGCTCCCCAGGAGAGACTGATAACTCTACGACTGTGTTGTCTCTTAAACAAAAATAGTAATATTTTGTTATTAACAGAGATAATATTGTCATGCTATTCAGGGACATATTACCAGCGATATAAACATTTATAGGCATTGTCATTAATATGGACATATAGAAGAGTTTCATAGCCCTTCCCAAAAATCCGATTAGTCTTCTAAATCCAATTACTTTTCTGAATCCACTTCCCACCTGGATTCATGAGGGTAATTTGCCCAGGAATGGGATGGGGGTAGGAAGCTATAGAGGGGAGATAACAAGGCAGATGTGTTGAAGTGGAGCAGAATCTTTAGGACAGTTTATTTTTAGTGGTGTAAATGCCTAATTTGCAGGTATTGATGGAAGGTTGTTGTAGAAAGGCTATGAGCAGACTGTAGGGCAGAAAAGTAGGGAAAAATGCTGCTTTGTGAGATCATCTAAAAATCAAAATATGCCATAAGGTTTACAGTTGTACGGAGCACCCTAAAGGAAAGGCTGGATTGTTCAAAATGGCAATCAGAGGAGAAGGAGGTTATATTTCATTAGAGCAGGGATGGGGAACCTCAGGCCCGGGGGCCGTATAAGGCCCTCGGAATCATTTGGTCTGGCACTCTGAGCTTTTTTCTGCTAGCCTCATCTGGCTAGCAGGGTGCCTAGAACGGCACATTGCAGCCAGAATCTATGCAGCAGTGCCGCCTGAAGCGTCCTTAGGACGCTTCAGACGGTCACACCGCTGTCCTTACAGCTCCACGGAGCATCCTCAGGTGCTCCGTGATGTCACATGGAGGGGGCGTGGCCTGCACCGGGCCCGCAAATAATATTATATATATCAAAATGGCCTTCGGCAGAAAAAAGGTTCCCCACCCCTGAATTAGACGAACACCGAATAGAACAGGAGGGGCTAGAGACCCCTGTAGAGGTTTAAGTCATAGCAAAGCATAGGTGTGAATTAGAAAAAGGCCAAGTAGTGTATATGTACCTGCACTTTATATGTACCCAAATTCTAAAACCAAATGGGGAATGCCAAAAAAGAGCACTGTGCCAGCTGAATTAGCTGTATAATAATGTTTCTTAAAGTTAGGTATAATGATAATAATATTTTACAAAAGAAAGTATACAGTGCACAGCTGCACAAAAATAGTAATTGAAATCTCAAATGGCTACAATAATATTATTAATTAAAAATAAAACCCTTATTCAAAAAAAAGCTCAAAAGCTCTAAAATAAAAGAAACACTGATCCACCAAAAGTAATAAAGTCACTTCAGTAGATATTGCCAGGACCAGTGGTAAAGCTGGGTACACATTAGACAATGTATAGCCAGCATGACATAACCGACGACGGGACCCGGCATGTGGCAAGTGCATACACACTTGCCGATGCCGGTTCCGACAATGGGAGGGTTGGTTCATGCTACATTCTGCAGCATGGCATCGTTTGGACATCCCCCGTCAGCCCTGTAGCAGCGACCCGCGGGAGCGTGCATATCATTGGTACACTCTAGGCGATGTACCCGATATGTTGCTCTGGTCCGTGGGATCGGACTAAATATCACCTAGAGTATTACCCAGTATAACAGTCAAGTTCTGAGATACTATGGTATAGATTAAAATCAAAGCATGGAAACAATTGGTTCAATTGAATTACTTTGATTAATAAGGATAAGTTAAATAATTGTATAAAGTCAAACGAAAGTGCTTCTGAGATCTACTTAATCCGGATAGACAGAGAAGGGTAAAAATCAAGTTAAGACAAAAGGATTTTGGTAAAAATCTTCAGATCTACATTTTACAGGTACTGTATACCTAGCGGTTCCAAGCATCCCACCAGAGACTTTTTTTTAAAAAAATATGCATCTTATTCACATCACTATTGGTACAATGCAAGAGTACACTGAATACTGACCCTGGCATTTCATGTGCTGCTTTGTGCAACTCTGTTAATAAAATGGCTAAAATTAGCAAAAGACAGAGTTCAGATACGAGTGACCCCCGCCATGCCTCATGCCATGTATCGTTATGTTTAATCTGCAACTTCATACCAATTACTTTGCGACAAAAGTACTAATCTAGTGTGTCTGGTACAATGTAAGTGACTTTGTATGTAGCAACAATGCAAACAAGAAGCAAAATTCAGGAAAAAATATGAATTTCTTCCTGTGGTGGCGCATCTAAGTCGCACCAAGCGTCTCATGCCATATGGCACAAAAACACTAGGTGAATGAGATACCTCGGTACAGTGTAATGGGGCACTATCAACTGCCCAAATTTGTGAATTTATAGTCTTTCAGAATGACAACTTTAGCACTGGTGTTAGCTGCATCAAATGATGCACCTTTCAGGATAGAGTTAAAAAAACTCAGTAAGTCTACGATGACAACAAGGTTTCATCTTCTGAGATGGGGAGTTCAACATAAGAACATCATCAGGGGAAAGCTTAAAGACGTTACAGGATGCTAGGTAGGGGTGAACTCAAAGAAACCTCTGTACGGCCAATTAAGATTTTAGTGCATAGTGAAGAATTTGCAAAACTCTGCTGTGATGTTTTTCTGAGTCAGACCAGATGGCCCTGCTTGTCCTTCGTGCATGAAAAGACATTACAAAATTGCTTCAATCTAAGTTTAGCAATCCCAAAAGTATCTTACATGAGTACTTAGATGACATCATCACAATCTTAATTTGAAACTGACCAAACTCTAGTGGGTATTGGGTGTAAGTGGCAAAGAGTGGGAGGTAAATGAACTAGAAAATGAAATGTGCCTTTACACTTGGTAAAAGTTGATAAGTCCTTAGTGAACTTAAGAAGCCAGAAAAAAGGGGATTTAGGTAAGTGATAAGAAAAGGATTATGACACATACTGTAGGTAGTACTAACTAGGGTAATGTAATAATTAGTAAATCTCAGGGTTGGCTGGTTTAAACCAAATTAATTTATTTTTTTTAAAACCACTTGTTTTTTATTATGCTGTGACAAGAAGTACAATGCTGTGACTGATATTATTCCACATTCTTGTTGCTTCTGGTCTTTATCTGAACAAGCTGAACCAATGCAGTAAATCACACACACTACAAAGATATAGGGAGTATGAACCAGATAAGAGAGCTGCTAAATCTGCCTTGCATCAAGCGAAGACTTCTCCCCCATCAGGAAAGAAAACCACAGCTAACATTCTCAATCTTAAAGAGTAAACATCAACACATAAAACAGGCAATATACAGAGAAACACCTCATGGTTTAATCTCCATGAGTGCTAGAAAGACAGTCTCTGTATCATCTTATGAATGGTGGACGAGCAAAAAAAAGTTAACCCCAATGTATTTCCCATTATTTAACAACTTCTGACTTTCTGACTGCTCAAGCATCTTCAGCTAGTGTAGAAAGTTTTTTTCTTCTTTTGGTTTAGTTAATTTGAAGCTTCGAAACAGACTGGGAACTGAAAAGGCCTCTAAACTAGTGATTTTATTCAAAATGTTTAATGCCAATGACGTTTCCAATGCTAATGCTGAACTCCTTTTATTGTGTTTGTGTGTTTCTCTGAAAAGTGCTTTTGTGTGTTTTAATTAAGTTTAGTCTAAAATTGGTTTTATTGAAAGATGTCAAATACATCATATCAAACCCCAATAACTTTGATTTGTTAATGTTAGAAAGCATTAAAACGTGATTGATCAAGGTTTCTAATACATAGCAAGATTCATTTTTTTTTCCATTTAAACATTAATGCCAAAAAACTGGTTTAAACAAAAAAAAAAAAAAAAAACGGCTTACGGTTTTTTTTTTTTTAAATAAAAACTGTTTTTCTTCCAACCCTGGTAAATCTATATAATAAATCGGGAATGGCTGTCTCTTCTCTGTTATGTGTAACTAGACTCGCCAGTAGCCCTTTGACAATGGTTTCCACTGCTGCGACGGGGTAACTGGACACTCTGTAGAGCTTGCTGCAGGGTGCGGTGGGGGGGGGAAGGGGGGGGGGAGAGAGGGAGTGGGAAACTAAAGGCCCAGCGAATGACAGGTCACAAATACTAGTTAGACATACTATGGAGTAGATGTGAATACAAAATATCTTTAAACACAATACACATATTTTGAAGCAAATGTAAATACTGAATACAGTATCATGCAAATATCTTTTAGCAGTATAACCCAAAATTAAAAATTAAAAGTAAAATATATAATATTTATATCCACTTTGTCAGTGAATTTTAGTGCGGTCTGAAAGTTTTCTCTTCTTCTGTACACTGACTAGAAAAAACATATTATAAAGAAAGATTTCCATACCTACATATAATCACTGAAGATGTACACCTGGCTGCCACCAATATTTTTTCTTTAACTTAAAACATTGTATTCTAAGAATGACATCCATTAGCAGTGCTGGATCAAATAGCTATGTGTGCTCTTACAAATTAGCAACTCTGAGTGTATAAGGGACCGTTTTAAATGAACCACGACAATAAGCGGGGATGTAGTCGGCATACGGGATGCAGGCGGTCTGAATACCGGCGCCGAAATCCTGACAGGTCGGGATCCCGGCCCCAGTATCCCGACTGCCGGCATCCCAAAGGTAAGTATCGGGGTGTTATGGGGAGGTTAGGGTTAGGCAGGGGGAGGGTTAGGCACCGGGGAGGGAGTGTTAGGATTAGGGTGCAGGGAGGGGGAGGTTAGGTTTAGGCACCGCAAAGGGAGTGTTAGGTTTAGGGTGCGGGGAGGGGGAGGTTAGGTTTCGGCACTAGGGGGGGACGTTAGGGTTAGGCATCGGGGAGGGAGGGTTAGGGTAGGGGTTAGAAAAATACTCACCGCTGTTCTCTATGGGTTTTGGGATTCTGGCTGTCGGGAATGCCGCTGTCTGTATTCTGACCAGCGGCATCCTGACAGCCGGTATTGCCTCTGCAATGTGTTCAATTATAATTTGACTATAAAGTATATCTTCTTTCCATGATAGTGGAGACCTCTGATCATAATGCTACTAATTCTAGCTCAGGGACGGAATGGGACTATAAGACATTGTCAGTCATGGAATCCAAGGTATATGTCATCTTAGCCAGGCGTATGGCACCAGAGCAAAATTTGTGAAAAGCTTGTCGAAGTTCAGGAAAGTTACCATGAATCCTGCAAGTATTCGGGCTGCTGTAAGACCCTTCAACTCGGAGGAATTTAACACCGGACCCCTTTCCAGTGCAGGCTGCAGGACTATGCCTGTACATTGCTCTACGGAGGACTCGAGGAACAAAGTTCTGATTTCCAAAATCAAAGTCTACTGCTTCAGGGTTTGGCTAATATGCTAAGGAGCCAATTTCAACTTGGAGGGTGCAATGGACACCTGCGCAGGATCCTGCAAGATGCTTTTGGCAAAAGATTGAAATCTCTAAGTGCAGATTTAGTGGAATCAAGATGGAAAGGGGGGCTAAGCCTGATGGCACTCCAGCAGTGTGAGTGAGATGGGTGGAAAAACACCTTCCTTGCCAGTGAGTGTAAAGTTAACAGAGTGACCAAGGTCTAGGCTGATTTACATTCAGGATACTTAAACAATCTGGACTGGTTATAAAAAAAGGAGGCTGGAATACCCCCTGCAAATATGTGTGTAATAACTTTATACAAAGGACAGTAAAATCCCAAGTAATTGGCTCTTTTAATTGCCTTCTATTATTTTTTACTTTACTATTATCATTTTATTAAACTCAATTTTTATTCGGGAGAACCCTGCATAATATGCAGAATATAAACGAGGAGGGGACCACAATGTCCTGGAATTGGATCTAGTCATAGACTTACTGATAATTATAGAAGTCTTTTGGAGGTATTTGGAACCTTGAGTATAAAATGAAAGAGATTGTGCTATTTATTACCGTTTAGCCAGTTTGAGCCCATTTTCAGCCATAGGTTGAACCATATCAGCAAATATACTAGCATTCTCCCCACTGGAATTCCCAAGGAGGAATCTTGCGTGGATGCCCTAAATAACGAAAGTGAAGGAAAAAACTAAAGTCAAAAGGAAGTGGGAAATGTTCCTTGTTTTAAGTAGCTCTGCTCAAAACCATATCTAAATAAAATATAAATCACAGGTATTTATCTCTGCCTTCAATAATTATTGGACGGTTAGACACTGAGTTTAGGTCTGCAACGGACATAATTCCACCCTTTTAACCAAAAACTCAGTAATGTTGTCATTGCAAGAATGGTTAAACTGTTCTGGTCTGGAATAGGATGAGGAGTAATCACATAAAAGGCTTAAAGTGGTTCCATTTTACTTGGTACCTGAGCTGACTTATGCATGTATGGAACGAAGGCAGTGTAAATTTTACATACATGGTGGAACTTACCTGTAGTATCCCAGCCAACTTAAATGATGCAAGAGCAAGAAAAAAGTTCCAGTCTTGAAATGAAGCAGATACACCACGACGGCGGATATAAATGCTCTTTATATCCTCAAACGCAGGTATTCCTAGAAAACAGAGCAACTCAGGTATTCAGACTTAAGATTGATAGCACTTTATCCACTGCTCGTATAACTCATTAACAAACTACTACAAATATACTTGCTACTTAAAAGACATATGGCATTTTATCTGTTCTTTGTGGTACAACCAGATAATTCAGTCGCCAGAGCACTTAAAATGTCTTCTTCCTCCACTAAGGGGCACAGGGAGGACAATGAGTATACCCTGGAGAGGAGTGTCTTGGCACCAAACAGTTAATTTAATTACCTAGCTGCCCAGGGCTTCCTCTCCCCTATACCCCGTCCCACAACCAGTTTTCAGATTGGTGCCGGCAGGAGCAGGAATCAAATGCAGGGGGGAATGCTTGTAAGTGGTGCCCGATATATTTAATTATTATTTGTTTACAGAGGGGCAGTGAATGGCGTCATATGGATGCCATCAGTGCCGCTCCAGCAACCCCAATGCTGCGGCGGCAGCACCGGCAACTGGGTTGATGACTTCCATTGTGGGCTCCATAGAGGATTACACTCACCTTCCAGAGCCCGCAGCCAGACACAAGGGGGCAGGTAAGCTTCAAGCAGGGAGCCGCATACTTGCAGCTTTACACGATCAGTGTGTAGACAACAGGCAGTGTTGGTAGTGTCGATCTGAGGGTCCCTGCTCTGTACACTAGACCACCATGGCATTTAGAATGGAAACACTGATTGTAGCGGCAGTGGCCATTGTCCTGGGGTCCATACTAGAGGGGGAGGCAGGCTCCTCCTGTTAGCCCATCCCCCACACCCAAGCACGTTCCCTCAGTACAGACAGCCTGTCTCAGATGTTCACCTCTCCGCTCTCCTAATTAAAAATGGGCATCCAGTTTAATTGCATTTCCTGCCTCAGCTCATGCAGGGAGAGAAGTTTGGGCTCTTGACTCCACTATACTTTGTTGATGTAGTAACTGATTATATTGTTAATCTCCTTCCTGCTGTTGCTGGATTGTTGAGCAGTATTTGTCCACTATTCTGGTTCCGTGTGCTTGTAAGAGTTAAGTGCTTTGGGCCTGTAGGTGTACTGCTGCTGTGTAAAGATCACACTGAGACACCCCAATGGTCACTGCTTTTTCTCTTATTTGTGCAGCCCATTTATAGTGTATTGGTGCTGCTTACCACTCTTTGGGCTAGATTCAATTCAATTCAACTGTTTGGTCCGACTAAAGGATATCTTCTCACACCCCCCTGAGGGTGCGAGGAGAAATCCGACAAAAGTGCCGGCCGTGCGGCTGGCACTTTAGTTGGAGAATGCCAGTTCTCGCAACTAAACATCCATATTAAGTTGCGAGAACCAGCATTCTCCGACTTAACTGGCAACTGTCAGACCAAATAGCGCGGTGAATTGTGAAATATTAATACACAAATAAATAGATATATATCTGTATATAATATGTGCAAAAAGTGTTTCATATATAAAATATATAAACAAATTTACTTTTAAAACAATAAACAAACTATCCCCATATAAAAAAGGGATAGTATACAAACAACATAAAAGAATGTGCAAGTACAAGTTTAAAAATTATTTAAAAGATACAAGTAAATAAGACTGAAATTAGCTTATCTGATCATAAAAACTGGTAAGTTCATGAGAGAAGGTAAAAAGCAGGAGCATCCAACTCGTTTCGTCCATGTATTGGACTTCTTCAAGGGATGGACTTGTACTTGAACATTCTTTTATGTTGTTTGTATACTATCCCTTTTTTATATGGGGATAGTTTGTTTATTGTTTTAAAAATAAATTTGTTTATATATTAAACACTTTTTGCACATATTTATTATATACAGATATATATCTATTTGTGTATTAATATTTCACATATTTATGCATTGTGTTAACACTTATTGAAATATGGCGAACAGATTGTCATTTTTGAGAGTTTAAGATTATATTTATTCACTTGGCACTTTATATTTTAGCATGTTATTTATACAAGGTTATACAAGCACAATTGGCGCTCAGATTCCTGTTCCATTAATTTTATTTGTTTTTGTGTATCAGATTACCACTGATACAATTCCTACTGGTTGAGCTGACACCCATATCATTGGGGAGTGCTTGATACATTTTGGTTTTATATAAATAGTAAAATAAGATACATAGAGGGGACCTATAACAAGAAGTCTCTATATTTGATTGGCGCTGTAATCTTCATTTGCACTATATATATATATATATATATATATATATATAATCTCCCCATACAACGATGGCCTTTGTGTCTTTTGCTTCGCAGATACATGCAGTGAGACTCCTTTCGTGGTGTCTAGTCAGGAACTAGTTTGGGCTTCAGCACGGACACAGGTAACGTCTCAATTAGTTGATAAGCTTGCAGCCAGAGCCAGACAGTTAAGATTGCAAGCCCACAACAAGGAGCGAGTAAAAAAAGAGGGGAATAAGAAAGGCCGGCACAAACAGAGGCAAGGTGCGTAGAAAACCGGTATCACAGAAACGAACCTTCGCAAGCCAGGTGCATCAGGGTACTTACCGATAAATCCCTTTCTCTAATTCCACTGGGTACACTGGAGCTCAAGACAGTGGGTTATAGACGGTGATAGAACATAGCCTAGCACTTTAAATAATTTAGAAGTGTGACTGGCTCCTCCCACTCTTTGTCCCATCAGCCCCAGTTTAAGAAATTGACCACTAGAGAAGATGGACGACAACAGGAAAACGAGGAGAAGGTGAAGTCCACAGAACGGAATAAGAATGACTGAAGGAGAACAGAGGAACCCACTGCAGGGAAAACATGCAGCCACACAACCATAGAAGGTACCAAACCCAACGGTAGGTACGCAGCGCTGGGCGGGCGTCCAGTGTCCCCTGTGGAATCGGAGAAAGGGATTTATCGATAAGTACCAAAATCCTGTTTTCTCCTTCATCCACTAGGGGACACTGGAGCTTAAGACAGTGGGGACGTCCCAAAGCCAACCTCCCGGGTGGGAAGCGCGGAGAGCTTGCCAATCCCACAGCCAAACCGAAACAGGGAGCGCCAAGAACCGTAGGCCCAATGGGAAAGCAAAAGCTGAGGATCAAGTGCCGTAGAGAGCAGGAAACAATCAGAACTCCTCATTGAACAACTACAGAAAATTCCACAACAGACAGCGTAGTCGAATGGAACAGAACGGCCATCTAGAGGAGAACAGCAGACAAGTGTCAGAACACCATAATCTCAGCTGAAAACAAACCAACCCGGACCTTTGGTAGCAGACAGCCCCAACAAGAATCCATAGAAGGCAGTAATACGAGAACAAAACTCAAGAAAACCGTACCAGAGCCTAAAAAAGGAAGATGCTACAGTCGCAGACAGCAGAATCCCAGCACTGCCGGGCATAATCAAATCATATAGCTATATGTAGAATTATACAGATCTACAGATAGAGTTGATCCTGTTCACAGACTCCTCTAACAAGTAGTATACATGACAGCCAAAGCCAAGAACCGAACAGTCGATCAGGACCCTTCTTGAGGTCCAACAATGATGGGGTTTTCAACCAGCGCAAGGGTTCGTTTATAGAAGTCTCAACGAGTGGAGATCCCACTGGGCATGATGCAGAGGCGGCATCAGGAGGATTGAGACTACAACTCCTTGCAAAGGTTCAGACAGCAGTACAACAAATTCTGGAAACAGAGGGATAAAACAGCAACTGGAACCCTGAAGGTGAAAAGAAAACCACAGCAACAAACCCCAAACAACAGACAACTTCCAACGTGACAGAAGTGTGTAGTCAGTAACAGCTACTGGCCCTAACCTAGTATGAAAACAACCGGGATACCCTAGCAGTTCACAATCACGGATACAATAGCCACCCAGTGACAGCAAGCATCCTGTACAGCGAGGCTAGAGCACTAGGACAACCATGAAGGTACCGGTCAGTGTGATGAAAATATCAAGCAATACTGAACAGTAAAACCAACAAGGCCTCCTGCATGGAACATAGTGACTGTCACACTTTAATGTAAAAATGTGCACTAGCCCATAGATGCACCTCACTCCAGAATGTAGCATAACCCCAACAGATTCTAGTAGAATAGTGTCTCTAATCTCTATGTAAGAAGTATGAACCCACACGCCAGGAAAGCTCTAAAGTGTAGCCAACTGACAGGTACCATAAAAAAGCGTATGGCTGCTAGGACAGCAGCTAGGGAGCAGAAGGGAGAATAATGGCTATGCAATGTCAGGATGCATTAATAGAAGCATCTTCCGAGGCTTTAGTGGGCTAAGCCCACTTACCTGTGAGCGACCAGAAGCCCTCTGGACGCTACGTAGAATGTCAATGACCTTTTCCATCTCACAGCAAACCGCCTTGTCAGGCATAGAGAGTAGCTTGCTTCGGTGGTCTAAGGGCCTGATTCAGAGCCGCTCGTAAGCGGCCGCAGGTTCGCTCCGAGCGATGTTCGCACATCTGCGCATGGGTTGTAATATGCATCTGCGAACCAGTCAGTGCGGTCGGAATTCGTGTGCTCGCAAAATAGCGAATGCCTGCTAATTTGAGTGACAGGATGAGGCGTTTGTGGGTGGTAACAGGGGAAGGTGCTTGAAAACGGCCGTTTTAAGGGTGTGCATAATTAACAAAGCAGCGTCATCGACCACGTCACTTGGTTGTCTTTTAGCCTGAACTGCTCGCATGATTGCGGTAGGAAAATGCTACCACAAGAGTAGCGAGCAGTTCATACGCCGTTCGATGTACTCGATTAATCTAATAAATAGCGGAGATGACGTATGATGCGAGCGGCCAGGGGGCGTTTTTTTCAAAATAGCGAGCGCATGTTTCGTTCGCTTGTTCAGACCGCAAAGAGCGAGCGCTTAATTTAAATATCCGGCCCCTTTTTCAGACCGACCGTCTGCAAATAGCGTCCGGCTCTGAATCAGGCCCTAAGACCCAATGCTCTACAGCTTGGACTTCAGTCTGGAGAAGTTGCAGTAGAAAATACTGCAGAAACTAGCAGAATTGTTAGTGGAGACATCAAGATCATAAAACAGGACCGCATTTTATACCCGAGAGTGTTCCATTAGAGATGTGTATTCATATAGAGATTATACATATACCCCCCCAAAAAATGGTCGGCTAGTGTAATTATCATTACATTAACACTTATAATTGTGAAGTGCGTATTAGCAGAGGCAAAATCGCAGTATAGCGTAAGATATTAACTAAGACCCTGTACCGGGTCTTACATATTTGAGAATGAATCTCCCCAGTGACCCGTGACATTTATAGTGGTCACAAAGAGAGGGATATTGAAAACAAAACAATAAAATTGAACCGAGGGTCAAGGATTTACTTGACGCCCACCAATATAATACAATCCAGACTCTGCCTATCTCGGCGGGTTGCCCTCAGGCCTTTAGACATAGTAGCAGTAACTGCAGTCTGTTGTAATCTAACCAATTAGCCCTGAGGATGGAATAGAAACTGTATTCTCTATGTTCTGAAAGGAAATCTACCTAAGGGCCACTGCTTTATAGACTTCTCTTGCTGAGTTAGCTTGTTCAGTCTGCGACAAATCAATAAATGGAGTATTAGAATTTATACTGAGAAGGGTACCTGTACATAGACAAAGAATGTGTTAGGTATCCCAATTAAAGAAGGGATATATCTGTAGTCATAACCCCAGGTAGGGTTATAACAGGTTTTCCCGATTCTTATGATATATTCATACAAAGAATGGGAATATATCATTATATACACACACGTACATACATACAGTACATATACATAGTTGCATGAGAAGTCAATCTCTTCAAAAGAAAGAGTAGTGCCAACAAAGTAAGTTTACTGTCAGACTCCTGCACCTGGAGATAAGCATGCTTATATTGCACTTGGGCTACTGCATTCTTAAGGCCCCCATACATCAGCAATTGATTGCAGCAATTCTGCAATTTGCAATCGATTGAAAAAGGGAAAGATTTTATACACAATCGATTGCAAATTGCAGAATTGCTGCAATCAATTGCTGATGTATGGGGGCCTTTAGGCCCATATTCAATTAGGGGCGAAAAGTCCAGTACTTTTCGCCGACATTGCTGGTTTTCCATGCGAAAAAGTATCGCACTCGTCCCCGCTTACCCCCGTATGCAATTAGAAATCAGCGAAAACGGGACCTGGCAAATTCGGAACTGGCTAAAAGTGCGGTCAGATTGGAGAAATCAGACTGACACTCCAAAAGATGCATTGACATTGCAGATCACTGTAGCTACCCCCCGAAAAGGCCTGCTGAAAGTATATGGGGTACTTGTTGTTAATAGCTACTAATTAGCGTCTTTGCAGATGTGGTAAAGAATAACATTTAGAAGGTTTTTTTGCAGAAAAAAGTAGACCCAGCAAAGTTGGGGTACACGAAAATGGGTGCTAGCATATTAAAAGTTGCCTAAAAAAATCCACCTGCCACAAGCACCTGCAAAATCCTTGGGCATCCTTTAGGACGCCCCTGGAGTCTATTTCGCTAGTTTTTAAGTTTGTCCCCCAATTTTGTACTTTTTCAAAGTAATTTTTTGGGGTGTTCTTAAATTATTATTTTTTTACTGTTTTTGACACAGTTTAGCTTTGGGGGCCAAGGGTGCAGGGTGGTTCCGGCAGCTTTCATAGGTGAATCTTTTTCGCCTTTCCAATGCATTGATTTTCCGCAACGGCGAAAAAGTCTATGGAGTTGAATACGAGGATAAGTTTTCACCGGTCATAATGACGTCACCGGCGATACTTTTCTGCAGAAACAGGCTTTTCGCACCTAATTGAATATGGCCCTTAGAGTCGTATTCAATTAGAGGCGAAAAGTTGGAAAGTTTTCGCCTGTCCGACTTTCCGCCTCATTCGCCTGTTGCAGAGGCAAAATTATTCAGTGCGTGTCCCCGCTTTTCACCTAATTCAATTGCAAAACAGGCGAAAAGTACTGAAAGAATTGTGGAAATCAGTCTGTATTTCAGAAACAGATGCACTAACGTAGGGAATCAATATAGATGTGTACTAATAGCCCTAATAAAACTATTTTGGCTACTTAAGTTGTGTAAATTGCTTGCTATTAGCGTCTTTGTAAAAGTGGTGAAGAATAGCATTAAGCAGTATTTTTGGGTGAAAATAAATAGTCCAGTCAAATATGGGGTACTTGAAAATGGGTGCTAGAATATTTTTATGTCTTTAAAGTGAACTTTTTAAAAACATGAAAAATCCAACTGCTGCATGCACCGGCAATCCAAAAAACACCTGACCTATACTTGCAACCCCCTAAGAAGCCTATTTAGCTAGTTTGTCAATCTGCTACAGCGTAGGGGGCAGGATATGAGCCCGCTTTGGAGGCAACACCAATGCAGGACTATGGCAGGGGCCACCATCCCAGCCTGAATTAGCTTATGCAAATAGCAAACAAGTTGGGCATTTAATCCAACACACTATGAGGCCAGCAAGGCTAACCACAGCACCAACTATGTCCCTGTATCACTATTAAAACAGGGACCCTGGGGCGTGACTTGGCGGCCATCTGGAGGAGACGTGGTCTGAAGGGGCTCATAAGAAAAGAGGCTTTAAATTACCCCTTTGGACATCCTCACCGTGATCCAGTGTCCCCTGTGGGCTCCCTGTTGCCGCCCAACACCTGTGAGCCCCCGGTGGTAGCAGCCACGGAGCCGAAGAGGGTCTCGTACCCTCTTGCAGGCTGTGGCCTATAACTTCCATAGAAGCCGGGACCTCAATTTCCACGGCAGCCGGTGGATCGTGGGCCGCGCGGCGGCGCTGAAGCCCGCTGCTGCAGTCTCCCCTGCTGCCAGGTACCTGGAGGATCCTGCTTACCTGCCCTCCCGGTCCTGAATAGACCCCTGGAGGCTGCCTGGGTCTGCAGAAGAGGGCCGCCCGCCATCTTGGTACACCCTGCATAGCCTGGATGCGGTTAGGGAGCTGAAGAGTGCTCCATATACATAATAATCCTGTTTCTCAGCCTGTGCTGCTTCCTGGCCATCCTCACTCCCTTCCCCTTCAGCTACCCAGCAGTTGTTCCCCTATCAACCAACAGACAGAATACTTAAGAATACTCCTGTCACATGGCTATTATTTTGAAGTGAATCTTTCATTTATACACAGGAGCCACTAGTTTCTTTATTATTGGTGCTGTGCTTTATTGCACAGATATTGACAGGGTAGTGGCAACTGAATCACACTGTGGTCAATTATTGTACCTATATTGCTGAACAGTAATTTTACATGTGGTTCTGCATTGCTTCTACACTCTCCCACAATTATAGCACCTCTAGCTCCCTCTGGTGGTGGCTTGATTGAAATTCATCATAATCTAGTTACTGTCGCAATTAGTTTCAAGCACACTTCCCAAATACAAGGATGTTATGCACATGTAGACAACCTTATGGTTTTTATTTTCTTGTTCTGATACGAGATCACGTCAAGTTCTGTTCTCTGATATGATGTGACGACATTCCCGATGGCTGCCTAGGTCCATAGGAGGGACAGTGCCTAGAGATGACCCGTATTTTCTCCTAATTGGTTGAATAAATGAGAATTGTACACAGATTGCTGCTTAGGATACATACTTACTGTACGTCTTAAATCCAGAATGGGAAAAGACAAGAAACAAAGGTCCAAGTCGGAAGTAGGTAGAACCGACAGCGGATCTCAACAAGATATGCGTCAGTTCCTAAAGTCTGCTGGTACAAATGCATCAGGGGCGACTTCAACGCCATCTTCCCCTACTATATGGAGAGTCCATTAACAGAGGAAATTGCGGCGGCCCCACATGGGGTGCACGCCAACCAGATCTGGAAGCTTCCTCCCTGGGTTCAATATAGACAGCTGGGCTTCTATCTAAGCATAGCAGGAGGCTACCAAGCGGCTGCGTTTCAAAGGAGCGCCACGCACAGGGGGAATATACAAACTCCACACAGTTAGGGTCGTAGTGGTAATCAAACCCACAACCTCAGTGCTGTGTGACAGTAAAGCTAACCATTACGCCACAGTGCTGCCTACATTAGGCTGGACTGGAGCATAATTGCTATGCCACAAGCATCTGCAGAGTGGAGAGAAGGAGCTGTCATCTCTCACAATTAGCGCTTCTAGCTGAAGCAGCCTACGGTGCCCCCTCTATAATTAGATGGCAGGACTCCCTTATAAGGAGCACACCGGGGCATGGAGGCACGCCGTGGCCAGTATCCATCCCCTAGATAGCGGGATGTGGTGGCCCTCCATCTATCAGCACAGCGTTGCTGACTTACTTGTACTGCCCTCTTCAGAGTAGGACGTTAACAAACCTGTCATAGGAACTGAACCTGTGACAGCTGCAATCTGAAGGTGCAATCTACAAAATTGCGGGGCCGCGCTGTAAACTCCCTGCTACGGGAAAAGCGAGATGCCGCGGTCTCCTTTCCAATAAAGGGGAGGAGGAGGCGCGCCAAGGGGGGGCGGTATTTGTGAACAGCGGAACTTAGTGGTGGTCTCCTCCTCTGATAACAGAGGAGGGAAGCAGCCCATATCCTGTGACCACCTCCTGCTAGACAAGAGGAAGGGAAAACTCGTACACAGTACAGCCCCCCGTAATAGCTGGCACCAGTGCCTTATCCCGGAGAACCGGCGCTGCTTAAAGGCGCAGTGTTTATACTTACAGGCTGCTGCAGCCGGGATGCTGGGCTGAGGGGGCGGCGAGGAACCCGGACACGAGCTGGTGTCAGCTGTGGCGGGTCCTTGCAGGGTCCGGTGACTCCATGTGTGTGACCCCTCCTCAGGGTCAATGGACACAGGTTGTAGTAGCCGTGGCGGTGCCCTTCCCGGCAGCTCCCACTTAGCAGACAGACTGCCACGGTAAGCAGTTTACCTGTCCTCATGCTTGTTTAATAAAAAACAGATTAAAATTAAAAAATATATGAAAAGGCTGGAGACAGCCTAATGTGCTACCGCCTCTCTCGGGCACATTTTCTAAACTGGGACTGATGGGGCATAGAGGTGGAGGAGCCAGTCACACTTCTAAATTATTTAAAGTGCCAGGCTCTACTCTACCACCGTCTATACCCCACTGTCTTGAGCTACAGTGTTCCCTAGTGGATGAAGGAGAAAAGGATTCAACATAAGTCCTCCTTTTTCAAATGAGAAAATACTGCAATTTTAGAAATATGTATATGCACTTGTCATGATTAAACATCACATCTACTCAGAATGCAAACACCTGTCCTCTGTCATTCTACATCTAGAAGCTTGTAATTATGTACAGAAAGGTATAAAGGTATTTTGCATATAACGAACTCTTCATGTTGGAGAGTACAACTGGTGAAACCTTACCTTGGTAGTAATAATCTGAGTTCTGTTTACCACTTTGGATTAGGGTGCAAAAATTTGGCACCAGTTTGGTGTGATATAGAGCTTTAGTTTGTTTCATGAAACATGTATTACAGATTGTAATAGTTAGCAAAAATGTAAATATGTTATCCTCAGTCCTACTGTACATTATGTTTTCAAATGCACAATATCATTTTAAAACATGGGGTGCACAATTAGGTATATAATACTTTATCTGAAGGCTTTCCAGTCAGTTTGCAAAGGTTTCTTTCAATGCATTTCAAATGGAATATAAAACTGAGATTTGTGGAAATATATCACCAGGATGTAGGGTGACAGAGGTAATGGGGCAGCACTCTGCTTTCATGATTTTATTTAGCATGTTAACAATATATGAACAGGTGTATTTATTTTATACAGATGAGATGTGGAAGAGGTGAAACCATGGACTGCCAAGGTGGAGGCCATGGCACAGAAACAGTGTAGGTCAGAGTGCAAAAGTTGTAAACCTGAGTCTGATAGGAGTTTTATATTTTCATTTTCAATACTTACCCTCAATATCAGCAAAGGATTTGGCACTTGTATGCCCAAATAGCCGAACTTCTCGAGGCCAAAAATAGAGTGAAGTGAAGTAAGCTAAGTCTGACATAGAATGTCCAATTGTGGACAGCTCCCAGTCCAGAACGGCTACCACACGGGCCTACGGTACAGTATTCAGAACAAAGTAATATGAATCTTATCATATAAACATACATATAAAATAAAAAACTACTATTGTATAAAATTAGAAATATATTATATAGTATTGAAACAGAAACCAAGAGAAGTTACTTTAGCTAAGAGGAGAACTTAGGGCTGTATTCAATTAAAATATTGCCTAAAAACTTTTCGCCTAATTCAATTCCATGACGATTCGCCTAAGCAGAAACTCGGTGCATTGAATTCTACAAAACTGATTCTCCAATGAATAGCAGGTTAAAAGAAGTGCAAAATCTTTATTTTGGGGTGCAAATGTGGGGAAACGACTCAGAACCCTTGGGAAAGGAAAAATCTGCAAAAAACACAAAAACCTGTGGGGGGACAAGCATAAAAACTAGTGAAATTGGCTTCTTGGGGGTCCCCAAGTATAGGTCAGTTGTTTTGGGGATTGCAGGTGCATGCAGCAGGTGGATTTTTCACGTTCTTAAAAAGTTCACTTTAGTGACATAAAAATATGCCAAAGTACCCCAAATTTGACTGGACTACTTATTTTCACCAAAAAATACTGCTTTATGCCATTCTTCAACACTTATGCAAAGACGCTAATAGCAAGCAATTTACATAACTTAAGTACCCAAAATAGCTTTATTAGGGCTATTAGTACACATCTATATTGATTTCCTATGTTAGTGTATCTTTTTCTGGGGTACAGACTGACTTCCCAAATTCTTTCTGTACTTTTCCCCTGTTCCGCATTCGCCTATTTCCTTTTTCGCCTGTTTTGCAATTGAATTAGGCGATAAGCGGGGACGCGCATGGAATGAATTCGCCTCTGAAACAGGCGAAAACTTTCCGAATTTTCGCCTCTAATTGAATACGGGTCTTAGTGGGCATTATTTATTACACTTAGTATTTTGTTTTTATATCTATCATCCTCTTTCAAGACGTTATTTTCACCAGCACCTTTTACATAACTGTGATGTGTCCATGCTATGCACAGCTGATGCTAAAATATAGTGCAACCAATACAGTTAGTTGAGACAAAGGAATGCACCCTTGCTGTGCAGACTATCTATGAAAATATAAAAGCATAGCTACTGCAGCACCATTTGCACCTATTGTTACATGAAATATATGAGTTCATCTGGGGAGTAGAAGCTTAGAAGGGGAGGGGTCAGGGATTCTGTAGGACAAGCTATTTAAAAGTGATTAAAGTATTATAGGGAGCACACTTGGGAAACAATATGTGATTTATGGCAGTAGAGCCTTTTCCAACTGAAAAAAGACTTGTCCTTTCACATGTTGATATAAACTGTTGTGAGATGCGATGTGCTCCTTAAAGGTGTATGAAGTGCATTTCTGTAAAACATTTTTCTACAAATTCAAATGTAAATCAATGACATGTAGTACTGTCTCATTATTAAGCCATAAATGAAGATTTACGGAGTAGTATTGCAGAAATACAACGTCCATGTTGAAATAAATGAACATATTGGTCCTAAACAGGTATTGCCCATTTCTGGTTGAACCTACTAACCTACAAAATGTTGTGTAAAGTTAGAAATACCAAGGGTAAGTTGAATGTTATGTGCAAAGCAGACAAATACCCCAAATGAAATGTGATGCATACCCACAGAGTGTATATAGTTTGTAAAGTGTGAATAGTGTTGTTGGTTTGATAGACAAGTTACCTCAGTTTCAAGTTACCTCAGTTTGGTGGAAAATTATGTTATCAATCCTGAAATCTCCATGGATCAGAGACTCTTCGGTATCACTGCTTGGTAAGTTCCCCATCAGCCAGTCAGCAAGCTGGTTCATTGCTGGAATATCCTGATGTGCAGCCCTTTCATACTGCTTCTTCCAGGTAGTTACCTGTAATGTTTACACAAATTTGCAATGAATATGTATACTTTTATCAGATATTTTTTTTTTTCAATATCCTTAACACAAAGCCATACAGCAGAGGACATAAATGACTCAAGCTCCATAGTTGTGAATATTACTG
Organism: Taudactylus pleione; assembly: GCA_031769625.1. Classification (NCBI taxonomy): domain Eukaryota; kingdom Metazoa; phylum Chordata; class Amphibia; order Anura; family Myobatrachidae; genus Taudactylus; species Taudactylus pleione. The sequence continues at coordinate 40,432,475 of JAUIMM010000052.1, read as the reverse complement.
CTACTTTACCAGTGCAGTAAGTATTACAAACCATTGCGGGTCACTGGAACACTGGGACTAGAAAAGTCTTGCACTGGAAAAAGGTTATTTTAACATTGACTCTAAAAATCAAAGCTCCTCCCCTCTCTACCTCCACAGGCTACTAGGAGACTAAATAATTTTCTTACAAAAGCCCCGAAGGACAGAGTTAGGAGGAATTGAACTGAAAGAAGATAAAACAGGGTTCTCCAACCACAGACAACTGTTGAAAAAGAACCTTTAACAATGAGAACAGAAGTGTAAAACGAGTGGGCACCCAGTTACCCCCAAAGGATGTAGAAGTATAAAAAAAAGATTTATGTGCTTACCTGTTCAATCCTTTTCTTTGATTCCAGAGGGGACACAGGCTTTACACTGGATATAAGCTGGGCATCAAATCGTTAAAACTAGTTCTTTCAAGCCCCCCCCCCTTCTTTCTCCATAGGGGACACAGGCTTTATGCTGGGATGTCCCAAAGCTAATCCCCTAGGGCAGGTGACGCTCCTGGGCTGCGCTGAGAACCCTTCGCCCAAAAGTCACATCGAAGAGGCAAAGGTGTCAAAGGAATAGAACTACAGAAAAGTATTGGCAGAGGACCTCCGGTGTAGAATTCAAAACCTGAAAAGGGACCACAATCTTTTGATTGATGTGGAACCTGGAAACAACATTAGGAGGGTAGCCTAGTCACATACAAAAGATAGCTCTGTCCTGGTGAAAGATGAGAAACGGAGAGCAACAGGACAATGCGCTGAAGTCCGACACTCGCTGGGCAGAAGCTATGGCATTAAGGAAGACAGTCTTCCAGGTATGCCAACAAATATGCACTATGTATAAAGGCTCAAAAGGTGAAGACTGAAGGGCCTTAAACACCAAAGATACATTTCAAGGAGCCACCGGCGGTATAAGTGGAGGCTGTATGTGGAGGACACCATGTAGGAAAGTCTGAACCTCAGGTAACAGCGCAATCTGTCTCTGAAAGAGAGCTGAAAGGGCTGACACCTGCACTTTCAATGAAGCAAGGTGGAGGCCCAAACTCAGTCCCGCCTGCAAAATGGAGAACTCAAGAGAGTCGGAAAGACTTGGGGTTAAGATTCCTAGCCTAACAACAGTCAAAGTAAGTCCTCCAAACCGGATGGTAAATTCTAGCCGAAGAGGGCTTACGGGCATTGAGCATAGTGTTAATGACTGACCCCTTAGCTCTTAAGATAGATGTCTCAAGAGCCACCCCGTCAAAGCACGGGCCCTGAGACAGAAGATCTGGCAGCAGTGGAAGACGCAGAGGAGCGTCATCGGAGAGGCCCTGAAGATCCGCATACCAAGCCCTTCACGGCCCATCGGGAGCAACTAGGATCACAGTGCCACCCTCCAACTTCAACTTGCGGAGGACCCGCGGAATCAAGAGAGATTTGAGGGAAGATGTAGAAGAGAGGGAAAGTCCACTGAATCGCCAAGGCATCCACCAGAAAGTCCTCCGGATCTCTGGTGCATAAGCAATATCTCGGAACCTGGCAATTGTGCCGAGATGCCATCATGACTATGTCCGGCAGGCCCCAGTGAAGGACCAGGAGTTGAAAGACATCCGGATGTAGAGCCCATTCGGCTGAATGAACATCCTGGCGGCTTAGGAAGTCCGTTTCCCAATTTTGCACTCCGGGAATGTAGACCGCGACAGGGACGGAAGATGCCTTTTCACCTACAGAAAAATGCGACCGACTTCCCTCATGGCGGCGCGTCTGCAACTGCCGCCCTGATGGTTTATGTAGACGACAGCCATCGCATTGTCGGAGTGTATCTGGACCGGGCGACTCCAGAGAAGAGGCAAGGCTAGACAAAGAGCTCTGTATACCGCTTGGAGCTCCAGAATGTTGATCGGCAATTGACTTTCCTGAGCCGGCCACGAACCCTGAAAAGTCTGTCAACAGGACACCGCCCCACACTCCCGAAGACTTGCGTCGATGGTGAGGAGGACCCAGTACTGAACCCAAAAGGGACGTCCCCTGGTCAGATGGAATCCCTGGAGCCACCACAAGAGGGAGTGACGCACTTCTTGAGAGAGAACAATCATTTGAGGCCTGAGCTGTAGATGGGATTTGTTCCAACGAGCTAGAATCTCAAAATGGAGAGGCCGGGAATGAAACTGGGCATACTCTACCATTTTGAAAGTGGAGACCAAAGAGCCCAGAATCTGCATGCAAGTGTGAATTGACACCGTGCCATTGATGCAGAAATAAACTAATCTTGGACTGTAAGTCCCTAACCTTGTCTGCTCTCATAGAAGCCTTGGAGTCCAGCAAGATACCCAAATGCACCATTTCCTAAGAGGAAGTCAGAGAGCATTTCTTCCAATTGATGACCCATCCATGAGCCTGGAGAAGATCCACTGTGACCCGACCATGCTCCTAGAGAACCTCCGGAGACTAGGCCATAAGAAGCTAGTCGTCCTGATATGGAAATATTAGGATTCCCCTGCCCTGAAGATGAGCCGCAGTGACTGCCATCACCTTCGTGAATACACGAGGAGCCGTGGAAAGTCCAAATGGCAAAGCCCAAAACTGGAAATGATCCTTCTGGACCGCAAACCTGGAATCGCTGGTGACTTAGATGGATGGGAACATGCAAATAGGCATCATGGATGTCTAAGGAGGCCATGAAGTCCCCCGGCTCCATGGCTAGAATAATGGAGCAAAGCGATTCCATTAAGAACTTGGAAATTCTCAAGCTGAGAATCAGTTGGAAAGAACCGTTTGGCTTTCGAACCAGAAAAAGACTGGCATAGAAGCCTGTGCTCTGCTGAGATGCGTAACCGGAACAATGACCATAAAGCCAGTAGAGAACAAATAGACTCCCTCAAGGCTCCTGATGTTTTATCCTGATGCAAAGGAAGACCTGTGGAAAAAAACTGGGTCAGAGGATGCTCCCAAAATGTCAACAGGTAACCCTGGGAGATCACCCCTCTTACCCATGCGTTCCCCGTGGTCGCCTTACAAATTTCGGAAAAATAATAAGTTGGCCTCCCACACTGGTGTCCCCCAGGTGGAGGCCAGCCCAGTCATGCAGAAGGCTTGTCAGGTGGCTTAGTAGCTGGGCATCTGGTAGACCAGGGTTGCTTACCTACTAACTTTTAGCGGAGGTTCCTTGGAACCTAGAAAACGACAAGTCCTTGGCCTTTCCCTCTGCAGATGAAAGGAGCAAAATTTGAAGATCGCGACCTAGGGGCTGTTCCAGTAGGGAGAAAGGCTGTCTTAGATGCTGGCAGTGTAGCCACTAGTTGTACAATTCCAGACCAAAGAGATTGCCCCCTGAAAAATGAAGAGCTTCAAGGGCCTTTTTAGAGTCAGCATCCACACACCAGGAACAAAGCCAAAGGGCTCTTCTAATTGACACTGAAGAGACTGAAACTTTGGAAGTAAGAATACCAATGTCTATAGCCTCTTCCCCAATATAAGAAGCCACCTCATGGATATGCTCTACGAGAGACAAAAGTTTGTTCCTGTGGGTACCTGAAATGAGGCCATCTTCCACGGCGTCTGCCCCGTGACCGATGGCCTTAGCAATCCAGGCTGATGAGAGGACCGGGCGAGCCACCGCACGTGCATTAGAGTAAATAGACTTAAGAAAAGTTTCCAACTTCCTATCTATCGGATCCTTAAGGGATGCTGTGTTAGTAAGAAGAGGGGTGGTATTCTTGACTAGGTGGGCAACATGAGCATCGACCGGAGGAGGAGACTCCCATTAAGCCCGATCGGCAGCCGGCAGAAGATGAAAGTAATGCGCTTCGAAACATGAAAGCGCCTATTAGGATGGGACCAAGCCTCCGCCAAAAGGTCCTCAAGCTGCGCTGAAGAAAACATTTTTGAAACTGCCTTCTTTTGACATTTAAACACTGGAGCATTGGACATAGGGTCCGGCTCCGCATCCTTGATTAGCAAGACTGATTTAACTGCTTTGATCAAGGAAACTACATCTACCTAAGGCTGGGGATCCCCTGGAATAGGGGAAGATTCAATATCAGAGGCTACAGATACGTTTTCTTCATGGTCTAAGAAAACATCAGAGTCTAAATCAATATCAGACAGGGGTGTAGAACTGTATCTTTTAGAGGGCCTACGTGCTCCCTGTCCAGCATCTGGTTGAAAGATTCTGACACTTGCACTAAACCCTGAACTGACTGTGTAAAGGACTGCATCCAAGGGGGCTCCATAGCAGAAGGCAGCAACGGGCACGGCATCGCATTGGAGATCTGGGCCAAAGCCTGAGGGGACCCCAGCAGGGGAAGCAGACCCAAAGGCTGAGAGCCTATCAACTACTTGCAACATTACCTGGGATAGCAAGGAAATCCAAGCAGGTTCCTGACTAGCAGGTGAAGCTGAAGGAACCTCCTATTGTGGAGTTGTAATACAACGAACACGGAGACCATTGTGGTCTGGAACCCGTGGAGAAAACACAGCTGCACAAGCTCTACAATTACCCAGCACAGAAGCACCTTGGGAGCTTTACCCTTTGAAGACATAGTACAGAAATCTAAAGAGAGCCCCACACACCACACACCAGAGCAAGGGACTGTGATATGCCAATAAGAGCAGAGCAAAGAAGTAAAATAGAAAAATAAGTGGGGCTATGCAGAGACTGAGGGCCTGATTCATTATGGATCGCTATTGCGATCGCAGCTCCGTGATCACCTGCAGGTCTGCTGCGAAAATATGCTAATGATTGCTTTTGCAATGCCGTCGCACTGCCAACAGAGAGCCATCCACTGCCTCCCACATCCGCTATCTCACATCCGTAACACGTTGCAACCTCCATAAATATAGGTAACATCGAGTATCATCGGCCCCTCACGCAGAATTACAGCAGCCCTGACGTTACTTAGGAATTGCTTGTTGCACGCGGTACATACTTAAGCTGCGTATGCAATCGCACTGGCTAATTTATGCACGAATGCTACACGCCTGCGTTTCTCCGACCACTCCCATCACCACCCCCAAACGCTCATTGCCTGTCAATCACTCTGCAATGCCTCTCCGTGGTCTGTGTGATACCAATGCGATCGCAGTGGTGGATTCACGCACGTGCACTGTGATGCATACGCATGCGCAGTACACAACAATTGGCTGTCTGCAAATGCTTTACAATAGCAATCCTTAATGAATCAGGCCCTGAGACTGAGACAATGCAAAGTATATTAATCAGTCAAACACACAGAAACATTCAATGCAGCAATAGGGAAGGGGATAAGTGCTCAACAAACCACCCCAAAAGGGGAAGAAGGAACAATATGTTTAACCTGATCGCTGAGGGCGGGAATACAGGGAGATCAGGAGCCTGCACTCTCCAGAGACAAGCTGAACCAACAGGCACTAAGTATATGGCTGTCCAGTGTCTGTGAAGGAGGGGAGAGAGGAGTGACCCTGGGACGGAATGTCTCTTTTGAGGAAAAGCTCCCAGGGGCAGGGGAGGAGCCAACAGGGAGAGCCTACCTTACCCTTCTGGCATGGGGCCCAGGGCAAATGGCCGCCTACACCACGGCACCCACTTTCCTGGTGGTCTAGTGGGGATGCGGAGAGGGCCTAGGTCGCCACTACCAGTCTCCCTGACCGGCGGTGAGAAGCAGCGACAATGAGCCACCTTACCTGTCCTATAATGTGCCGGCTATGACTCCCTCCGTGGAGCTCCGGCCCAAGACGCTGACCCAGTCAACAGCGCTGCGACCGCTTGCAGGAGGTAGAGTGGCAGCGCAGGCTGCCCACTCAGTAAAAATAAATAAAGATAATAAATTAAATTGAAGCGGTTTGCACAGCTTCCCTCTCTGCCGCAGCTGCAGGCACCAGCAAAAAAAATAAAGTGCCTGTGACTGGGGGCGGGGTATACGGGGAGAGGGAGTCTAGGCTTGGAAGAACAAGTTTTAACCATGTGGTGCCAAGACTCCAACCAACCAGCCTATACCCATCATAAAGCCTGAGATCCCTATGATGAAGAAGAAAATGGCATTTTTTTCTTTCAACTATAAGGGGGACGTTAGAATACTTGGGGCGTCCTAAAGCCGAACCCTCAGAAATCGCAAAACATAGCACATTTTGTCCAAAGCTGCCCTGTTTGGTTGAAAATTGTTCAATCTAAAAACTTAGCAAGCGTTTGGACCACAGACCAAGTAACCAACCTGCAGAGCATCTCAGCCAAAGCCCAGTATTATGGCAATCAGGAATCTCTTACAGGACTGAAAGAATGTCCAATCACATTTTCAGAAACATGCTGCCCAATGTAATCAGGGCTAAATAGCACAGTGATCCACTTAGCAATGGCCAAACTCTCTTGTCTACATCATAGAAAATCAGAAGGTCATGCCTTCTGCAAACCTAATAGGTCCTATAAACATAGGTCGACAGGACCCAGACAACATCCAGGGAGTGAAGGGATTCCTCTACCTCCAAAAATGTTGTGGTATGATATGATGTTGACAATCATCGTGTCGACATGCCCATGTCGACATGCCCATGTCGACATTCATCATGTAAACACTGATGAAATGTCGACATGTTAGAATATGAGAAAGCAGCAGTTGGCGTTTTTATGTTGGCTGTGCATTGGCAAGCATTAGCTTATTTTATATTGCATTTGCATTCACTGTTAAATCAGGCCCTTTGAACCAAAGAGTGACAACAAGTCAATCCTTGAGAATGCCATCCATTGTCCTAATAGTTTATCCCAAATATGAAGGGGCGAACCCTGTTGAGGTTGTCAACCTCCAGAGTAAAGAATGACACACCTATGTAGACATCCTCATGAGTTGACAGATGAGATGCTGGTGGGATTTATTACATTTTGATAGACATTATACAACTTTCTTTATTGGAATAACATAGGAGAACAGAAATTGATTTGCAAATTAACTTTTCATAGAAAATTAGACCTTAACAAGGTCCTGCAATTATTCCACTAGGCCTTTTTGCCAAGCTGTCTCATCTGTGAGCCCCTGGCCATGTGCAAGAGAATGACCATTTCTTAGGAGAATAGTTGTTAAATTCATCCCCTGTGGAAGTTCAGACAGCTGCAAACTCTCTGCAATGGACCAGGCCAAATACCTGACCCAGTAGGTTTAGCCATTCAGTAACCCCCTTCCTTGGTCAGTCAGAGTGGCTGGTAGACCTTTGCCTCACAAGCTGTGTATAAAGGACATTATTCAGAGTTGGTTATAATTTACTATCTATGCAGAGTTGGCCACAAACGTGAGAGGTACCCAAAACTGCATAAGTAGCAAATTTGCCCCAACCCCCCTCCTTCTCTGCAAATAGCTGAAGCAGACATGCCAGCAAGACCTGTGACTTCAGTGTGAGTACAAATACACTGTATACAGTACTACACAATTCAGTAATACACAATTACAGTAACTGGTCAGAAAGTGTTAATAATAAGTACCCATGTCGCACAAAGCATGATAAAAGTAAATCAAACAAAACGCAAATAAGAGGATTTTTGATCACATACAGCTGAATTATTTTCTCAGAAGCAAGCTGTAGGACACTGGGCCATGGGACTGTAGGTTGGGCTGGAGATGACACTTCATGTAAACTATAGATTTAAATCATAAGCTCTTCCTCCCTGCACCCACAACATGCCAGTACCCCTTTAAAAAAAAAAAAAAAAAAAGAAAAAAAGAGTCCGGAGAGGAGTAGCAGTAACTCAGTGAAATTGTTAGAACCATAAAACAAACCAAAAGGGAAGAGACAGTCAAGAACCAAAACCCTGCACGACTGAGCATAAGGAAGAGAATGCAGTGACTCACAGCCTGCTTCAGAGAAAAGGATTCAACGGTAAGTGACCAAAAATCCTCTCTTTCTCTGTCAGCAAGGCTGGTATTACACTGGGCCATGGGACATTCAACAGCCCCAGGGGAGGGAACGCTCAGGCTGCCTGACTGGAGGATTGTATGCCTAATGTGGGCTTCGTCAGAGGCAAACACATGAAAACGTTACTAATGTGTGGACAGAGGACCAGTAGCTGAATGACAGACCTGTTCAGCGGAAGCCCTGTGTTCTACTGCGTAAAGAACAAGCAGAGAGTCTGTACGGCGGATAGAAGTCTTGTTCAAGTATATCCGCAGAGCTCCGGCCACATCGAACAGCGCTAGAACATCCAGGTCCGGGGAAGTCGCGGAGGAAGAAAAAAACAGGAAAGACAATTTCCTGCTTTAAGTGAAAAGCCAGAAACAACGTGTATGTAGTAGGGTAGTGGTATAATTGCACTGCCTTAGTTGACTAATAGAAGTCGTAGGAATAAGAGGGGGAGAGTTTTCTGTTTAGTTTAGGGATGAGGTATGCCATAGTTCAGGCTGGTATACAGGGTGGGGGGTGGGCGAGGACGGTAGAGGACGGTAACTTGTTGGGAGGTTTTTGTGCTGTTTTGGTTTCGTATCCTTCAGAATTGGCAGAGGTTGTATTATTTGAGGGCTGGACGACTGGCCTCCCTAATATATAAGCAATATAGCACTTTAAGATGGCATCACTAAATGTTAATTTCTTATTCTGGAATGTCAGAGGGGTAAATGACAAAATCAAGCATTCGCTGGTCATTAGGCAGATTAAACAGTATGCAGCGGATGTTATTTGTCTACTGGTTGGTGGTGCGTCTGATGTCATTAAAGAAACCCTGGGTGGGCTGGGCGTATCATTCAACACACACATCAATGTCCAGGGGGGTTTCGATACTAGTACGGAAATCAGTTCCCTTTGTGTTGGATCAGATACAAACTGATGCGGGGGGTAGATATATTTTCCTAAAATGCAGAATACATTCTTTGTCCTTATTGCTCCTCACAACATATGTTTCTCCCCCGTATTCACACGAAATTCTTAAAAAGGCGGCTGAGTTTATAGCTTTGTTCCCAGGATTACCAATAGCATGTGCCGGTGACTTCAATAATGTGATGAACTTGTCGCTGGCACAGGCCAAGCCGGTAGTGATCGGGGGACTGGGTTTGCGAACATGGTGACTGAGATGGGTTTATTAGATGCATGGAGACTTAGGCACCCACGGGAAAGGCAATACTCATACTTCTCCCCTACTTACAAAATCATTCTCTAGAATTGACTTGGCCCTGGTAACACCTAATGTGATGCCTCGTATACAGAAGATCCATTATCAAACTAGGGGCATTTCTGACCACTCCCCTATTTCACTGACCATTGATTTAGAGGGCCATAGAGGACAGTCTTTCTGGAAACTAAATCCGTTTTAGCTAACACGAATGGGTGCTGGTCTTGAACTGGAAGCTGCATGGTCAGAATTTTTTGATTTAAATAGTGAACCGTTTTTTCAACCCAGTTTGTGGGATGCCTTTAAGGCGTTCCTTAGGGGTACGTTGATACAAAGGGTGGCCAGCCTAAAATCGTTCTATAAAAAACAGGAGTCTGAGCTGGAGACAATGTGTAGAGCGCTGGAGCTGACATACCTATCAGATAATACTGAATCTAATAGACAGGACTGGGTAGATCCGCAAAAGGCGTGGACAAAATGCTTGGAGGATAAGGCAAATTTTAAACTGCTTTTCTCTTCCAATCACCAATATGCCTCAGGGGAGAGACCTGGATCATATCTGGCCAATTTAGCTAGAGGCGAGAGATCATCTATAAATGTAGCCGTGATTATTGACCATGATGGAGTGATATATAATAAGGTTCCTGATATTGCCATGGAATTTGCGAAATACTACTCTCAGTTGTATAGCTCACGCTTGAAAGATGGGATACAGGATATCCGTAACTACTTGCCAGATATATCTCTTCCAAAACTTAGTCCAGAAAGACGCGATCTTTTAGACTCCTCCATAACCATAGAGGAGATTGAGTTGGCAATTAACTCCTTCCCCACCGGCAAAGCTCCAGGGGTGGACGGGATCCCTCTTGAGTTGTATAAGAAACATAAAGCCTTTTATTTGCCTTGCCTGCTTAAACTCTTCAATCAAATATATGAATATAACAAACTTCCTGACTCTATGTCAGAAGCTCTTATAATTGTTATACCCAAGCCTGATAAGGATGTTTCCTCTACTGACTCATACAGGCCCATATCCCACTGATTTTAAGATACTAGCAAAAATTTTAGCTACTAGAATTAACCAGGTTATACTACAGTTAATTCACCCGGATCAAACGGGCTTTATGCCTGGCAAATCGACTGCCATTAATCTCAGACGCCTGTTTGCACATTTACAAGTGCCCCGCAGTGATGACTCAACATCCGTCATAATGTCTCTTGACGCCGCTAAGGCGTTTGATTCAGTAGAGTGGGAGTACTTGTGGGAGACACTGGAAGGATTTGGAATTGGTCCAGGATATATAAAATGAGTTAAATTACTATATTCTGCTCCTGTGGCAAGAGTTGCTGTAAATGGATTTGTTTCCCCCCACTTTCCACTGTTCCGAGGTACCAGGCAAGGCTGTCCCTTGTCTCCTATTTTGTTCGCCCTTGCCGTTGAGCCCTTGGTATGCAAAATTAGAGCCTGCCCTCATATACTAGGACTTACCATCGGAACCAAAGTAGATAAGATTGCGCTATACGCAGACGATATTTTATTATTTATTTCAAACTATACAGTTTCCATCCCATATGTTTTAAGCACTATAGATACATTTGGTAGATACTACGGCCTATGTGTGAACTGGGAAAACTCCTACGTGCTTCCTTTTGTGGGTTCTGGCCCAACTGATTCTTTGCTATGTTACTCGTTGCATTGGGTAAACTCTTTTAAATACCTCGGGATTTGGATTACAAAGGATCCCTCTAGGTATCTATCCCTTAATATTAACCCCCAGCTGGAATTTCTTAAAACTTGAGTTTCTGTCTGGGGCAAATTGCCACTTACTATGACAGGCCGGGTAAACATAGTTAAAATGGTCGTACAACCCAAAATACTATATATTCTTCATCATTCTCCAATATATATTCCACAACGAATATTTAAACAGATTGATGGTCAGCTTTCCTCTTTAATTTGGTCTAGTGGGAGAGTCCGAATTAAAACTGATACGTTGACTAGGCGTAGAGACTCAGGCGGTGTGGCACTGCCCTCATTTAAATTATATATTACTATGCCACGCAACTGGCACATTTATGGGAGTGGTTCCAAGCACTACAGGTAGACTCAATGATTAATCATATCATAGCTGATAGCGACACGGGTTTGTCTCCTGTTCAACTACTCCTTAGCGATAGCTTGGTAACTGTCAAAATCCCCCTGGTTAAACAAGCTGTATTAATTTGGAGATTGGCCTCGTGAATTCTAAAGGTCGAGGGATTAGATCCAGATGTCCCGTTAGCTCATACAAGAGCACTTTCTGAGCTTCAGAGTTGCAAGTTGGGGAAGTATGGGGAAGATGGGGAGTGACATCTATTGGGCAATTATATCGGGAAGGTTTTTTGAAATCTTTTCAGCAAATCCAAGCAGAGTTTAAAGTCCCTGGGGAGTACTTTTACAGATTTCTTCAACTAAGACATGCACTTAATGCTCAATTCAGAGGGGCTCCACTGCTTCTTCGTGACTCGCCGCTTAAAACAATGATGACATCGCTGGGTTCTTGCTGCCTGATTTCTATTTTATATCATAAATTACTGGATGGACATCATGCATCTGACCTAGCGCATATTAGACAAAAATGGGTAAAGAATGTTGGTGTACTCTCTGATGAGACATGGCAACTGGCCTTGACCAGTCCGCGCAACGCCACAGTGTCTGCTCGATTTCAACAGATACAGCTATTTATACTCCATAGAGTTTATATGACACCCACTAGATTACACACAATTGGGGGTAGGGCAAATTCACAATGTCCCAAATGTAACTCAGCTGAGGGAGATTTTTGGCATCTCATATGGCAATGTCCAAAGATAAATACTTTCTGGCAAGAGATATGTCGTATTATATCAGATACAGGTATACCACAAGATGTTCTCACTCCAGTGTCCTGTGTTCTAGCTAACATTGAAGATGAGTCTATTGATAAATACTCTAAACTATTTGTAAATAATATGTGCATGCTTGTTAAAGTGTGCATAGCAAGGGAGTGGATGGCGCCATGCGCACCGAGCATTAACGCATGGATATCGCTGGTAAATTAAGTAGTCTCACATGAAAAATATGTATTTATAGCCAGGAAGTCAGAAAAGAAATTTCTTAAGATATGGTCTAGATGGCTTGAATCGACACATGCTAGTTATACCAGCTCGGGATCTGTCGGTGATTAATGATTGCTTACTGAATCTTGATGATAAATATCAAATGCCTGATACAATAGCTTTACATTTGTATGATGTTTAGCTGTGATTCAAAGGATACATATTTTTGTGATTTGGATGGCTGAAATTAACTCTAAACGACTATGTTAGATCCTCTTAGAAGATGTTTTTTCTGTATACTATATGTTGATGTTTGTCTATAACAAATTGAGGCCACGTCCAGGTTTCTCTGTGAAATACAATTTATTGTGAATCAACAATTGCCAATATACTGTTTCTACAATGTTTCAGCACTGTTAGAATATTTTTTATGCTTGTAACTGCTTATAAAAATCAATAAAAACTTATTAAATTTAAAAAAAAAAAAAAGCCAGAAACAACTTTCGGGTGGAATGTGGGAACTATACAGAGAACCGCTCTATCGTCACAAAAGACGAGAAAAGGCGGCTTTCAAAACAAAGCTCCCAACTTGGAAACCCAACGAGTTGAGGCAATAGCCATAAGGAATACAAGCGAACTGAAGATCTACTGAATAAAAAGGTTCAAATGGCGCCCACTTGAGAGCCGGTAAGACCAGATTAAGATCCCACGTTGCTACCGGCGGACAAAACTGTGGTTGAATACACACCACACCCTGTAAAAAAAATAGGAACTTCTGGAAGTAGGGCTAACCACCGATGGAAAAAAATAGACACGACTGAAATTTAAGCTTTCAAAAAATGAATCTTAAGCCCGGCCACTAAACCTCCCTGAAGGAAAGCCAAGAAACTTGGAGGCATGGACCACACCACAAGATGTAGATCTTCCTTACCCTAAACTTTTGGCCCTTAAAAGCTCGGTCTCAAAAGCCAGACCATTAAAGCCAACCAAGGAACGTCCTCATGAAGAAACGTACCTTACTGCAGCAGATCTGGTCGAAGTGGAAGGCACCACCTGGGACCTACGGACATTTTGAGAATGTTGGCATACCATGACCTGTATGGTCAGTCTGGAGCCAAAAAGATTACTGACACCAGTTGATCCTTGAAGCACTTGAGTACCTGAGGCAACATTGGAGTCGGTGACAAGAAATACGCTTGATTAAAATCCCACGGAACTGTCATGGCATCAACTACGTAAGTTAGTGAGTCCCTGGATCTCGCACAAAACAGGAGAACTTTGAAGTTGTGTAGAGAGAGATCCACCTGCGGATGGCCTCACTTCCAAACCAACTGTTGGAAGACCTCCATATGGAGAGACCACTCTCCTGGCAGAAACTTGGTTCTGCTGAGGAAGTCCGTTTCCCAATTGAGAGAGCTGAAACGAAAGTCTCCACCTGGGAAAGGATTCGGGCTGCATCTGTCATTGCTGCTGCGCTCTTCGTGCCTCCCTGTTGATTGACATACATCACTGCTACGGGGTTGTTCACTGAATCCAAACTTAATGTGCTGAAGCTCAGAGCCATATTTCTGGCTCTCTTTTAAGCTCAATCCGTCCTGGATTGATCTTAAAAGAGAGCCAGAAATATGGCTCTCTTAGCTTCAGCACATTAATGGGAAGAGTTGTGACCAAAGACCCTGTTGGGGCAGTTACAACATCCCAACTCAGGAGACTCGCGACCGTGGTCACAATGATCCAATTTGGAGTGACAAAGGACCGCCCCTGGAGAAGATGATCTGAAACCAGCCACCAATGAAGAGACTGACGAGTACTGTTGGATGGAACAAGAAACTGAAAAGGAAAGGGACCCTGGACACCCCACCCAAGATTGTAGAATCTCCCACTGGAATTCCTGCGCATTGAATCTGGTGTATGGAATGGTCTTGAAGGTTGAGACCATCATACCCAAAAACTTAATGCACAACAAGATTGACAGAAGAGGCATCAACAGCACTGTTATGACCAAGGACAGTAGGTTCCGAGCTTTAGATTCCCTGACATCCATGGAGGCCAAAAACTTATGGATCACTTGTGAATCACATATTTGAGAAATTCAAACTGAAAATGATCCACCAACAACCTGGTGTTCAAAGATTCAAGGTTGGCTACCAAACAAGGAACAAATTGGAATAAAACCCCAGATTCCGTTCCAGCAGTGAAAATGGAGCAATGATGCTTTCTGAGAGGAGAGCATTGATAGCCTGAGCGAATGCCACCCTTTTCTCTGCCTCCAGGGGAAGAGTTATGGTAATAAACCACTGTGGAGGCAGACCTCTGAAGTTGATGATGTAACCCCTGGAAATGTTGCCCAGCACACAGACATCTGAAGACAAACTCCACCCAATGGTCACGGAACTGGTGCCACTGACTGGCGACTGGACTGGGTGCAGAGAGACTCTAGTCAGGCGCTAGGCTTCTCCAGAACCTTGGCCCCTAAGCGGCCATTGACACCAGAAAATCTGCCCCTAGGAGCAGAACTACTGCTTGGAAAGAAGCTGAGTCTGGCAGACTGACCTTTAGTGGACACTGCACCCTGAAAGGAACAGCGAAAAGCATGAAACCGTGGACCCCGCTGTTCAGGAGCTGCCACCAGAAGAAAAGTGCTTTTACCACCAGTAGCCTGTGCAATAATAGTATCCCGTTCTGGCCCAAAAAAAACACCCCCCCCAAACGGAAGATATTTTAAGGAATGTTTTGATCCTGAATCCGCACTCCGAGCCGAGAAGGCCGTAGCAGAAACCTTGGAAGCCACCTAAGCACCATATTGCACGGACACGGACACAGACACACACAGACACACACAGACACACACAGACACACACAGACACACACAGACACACACAGACACACACAGACACAGACACACAGACACACAGACACACACGTTCAGCTGCACCACAAAGCTGTTCTGACAAGACCAGAAGGGAATCCCTGGACTAATCACCGTGAAGCTCCGCAATGAGTTTGTTTGCCCAAGTCTTCATAGCTCAAGCCACCCATGCCAAGGCCAGGAAAGGTAGGATAACGACACCAGATCCCATGAAAATGGACTTGAGACATTTTTTATCTACTGGATCCTTAAAGGACACCAAGCCCAGAACAGGAGGAACCGTGTGCCCAGCTAAACGAGTGACAGCAGCATCAACCTTGGGAGGCAATTCCCACTTAGACACATGATCCGCTGGAAGTAGATAAAGGGAAGCGAATTTGCGAGAAAAGGAGAACTTCCTATCTGGTGCCAACCAGGCCTTCTCCATGAGAGCAGAGAGATCTGCAGAAGAAGGTAAAGTAACAACCTCCTTGTGCCAATGCTTGAACGGACCCATAGCCTTCGTTTGGAAATCCACCTTCAAAAAGTCCAGAGAGTGAAGCACAGCTACAATGAGGTCTTCCACTCTGCGACTCGAGAAAGACTCCAAGTCCTCACCCTCTGGATGACGTCATTCTCCGCTAGTTCAACCTCCTCCTCCTCTGAAGCTAGAAAC
The DNA here is from genome assembly GCA_031769625.1 of Taudactylus pleione. NCBI lineage: Eukaryota > Metazoa > Chordata > Amphibia > Anura > Myobatrachidae > Taudactylus > Taudactylus pleione. The sequence continues at coordinate 40,416,825 of JAUIMM010000052.1, read as the reverse complement.
ATTTTTCAAACCCCGACGTCGAAGGAGCCAGGGAGGATCAGCCAAATGGGAAGTCGCACCGCCAAGTGCCGGCGACTGGGAACCACACACAACAGCTGCCCTAGCCTGATACTCCTGGTGTAGAGCCACAAGCTTAACCAAGTTAGAGACCAAACGACCCACGGCCTATACCCACACTGGTTCCTCAGGAGCAGAGATGGCAGGCCCGAAGGTCTGCGCGACACTAGGACCTGCCCGACAGTCTACACACAATGCCCCAGAGTCCACCTGTCAACACAGCAATTTAACATTACACTGGGCAATTTAACACCCTTGGGCTTGACGGTTTTGGCTTTGTCTGTCATAACTCCCTGCGTCTCACTAAGTATAGCATACGAAGTAAACCAAACTGCCAACAGAGGAAAAGAAGACACAGAAAATTATTATTAACGGTTATTTATATAGCGCACACATATTCCGCAGCGCACACATATTCCGCAGCGCAGTGCTCCATCACCCCCCCCCCCCATATCGGCAAGCTATGTAACAGCTCCTGCATCTGCCAGCTACAAGAAGCACACTGCACCTAATTGGAAAGAAAGTAGATAAATTACAAATAAAAAGAAAATGTAAGCTACAAAAGGGCTGCCCAGCAGCTGCAAAAACTAAAAGGTGCCTAACCCCTCACCCCTCAAAGAGCACTGGCATGATGGGGTTGCAGGAGGGCAGGAGTTTAGGATTTAAAGCTATTGTTTACATTAAGTGCCAGCTCCAGTCCAACCTACAATCCCATGATCCAGTGTCCCACCAGCCTTGATGACAGAGAAATAAACTGAACTTTTGTTTTTAAGGTCCACTCTCTTAAATCTATCAGCAGCCTTCTCCTTCCCTAACAAAGTAGAAATCATGTTATATTTTAATTAAAAAAAAAAAAAAAAAAAACAGTATTCAGTACACTGTAATTCTATTAGATCTCAGCCGTAACAATCTATTGTGTGTCTCTAGTGCAAACACAATGAGAGCTTGTCATAGTCATCGTTATCATCATGACTAACTGCAAATGGTCGTAAAGAACGCTAAGGCTCATACACACTAGACGATACATTAAACAATATGGACGATAACGATATCGTCATCGTTCATATCGTCCAGTATGTATGCACTATCGTTAATGAGGCACGCTCCCGCGGATCGTTAACGATGTCTGCCGTTGCCTGAACATGCAGGGCAACCTGATGATATTGTCAGATTGTGCATTTTCAGGGTTGAGGTCACTGAACGATATCATTAACTTTATCGTTCAGTGTGTATGTCGGGAACGACATTGAGCCCGGCAGTTCAAGGAAAACACTTAACGATATCAAGCATGGAGCATACCGTTAAGTGCGTATGCGGCTTAATTTTTCTCTATTTAGTGGATGTTAATACACAAAACTTTGGTCAGCCCTAAATGCTGATAGGGATTTACTGTGTAATATTAGTTTCCAAATTTTGAATTTAACGCAATGCAATCCAATTATATTTATTTTGATTTTTGTGTTTTTATAACATGTCAACTTTTTTTTTTTTTAAACACAAAAGCTTCTGATTGATTTGTCTAATGCTAATTAATAATTAGATACTATTGTCAACCATGCCTGACCTTATATCTACCAGTTTAACTTTTCTGTTACATTTAAATTATTTTGTCTTTAATATGACTAAATATTTTCTGGGGGTATTTTATGTCATTATGTGTGTCATTTGGTAACCTGTTTGACTAATATTTTTGCACTTTCATCTGTTTTACTTCTTGCTGATTATCATGAGATTTCATGCCTATGTATGTTTGTCTCATCTTTTGCTCCAATAAAATAATATATATACATATATATACACAGTATAACAAAAAAAAAGTTTTTGCAAGTAAAAAAAAATTTATGTTACCTGTCTCTGGCAGTATCCTTTTCCATTGCCGTATCCTGCAAGATTTAATGTGTGTATGTTAAATGAATGGAGCTGGGCGAGCACTTCAGTGAGAGCAACATACAGAGCTGATCTCTCGGCAGGGCTGACTTCTGGCAGCAAAACATCTCGGAATATACGACCCTGAGCAAAGCAAAAAGAAAACATTCACTTTCTGAACTCGAAAGCTCAGAGTAAAAAGAGTCCAATGACATTACACGGAATTAGGCAAAGGCAATACACAATAAAAATAAGAATTGAGCCAGTAGAACGGGAAAGGCAATCTATGAAATTTTTTTTCTTTAACCATTTGCCTGGTGTGGTCGCATCAGTTGTGACCGCGCCAGGCTGTGCGGTACCTGTCATGTGACAGCACACCGGTCAGCTGCCGGAAGATGATATTACAGCAGTTGCCATCCCTGCACCCTCTTCCAGTGTCTGCCCTGCTGTCTTACACTGCAGAGAGGTGCAGCCACCAGGGAAATGTAAATCCATCAGTCCCCAACTCCCCATTCCCTCCCCAGTGTACACCTGACGGCTGCTCATTGGAGCAGCCACTAGGGAAATGCAAAGTCGTGATGTCGCGATGGTCTGATCATCGATAGTCCAATATATTGATGACTGATATGTTAAAAAAAAAATTATATTAATGTAATGTGTTTAAAAAAATTGTTATGTTTTTGTTTTTTATAAAATTGTATTGGATGAGTTATAAATACTGTACATGTTCTTGACCTAATTCAATCATAAAAAAAAAAACTAACAGTTTCTGAGCGTTCTTTGAAAACCATGTAACCGGCTAATATTTTTAAGACATTTCTGAGAAAAATTTTGAAACCCAAAACTCTGAGGAATGCCCTTAGGAGGTTGATGATTTCCTGTCACTCATTCATATGAAATAATATTACAGTATGGTTGGTACTTGTTACTTAGGGTGGAGATGTATCAAGCCTTCCAAAGAGTAAAACAGGAAAGTGAAGTTTTCCATAGCAAGGGATGGATATATATATATCGCATAGCGTGTACCCAGCCTTAGTGTTTTTGGTTGATTGGCAGACTATTGAGGTGAAACATTTTATATATATATATATATATATATATATATATATATATATATTTCACCTCAATAGTCTGCCAATCAACCAAAAACACTAAGGCTGGGTACACGCTATGCGATATATTGGACAATATATCGTTTTGAGGCAAATTGGAAGGACATATTTTTCACATCGCATAGTGTACACACTCAATCTCACGTTCCCATGCGTCAATCATCATATCTTCACATCGGATGTGCTGCACGTCAGAGTGGGAAGATGTCATGAACGATGTTGTCCACATCATGCAGTGTGTACTCTCAACATGAAGACTACGAGATATACTGGTCCAGTCTTGCCTCTGAAGACGTCACCTTAACTGCTAGTTATCTACACGCTGATTGCATAGTGTGTACAGGAGAATAGAGTAACTGGATACAATGCTCAAACATGATATAGAGTGCCGTCGTTTGGAAGATTGCATAGTGTGTACGCTCTATATCGTGTGTTCTGGGATGAAGCGAATCGGAACGACCATCGTGTCTTTTGTACAAGTCCTAAGTGATTTTATCTCTTCAATGCCCATTTTGTAAGACACCCAGAAAATAATTGAATTCCCCGCTTAGGGTCATTTGGGAAGTGGAAAATGTAAAAGCAAAGAACATAATTTTTGCACACAAATACCTATCTACCCTACTTATATAGGGTACAGAACCATATTATGCTTATGTGCAGTATATGTAAATTAGTCACTTTAAAGTAAATACGTTTTCTTACACATTACCAAGTGCATTGTGTAAGGGTGATTTTTTTTTCTAAAGGCTGTTTCCCCTGCTTAGGAAAGAAAAACACTGCCCTATGTGCAAATGCAGCTCGTCAGCTTGAGAGTCACCCACATATTGTATTGCTTTACCCTCGCTGCCTTCAATCAGCAGCCCAGTGGAGATTCCTGTTCATCCACATATAACCTGTTTTGAAGTGGGCAGGGATACAACAACCTGTTCAACAGATTGCTCACAGCAGCCAAAGTATTACAGATAAGTGTGTTATCTTGTGGCAGGCAGTCACCTGTTTTCTTGTGTGATTAGGTTAGTGATAGCTGCATGTAACAGGTGCATGGTAAGATGGTCGTAAACTGGAGCCAAGTACGATAAAACAGTAGTATGTACAGTTTGCCCCACCAGCACAGAGTAGCTATGTCAGACTTTGGTAAAATAGATATAAAAGATTGTACAGTCCAACAGACTTGTACATGAAACAGGGTTCAAACATTCTACTTGTTTAATAAATACATATTGCAATGGGTCCCTTTCAAATAAGTCATTGGAATAAGTGTATTTTGGGCTGTCTTGTCTTCCTGAATGACATTTAAATGCTTTTTAAATATGTGCGCCTATATTTATATTTCTATGAAATAAATTGTGCTCGGGTAGAGCAATATGTATGCCATTTTAATCATGGGCCATTACCATGCACGTCTGAGAACATGTAAAAATCAAGACATGTAGCAGTGCTAACAATACCATAAACAGTTAATACAAAAGGAATTTGGGAGCAAAATTAAACCATATAACTATCCCTAGACGAGATTCAGCAAAGGGAACAGCCCCAAATCACCCACTTTTCCCATCATAAGGTTCAAAATGTAATGTGTTTAAAATAGATATCTAGTAATAGATATTTAGATTTGCTAATTTATACAATCTCTATGCATATTGCTTGGATTCTGTACCTTTTTGCAGTGTCTATTTAATCATTTACTTTAATAGTGCACTTCTATGTAGTAGTTTGGAGCAATAGATATTGTAATAATCAGGGGCATAAGTAGGTATTTGAAGGCCCCATAGCAAAATTAGAATGGGCCCCTATGTACCACCCAATGGTGAATTTTTTTTTATCTGTGTTTTTATTTATTTTCTAAGTTCTGACAAATTCATTCCCCACCTAAAATTGTATTTGTACTGTATACTTCATTTCTTATTATCTTTCTTTACACAATATTTTTTTTTATATTATTATCATTTCTACCAGACATAAGATTATTCAAATGTCTGTTTTTTTGGAAGGTCAAATTTGAGAATCAGCTTGGAACTATCTGTTTCAGGACAAATCAAGCCGATGTAGGCATAGTTCTATTGGTACATTTCTTATGTTTGCTTATTTTCAGGGTTTTGTTTTCAGCATATAATCCTATATCTGATTACTACTATAGGTGCAAGGGATACAGCTGCTATGGGGCCCAGAGTTGAGGGGGACCCATCTTCCTTGCCAAAGTTACATGTGTTACATACATTTCTCATTCATCTTTTCCCGTTTTAAGAATCATCTATTTTGGTGTATTAACAAGTATATGAGTGACCTGCACGTGCATCATCACATAAAATTCAGTTCCAATGACAGTCTCATCTCTGCAGTATAGTAAGGGCCTTGGTACGGGGAATCCGGCAGTAAATAATGCCTTCTGTACTTCATATTCTCGCTCAATCTAAAAATAAAAAAAATAAAAATAGTAGATATTATTTGAAAGATCCATACACTGCTAATAGCACAACTATTTTTGTAGAAACAGCATTATGTATTTTTATTTTCAATGGACACAAGTAACTATTATAGGGGTTATACTGATACAATTTGTTCAAACAAGTAGGGAAAAGGGGGATGGATATTTAGGAGTTAAAAGTAGAGAAAAAGGGGTATATTTACCAAAAGTCATTTTTGGTCGATTTTTGGACGATGTTTGGTCGATTTTATGTTTCAGGGTCTAAATAATACATTTACTAAAAGATTATTTTTTTTTTTAAACGATGCCAAAAAATCAACTCTAAGTAAATGCGTTATTTAGACCCTGAAACACAAAATTGACAAAAAAATCTGCCAAATATCGACCCAAATCGACTTTCAGTACATATACCCCTAAATCACATTTACCAACACATGATTTTTTGCATTGTTTACAACAATTATGTCAAAAATCATCTGTTAGTAAATGTATGATTTAGACCTTGAAATACAAAATCGATCTTTAGTAAATATACCCCAAAGACTGGAGCAGGAAAAAAACTATTTCCAACTCACTGGAATTAGCAGAGGTGGACAGAAAAAATGGGATGTGGAGATTCTAGAGCAGATCTTAGGTATGAAGGGGAGGACAAGTCATACTTTCTCTGAAAAGCAAAAGAGCCTAAACTTTAGTAAAAAGATCAGGCCTATCATGAAGATGATGAATAACAAAAATAAAGACTTTTTTTTTAAGATACCGCATTCAGCAATGAGAGGTTTTGTAATATTCTATGTAAAATAAATTTAAAGATGTGTCCACATACTGTACATCTAGCCTCCTTGAAAGTAAAAAGATCAAATAAATATAAAAAGAAAGCAGTGGCAACGCTCACACCAATCTGGTTTCTCTTCTTGTGAATCTTGGTTCACATATATTGAATGGATATTTTATTATATCATTCTAAAAAAAACTATTAAAAAAAGTCACTCATGAGGACCATATATCATTGTACAGGAATAAAGAAGGGCATAGTAATATATGAATCACCTAGTATGCAAAACAGATAGCCTTTTTCTAAAGACATAGGGCTAAATGTAATAGCCTGCGAGCTTCCGATGCTGCAGGGATTTATGCGAGTCTCCCCATATTTTTAAAGTGGTAATCATTTTAAAGTCTAAACAAGCTTGGTTTAGAATTTAAAATGATTACCACTTTAAAAATACGGCAAGACTCACATAAATCGCCGCAGCGGTGGAACCTTGCAGGCTATAACATTTAGCCCGTAGACACAGTCTCGGTTTATTGCAAATAATATTACCAGTCCTTCTATATATGTGAAAATATTATTCTCTCATAGGAATGCAGAATAGAGAAAATATGGAAGTGCTAAATAACTTTACTAGATGAACCACCGATAGCAGAATTTACAGTGTAAAATTTTAAAATATTATATTATATTTAGAAGGGTAGATAAATGTTTACCACCTCTCAATGGTGTCTGTCAGAGTCCATTAGGCAAGTGAATTGCATCTTTATAGACTCCAGTCCACACCATAAGTTAGTCTGGAAGCTCGGTCTCAGATGTTTTGTGGAAAATGCTGAATAGTCAGTCCAAGTGAGTGACAATAGTCGTAGACCTGACACGTTTTGTTGTGTGACTGAATCTTCATCAGAAGTGTGCAGCCAAAATGATCGTAAACAGTTTTATTTTTTTATTTAAAATTACAAACACATTGCACCTGTGTGTAATTAAAACATACTTCCCAAGATCCTGGGATGTAAACCAACACAAATTAAGAAACTCAGTAATTCATATATTTCTATACTCTTCTTAATGCCTGTAAAATGTTATGGTGCACTTGAGTGACTTGGAAATCTAGTGTTAGAGCCAGAAATATTAGTTAATGCACACATTATTCCAGATGGAAAATTGTGCACAGTACAGTGCAGGGGGTTTCACATTAAAGAATAGTGATCTCAAAATCATCTAGAATGTTATAACCCCTCTGTCTTCCATTGTTCTGCAGATATAGGAAAGGAAATGGGCAAACAAGAAATTAATAGATGGAACACTGTCTACATTGTGGGAAGGTTTTTTTTTTTTAAAAGGTTCAGAAGAGATGAATCAGTTATTGTGGCACATAAAATAGAAGGCACTGAGGGCCTGATTCAGAGCCGGACGCTATTTGCGGACGCTCGTTCTGAAAAAGGGGCTGGCTATTTAAATTGAGCACTCGCTCTTTGTGGTCTGTTGACGCCTCTATGTCTGAGCGAGCGTCCGAAACATGCGCTCGCTATTTTGTAAAGACGCCCCTTGGCCGCTCGCATCATACGTCATCTCCGCTATTAGATTAATCGAGTACATCGAAAGGCGTATGAACTGCTCGCTATTCTTGTGGTAGCATTTTCCTCCCGCAATCCTGCGAGCAGTTCAGGCTAAAAGACAACCAAGTGACGTGGTCGATGACGCTGCTTTGTTAATTATGCACACCCTTAAAACGCCCGTTTTGACCGTTTGGCACGCCTGCGTTCGGATCTCCACTCCCCGTTTTCAAGCACCTTTCCGTTACCACCCACAAACGCCTCAACCCGTCACTCAAATTAGCAGGCATTCGCTATTTTGCGAATACACGATTTCCGACCGTACTGACTGGTTGGCGCATGCGCATTACAACCCATACGCATGCGCAGATGTGCGAACATCGCTCGGAGCGAACGAGCGGCCGCTTACGAGCGGCCGCTTACGAGCGGCTCTGAATCAGGCCCTGAATTACATCTATTGTCAACACTAGAAAAGCACAATGGTGAAGGTGAAATATAACCACTATAGGTAAATGAAGTTCCTAACAGAAAAATACACTGACACATGGTATTTGTTCTAATTACAGTAAAGAGGTTCTAATACCTTTTCCCATACTTGCCTACTCTCCAGGAAGTCGCGGGAGGCTCCCAATTTTTCGGGTATCCCCCTGCACCCCCTGAAGAGTAAGCAGCTCTCCTGCATCCTGCCCTCTTCCTAGTGACGTGAGCAGCATGGGGAGAATTTTCATGGGGAACAGTGGTCCCCCCAGTAGGGGGCGGGGCTTAATGACATAATTATTAAAGAATAATACCATTTGACCCTGACCTCTATTTAAATATGCATTATTTGCAGCAATTTCCTGAGAAGGGGCAGGGCTTAATAATTATTCTTTCTGGGGAGGAAGAATAAAAAGTAGGCAATTATGCTTTTCCATGTGGAAAAAAAATCACTTTTAATAAAGGAGATGAACACATCTAAAAAGTTACCCGATGTGCGCCAGGCAGCAGTGGGCCATGTGGCTTCTTCCGGAGAACAAATTTCTTCTGACCCTTCTGTATAAAAAACGTAGGGTTGGACTGTCCTGATCTACAAAATAATATTGTTACTATATTATTTATGGCATAAGATATATAAAAGTACAATTATTGTCAGGATGTCACACAACATTTAAGCACAACAGTGAAAAACGAACGGGCGTACACACTATACAATGTGTATGACATACAGTATATATTCGATCTGCGTCGCAAGGATATATTGTATGATATATCGTATAGTGTGTACCTATCTTAACACTGTTCAGTTCTCTATTAGTTCAACCAGTTTGCCCAGCATTGATTCCCTCGCCACAGAAAACCGAACCTTTATAAACCCTAAACTACATCCCAGCTCTAGATCTTTGCTGTGCTCACCTCTAACACTAGCCAGTAAGGGACTGAGCTTGAGGCTTAAAAAAGGCCCAACCTCTGACCTCTGTGGGGGAGTCTCTCACCCTAACACAATATGGTTTTCGACAAAGAGAAAAACAAATGGACACAGACCAAAAACCATCTTCAGGGGCACAGAGTGGTGGGTGTTAACTAGTGTTCACTTTAGGTCAGGCACCGTGCTCCTGACCTAGAGAGGGGCCATTTTTTCGCGTATCGAAGGTGCGCATGCAACAAAGGAGTGTGTGGCCATTAGAAAAGGGGTGTGTCTTTAAGACGCGCCACATTTTCTTCACTCTTGGGGCATGCCCAGCACTTACGGACATGCCGGGCTGCCCCTAAGTTCTCCTATTTCTCACCGGCTGTGATCGCTTTTTTTTTCCACCCAAAGGACACTGCGGCCTGTGGGTGTGGACGGCGCCTGGCATGTTTTTGGCAGGGCATTCTGCCCTTTTAAAATTGGGCAGGGTGCGGCACCCCACTAAAACAACCTGGCAGGAACACTATTACCCATGTTCAGGCCTCTTTAGAGGCCTGAACTGAAGGGAAGGGATAAACACTCCCTGCACATACACACAATACAGCAACAATAACCATCTGCATGCACATGCTGCTATCACAATAGAAGCCTAGTCTACATTGGGGGGGTGAGGTAGCCTTGTCCACTCCGATGGCCATTCCTCTGGAGTGCCGTAGACACCTAGGACCTCATTCAGAGTCGGTCGAAGCAGCCGCACGGTCGTACGCCACTGATGTTCGCTATACTGCGCATGCGTAAAGATCGCAATGCGCGTGCACAAACTAGCCGCTACAATCAGAAATTTCTCTCTCCTTGAGCACAGCCAGGTCGGTAGTTTGAGTGACAGATTGAGGCGTTTGTGGATGGTAACTGGGGAAGGTGCTTGAAAACGGGGGAGTGGAGATCCGAACGCAGGCGTGCCTAATTATGCGAACGGCGTTTTATGGGAGTGCATATGGTTTATGGGAGTGCATAATTAACAAAGTAGCGTCATGGCACATGTGAAATGGGAGGTTTTTACACTGACATGATCGTAGAGCTTAAGAGAGGGTATGGTCAACTTTAAGCTCTACAACCAGTTCCGATGGTTCTCGATGGTCTCGATTAATCCTTATATGCCCGGAGCTGACGTGTAATGCGTATGAGAAGGGGGCGTATTTTTTTGTATTCCGGTCGCTTCCTCCCCTTGGTCGGCCAGCAGCCGATCCGAACTTAGGGACGCAACTTGCGAGGGAATCATTTACATATCCGGACCCTTTTCCCATACGACCGTGCGGCCGCTTCGACCGACTCTGAATGAGGTCCCTAATGTCTACACAGCTCAAGTCATGTTCTGCCTGCAACGGATTCTCCCAAATAGGAATATTGCCACTGCCAGTTCTGTTCCATCCTGTTCAAAGCTGGATCTCCTTATAAACAGGAAAATAAGAGATATGGTAAGAACTTTCCCTTGATATCTCTATTTCTATGAAGTCCATAGGGTTCCACAGGATACCTTGGGGTATAGGCGATGTGGCAGCAGCATCGGGCACCACAGAGTTAAAACTTTAGCCTCCCAGGATGCACTGGGGTCCCTCCGCTATACCCCGCCCCCCATCCAAGGCCATCAGTTTTGTAACAAGCCATAGGCCGGAGGAGGAGAACAAAGATAGAGAGAAGAAAGTCTGGAACACAGAAGAAACATATTCTCACTAGTAGGAGACGGAAAAATCGGTGACCAGATTAAAGCCCATCTGCAGTACAGGTGCGACAGGGCGGGAGTCCTGTGGAACCCTATGGACTTTGTAGAAATAGAGATAACAAGGGTAAGTTCTTACCATATCTCTTATTTTCTACTGTAGGGTCCATAGGGTATCCACAGGATACCTTGGGGATGTCCCAAAGCAGTATCCTTTTAAGGGAGGGGACGCTCCTGTGCTGGAAGGAGAATCCGCCGCCCGAAGCCAAGCATCCTGAGAGGCGAAGGCATGAAATGCATAATACCTGACTAAGGTATGGACAGAAGACCACGTGGCTGCCTTGCAAAGCTGAACAGCTTAGGCATCACGGCGAACTGCCCGCGAAGGACCCATGGACCAAGTAGAGTGAGGATTGAGAGAGGTTGGTCTAAGAAGGCCCTTATGAATGTAAGAATAAGAAATGGTCATGCGAATCAATCCTGCCAAAAGTTGTTTAGTGGCAGGTCAACCTTTCTTATGGAAACTATAGAGGACAAAAAGGGAGTCCGACTTCCTAAAGGAACTGGTACGGTCAACATAAATCCTTAGAGCACGTACCACATCCAAAGAGGCCTCACCAGCAGAGAGGACTGGGAAATTAAAGGCCGGTACTAGGATTTCCTAATTAAATGTGGAAACTAGATACCAACTTAGGTAGAAGACCAGGGTGAGTGCGAAGCCCCACCCTGTCTTTATGAAAAATCAGAAAGGGAGGACTTGAGAGAACCCCCAAATCTGAGACCCTTCTGGCCGAAGTAATGGACAGAAGAAACACAGTCTTAGCTGCAAGCCATTTGAAAGCCACTGAGCCCAGAGGTTTCAATGGCAGTCCTTGGAGAGCCCTCAGGACCACAGCCAAATCCCAAGGAGCCACTGGCGGGACAAAGGGAGGCTGAATACGAAGTACACCTTGCATAAAGGTGTGGACATTAGGAAGTGTAGCGATCCTATGCTGAAAACTAGACTGACAGGGCAGAAAGTTGCACCTTCAGTGAAGCAAGGCGAAGACCGTGATCTAAGCCCGTTTGTAGGAAAGCCAAAACCCTGGATATCCTAAGGACCTGAGGATCAGAACCTCTAGGATGACACCATTCAAAGAAAGAATGCCTCACTCGGTGGTACATCCCTGCAGAAGTAGGTTTCCGAGCTATGAGCATGGTGTTAACAGAGCTGGAAAAACCTCTGGACCTTAAGAGGGCTGACTTAACAGCCATGTGGTCAAAGCCAGATGACCGAGGTCCGGGTGCTGGAAAGGACCCTGAGACTACAGGTCCATATGCAGAGGCAACAATATCGGGGTGTCGACTGAGAGACCCTGAAGATCTGAGAACCAGTGCCGCCTGGGCCACGCTGGAGCTATGAGCAGAAGCGTGTCGCCTTCTTGCTTGAATTTGCGAGTAATTCGAGGAAGAAGGGAAAACGGAGGGAACAGATACGCAAACCTGAAGGTCCACCTGACCCACAGAGCGTCCACCAGAAGAGCCCCTTCGTCTTTTGTGATTGAACCGTACACAGGCAGCTTGTTGTTGTATCGGGGGGACATGAGGTCTATTTCTGAAAAAGCCCCATTTGTTCACCAGTTGGTGAAATACTTCCTGGTGGAGAGACCATTCCCCTGGATGCACGTCTTGACGGCTGAGAAAGTCTGCATCCCAGTTGAGGCCTCCTGGCATGAACATTGAGGAATTATGGCTGGAAGATTGGCCTCTGCCCAAGGTAGAATGCGGGACACTTCTGTCAGAACTGCCCGACTTCTGTTTGCCCCTGGGCGGTCTATGTAAGCCACCGTGATGGCGTTGTCTGACTGTACCTGCACGGACCGTCCGTGGAGGACATGTGTTATCTGCTGGAGAATTTTGAATACTGGCCGAAGTTCCAAGAAATTTATTGGAAATGCAGATTCTGTTGGCGCCCACTGTCCCTGAACGAAGTGGGGACCAGTCACTGCTTCCCAGCCCTGGAGACTGGCGCCCATCATTAGAAGGACCCAGTCCACAATTGAAAAGGGGCACACCCTGTTTGGGGAGCAGTTAGTAGCCACCAGGCTAGAGACAGACGGACCTCTGGGGAAAGCACAATTGTCTGTTTTTAACCGATTTGGCAACCCATTCTATCCGTTGAGGATTAGCAGCAGCAGAGGTCTGGAGTGGAACTGGGCATATTCCACCATGTCGAACATCGACACCATGGAACCCAGTAACCGCATTTTTGAGTGCACAGACATTTGTCGGCTGCGAAGTCAACTTCTGTAATGTAGAGATATTGTCCTTTGTCACAAAGATCCCCTGGTGTTGAGAGACTAACAGGGCTCCGAAATGGAGCATCCTCAGTGAGGGACCCAGGGAGGACTTCTCTCAGTTTATCAGCTAGCCATAATTGCGCAGCACAGATATTGTTAGGTGCAAATGGAGCTGAAGGATTTCTGGAGACCCTGCTAACAACATGAGGTAGTCCAGATAGGACAACAGGCGGACCCCCTGCATTCGAAGGTGGGCTGCCATAACCACCATGAGTATGGTAAATACTCGAGGCGCAGTGGCCAGAGTAAAGGGCAGTGCCTGAAACAGGAAATGGTGGCTTAGCATCGCAAACCCGAGGAATTGCTGTTGCGCCAAGATAATAGTTATATGAAGGTAGGCTTCATAATTGTCCAGAGACACCATGAAATCCCTAGGTCCCATTGCCAATATAATGAAACGGAGGGTCTGTATCCTGAACCGAAGAACCTCAAAGACTTGTTTAGGCACCTGAGGTTTTGGCCGGTAAAACCCATTGGGTTTGTGTACCAGAAAGAGAATTGAGTAATATCCCGTTCCCTGTTGGGATAACGGAACAGGCACTATAACTCCAGCCCGGAGCATAGAGTGCAGCTCTTCTGGAGTTCCATGGCCTAGACGGATGGAAGACCTGTAGTGAAAAACCGGCTGGGAGGCCTTCGCCGAAATGAGAGGGCGTACCCCAGAGAGACCACTTCTCTGACCCAAGTGTCCACGGTAGTCAGATACAAGCACTGGGCAAACTGAAGAAGCCGGCCTCCCACTTTGGGGTCCCCCAAGGGAAGGCCTTAGGCTGAAGGTTTATCATCCGACCTGGGAGTAGGACGTCTTGTGCTCTAAGCCTGCTTGTTTGGCTTGGCAGATTTTCTGGTTGTTGACTGCTGAGGACAGGACTGCACTTTGGACTTACCCTGGGCCCCAGAGGCCCGAAATGATGAAGCACCAGACCCTGATGGGATCGGAGCCGATGGCAGACACGCAGACTTAGCTGCTGCCAGAGTTGTCCAAATCAGAGCCAAAAAGGAGCTGTCCATTAAAGGGCAAGCATTCCAAACCTTTTTCGGAATCTGCATCCGTTTTCCAAGAGCGCAACCCTAGGGTTCGGCGAACTGCCACGGCTGGCGAGGAGATTCTGGAAACGGCTGCCTCATTAATATACGTGGCTGAGTCTCTGGGATTGCCTACCAACTTCGCCGGTTCAGGCGACGAGTCAGAGTCCAGAGACAATTACAAATTATCAGGCCAGCGCTCCATGGCTGTGGTCACCTAGCCCACGGCCATAGCCGTCTGGACGCCCCTCCAGCAAGGGAATAACTGGATTTTAGGCATATTTCCACCTAATGAACCGTGGCATGCTTGAAGGAGGCATGGAAGGCGTGGTAACGTAGTACTCCACACTAGGCGTGTAACATGAGAATCCACCTGCGGAGGAGTCTATTTAGTTTTGGCCACGGGGTGGTTGCCATCCTCAATAACCAAGACCGCACGGACTGCCCGTATAAGGTTTGGTAGATATATTTTTGACTTAGACTTCTGGTCTGAAAGATGAAAAATTGTCACCGTCATCAAATGTCATGACATCACCATCATGCAGAACATTCTGAGACACTACAGACCGCTTAGCAGACTGCAATGATGGCTCCCCCTTTAACACGACCGATAGGCTCTGTACCGAATTGGACCGTGAACCCACACACGCAGGCTCATGCGAGACATAGGTGGGCGAGAGCAGAAGAGACTGGGGGCCACTCAACTTCCTGGGGAACCCCTATATGGGTGAGGACCCAACTGACTGCCGTGATAACCCCTATGGGGCAACACAGGAGGTGTGGCCAGCTGACCCAAGCCCAACAAGGCCAGGGTGTTCCTGTACAGGCGCAGACACAGTAACTGGGCGTGATATTAGAAAACACGCCCTGCATAAACTCCCAGTGTTACAATACCTTCCGCTATTAGTACATTACAAGTGGTACACTTTAGCAGTAGGGGAAAATCATGTTCGCTCTCAGACATGATAAGTGTAACGGAGTGTATGTGACTTTCCTCACAAATAAATACTTTTATAGTGAGGCAATGACGACCCTGCAGCACCGCACCGGAAGGGCTTTAGCAGAGGAAAAACAGGGATAGAAAATATGGCTGACAGTCAGAAGTGAAAGTACAAGCAGACAGCGCTAGCATTAAGTCACATACAATGCAGAAATAACTTCCTGCACCACCAGCGCTGAGATCAACTACACAGATACAGCCCGCCAGACCGCTGTGGAGAGGAACTGTGCAGCGGGGGAGGCGCCGGCTGTAAACAGGGAAGGCGCGCTCCCCTGGCATGCATTTAACCCCAAGGACGTCGGACGTTTTCCGCTCAGTCGCGGCCCGCTGTCCCTGGGGCTTGTGGAAGCGCAGGTTAATACCTGGCTCCACTCGCAAGCCAGTCCCCAGGGAGCCCCCTGCCTGGGGACTGAGGACTGTGTCTTCCGGTGGGTGCCCTCCGCGGGACCCGCCGCTTACCTGGTCCCCTTAGATCCGGCCACAGTCCGGGTGGTCCGGGGTCACCGCTAGCCGTGACCCCAGACCCCCACCAGCATCCCCAGATCGGTACCGGCGGGGTGAAGGAGCGACAGCATGGACGTCTGAACAGACTGTCCATGCTGTACTGCTCTAGATGTGCAGCCACAGCTGCTTTTAGAAGTCTTCAGGGGCTGTAACAGCCCCACTCTGCTACATGTGCTCCGACTCCTGGCCGGGCACTGACAAAAACTGATGGCCTTGGCTGGGGGGCGGGGTATAGAGGAGGGACTCCAGTGCATCCTGGGAGGCTAAAGTTTTAACTCTGTGGTGCCCGATGCTGCTGCCGCATCGCCTATACCCCAAGGTATCCTGTGGTTACCCTATGGACCCTAAAGTAGAAAGTTAAGAGAAATTGTTTTTGTACAGAATTTAGACTCAATAACCTGATAATTTAATTCACTTAAGAGCCTAATTCCATGTTTATGTAAATCTCTGTTGTTTGCTGCGCTGCACATGTGCAGATCTGTTTCTGTGACATGGGTTGTAGTGCCCCAAAGCCGCAGCATGATTGACATGCTGCTGGTGTTTAGGGGAGGTGGTCACATGGAGCGTTCCAGAAAACAGGGGCACGTCGACCCAATTTTCTGGGAGTGTCAAAGCCAGTGGCTGCGCCCTTGAATGCAGCTTAACTGGCTCCGGTAGCATGATTTTAACAGACATCTTGAGTACCATGAGGGGTACTCAGATGTCCGATGTTCACGTAGTTGACCGGATGCTGCGTCTTCGGACACAGCAGCAGATCAGAGAAGCCGGCAGTACAAAGATGCAGCGGCTATGCTATAGGGTCTATCTCTGAATAAGGCCCTAAGTTAGTGAAAAGGGTAGTTCAACTACAGTATTAACAAAACTAGTCATACAGTATGGTATTAAAGTTTGCAGTACTGTAAATGTCATTCCGGAAGTGTGACTCCAAGTATATGACAGTACCTATATTTGATGATTGTTGCTGGGCTACTGTTCAGTTAAGTAATAGTGAAACATCTATATTTATACAAACAATACAAACCATTCTAGAGTTTTATTGGTAATAATACATGTGTTTATTTTATAAGATGTACATGGGGGGGACCTACAGTAGTATTTTCAGCATATATCTCCTATATTCCTAACCTACGTTTCCAGTGAATAATGTTGGAACCAGTAAAGCATAGTCGTCAACTATCACTAGTTTCTAAAGACCATTCCAGGTTTCAAACATTTGGCATGTGATTATAATTCATGAGAATCAAGTTATATTGTCAGCACTTACCATGTCGAAAGGAACCATATCAACATCCACAGAATATTTACATGTTCATAATGTCAACATCTGAAATGTCGACATTGACAGACTGCAGAGGGTTAGGCACCAGCAGGAGGGTTAGACTGCGTCACTGAGGGGGAGTTTAGGGGTAGACAGAAAACACACACCGAAACCGCCGCTCCATCTGAGGTCTTCACCGGAAAATGACGGTCAAATGACCACTAGGACCCAGGAGCCGCACTGGAGCCACTACAGACGTTGGGACCAGGTAAGTGACTGCTAGACCACCAGGGACCTTAGGTCGACATTCTAACATATCGACGTGTCATTCGTGTAGACATTATGAATGTCAAAATGGTCACTGACAACATGTTGCATACCAACATTTCGACATGAAAACTGTCGATCTTACATACAGACCACACACTAATACATAAGTTAATCATTACTGGAAAAGGGAAACATTACCTGTACTGCAACATAAGTGACATATGAAATGTCCCATAAGTGACACTGTAAAAAAAAATTGTGATACCCACTGGCAAGGCCATAACTATAACCTTATCAGTCTACTTGTCTGCTAAGAGGCTCACTGACAGTGAAATAGGTCCTGCAGCCAGAAGAAAACAAATGTGCCCTAAAGGACAGACCTAAAATGGCTTCACAAATTATTAAAAATCCAGGCAGGTTGAAAAATAATGAGAATACAATCATGGGCGTAGATATAATGGGTGCAGGAGATGCCATTGCTATGGGGATCACAGGCTTAGGGGGCACCAGACCCAGGTTATATAGTTGCAAATCAATTTCCTATATTTGCTTACTAAGCATTTGGGTCTGCCCAAACTGAATGGGGTAAAATTCCAAACATATCATTAATAGATAGCGTTCCCGCTAGGCTGTTTTAGCGGGGCGCCGCGCCTCGCCCTATTTCTGAAGGGCAGAAAGCACCCTTCCCTCCAGCGTGGGCACCCCGCTGTTCTGTCTCCACCCGCGGGTCGCAATGTACCATGGGTGGTCAAAGCGGCAGCGCAGCGGTCACCGCCGGTGAATGGATGCCGGACGCAGCTGCCCGGCATGTCCGTAAGTGCCGGGCACGCCCCCAGGAGTGACGAAAAGGGGACGCATCATAAAGACACGCCCCCTTTTCTTTGGCCATGCCCCCTATCCGGGCACTAGCAGAAGTGTCCTAGCTCTGGGTTCAGTGCCCTGCCTGCTGCTGGACCTAGAGTGAACACTAAATAGATGTGTGCAATAGATGTTATAATGGTAAGGGGGCAATGGAATGTGGCATAATCTGAACTGGGCACTGTAATGTGGTATAATATGAATTGAGGGCACTGTAATGTGGCATAATCTGAGTTGCTCATTGTAATGTAGTATGTTATGAACTGAAGCGCTCTATATTGTTATGTTATAGCAGGGATGGGGAACCTCAGGCCCGGGGGCCATATAAGGCCCACGGATACATTTGGTCTGGCCCTCTGAGCTGTTTTCTGCTAGCCTCATCTGGCTAGCTGGGTGCCTAGAATGAAACCCTGCAGCCAGAATCTATGCAGCAGTGCCGCCTGGAGTGTCCTCAGGATGCTTCAGGCAGTCACACCGCTGCTGCTCCTCAGGATGCTCCGGACATTGCTGTAGTCAGCGGCAATTGTGGCTCCGCCCCCATGTGATGTCACACCGAGGGGGCATGGCCTACAAATAATGTTAGGTAGATAGATAGAGATATATATATCTATCAAAATGGCCCTCGGCTGAAAAAAGGCTCCCCACCCCTGTGTTATAGGGTTAGTCCATGTTAAGTGGACCAATTTTCGAAGTTCATCCCCACCTGCTGATTGCGCATTGCAGAGTTGGTGACTGTTGCACCTACACCCACTTTGAGGGCCATAGTTTTGTACATTGTGAACTAAAATGTTCCCAAAGTTAGACTGCCATATATGACAGCCTTCTTGTAAAATTATCAAAATTGGAGATGGTCAGGTAGTAAATGCTGGTTCACTTGACATGGAATGACCCTATATAATATGAACTGGGGGCATTGTAATGTGACCTAAATTGAACTGGAGTACACTGTAATGTTGTACAATAGGAACTAGAGCAGGGGTTCCCAACAGCGGTCCTCAAGGCACTCTAATGGGGCACATCCACTATAAGATCTACTCCCTGTCCAATCTCTAAACGATTTTTCCTTGATTTTTTCCCTTGAAATTTTGGCCCTGATTCAGAGCCGGACGCTCTGACCAGAGCGCTCGATCTGAATCAGTGCCCACCTCCATAAATATGGAGCGTCCTCCTGGATGCTCGTATAGCTGTGGGTCACCACCCACAGCCTATATGAGCGTGCAGGATGATGGTCGCAATGGTCTTGACCATCGCGACCATCGCCAGTGCGAGCAGAAGCCTGCGGTTGAGTTTCTCAACCGCAAGGCCAGGAGTGATTTTGGCTCTATCAGAGCCAAAATCACTCCCACTGACATCACTAGTGATGTCAGTGGCGCCGGCTTCTGACGGTAGGCGTTCCCTTGGGAACGCCTCCGTCTGGCAGGCACGCCCCCGGCACGCCCACCAAAGGGGGCGTGCTGTCAATCAACATCGACAGCACGCCCCCTTTGATCAGACACAACGAGCGAAGGAAAGTCCTTCGCTCGTCGCGTCTCGCGCATGTGCACGACGGAGCTCCCTCCGTCGTGCGCATGCGCAGTGCACACCATCGTCCCACTTGCGAGCGGACAGCCGCTCGCGAGTGGGTCTGAATCAGGCCCTTTATCTTTCAGTCTGAACGATTTGCAAACTATCTTTAATAGATCAAGTGAAATTGACCTGTATGTTCAGTCGACTGACGAGACGATCAAACGACCAGCGGGAGCGAGCATCGTTGATCGTTAACGACCAAACACTTTACGATTTATAAACTATTGAACGATAACAACGTCGTTATCGTTCAATCGCCTGCTAAAATCGTGTAGTGGATGCCCCCCTTAACAGTCCAGGTTTTAGTGATAGCCATACTTGAGCACAAGTGACTTAGGCCCTAATTCAGAGCCGGACGCTCTGACCAGAGCGCTCGCTCTGAATCAGGGCCCTCCTCCATTAATATGGAGCGTCCTCCTGGACGCTCGTATAGCTGTGGGTCACCACCCACAGCATATACGAGCGTGCAAAAAGATGGTCGCGATGGTCTTGACCATCGGACTTGCGAGGGAAACCCTGCGGTCGGGTTTCCCAGCCGCAAGGCCAGAAGTGATTTTGGCTCTATCAGAGCCAAAATCACTCCCACTGACATCACTAGTGATGTCAGTGGGGCCGGCTTCAGATGGTAGGCGTTCCCTTGGGAACGCCTCCGTCTGGCAGGCACGCCCCCAGCACGCCCACCAAAGGGGGCGTGCTGTCAATCAACATCGACAGCACGCCACCTTTGGTGCGAGACCCGGAGCGATGGAAAGTCCTTCGCTCGCCGGGTCTCGCGCATGCGCACGACGGAGCTCCCTCCATCGTGCGCATGCGCAGTGGGGACCAGCGACCCACTTGCGAGCGTACTGCCGCTCGCGAGTGGGTCTGAATGACCCCCTTAATTAGTACCTCAGTTATTTTGATTTAACCATCTGTGTCCAAGCATTAATATCACTAAAACCTGAACTGTTCGTGTGCCTTGAGGACCGAGGTTGGGAATCACTTAACTAGAGGTAGGGATGGGCATCGACCATCAATAATTCATACTCATCAATGGTTTATGGCCGATGTTGAATGTTTTTCCCATCGATGGGGGAGAACCAGATGGTTTCCCTCCATCGATGGAACAGCATAACAGAATTGTTTTTTTTTGTTTCGTTTTGTGCTGGGACACTGAGCATAGCTCCGCCCCTTGATACCCACAAAGCCCCACTCCCCATTTCTGACGGGCCAGTCAGTCAAAGAACAGGGATGTCCATTGGTTGGCGAAACAATCGATGGTCATCCATTGCATAGTTGGCAGCCATCAATGGCCACTTGATATTTCACCATCGATGGTATCCACACCGATGGCCATCCCTAACTAGAAGCACTATGGGGTGGAAAAATATTATCAGGGGGAACTGTAATGTGTCATAATATGAACTGGGGACACTGTATATCATAATGTGAATTGGAAGTACTGTGTGGAATAATGTGTACTGGGGACACTAAGGGGTCTATTTACTAGGCAGTGTTAGGAGACAGAGTGAAAAGTGATAAGGTGCCAGCCAATCAGCTCCCAACTGTCATTATTCAAACACAGCCTGTGAGATGACAGCTGGGAGCTGATTGGCTGGCACCTTATCACTTTTCACTCTGTCTCCTAACACTGCTTAGTAAATAGACACTTATCTCATAATGTGAATTGGAGATACTGTATGGCATAATATGTACTGACTGCCCTACAATGTGACATAATGTGAACTAGGGTACAACTATGGCTCATAAAATAAACTAGGACATACTATGGGGCATAGCATTAACTATGATACTACTAAGGTTCAGAAAATGAACTAGGGCACTATTATCGAGCATAAAATTTACAAATGCTCCCGAGAGGGGTCTCTCTAAAAGCACTGAGAGAGGGGTCCCTTCAAAATGTTGCTATGGGGCTCAGAAAATTCTGGCTACTCCCCTGGATATAATGCATATTTAATGTGCCATTTTACTCAAATGCAATGAGTACTCTGCACTATTGAATACTGACCTGACGATGGAGCAGAGATCGGAGTAGTTATGACTTTAAGATGATGCGTGAAGAGAGCCCCATCACAATTTAAGTTATGGGTACCAGAACCAGACATTTTTTGTTACATTCCTGCTTAACAGAATATATATATTTTTTGTATACATAAGTTATGTATTGCAATTCCCAAGCTCAGATACACACTGCATACCAATCAAAGCATTTATATGTACCTACTGTACTCCATTCATCTTGGTTTTATATGCATTAACTGTATATATCATACACTTACAATATACATAATCTCAGACCCTCCAATATGACCCATTCCATTAGGTACAAAATGCTCTGCTCCTGGATTTCCCTCCTAATTTTTGATGGCATCCACCTGTGCTGAAACACCTGTCTCATCAGTTACCTAGTTCAACACAGCTGGCTGCAATCATACATTAGGTGGGAAGTCCAGGAGCAGAGCGTTTTATACCTAATGGAACGGATCATGTTGGATGGTAGGTAATCTGTAACTAAATTTACTCAGCAACCTACAAAGATGACATGTCTGTACATGGCTGATATATGCCAGCATTGATTGCACATTAAAGGACAGAAGTAGGATTGAGGAGTTGGGGTGTCATCTCTCACCTGTATTGCCTGACTGTCAGAGCTGCCGAGGGATATGAGCTGAAGCCTGGTAAGTGTGTGGACAGGTACTCATCTAACCTGTGCTCGTTGAACCTGTGTTTCTCCCTCACTGCACTAGTGTCTTCCTCCTGCTCCGCCATTTCCCTAGCAAGTATAAGCCTGCGGGGTATAAAGTCCTTTCTTGTTGTGACTGCACTGTTGTACTTGTACCTTTGGCACTATTCTAATTCTGTTTCTGTTTAGTCTGTGAATGTAAATAAAGTTTATAGAAAAACAAACTGTTTATGTAAATGTAGCTACACCTCCTGAGTCCAGGAAGTAGTGGTGGTATGCAGCGCCGGCCATATTGGATGTGGGCAAACGCCCTAATTACACGTTGAATACAGTTTGCGAGACTGAAGGAAAAATTATGAAGTGATTGTGTATGACACCCGGGATACTGACAGGATATACAGTGTGCCATAGCTGGCTGGTCATTTTCTTTCCATATCATGTAAGGTGCTTTGTGACATAGATCACATCACAACCGGTGACATTTAACCGCAGTACTACAAGTCGCAGCATGCCTAAGTGCATTTGTATTGCCGCATGCTGTGTAATTACACGATGAGTAAAGAAGCATGGAGCAATTGGCAGCCCCTCCTCTTCCTGGCTGCAGACGTGTCTCTCTAGCAGTGAGTAGTCTATAGCTCAGCAGCTGTCACACGCCTGGTACCCCCGGCAGCATCTGTGTGGTCCTGTACTGCTCTTATATACAGAGCGCTGAGTCACTCTATATATCACACAGGCCACGGTGCCAGCGAGCAAGGCCTCCAGCATCCCAATCACCTGCATTACTCCCTGGCCTGTACACTGTGATGGCCTCGGCCGAGCTGCTAAAGGAGCTGCGGACTCGGATCCGGGAGTTGGAGGATGAGCTGGGCAGGGTGAGGAGGCAGGAAGCCCACAGGGGAAAGATCGAGAAGATGAGCGCAGAGGTGGTGGACTCAAACCCCTACAGGTACTGCACATACTGCATGGCTGTGGCTGCTTCTGTCATGATGATATTTTGTTACCACCCATCATATCACCTTTGGGGATTTCAAAACTCAGCATGTGCTACAGCTGCTGTCATGGCTTTTCACTGTTCGGGGTCAATCCAATTGGTCTATTTACTAAGCCCTGGATGGAGATAAAGTGAACGGGGACAAAGCACCAGCCAATCGGCTCCTAACTGCCATGTCACAGACTGTGTTTGAAAAATGACACGAGCTGGTTGGCTGGTACTTTATCTCCATCCAAGGCTTATAAATAGACCCCTAAGTGCGAGTTGGGTCCTGTGAGATGTTTTCACAGCAAAATCGCACTGATTTACTTTTGCAATCCAATTCCAAACTCGCATTGATTTTCCAGAGGACATATGCGTTGTTTTGTGCGTACTCCCCTGAGCAGGTGAAAAGGAAATCTTTATTATAAGGTAAAAATGTCAGGACAGTGCAGAACCTCTGGTACACCCCTCACAATGAATAATCACGCACTCGGAGTGGTTTAAATAGCATAATTTAGTGAACAAAGATGCCAGTTTTCCAGTGTATTTCTATAAAAAGCACAATACAGTAATGGCAAATGATGTGGGACAGGTACTTGGAGGTGTATTGCTGGGAGAGGGGTTTAGAATTGGAAAATGATAGGTGAAAAGTGTTTATTTAAACTTTTTACAAACATATATAAACACTGAAAAACTAGTATATAGAAATTTTTCTCTACCCCAAAATGCTAGAAAGACTTCATTTTATGTAAAACAGTTGTTTGCTATAATTTTCCACCATTAATAAAACGTGCAAAATCATGCATTGGACTAATTTTATACAGTCCTTATCAGTCACTAACAGCCTTCTATGTGGTCCTGCTATCTCAGTTGCACTTTTTTGGGGCCCAGGATGGTTTCCCCAGTTTTTCATGCACTTCTTCCAGGTCTACTTTTGTAGAAAAGTCGTACACCCATACTTGCTTGTCAACCAGCATTATTTGGACTAATAGAGACAGAATACCAGCTGCCTGCTTCTTCCCTAAATAGTTCTTGCATAATTTGGAGGTGTGCTTTGGGTCATTGTCCTGTTGGAGGTGGAAATTGGCTCCAATCAAGCTCTGTCCACAGGGTATGGCATGGCGTTGCAAAATGGAGTGATAACCTTCCTTATTCAAAATTCCTTTTACCTTGTACAAATCTCCTACTTTACCAGCACCAAAGCAGCCCCAGACCATCACATTACCTCCACCATGCTTGACAGATGGCATCAGGCACTCTTCCAGCATCTTTTCACTTGTTCTGCATCTCACAAATGTTCTTCTGTGTGATCCAAACACCTCAAACTTCGATTCGTCTGTCCATAACAATTTTTTCCAATCTTCCTCTGTCCAATGTCTGTGTTCTTTTGCCCATATTAATCTTTTCCTTTTATTGGCCAGTCTCAGATATGGCTTTTTCTTTGCCACTCTGCCTAGAAGGCCAGCATACCAGAGTCGCCTCTTCACTGTAGACGTTGACACTGGCATTATGCGGGTACCATTTAATGAAGCTGCCAGTTGAGGACTTGTGAGGTGTCTTTTTCTCAAACTAGAGACACTAATGTACTTGTCGTCTTGCACAGTTGTGCACCGGGGCCTCCAACTTCTTTCTACTCTGGTTAGAGCCTGTTTGTGCTGTTCTCTGAAGGGAGTAGTACACACCGTTGTAGGAAATGTTCAGTTTCTTGGCAATTTCTCGCATGGAATAGCCTTCATTTCTAAGAACAAGAATAGACTGGCGAGTTTCACATGAAAGTTCTCTTTTTCTGGCCATTTGAAGAGTATAATCGAACCCACAAATGTGATGCTCCAGATACTCAACTAGCTCAAAGGAAGGCCAGTTTTATAGTTTCTCTAACGAGCAAACCCGTTTTCAGCTGTGCTAACATAATTGCTCAAGGGTTTTCTAATCATCCAGTAGTCTTCTAACGCGCTTGGCAAACAAAATGTACTATTAGAACACTGGAGTGATGGTTGCTGGAAATGGGCCTCTATACACCTATGTAGATATTCCTTTTAAAAACCAGACGTTTGCCGCTAGTATGGTCATTTACCACATTAACAATGCATAGAGTGCATTTCTGATTAATTTAATGTTATCTTCATTGAAAAATCAGTGCTTTTCTTTCAAAAATAAGGACATTTCTAAGTGAC
This sequence comes from Taudactylus pleione, assembly GCA_031769625.1. Taxonomy (NCBI): domain Eukaryota; kingdom Metazoa; phylum Chordata; class Amphibia; order Anura; family Myobatrachidae; genus Taudactylus; species Taudactylus pleione. Next base: position 40,391,288 of record JAUIMM010000052.1, on the reverse strand, counting down.
CCCAAACTTTTGAACGGTAGTGTATATGTCCACAAGCCATATGTATCCCTATCATAACATATTTCAGTGGCACAAAACAGTATGAAGCTGCTTAGAGAATAGTATTTGTGATACTACCATGAGTGACTTGAATTAGCGATATCACTGGGTAAGTCTGACTACTGTGTGAGGCTCTAGTAGAGCTACAAGATGGGGAGATCTGAGCTTTACATACACCGCCATCTGTGGAAAACTTTTTTATTTTGTAGTGCTTGTTGATAATATCTGTTGATCACTGGAAATTATGGGAAATCAATCTTTCATATGTGGGTAGCCCCATGTTTACAGGTGTAATTATAGGAGTGCTAGGGCTCGCAGTGTCCTCCTGTCCATATAAAATGTGTTTTCCATAGTACATAGTAATATTGTCAGGTATGCTACTAAAGGACCACATCATTTGAAAGAGGGTACTCCCTGCTTTTAAATGTGGTTTCCATGATTTTTCCATAATGTAGGGGGTTTTGCCTGGTGATCACACTGCTCACCAGAAAATAATTTCTGTACTGGATTCCTGTGTTTCAAATGAGGAAGCCCCCATCTTTCTATGATCTACTGTTGGGCAGAATGTCATGCCCATGGTATCCAACCCTACAATATAGAAAATCTGCATAAATGTAGACTTAAAAACTTTACATAACAAAAGTAATATGGATCTACAAATTTTGAGGTTAATGTATCAAGCAGTGAAAAGAGTGGTCAAGTTGCCTATAGACACCAATCAGCTTTGAGGTAGCAGCCAGTACGCATAAAAAAATGTATCTATTACCAGTTATTTATATAGCGCACACACATTCCGCAGCGCTTCACAGAGAATATCTTACCATTCACATCAGTCCCTGCCCCAGTGGAGCTTACACTCTATATTCCCTATCACATGCTCACACACATACACACTAGGGTCAATTTTGTAGGGAGCCAATTAACCTACCAGTATATTTTTGTAGTGTGGGAGGAAACCGGAGTACCCGGAGGAAACCCACTCAAGCACAGGGAGAATATACAAACTCCACACAGTTAGGGCCGTAGTGGGAATCGAACCGATGACCTCAGTGCTGTGAGGCAGTAAAAAATGTGACTTTAGTCAATATTTCACATTCCTGGTAAGATAAGCTGTGATACAGTATATATGTATGCAAAATAATTATAAATATGATTACAATATGTTTTCCATTTATATTTCAGTCGCTTAATGGCTTTGAAACGAATGGGAATCGTAGAGGAATATGAGGTAAGATTCATAGTAAAGGTGTGTGTGTGTGTGTGTGTGTGTTGGGGACCCCATGATGGACAATTCTGCTTTAGATTTTAATTTTGTTATCTTTATGTAATTACTTCCCCTTCCTTTTAATTTGATTATTTTTGTAGAAAGCAAAAATATTAAAAGGAAACTCTATTTCTTCTTCCTCCACTAGCAGGTAAGACTGCTCACTGCATGCTGGTAGTGGGGAGGTCCTGCGCTTCCTACTAGACCACCAGGGATGCTTAATGGAAAGGGGGCTGCTTGACAACAGCGGCAGCCATTTTCCTGTGGTTACACCAGACGGGGGAGCGGGAGCCTCCCTGTTAGCCCGTCTCCCAACCCTCGGGCGTGCTTTCCCTCCACGGTCTATAAGGCCCAGGCTGATCCTCCCTTCTCCCATCCACCTCCAAGACGCTGAGCGGCCATTTTAGCTCACTACCTGCCTCAGTGTTGAAGAGAGAAGCAGGGCTCCAGTCTCCTCTCATAGCCTGCTCCCAGCAGCTGTGCTACATTCTTTGCTTCTTCCTGCTACATTTGGCTGGTTTGTTTAGCTATTGCCCGTATTCTGCATTGAGTGGTCTGAGTGTGTGTATGTGTATGCAGGTGTACTTTACCTTGTCTCTGTACTGCTGTGGCTGGTCACTGGGGGAACATCCCTTGCAGGGGTGAATACAACTTATGCGACTTACAGCATGTTCAGAAATAAGACTACTAAGGAGGTTGACGCTACACCAATGCACTCTTGTAAAAAGTATCTTAGTGTCATTCTCCTTCGGATGCGGAGCATAACGGCCTGTGTGTCAGTTGCTTTGGGGCCCTACAACAGGTGACTTCGCTTATGGATACTAGTCAAGAACCGGCTTGGGCGTCATGGCTGACCTAGGTAATGTCACAATTTGTAGACCGAATGTCAGTTCCAGTGCCATCTGCCCCTGTCTCTGTGCTACAGCTTTCCACGTCAGAGCCACCCTGGTTGCAGACTTTTGCCCAGTCTGTCCAGGGGTTGGCTCAGGTGTCCACGTCCTTTCAGCAAATGCTTGCTAGGGTTAGGGCTCCTAAGCATTGACCTACTCCACGCAAAAGTTCCACTTCGTTATCTGGAGGGGGTTCGGACTCAGAGATATCCTCAGATGGCGAGGCTAGTGCGTCTATTGCTTCAGATGTGAAAACGTCTTCTGTCCCGAGGAGGCTATTTCCCCTGTAGACGTAGAGGCTCTTATCAGAGCAGTAAAATCTATTCTTGTGGAAGACTTGAAGCAACCTCCTAGATCCAAGGCACTTGTTTTTAAAAAGCAGAAAAAAACTGTGGCAGAATTTCCGTCTTCTGCACAGCTAGAAGATCTCCTGGCGGAGGCGCTTTCAGGTTTCCAAGAGTATTGCTACCTATTACCCATAGCAGCTATAGATTCAGGGATTTTAACCTCTAAGGTTTCTGCTTCTGCGGTTGCTGCCAGAAGAGCTCTCTGGCTATGCACCTGGAAGGCGGACACTGAATCTAAGAAGACCCTGGAGCCCTTCCCTTTTTTGGGTGACGTTCTGTTTTTGGACCAGAACTGGACAAGATCGTGGCCATGTTGGCAGTATGCAAATCTGCTTTCTTACCGTCTGTCACCACTCTGAGACCTAGGACTTCAGCATCTCATTCCTTTTGTCAACAGGGAAAGGCCAGAGGTCTGCCGTTTCACAGAAACCAAGGTTCTGCTTCTAAGAGCTCCAATCCCAGAGGTAAACAACCATGGTCTACTGGACGTCCAGATGCCAAACCAGCAGACAAGCCTGCCACATGATGGGGCGAGCCTCCTCCCAGGGGACCTCGAAGTGGGAGGCCATCTTGTAAGCTTTTTGGCAGTGTGGATGCAGACGCTTGGGCCAGAGGTGTGGTGTCTCAGGGCTACGCTCTCACCTTTCGACAGCGTCCACCTTCCAGGTTCTTTTCCACCGGCCTTCCTACACAGCCAGAAAAGGCAGAAGCTTTCGAGTCGTCAGTTTGCTCTCTCATGGCCTCAGGGGTTGATATTCCCGTTTACCCGCCCCAGAGAGGGTTAGGGTTTTACACCAATCTATTTCTGGTTCAGAAATGGGTTTTTGACCCATTCTCAATTTGAAATGCCTAAACAAATTTCTTCGGATTCACAAATTCCACATGGAGTCCTTTCTGTCCATCATTCTAGCATTGGAACCGGGGGACTTTATGGCATCGTTGGATATACAGGATGCCTATTTGCATAGCCCTATATGAGCCATTTACCAGCATTTTCTCAGGTTTGCTATCCAAACCAGCAACTACCAAATTCAATCATTACTCTTTGGTCTGTCCACAGCCCCTCGTGTGTTCACGAAGGTCATGACAGCTCATCTGCGCTGCAAGGGCGTCAGAATTTTATCATGTGGGGTATAGAGGTGGGTAGTCTGGGGCTGTGGGTAAATTTCATTAACCGTTTGGTGCCCAGACTCTCCTCTCCAGGCTATACCCAGTGTCTTCTCTGTGACCCCTATGAAGTAGAAGAAAAAGGTAATACATGAATCACCTTTTTGATAGTTCAGAAGAGGGTGAACTATGTTCTACATAGCTATCTTGAGAGTAATCGTTTGTATAGCCTAATAACCATATATAACAGAGCAGCTTCTTTCCCCATTCTTATTGTTGCATTCTTTATGTCCTATCTAGAAAATCCGCACTTTTGCTGTGGCTGTAGTGGGTGTCGGTGGGGTTGGCAGTGTCACTGCAGAAATGCTAACAAGATGTGGCATTGGTAAGGTAATAAAAATTTTTTAAACCATTATATGTTCATACATTTCTATTTAGCAATTAACTAATACAATAACCGTTATTTAGCAGTCTGTATTATTTCAAACACTTTTATCCATTGGTTGTGTTTTTTTTTTTTGTTTTTTTTCTCATTATTTTTATATTTTTCCATTATGTAAAATAAGTATTTTGTCTTCTTTATCCAGCCACTGGCCATAATATTTTAATCTTATTAGGTAATTTTGGTTTTAAATTAGTATACAGTGCATTAGATTGTTACAAGCTAATGTCTGATATTATTCCATTTTGCACCTTGCTATTAAATGATGATAATTTTTTCTCAGAAGTCTTACTTTTCCTTCTGGTGTCTGCTAGTAGCATATATCATTCATGTTTCTAATTTTATCCGACCTTTTACAAATAAAATAACTGGGCGCTGATGGGCCCTATACATGCCTGTCTTGCTTATCTGTGAAGACTGCTACAAGTAAGGGGGCACTTCATATGTAGGCACAAACGCAAGTTTCTGTTTATTACCTTTTGTCATTATAAATCCCATCATATTCACTAAAAGCAATGTGTAAAAGTTAGACAGATTACATAAACTAAATTCCAGTAAAGGCAGGAGTGGTAGCTTACCTCATTCCAGTGACTTCTAATAATACTGCCATGTTGAGTTTGTCTTGACGTAGAATGTTCTGGCTGGAAATCAGTGGTAAGAGATGGCATCCTACACAGAAGTTCTATAATAAAGCTGATTGTGATGTAATATGACATCACAGAATACTTGCAAATATAACAATCTGCTTGATGCTAGCAGCCTTAAGCACACAAGGTATAGTGACTTATTCAACATGGAAAGTTATGAGCCCAACTTGACAATTTGTGTGTACAATTTTAAGACCTCAAGGAAAATAATATAGTTGAGACACACTAAAGCTGGGTACACACTGAGACGATATCGTTACAATTTGGCCAAATCGTAACGACCTATCGTGCAGTGTGTATTCAAAATATGTGCGCTCCCGCGGTCGCATGTGATGTCAGGTTTCTTGTGCTGCACATCATACCTGACTATATCGCTTGCGGCTCCATATGTGTTAATGAAGGACAGAACGAGGGATCGTTCTAATGTGTACCCAGGATCCAATATGTCGAGCTGACATTGTGTACCCAACATAACAGTTTAAATGTGTGCAGAGTGTACAAAGTAAATGGTAAGTTAATTTGCATTGAATCACTTGACATGGAATGACCCATGGGTTGTTATATGTATGTGGTTGTCATGTCACTGGCATTACCCTCTAATATTGTGCATTTACATTTAATACTAAATCATGAGCCTGTTGTTGGGTATTAAGTATATTCATTGCTTAGTGTCATTTTTAAATACCTGGTAATATCCTCCTTGTATGTATTATGTGTATCCAATTTATGTTGTAGCAACTGCATGTCTCCATATTAACTAATTAATATTAATGGTTTTATAGTGTAAGCATATTAAGCAGCTTTTTATAATTGGTGACAAACCGTATAAAAAGGAGAACAGTTATTAATACACAAACAATGGAAGAAACTTGGTTTAGTGCAAGATTTTGTAGAGATGTGAGCAAAAGTAGGTAGTGTTTACAGTATTGTAACAGTGGTCACAAAATATGCGCTATAGCGAGTATTTATACGTTACAGGCAGCGAGGGACTCCCTTTTTAAAAATGAGAGGTTCTTACAGTACGTGCTATTACAGCCGGCGCGCATAACATCTTCAGCGTCTCCCCACGTCCCCAACCAATCACTGCAGCCGGCAGCATCTCTTAGTCCAATAGCCACCCGAGACGTCCGCTCCCGGCCACGTGACGCCGCCAGGCTTATTCTCCTGTTTTCGCGGATCTCGTAGTATGATCAGCCCCCACTGTGAGGGTGGCGGGCTGCCATTTAACAGCCAATCCCAAGCCTGTAGACTGACCCTGTCTCTCCCCACGCTAATGCACAGATGCCCACTGCATATATACTTGCATCTACCCTTGCCCTCTCTCTAACACCTAGCACTGTTGCAACTGCTGCCTGCACTTACCCCCTCCCTACCCCCAGCACTGCCTGCCCTCACTCCTCTCTAACCCAAGCTCTACTTCAACTTATTCCTGCCTTCACCCCATGCTCTACCCCAACTGCTGCTTGACCTTAACCCCTCTACCCCAACTGTTATCTGCCACCAGCACTGTCCTAACTGCTACTTGCACTCACCCCCCCCCCCCATAACATGTCATGGGACCCAGAAACTGTGGAGAAGGACCCACAATTTTTTTCGCTCAGCGCAATCACTGACTGTAATATGCTAACATAAGTGCAAAAGTAGGCGGTGATTACAGTACAATGACGTCCATAGATGTGTGCAGAAGTAGGCATGGATTACAGTAATGTCCATAGACGTGTGCAGAAGTAGGCGGTGATTACAGTACAGTAATGTCCTTAGATGTATGCATGGATTACAGTAATGTCCATAGATGTGTGCAGAAGTAGGCATGGAGTACAGTAATGTCCATAGATGTGTGCAGAAGTAGGCATGGAGTACAGTAATGTCCATAGATGTGTGCAGAAGTAGGCATGGAGTACAGTAATGTCCATAGATGTGTGCAGAAGTAGGCATGGAGTACAGTAATGTCCATAGATGTGTGCAGAAGTAGGCATGGAGTACAGTAATGTCCATAGATGTGTGCAGAAGTAGGCATGGAGTACAGTAATGTCCATAGATGTGTGCAGAAGTAGGCGGTGATTACAGTACAGTAACGTCCATAGATGTGTGCAGAAGTAGGCGGTGATTACAGTAACGTCCATAGATGTGTGCAGAGGCAGGCGGTGATTACAGTACAGTAACGTCCATAGATGTGTGCAGAAGTAGGCATGGAGTACAGTAATGTCCATAGATGTGTGCAGAAGTAGGCGGTGATTGCAGTACAGTAACGTCCATAGATGTGTGCAGAAGCAGGCATGGAGTACAGTAATGTCAATAGATGTGTGCAGAAGTAGGCATGGATTACAGTAACATCTATAGATGTGTGCAGAAGTAGGCATGGAGTACAGTAATGTCAATAGATGTGTGCAGAAGTAGGCATGGATTACAGTAACATCTATAGATGTGTGCAGAAGTAGGTCGGTGATTGCAGTACAAGAACGTCCATAGATGTGAGCAGTAGGTCGTTGATTGCAGTACAAGAACGTCCATAGATGTGTGCAGAAGTAGGCGGTGATTGCAGTACAAGAACGTCCATAGATGTGTGCAGAAGTAGGCGGTGATTGCAGTACAACAACGTCCATAGATGTGTGCAGAAGTAGGCCACTAAAATTAGTACACGGCAAAAAAACAGTAGTTCAAAACTGGTGTGTGTGAAATAGCCCTAACATGTAAATCATGCTTTCTGCAAACCTTTATTTAATTTCAGCTGCTGCTGTTTGATTATGACAAGGTGGAACTTGCAAATATGAACCGACTCTTCTTCCAACCACATCAGGCAGGTCTTAGCAAAGTTGAGGCCGCAGAGCACACATTGAGGTAAGTTACTTTATGTAGAGATTGCACTGATGATTTTCATATAGTTTTCACTGAAGACTAAGGGGTATATACTAAAGTGCGGGTTTTTAGAAGTGGAGATGTTGCCCATAGCAACCAATCCGATTCTAACTATTCTAGAAGATACTAGATAAATGTTAGGTTATATCTGATTGGTTGCTATGGGCAACATATCCACTTCTAAAAACTCGCACTTTAGTAAATATACCCCCTAAAAAAAAGGGACTTTAGAAAACAGATCGGGCTTGATTCTCAGTAGCACGCTATGCCGATATTAACACAGTTAGTTAGACAATGTCTTAAGTACTGTGCATGTGTCCCGAGCGTTACGGCACCGAAACGCAGAATGAATTTGGACGCAGGGAGTGTGGATTTCAGTGAGTATATCTAGGAGGTAACGGGGGTGGTTAGGCAGACGTGGATGTGTCGCGGGCAGAGGCTACGTCTAAAGACGCTTACACAGGAGGCCATGTTCAGACAGAGAAACTGCATCTGCTATAGGACTGGTCCAAATTTCGATGGTGCGCCTGAAGACGCACCGACAAGGATTTCCACAGATGCAAGATGCTGCTAATAAGCTTTTCCATTTTGAGGATTGGCCACAGCATTAGCATAAAGATGCGACTGCTCATCCGCGTGCAAAATCAGGCCCATAATGTTTGAAGATGTGGATTTTGTGAGTTCATTACTCATATTAATGACTAAGAAATCATCCCCATGAGTGGTGCATTGGTGTACACACACACAAGGTAATAATTTCCATTATGCTTTTACCATCTACACATCACAGACAGATTCAGAAGTTTGTATGCCCAAGATTCCCTTACCCTCATCCTGGACTTATCGCTGATCTATAAACTTCAATTGCATATTTATATACATACTAGCTGAAGTAGACAGCGTTGCCCGGGTTTAAATCTTCAAGTTATTAAGTGATGTCGTCCAAATCCATCCATTGGAGTCTCAGAAAAGGCTCCCTGGGTCAAAGTTCTTCCCAGCGCACTCTGCCATGAGGTCCGACCGGGACCCAAACCACTCTATTAGGCATCCCAGACCAATTGCCACCCTTCTGTGAAGTCTTCATCCTAATCCATCCAGTGGAAGGCCCAGAACAGGATCCCCGTCCCAAAGTTCTGCCCAGCGTACACCAACAGGAGGTCTGACCGGGACCTCAATCCCCTAGTATGTCTTCTGGGATCCAATGTTACCATTCTGAAGTTTTTGTCGAAATCCATCCAGTGGAAGGCTCAGAACAGGCTCCCCAGGTCAAAGTTTTGCCCAGCGTACATCAACTGGAGGTCCAACCGGGTCCCTAACCGCCCTAAAACCTGGCCATGATCCAACTGGACCACCTTGCATTGGTGTCTTCCCAATTGGTGTAGGGGTATACGAATGCATAAAAAGACAAACAAACAGACAGACCAATGAATTTTAAATATAAGATTTGTCGCTTTGTGGTTTAATAGCTTACTTGTTTGTTACTAAATAACGATGCAAGCGCTGTCAGCTTTACCTTGAGAGCTGTTTAAGATATTCGGCAACACACAAACAAACTACTTCATGACCTTCTGTTATTTCCACTATATTATAGGAATATAAATCCTGATGTCCAATTTGAAGTTAATAACTACAACATAACAACTATAGACAACTTCCAACATTTCATGGACAGAATAAGGTAAAGCAATATTATATACAATACTTCTTAAAGGTTAATTTTTCTTACCAATGCTATACTGTACTATTTGTTACAATATTATGTCTTCATGGCCTTAATACATTTTGTTATTGTGCATTATGAACCAACAAAGGGCTTTAAAAATATTTTTTTATTCTAACTGATAACCAGACACTATAATTCCAGAATGAATGTGCATAAATAGGAATGACTTCATTTGTACTAAATGCCAGTCGTTTGTGTTTTTGTTTTAACTTTAATTTGTGAATTAAATGTAACTTTCCTGTTTATTTTAGTAAAGGTGGTTTAATAGAAGGGGAACCCGTAGACCTTGTACTTAGCTGTGTCGACAACTTTGAAGCACGCATGGCAATTAACACTGTAAGCCTATTTTCTAAGTGATGTTGTAATATGTTGTGGGTTATACAGTCATGGGCACTGCATTGCAGTGTTGGTAGCAAAATGGTTGTAATTACTCTAAAATGTGTTTGTAAAATTGCGTATTTCCCCACATCTACGGAGTCATACACACCTTGTGGTGATATGCCACTGTGTCAGCAAGTGGTCATAAGCCCCTAGGATATGCACCTGTCCTATAGTGGTGAACATAAGCCTCCTAACGGGTGCATATGGCCATAGTTACTGGTCTGCATGAGCTACGGTTGTGTGAACATGCAAGAATGCATTTCCCCACCCCTATTCTGACTTTCCAGTGGTAAGGTTTGATGCATGCATTTACATTCTGGGCAAGCGTAGTGTGCATTCATGTAAGATACTCTGGGCCTGATTCTGAGGTGCAAGCAAAGGCACCTGTCTGTGAATATCTACAAATGGACTACAAACTCCTGCCCTTATGTACATTCTGCGGCTGAATGTGCAAGGACTGAGACACTCACTTTTAGTGCCTGTGCCCGCTGTATTACTGATTGGCACATCCTCGCACCATTGAAAATTGCACCAGTCCTATGGCAGGTGCAATTTCTCTGTCTGACTACGGCCTCTTATGCTTGCAGCTGTGCGTCTGAGAACGCAGCCATGTGTTATTACCACGCCTGCGACAATAGCATAACATGACCACCGAACGGAGAACGCAGCCTCCACCGAACGGAGAACGCAGCCTGTGTCTGAGAACGCAGCCATATGTTATTAACACGCCTGTGACAATAGCATAACACGACCACCGAACGGACCATTATTGTTTGCACTACTAGCCGCCTCCCAGTCACCACCCATCACTCTTCCACCACCTTTCTCATACTTCCCTGACTCGATTACAACCCGCCTTTTTACGTACACTGTGTAAGGCGTGCTGTGTAGGGCTTTGTATAACTTATCGCACATGCGCAGTTGCAAACAATCGCTCAATTACGTGAACATCGGCACTGTGTGGGCCTCTGAATCAGGCCCTCTATGTATAGTACTCCCTTTGCTTTAGCCCCTTGGTCTTTGAGTGGAAAATGTGTGCATCGCTGCCGCTGAGATGTGATCTCTACTTATAGCGGGTAATACAATTGCTAGAAATGGACAAGCTCACATTGTTTTCCCAAATATATTATATATTCTATATGATTTTTTTTTTTTTTTTTTAGTACAATAGCTTGTGCTATACAGTTTTCCAACCTTTCCCAGCATCTAATTCTGAATGGTTTTGTTTCATGTACAGGCTTGCAATGAACTTGGGCAAGTGTGGATGGAATCTGGAGTCAGCGAGAATGCAGTGTCAGGACACATTCAGCTTATTATACCTGGGGAAACTGCCTGCTTTGCGGTATTTATCATGTAGTTCAAATTTCTTCATTTGTAGTATTTAAATCATGGGATATTGACTTAAAATGCTGTAGATGGCTATATAGCTTCCTTACATACACATTTCAGGCTTTGTTGCTTTCTTAAACTTGTGTAGTACAGTCACACTCCAAAAGAAATTCTTCCATATCATTCCTGGCTACCAATGACCACAATAGCATGCCAGGCACCCAGCCTCTCCAATGTAAAATCATAGGCAAACGATTTGCATTGGCCAAAGAAATGCAATAACGTGTCACATCACTGTTGGAGGGTTCTATACAGTTTTCCCTTCATGAGCTGGGGATTTATAAAGAAAGATCAGTCATAGTAACTGTATGAGTTCATATTTATATGTAGTATAACTGTCTTCCCCAGTGTGCTCCTCCTCTTGTGGTTGCAGCAAACATTGATGAAAAGACATTGAAACGAGAAGGTGTCTGTGCTGCAAGTCTGCCGACAACAATGGGGGTTGTGGCTGGAATACTTGTACAGAATGTCCTCAAGTAAGTTTTTGTCTGAAAAATGTGTAAGAACTCATCACACAACACTGAAATTGTAATCGAAACCCTATATCAACGTCCTTGCAATACAGAGACTTGGTGCCCAGGCCACCTGAATTTTATGAGATACTCTTCCTCCCTCCATACCAACAAGCATGTTCAATAGTGCTTTATTTCAGGCAATTGGGTCCCATTTTGATAAACACTTGGCTAGGTTTGACATAGACCATATTAAAGCCGGAAAGCATGGCATTTTTTGCCTGCATGCCAAATTATTTGTTTGATTCACATACAATATTCTGGACCAAACAGACAATCTTGTGAGCCTAATATATAATATTCTTCTAATGCACCTTTGACCGTATTTCAGGTCCTTGGGGCTTAAGGCCCCCATACATCTGTGATGAATTTGGTTAATTCCTCGATTCGTAGACGCTGGCATCAGTGAAATCCAACATGTTTAATTTCACTGCTTTGCCGATCACGATCAAAATATAGCAATTAGCAAATTGGGGATTTTTAACGTGAAGAATTTCACGGATTCCCCTACGGATCGGCGATCGTTGACTCCAATCGGCATTTCCAACTGGCAGATTGCAGTTCCAGTCGCATCGGGGAATTGATGAAACGGCTGACAGATGTATGATGCCTTTCAGCATTTTAATGTAGAGATTGAAATGACTATGTAAAGGGGGGGGGGGTGATTTAGAAACACCCAGCATTTGATTTCACTAGCTTATTCTTTATACTATAGGTATCTGTTACATTTTGGCACAGTGAGTTTCTACCTGGGATACAATGCAATGCAGGATTTTTTCCCTACAATGGCCTTGAAACCCAACCTTGATTGTGATGACAGTTACTGCAAACAACGGCAAGAAGAATTCAAGGTAAGAGGTCCGAACAACAAACCTAATGGTAGATAAATTGATTTCTGACAAAAATAAAAATGTAAAACTAAGTGATAATGACGCGATGTCACTCAAGCAGCTGGAAAAATGAATAGTCAGTCCCTACAATAATCACAGAGTAAAAAATATATATACAAAAACCAGCGTTATAATAACTAAGATGGACGGTTTTTAAAGTATAAAAAACATATATAGATTTATTCAATTATCTACATTCCCACTCTAAAATATGCACGCTGTGCAGATTCAAATCCTAAGAATTCACCATAGAATTAGAACAAGCAAGTAGAATAGTAGTTGCGATGGAACCTAAATCTGTAATAAGAAAACTATCAAGTCGTTTAAACTGGAGTTAGGACTTCTTCCTCTGTTCCAGTAGGATTAAACTCACTCCACAGACTGGTAACTCATTGCTGCTGAATTTAATCCTACTGGAACAGAGGAGGAAGTCCTAACTCCAGTTTAAACGACTTGGGAGTTTTCTTATTACAGAATTAGGTGCCATCGCAACTACTATTCTACTTGCTTGTTCTAATTCTATGGTGAATTCTTATGATTTGAATTTGCACAGCGTGCATATTTTATAGTGGGAATGTAGATAATTGAATAAATGTATATGTTTTCTATACTTTAAAAAACGTCTATCTTAATTATTAAAAGTAAAAATGTTCCTGTGCTAAAAAAATTTATATTTAGGCTTCAATAGCCATACCTATTCATTCTCTAGATGGTTCTGTGTAATGTGTAGGCAATTAATTAATGGATGATAAACCTAATTAGAAAATATTACCTGAATAACTCCTGGTAATTTAGCATTAATCTGAAAATTTAAGATAGTCAGGAAGAGGTCCATGAAATATCCCATCGATCATGTTCTATTAATAAGTAACTCTCACTAGTAAAGCATAGTATAGAAGATAGCCGCCTTATGCTGATCACACTATGGCCATTCAAGGCATAAGCATTCAGCTTGGGCACTCATGTGGGGGGTTAAATCAACATGATCCAGCTATTGACCCTTTCTGTCTGAGTGTCCAGATGGCTTCCAGCTTCACTGCAGCCTGTGTAGTTTACAGAGCATCATATTATTACTACACTCATAATGATCCTGTTTTTCACCTAAGGTCACTGTACATCTCTCTGGGGGGTTATCTGATTGGGGCAGGGGAAATAAACTGCTGACAAGTATGCAAAGAGCCCAATTTTTCCTATAAGACAGAGGTACCCTCACACTGCTATTGCAGTCCAGGTTTTAAGGATATCCATGCTTGAGTCCAGATGATCAAATCAAATTGACTGAATTGCTAATTAAGTCACCTGTAGTGTTCATTCTAGGTCTGGTGCCGGACCTAGAAAGGGGCACTCCTGCCAGTGCCCGAAAAGGGAGCATGAGCACAAGAAAAGGGGGCATGTATTTAAGACATGCCCCCTTTTTATCACTATTGGGGGGCGTGCTCAGCACTTACAGACATGGCGGGCTGCCCACAAGTTCTCCATGTGCCCGCCATCCATTCATCGGCGGTGACCGCTCACCGCTATTTTTCCCACCCGCGGGACACTGTGGCCTGCGGGTGGGGACGGCACCCAGCAGGTTGTTTTAGCAGGGCACCTCTAAAAGAGCAGGGCGCATTTTGCCCTTTTGAAATCTGGCAGGGCGCGGTCCCCCACTAAAACAGCCTAGCGGGAACGCTAACCTGTGCTCCAGCATGGATGTCCTTTAAAACGTGGACTGTAATGGCGGAGTTTGTGAAACTTTTAAGTGTCAAATCAGAAATACATATCACACAGGAAACAGTAACTGTCTTTCATTATCCAGTTAAAAGAAGCTGCAAAACCGATGCCTGAAGCTGTAGTTGAAGAAGTGTCGCTGGTTGTACACGAGGAAAATGATTGGGGTAAGGACCGAAGCCATATCTATATTTGTTGAGTTGCAGTGCAAAACATCTGAAGTAACAGCGGCTCAGAAAGATCTGCCTAAAGCTAGCCATCCACTATACAATTTTCTGCCAGATATCTGGCTGGTTGGAATGAAAACCTGGTAATGTATGGGAGCAAATGACAGTCGATCATATGGTTTTAAACACTGAAAAAAGGACAAAAAAATTGTTCAAATTGGTTACATTTGTGTGTTTTTAACCAATTTGTCTGAACAACCATTTTTGGCTATTTTCCAGTGTTTGTGAGCAAATGGACAATTGTAATTTGCTCCCATACATTACCAGGTTATCATTCCAACCAGCCAGATTGGACAGACATCTGACAGAAAATTGTATAGTGAATGCCCAGCTTAACAAGCCTGGTCAATGAGCAGTGATACCACACACACTATTTGCCAAATTGTACTGATCTGGTTTTACAAGCACCCGCTCAAACAGCCATACCGCAATGTTTCCATATAGAATGTGGCAATCGGTAGGAGAACTTGTACAAAGTAGTCAAATCTAATCAAAGTGGATCTTGATCCTGTATAATGTTTGTTTTAGTCAGCCCAAAAGTGAGTTTTTAGTGGCACGTTTAAAGGCTGGAACTTGGAATTAGCATGGTCTGCACAGTCCTACTTGCTGCCTATAAGAGCTGTGATATCATTATCACTGGTACGATAGCCCAAATAATTCAAATCAAATTAAATTATCTAGAAATCAGTGGAGCAGGCAGACAATATATGTTAAAAGTAACTATACACTGTGATATTTGGTTTATGACTTTGGTAGTTTCAAACCATACTGGTTTTCACTGATGCCTACTACACCTCCTCCTAACTCTTAGGATCATGCACCCACTGCTCTTCTCCTCACTCCCTCTTTGTGAACCCCCATTTTCCTTTAGAATATAATCTCTTGCAAGCAGGGCCCTCTTTCCTTATGTCTTGTTATGCATTTATAGATTTTGCAGGTTGTAATTTTGTATCTGTTAATTTGTTTCTTGTACGCATCTGTCTGTACAATTCACGTATACCTATGTAGTCCTGTATGTTATTTGCCATTGTACAGTGCTACAGATCTCCTATGGCATCATAGAAATAAAAGATGATAATATTAGGCCTCTACTACACCCATTTGGTCTTTTCCCTTCTGTCTTTATAATATTAACGTTTTAACCCTTTTTTTTTAGCTTCCATTTCCATGCATCCTCACTTACTTTATTCTAGCTGTGCCATAAGAGCAGGTCACCAGACATAGGTATACCTACCATTTCCTCATACATTTTTATACCAGTAGTGCCAGTGTTTAAAGATAATTAGCCCATATTGTCATTGAAATGACTCAGTAAATATGCCTAGGTGTAGGCCTAGTCTCTCACGATAAATACAGATATTGGCTTGAATTAAGAATTGGCACCGCCCTATACATCCACCTATGAAAGTAGCGATCATCACTGTGGGTGCCATTTCCACCAGCCCTCTCCTTGTTGCAAAAGGCTTGTCTGAAATCAGCCAGCTCTCTGCGTACAATCACCTCTCGATAGCCCGCAATCCCATCTGCAGGCTTACTGCACACTTGCATCCGATGTGTGAATGCCCTATTGCTGCCCTGGTACACCCATGTAGCCGCAGGTGGCGATGCAGCTCAGTTGAGTGCGACTCTGATTAGCATTAGTATTTTTGCTTTGGACAGATGTGCAATTCTAAAAAATTGCCCATTTCGGCTACTTTGCTTGTGATCTCAGGCGAGGATCCCACATCCCCTTGGGCAGTACTGCATGGTATTTTATGCTATCAAAAGGGCCTATGCTGCTGAAGTCTAGTAAAGTGGATGACCGTGTTGGCAAACCGTTTGTGTCAATGTGTATTAACAAAATTCTATGTTTGCAGGTCTGATGAAGGGCCAGTTCACTTACATACGTACATAGTAGCCACATTGCTTTGTAGGTTGAAAAAATACCTATGTCCTTAACTTTCAATATTATTTAATCTGGAAATTCCAGTAATTTCATCTAGAGAAAAACAGCAACGACAAAAGCCAATAACGTATTGCTGCATCTGTCCTCCCAGAAAAAAAACGTATTAATTCCTAGCTATATAAGTAATTGGATGGCTCCACGGGTCAGTACACTGTCACCTGTGCTCATTAATACCAATAGGCCAACATCTAATGTAACTACAATGTAAGTCCTGAATGTTCTATTATCTGCTTTTCTAACAGTTTATGGATTTTCTAGGCATTGAGCTGGTGTCTGAGGTTTCGGAAGAAGAGCTGAAAGAGGCTTCTGGACCTATCCCTGAGCTGCCAGAGGGAATTACTGTGGCATATACAATTCCAATAACGGTATGACAATGAGTATGTTATAACATTAGGCAGAGGATGTATTCTATATGTCCACATTCCATACAGACAACACAGAAGGGTATAAAATACAGAATTTGGAATTAGTCCATATGTATACCTCAAGACCGAAACACACTAGACTATGTCTAGTGTGTACCGACCTCGTAGAGATGGACCCGGCGGGGGTGCCGGCATCGACAATCGCATACGATGGCTAGGTGGTAGCGGGGGCCATGCTGCATTCGGCAGCATGGCATCGCTAGCAACATCCTCAGATCTTTATGCATGTACACTCTTTGATATGAGGATGTGACGGACGACCGGCAGGAGCGCCAATCGGGATCGTGATAGTTGATAAACGCTACACGTTTTGAACGATTTGCCATTCAGGTGTTTCGGAATCGGCCAAATCGTTCACAATATTGTGTAGTGTGTACCCAGCTTTAGGCCAGTGGTTTCCAAACTCAATCTTCAAGGCCACCCTAACAGTCCAGGTTTTAAGAATAGCCATGCTTAAGCATAAATTACTTAATTAGTACCTAGTAGTCAGTTTGATTATACCATCAGTGCACAAACATGGATATCCTTAAAACCTGAACAGTTAGGGTGCCTGGAGGACAGAGTTGCGGAAACGCTACCTTAGGCCTTTTTAGCCATTGGACCGCTGTCGGCTATGTCACCACTTACAGTGGGGGAATTATGTGCATGATCCGCATCATGTACAGAATAAACATCCATATGTCATACAGTGGCAGTGACCGCCGGCATCTATGGCGCTCTGGAAAAGGGCAGGATGCATTTTTAAGCTTATTAAATGGGCAAGGCATGGTGCCCTGCTAAAATGACCATGTGTGAAAACTGCTCATCTATATCTGTACTGTATGTGCTGTGGGCCTCACCTGTGTCAGCCATCTATATCAGGTCAAATCTAAATAACACATTGTAACTAATATGGCAGAGCAAGTAATTGGGCAGGCAGCATGCATATAAATTAATTTAAGTATTTTATAATTCATTTATAATTCTTGTGTGTTTAGATTTACATCACTGGTTTGGTAAACCCAACCATGTTTGCAAGGGGTGTGTGTCCAGTACCACCGCTCAATGCACAATGCCATGAGTTGTGGCGTGATTGGTGCCCCGACGGCTCCCCGCTTTTCTACCCAGAAGGCCAGGGTGCTCAGTCCCTGCTAAGGCACTGACTGTTTGTATATAAACAACGTCTGTTTACATAAATGTCAGCCATGTGAGTGCCTGAGCACCTACAATATTAGTTCCTATGCATGGCATTTCTGCTACATGTGAGGGGGCAATTTGAGCACACTGAATTGTTCTAAAATGTTGTCTATACACAAATTTATAGGAGTCATCAGATGCTCAGCATAGTCTTATGTAGTTGGTCTCATGTCTCCATGTAAGCCCTATGTATGTGTTAATTTTCTGTCTGTCTGCTGTGCATGCCGTCCCTGCCTCAATAATAATCTCCATGTCTGTTCTTATACAGACATGGGCACATGCAAAAACAGGGGAATCACAGTATATGTTAACTCATATCCATATATCTACATTACTGCATACCTCCCAACCATCCTTAATTTGGCAGGGCAATCACTATCTCAGGGGGGAGATATATACATACTGGCATCTGCATGAGAACACGGCCGTTCAAATATAAAAATAATAACTATACTTGCTCTATTTTAGCATTTTATGAAGAAATGCATATATATAGAATAAGTGATAGTAACACTAGCACACAGGGAAACGTGTATATACATTTAAAACAAGATACTCCTACATGCACAGAAACATTTATCATAAAAGCAAAAAAGAAATCTATTGCAATGTGCAGTTTATACACATTATATATTGTTAGCATTACAGCCACATGCTAGCATATGTACACAGTATATTACATATAGATGAACAAGGTATGAATACAAGCACTCTTATAGAACATGCAAAGCAGACACAAAAAATATATACTGGTGCATGCACTTGTATGTAACATAACACACCAGAATACACTTCATTACATTTCACATCAGGGAAGGGCCGTGTTAGCTTTATTAGTGATTCAGCGAAGGTAAATTTGAAATTGTTCCGAGATGGCAATACTTGTAGTGCCACCTCCATGATGGAAATGGGACTATAACTGGAGAATAATGTCCATGATATGCCAAAACCTAATTTGTAGTTTAGCTTGTGATAGAAAACTTTTTATTTCCTAATATTTAACTAGTACAGTGATGAAGAATGTTTATTGGATAGCTGGTTTTATACATATAGTAATGTATGATTCTGCCCACAGAAACCTACGTCGGGGGTCACAGTGGAAGACTCAGAGCAGAGTCTGGAGGAGCTCATGGCTCAAATGAAGAACATGTAACCCATCTGTTCAGTTGATAACAACTACCTACAGTAGCTCAGCCCATGTCAGATTGTACTTATTCTGTACTAATAAATTGTTGATCTATATTTAAATATATATTTATAATGTCTTGCTTTCCTATGCATTGATAAAATGTGTTCATGCAATTGAATCCATTTACATGGTTTTGCTTTTGTTGGTATAAGGCTACTAGAGGAACCGCTGGTATCACAATGAACGCAACTATAAAATGCAAGCTACAATAAAAGCTCTTCAATATTAAGTGTTGTGCTGTTTACATACTGCCAAGCTGGAGATCCAATGTCTCAGGCTCTTTAGAAATGGATACTGAAGATCTTCGGCCTGATGCATAGTTGGACATATGACTTTGCAGATCATTTCTCCAGATTATGCATTTGCTATTATTTTTGCCTACACATCCCTGTCTATAACATCTAAAATATAATTATAACTAGCTCAAATTTAATCTATAAAGCATAAGGGGTATTCAAAGGGGATTGCTATGTCACCTTACATAGAGCCGCCAAAAAGAAAACACATTTAAATCTGATACCAGAGGTCAGGAATATAATTTATAAACACAGAGAGAAATAATTGTGATCTAGATCAGTGGTCGGGGATCAGGGGTAAATTACCCCACATGGGGTAAAAATGAAATTCCTGGGGGTAATGGACTGACAGCCCAGAATGCATATGAATCATTCTATAATATAGAATGATTCATATGCATGCCCGACTGTGCCGCAGGGAGGCTCTAAGCCGGACGCCCGCTGAGATGTTATTACCAGTGGGCGCCCGGTTTCTTCCCTGCAGCGCCGCCTTAGCCGGAGGCTGGAGTTCTCTTCAGAACTCCAGCTTCGGGCTCTCTCCATGTGCACTATGGGAGAGACGTCATGATGTCTCTCCCATAGTTCCGAGGAGCAGCCGGGCGGACAGGACAGCGGCGGGTGCAGGAGTGGGGATTAAGGTAAGTGTTTTGTTTTTTTGTACAAGAGGCACTAATGGGGCATTATATGGCGGCACTACTACAGGGGCATTATATGGGGGCACTACTATATGATTTCCTTCCATTCAAATCAAGGGGGTAACGTCGGCGTATCTAAATATATTTTGGAGTAAAATATTAAAAGTTCCCTGATCTAGATAGCTATCTATTATATAATAACCATTTTACATTACAAAACATCTTAAATTCCACTATCTGTAAACTGAGAAGTCTTAAGGCGCCCACAGACATAGCGATGTGCTCGCGATCAGCTGATGTGTACGATTTCCCTTGAAACTCTCCCCGGCAGCCCTGCACACGATCTGCTCACGATTTGGTGTCCAATCTTCATACGATCTCTCCTGCATCCAGACTTTTACAGTGCATCGCGTCCTAGATTGTCTGATCTGCCCTACTGCACGGCAGATCTAATTATGCGATGTGCGACCAGCGGGGCCGCGCATCACATCATGATCGTGAGTGGGGACTCACGATTTGGCCATATTATACACTATCTGTCGTTCTAATGTGTCGGAATCGGCCAGGACGGGTATAATATCGCTATGTGTGTGGGCAGCATTATTCTAACAGCCCAAATGTAGATGATTAATAATTATATAGTGGCATCAAAAAGTCCTCAAAACCGATTGGACTAAGGGCCTGATTTAGAGATGGGTGGAATCAGAGCTGTAACTAGACTTATTGGTGCCCTGGGCCAGAAAGAGCATGGTTCCCCCCAGGGCCGGTTTAAGACTTGTAGGGGCCCTGGGGCAACTAAGTTGTGGGGGGCCCCACCAAGCCTGGGCAGGGGCAAACGCAGGATTTTCTGGGGGGGTTCTAATATGTAAATATGTAGCAAGCGTATATATTATATACACAATAACACATACACCGTATACACACATATATACAAATTAACACATCCATATACAAACTGACACATCCACAGTATCTACACACAAACACATACATACACATATACACAATAAACCAGTACACGACACACATACTTACATTTCTATGGAGCAGCTGCAGGTTGGTAATGGGGGACGGTCACTTTACATCATTCGGTCTCGTGCCGTAATGCCGCGATTTGCGGGTAATATGGGGGCAGGGCTTGCCGTATAGGCTCCATCCCCACTTCGCCCGCTGTAAGGGGGGGGGGATTTGTCCGTCGGGTGGGTTTCTAAGTACTCAGAATCCCCCCCCCCCTGCTTGCACTAGTTGTGAGGGCCCCTCTGTGTGTTGGGGCCCTGGGACAACTGCCCCTGTCGCCCCCCCCCCTCTTTAATCAGGCCCTGGCCCCCCCATTTTTCAAATAGAGACATAAGAGGCACATCTAAAAAGTGGCGTGGTCTCATGGGAAAGGAGCATGACAAATCTGAATTGTCCCTTACGATGATGAAGGGGTACTGATCCGTTGTACCTGTTATCCAGGTGTCACTGCCAAATACAGCGTGAATCCAATGGCTCCAGTGATTACATAATTATGCAATATATCTCACCGGCTGTAGATGTAGAAGAGCACTGTTGATCTGCACCTGCAGCAGGATTTGTCCGTCAGAACAGCCATGCACAAGCCTGGAGCCGGCAGTGTAGATCACCGACTTAAGATATAGGAAGAGCGCTGCTTGTAGTGTATACGCAGCTAATGGCGGTGGGGAGATGCATGTATGTACCCTGCCCTGGCGGTTAAACCCACTGGCAAGGGTACTCGAGGTGTGCTGGTAACATCTGGGTTGGACATCGGTGGCTGTTTTCAAGGTTGCCATCAAGAACTGTTGGGCAGATAGCTCCATGTGTAATGTGACTGCAATGTGACAGTATTTTGAAATGTGTGTGTTAAAAGTGGATGTGACTGAAGGCGCTTGGGGAGGTGGTCAGATGGAGGGGAAGTTTGCCAGGGAAGAGATAGGGGTGGCCAGGAGATACTGTGGATAAAAGAAGAGGGAGCTACAAGTGAGACATTATAAACAGAAAATTGGCAGGCCCAGACAGCGCCCCATGCCCTGTGCGGTGGCACATGTCACACCACCCTAGTTACGGCCCTGGACGGAATTTCAGAGCCGCGCACAAGTGGCTGTGCAATTCTGCCCATTTCAAAAGCAGCAGGTGGTGTATTTAGGAAACAGACACCTGCTTGCTGCGGCCACCATCAGAACAATTGCGATCATTGGTCGCGATGGTTGTCCCTTTGGCAAGGCTGCTGTAACTGAAGCTTTCTGCAACCTGTCCGAGTCTTGGCAGCTTGCGAGGCCAGGAAATATGCGTGCTAATGCAAGTATATGCACAGCTGCATCTATAATTGTACTGCATTCTGTTTTTTCCGTCTGCAACTGTCATCATTTGTATCGGTACTTACACCTACCCCATGCTAGGGGCAAGAGCCCATCTGAAACAGGTGACCCTTCATTATACGCAGGACTCAGAATTGGATGGAACTCTGGTTACACTCCTATGACACTCTCACCAGAGTTGTGGTCACCATAGACTGATAGAAACGGACGGGATCCTTCTGACTCAATCACCTGGAGCTACGGAAAGATGCGTATATTCGCTAATTCACTTGCAGTGTTTTCTAAGTTTCACTAGTTCTGGTTACATAGGGAGCTGCATGTGATTCAGAATCAGGTTCATAATGTGCGCAAACATCTTATGATGGACAATATTACATTCACTTTAATTTGAGAAGTCTACTGACATCGTGATGCATCTTTAAAGATAATAGGAGGTATATAAACAGTTGGAACCAAATGATAGTACATACTCAAACGTCCTCCATTTTGCTGTTTCACACCACATCAACCAAGGCGTTTTGTTTTCATTTAGCAAAAGTCTTCCTCTTGTATGAACCAGAATAGGAACACAAGGACCAGCAAGAGTGACATCATTTGGACTGTGGGTTGCATCAAGGATTTCTTACAAGTCATATTTATGGTAATTATTTTGTTATTATAAATAAAATTGTAGTTAAAAGATTGCGTATTGTTTTATAATTGCATATACATCAATTTGATGACATCGAGAAGACCCCTATCCTAAAGAGGACTGGCATCGCCTAACAAGAGACATACTGTACATGCCTATTTACAGTGGTTTGAAGTAAGCACACTACCATAATGGTGTTTCTTCCTGGTGGAAAAAGGGATCCTTTTATGGATTATATTTTAAAGACTACAACTGTATTTACATTGCACTGTATAGTATAAGGGTTAGCTTTACCCCCTCCCCAAACAACTGCATCACACTATTTTAAATCTTTTATTATTTTATGGAGTCTAAAGACTAGCAATTTGACGAGGTTTCAACTTCCAAGTCAAAAGACAAGACACTCTGGGCCTGATTCAGAGCCGCTCGTAAGCGGCCGCTCGTTCGCACATCTGCGCATGCGTATGGGTTGTAATGCGCATGCGCCAACCAGTCATTGCGGTCGGAAATCGTGTGTTCGCAAAATAGCGAGTGCCTGCTAATTTGAGTGACCGGATGAGGCGTTTGTGGGTGGTAACAGGGGAAGGTGCTTGAAAACGGGGAGTGGAGATCCGAACGCAGGAGTGCCAAACGGTCAAAACGGGCGTTTTAAGGGTGTGCATAATTAACAAAGCAGCGTCATCGACCACGTCACTTGGTTGACTCTTAGCCTGAACTGTTCGCATGATTGCGGTAGGAAAATCCAACCACAAGCACTGCGAGCAGTTCAGACGCCTTTCGATGTACTCGATTAATCTAATAAATAGCGGAGATGACGTATGATGCGAACGGCTAGGGGGCGTCTTTACAAAATAGCGAGCGCATGTTTCGTTCGCTCGCTCAGACATAGAGGCGTCAACAGACTGCAAAAAGCGAGCACTCAATTTAAATAACAAGGCGGCAATGTGAGAATCCTTCTTTCCCCCTGCTGCACCTGCAAGATTATTCCCTCTGAACATTCCCTCTCCCTCGCCTTTTTTGAGGTCTGCCTTGTCCATCCAGGCCACCTCTGTTCGACCATCATTTACCACCCCCTGGTCCTGTCTCATAATTCCTCAATAATTTTGCTGCCTGGCTCTCTCACATATTCTACTTATTTCTTCTTCAGGGTCCATAGAGCTCCACAGGGAGATCTTGGGGTGTAGGTGGTATTTGAGGACTGGGCAACACGCAGTTAAAGCTTTTAGCTCCCAGGATGCATCGGTTTATACCCCGCCCCCGAGCCAGAGGAACCTCAGTTTCGTTGGTGCCCGACCGGAGTGGGTCACCATTATGCAGTGGGCTGCTTAGGCAGCCCAAATAGCTTTATGTTTATGATTTTATTTATTTTTCGTACTTTACCTGCTGCGCGGGTTGCAGCAGACTGTCTGCAGGACGTCTGCGCTGCCGCTCCGTCACCCATCCATGCACCGCAACAGCAGCTGCGGCTGGGGATTTCGGCGGGCAGCCCGGTGACATTGCTAGCCACCCCCGCGGACGGACCCAGACTGCATCCCGTACACAAGGGGCCAGGTAAGGATTGGCAGTCTTACCTCCGGTCTCTGGCCAGACCGGAGGTGGTGAGAGTGAACACGGGTTTTATGTAGATAATCAAAAAGAATAAATATAGAAAAGTAATGCAGAATAGGAACAATGAGCAATACAGAAGTAAAGGAGTAGAGTATAATCATCCACTGCTGTATAGATAAAAAATACTGTTTATTTCTTGTAAATAAAATTGATAAGGAAAAATTCCCCTATATACTATAGGTTAGAATGATGATAATATGTAAATGCAACATGTGCTATTTAATATACAGTAAATGAGTGTATACTTAGTAAAACTTTCACCTGATCGGTATAAATAAAATAGTCCAGAGACCTGTGAATCCTACCTGAACGGTTCAATATAAAAAGGTCATCTGGCTTTCAGAAATCCTAGCCTATTTCTTTATGTAGAAATCAAGGTGTGTGGTCCGTTTCCCTCAATGATTCCCTCAATGATCCTTCCAGCAGACACTCAATGGACTCTTAACCATGAAAATCCACTGTATATTGTAAATGGTTTTTGTCCTCCATATTTTTATTCTATTTGTAAGTGTGGCACTCACCCCAATCCTTTTGGGCTTCTGATGGTGCTATCCGGATCACACTCCCGCTGTTCGCTGACCATAAACTGGGTCCCGGGTGGCACAGTGCTTTGCTATCCTGGAGTCTTTCTCTCACCAGAGTCCGCTGCTTGACGCTGGACAGTGGTCACTACCCCTTGTGAGTCACAACCAATTGTTTATTTTATTTTGTATTCACTTTTGTTGTTATATGATTAATAGAAAATGGGCCTCAGACTGCACACCCTGAACATTATATATATTATGCCAGAAACCTCTATTTGCTGCAAAAAATTATTTATCTATAATCAGTTCATTTGGAGTTCTGCACTTGTATTTCTTTTTGTGTATAGCCCTGCTAGATTCTCAGGATCAGAGAATCTTTCTGACATCAGACAAGGGCCCTCATTCAGAGCCACTCGCTATTTGCGGTCGTTCGTTCTAAAACTAGGGGTGGCTATTCAAATGAACCGTTCGCTGTTTGCGGTCTGTTCACGCCTCTATGTCTGAAAGAGCGAACAAAACTTGCGTTCGATTTTTGGAAAAATACGCCCCCTGGCCGCTCGCTTCCTACGTCATGTCCGCTATTTATTAGATTAATCGAGTACATCGACAAGGGTATGAACTGCTCGCTATTCTTGGGGTTGGTGTTTGCTACCACAATTTTGAGAGCAGTTCTGACTATAAAATAACCCAGTGACGTGGTCCATGACGCTGCTGTTTTAAATATGCACACCCATAAAACGCCCGTTTTGACCCTTAAGCACGCCTGCGTTCTGATTTCCACTCCCCATTTTCAAGCACCTTCCCCTGTTACCACCCACATACGCCTCTTTCTGTCACTCAAAATAGCAGGTATTCGCTATTTTGCGAGCACATGAATTTCGGCCGCACTGACTGGTTAGCGCATGCGTATAACGATCCGTACGCATGCGCAGTTGGGATAACATCGCTCGGAACGAACGAGCGGCCGCTTACGAGCGGCTCTGAATCAGGCCCTAGGTCTCCACACTTTAACTACAGGTGCGCAGATTCCTCCACAGTTGCCGGGTGTCAGCCTACTGAGCAATGCAGGTTCTGGGATCCATGGTATCCACCTTCAACATGGTGGAGTATGCTCAGTTCCACTCCAGGCCTTTGCAAAGGCTAATCCTCTCCAGGTGGAACGGGTTGCCCCATTGGATCAGAGCTCAGACGATGGTGCTCTCTCCAGAGGTTTGTCTGTCCCTATCTTGATGGCTACAAACATCTCATCTAACCAAGGGTCATCCTTTTTGGATCCTGGACTGGGTACTCCTAACAATGGACGACAGTCTCCGGGGCTGGGGCACAGTGACCGGTCAACATTCCTTCCAGGGCCGTTGGACATCGGTCGAATCAACCCTGTCAATCAACATATTGGACCTTCGAGCAGTCTACAGGGCCCTCAGACTGGCCCAGGACATACTTCAAGGAAAACCTGTAACGGTGTAGTCCGACATTGCCACAAGAGTGGCTTACATCAACCATCAAGGAGGCATTCGAAGTCGGGTAGCAATGACAGAAGTGTCACGCATTCTGACATGGGCCGAGGGTCACCTCCCAGCCATCTCTACGGTGCTCATTCCGGGAGTTCTCAATTGGGAAGCAGACTTCCTCAGCCGTCACGACGTGCATACCGGGAAATGGTCTCTTCAACCAAAGGTTTTTCAACTCCTAGAGAACATATGGTGCCTACCAGAGGTGGACCTCATGGCCTCCTGACACAACCACAAATTGCCGGTGTACAGGTCTTGAACAAGGGATGCCGAGGCAACCTTCGCATTGTCAGTGAAGTGGACCTTCCACTTAGCATACCTAATCCCCCCAGTCTCCCTTCTTCCTCGAGTTCTTCGGAAGTTCAAACAAGACGGAGGCACTGTCCTGCTGGTGGCTCCAGCTTGGCCCAGATGTCATTGGGACTCTGATCTTCTGAGTCTCTCCATTGACACTCTGTTCCTGCTGCCTCAACATCTGGACCTGTTGTCTCAGGGTCCTTGCCTTTACCCTGACCTGAGTTGTCTGTCTTGAGACATCCCTCCTGAGGTCCAAAGGATTCTCTAGCTCTGTAGTCCAGACTATACTCAGAGCGCATAAGCCAGCCTCTGCTCAGATCTACCACAGAGTGTGGCATACTTATTTCCAATGGTGTCATACCAGAAGCTACGACCCTCAAGTGTCTAGGATTTCCAGAGTCCTGGCCTTCCTTCAAGCTGGATTGGACCTTCGACTCTGCCTTGCCTTGCTGAAAGTGCATGTCTCTGCTCTATCCATTTGGTTCCAGCATACACTTGCTCCACTACCGGATGTCCACACCTTCCTCCAGGGTGTCCTCTGTATATTACCTCCCTTTGTCCCTCCAGTGGCTCCATGGGATTTATCAGTAGTTCTCCATGCCCTTCAGGGTCCTCCGTTTGAACCTCTGGAATCTGTGGAACTCAAGTGGCTCACAGCAAAGACTCTTTTTCTTCTGGCTATGGCGTCTGCCAGAAGGTTGTCAGATTTAGGGGTGCTCCCCTGTCGCTCCCCATTTCTGATATTCCATCAGGACAGGGCTGTACTTTGGACTCGTCCTGGTTTCCTTCTCGTTTCCACGTTAATGAGGAAATTGTAGTCCCGGCCTTTCAATCATCAGTCCTATCGGCAGGTAAGGTCTCCTTGGATGTGGTCCATGCCCTTTGGTTCTACGTGGACCGTACCTGTTCTCTTTGGAAATCAAACTCCTTAATTGTGCTCTATGGATTTCACAAGAAGGGATAGCCAGCCAACAAACAGACATTGGCTAGATGGCTTTGCATGACTATCTCGCAGGCTTACACACAGGCAGACCTTAATGTACCGGCTACTGTTACTGCTCTCTGGATCATTAGGCATTTGGGCCAAATATTGGATCTTAATGTATGTGCACATTTTAAGATTACACATATAGCCAGTGAAGACACTCCTTACAATGCCACTATACCTATCTGGATGACAGTGTACATAGCTATAGTTTTCCACTGTACCATATCGGTGAGCATTATGATGATAATATCTGAAGTCATGGGGACTGGAATTGTTTGTGTTTGATTTGAAATGAGTTTTGTTGGTGATATAAAAATAAATAAAATGAAAAAGAGATATTATTATTAGAGATTTTAACCCATCTCTATTTATTTCTCTTTCTACCTACCAGGGTACTCTGCCACATTGGGGTATAGAGGCTGGCCCAAAAGTACACAGGGAGAGTAAGGAGGGCATGTCCTAGCTGAACTTAAAATTGTAGTGTAATGCTGTCCATACACCTGCACGATTTCGGGCCGATTGCCCGATTTTCGATGAGTCATAAGTTGGATCTTGTGAAAATCGTGTATTTTTTTAGTAAGATAAGATCCGATGCGCGCTCCCGCAGCCCCTATAATCTTATGATCAGATGTGCAGTCCATATGTTCCATCGTATCGTGTGCAGATCGTGCCGTTTACTTTGTTCATGCGATCCATCGTGCAGCAATTCAAGTCATTTCAATGACTGTTTCCCTAATGACTGCATGAGGCACAGGATTGATCATATGACAGATCCTTTGCTAATAAAAACAACAAAGATGCTGCCGGGACTGCCAGGGAGCTCAGGTGAGTCGGATGCTGAATCGGAACGTATGCTGGTCGTGCAGGTGTATGGTCAGCTTAAAAGTGAAGCTGTCCAGTATGTGTGGGCTACATGCAAAAGCAGCCAGTTTTTACCCAACATGCAGAAAAAAAGTGTATTTGTACCCTATGGTTTCTCTAGGTGCAAAGATAGTTTCTTCTATTTTTTTCTTTGCTCCCAACTCTGAATCAGCCCTTTAATTAAAAATCTGCACACATTCAGAGGCTCCTCCATCTCTATATTAACTCACAGGAACTCCAGTTTTGAACTAAGGGGTCTATGTACTAAGCTTTGGAGAGAGAGAGAAAGTGGACGGAGATAAAGTACCAACCAATCAGCTCCTGTCACATTACAAGTTGTGTTTGAAAAATGACAGTTAGCAGCTTGGTGTTTCAATATACTCTCAGATTGTGCAATACTGCTGTCCCACTACTTTGCCACCATTCTGTCATGTCTCAAAAGGGGAGCAAAGAATGTGGGTTGGGAAATTTTATAATGATGTCAGGCAAAACTGCTAAATGGATGACCTGAACCAGAAGCCTAGTCTGCAAACGTTTGGGGGTGTTGCAGTTGTGGAGACAAACTGGGCTCACTGCTTGTCCTATGGCAAGTGAGATCTCTCATCCCACAGCCTGAGCAGCTGAAGCTCTAAGGGCCCCATTCATTACGGATCACAACTGAAACAGTGTCCACAGATCGGCCGATAATGCATACTGCGCATGCATATACACTGAAGTGCGCTTGCGTGAGTTGGTATTGCAAACACACTGCGATCATCTACGCAAATACAAAGCCATTGGGACTGGACATCAACATTTTTGTGGTGTTGACAGGAGAGTGTTCGGAGAAATACAGGCATGCCTGTCTGTTGAACGCCGTTGCATGGGCAGGTTTAAATTAGCCACTAAGACTGCATGCGCAGCTTGAGTACTCACTACGTGCAACGAGGTTAGCAATTTCTGAGTAAGATCAGACCTGTTGTAATGTGTGTGATGGACTGATGTTAATCAATGTTCCCGATGTATATGCAGCACTACAAGGTATTGCAGATGTGCAAAATCGGTAGTGGGCGTCTCTATGCTGGCTTTGCGATTGCAAATAATAAGAGTTATGGAAGACTTACCTTTGTTAACTCTTTTTCTTTGAGGTCCATAGGATCCACAGGGATAACCATGGGGTGTAGGTGGTTGGATTCTCCTTTCTGTTAAGGAGCATCCCCACTCTTAGGGGAAACTGCTTTAGGACATTCCCATGGTCATCCCTATGGACCCTGAAGAAGAAAATAAAGCTGGGCATCCATACAATTATCTGTCAGATATCTGTCCAATCTGGCTGGTTGGAATGAAAACCTGGTAATGTATGGGAGCAAATGACAATCAACCATTTGCTCACAAACACTGGAAAACAGCCAAAAATGGTTGTTCAGACAAATTGGTTAAAAACACACAAATTTAACCAATTTGAACAATTTTTTTTTTGTCCTTTTTTCATTGTTTAAAACCATATGATCGACTGTCATTTGCTCCCATACATTACCAGGTTTTCATTCCAACCAGCCAGATTGGACAGATATCTGACAGAAAATTGTATAGTGGATGCCCAGCTTTATATTCTTCTTCAGGGTCCATAAGGATAACCATGGGAATGTCCTAAAGCAGTTTCCCGTAAGAGTGGGGATGCTCCTTAACAGAAAGGAGAATCCATCACCCAAAGGAAGCATCCTGAGAGAGAAAGGTGTGAATGGAAGACCACTTGGCCACCCTGCACAATTGTTCAGCAGAAGTGCCATGGTGAACCACCCACGAAGGTCCCACAGAACGAGTAGAATGTGCTGTAACCGTGTTTGGAACAGTAAAACTAGCTTACGTGTAAGCCTGAGAGATTGTCATGTGGAGCTATTGGGCCAGAATCTGTTTATTAGCTGGCCAGCCCCGTTTGTGAAAGCCGTACAACACAACGAGAATCTAATTTCCTAAAGGAGTTGGTACGATCCACGTAGATCAGAAGAGCAGGAACCACATCCAGGAAGGCTTCACCTGCAGAATGGTGTGAGGACTGGAAGCCGGAACCATAATCTTTTAATTTAAATAGAGTCGGGATACCACTTTAGGAAGGTAACCAGCCCGGTTACGGAGGACAGCTCTGTCTGGATGAAAAATCAAAAAGGGGAGATAGCGAGGAAGAAGAGCATCTTCGCCATGAGCCACTTGAGGTCTACTGAGTCCAGAGGTTCAAACAGAGAAGCCTGTAAAGCCTGGAGAACCAAGGACAAATCCCACTGGGGCCACCGGAGGGACAAAAGGAGGCTGAAGATGGAGAACACTGTGAAGAACATTCTTAACCTCAGGCAGGGGAGCGATCCTTTGCTGGAACCAGACTAACAGTGCAGAAACCTGAACTCTAAGGGAGGCCAGCCGGAGACCAAGGGCTAAACCAGCCTGGAGAAAGGCAAGCACCCAGGAAACCCTAAAAACTGTAGGTTCATAGACTCTGGGGGAGCACCATTGAAAGTAAAAGTGCCAAACTCTATAATAGATGTGGGCTGAGGAAGGCTTATGTGCCCTGAGCAGCATCTGGAAGACTGAGCGAAAAAAACACATGGCTTTTTAGAGGGATATCTCAAGAGCCACGCCATCAAAGACAGACAAGGTAGGTCCGGGTGGAGGCAAGGGCACTGCGCTAATAGATCTTGCCATAGAGGAAGGAGTGTCTAAGGAGAGACTCCATAGGTCAGTGAACCAATGGTGCCTGGGCCAGAATGTTGTTGTGGGACAGCAAACCTTAGGAACCATTGGTGGCCTGGAGTAATAGGCATGTGCAGGTGACAACCTCTACTCCTTCCAGTGGCAGCTGTGTTTTCCGGGTGTCCCTATGACGGCTGTGGAGATCTATGAGCTGACGGGGGCTGATTACCGGGCTATGTGTGAAGTCTTTTACCTTGATGTACTGTATTGCATTATTACAAGTAAAAGTGTTTTTTATACTATTCTCAAGACTGCGCTCTCCATATTGTTTGCATCTTTAGAAATTGTCCTTCTGGCAATAGGATTTTGGGGATTGAGCTGCGATACATTTTGGAAAAAATATGTGGACACTGTTGTGACATATTGGACTGAAGTGTGCTGCTCTATATTATATATGTATAAATATAAGGGCACGGTCGTGCCCTTATATTAAGATTGCGTGTAAAAAACTGCAATTCTCCCATAGAGAATTCCGGAGGGGGTGGGCATGGTGTTTAAGGGGCTACACCTCAAAAGCTATTGGAGGTACCGAGCTGAAATTTGGCAAGGGCAGGTAGAATTGTTGCTCGGTGTTGCATGCCAAATTTCAGGGCATAAACATAAACAATCAGGACTTGGGCATAATCTAAAGTTCCAACTGTCACATTTTTCTGACATTCTCAATTAGGACCACTTTTCTGCTGTAGTTTATGTTTTTTTTGGGGGAAGGCATAACTCAGGGTAGAGGGGCAAATTTAGACTTTGGGGTTGTTTCATTAGGTAGCTATTGTGCCAGGGTATGTGTTTGTGAGGTTCAGGTAAATTAGAAAGTTACAGTTTTTAAATTATTACCTCAAGAATGCGCCATTGAATAGATAGGACTTTTCAACTTGTTGCACAGACGCAGTAGGAGCCTCCAGCAGGTGTAATCACTGTGGCTTCACTTGGGTGCACAAAGATGGCCATCATTTGCAGGCTATAGCAGTGGTGGGCTCGGAGGAAGGAAGCTGGTGTTAGCTGCAGATATGGTATGCCATGACACCATGTGGTTAATTGCAGATTCAACACTCTCACAGAGTGAGATTGCTGTCACTCACGAAATGGTGGAGCTGCTAATTCACAGAATTGTGTGCTCATTGGAATACATACATGCAGTCTATGCAACTGAGGTCTGAGCAGTTATGTGGCACACACATCCCATTCAGTCACCACAAAAATTTCACTGAGTTCCAACATCCTTCTCACTCCATACATCCATCTCATTCATTATACACATTCAGCTTCGCAATTGCTAAAACGATCATACTCTGTCTGTACACTATATTCGCCTCCATACTGCTATAACTTCCCCAATCCTTACAGCTGTGTGTTCTCCCAACTGTGCTAGTCTGCATGCCCTGATCCACACCAATTTGTCTTTTCCCATGTGCACCGCCCTGTCTTCCTGCATCCGTGCCACTGTGTTTCCTTCCATCTGCACCATGTCACTCTGTCATCCCCTTGGTTTCAAATTTATCACCATTCCATTCTATCAACACATCAAGGAAGTGTACTGATTGTAGGGCTACATTCGAACATGAATTTGATGAACTCATGCATTTGATTGATGTATGTCATCCCTGATGTAAATTCTTCTTGAGTGCCCGACCATAGGATGATAATGTCATCTATGTACCTTATAAAGAACCGGACATGTTGAAAAAAATGTTAATTGTCAAAAAATAATGCTTTTTCAACACTAAACATGTAAATGTTAGCGAAGGAAGGGGCCACATGTGACCCCATGGCACATCCACGTAATTGAAGAAAATATTGATTGTCGAACATGAAATAGTTTTTCGGTAATGTTTTCTCTAATAGGTTCAGAAAAAATGGTATGTGTGGGCAGGTGTAGTCACTGTTGTCCATTAAGAATAGTTTCACGCTCTCTATCCCCTGTTGGTGGGGGATGCTGGTGTATAAGGAGACAACGTCCACCGTGCACAGTAAAAGATTGGCTGGTAAATCATGTATCATCTGCAACTTCTGTAGAAGAGTATTAGTATCCTTCAAAAACATATGTTGTTGCATAATTAGTGGCTGAACAAAAAAGTTGAGAAATTTGGAGATATGACTGTACAGTGAGCCTCTGGTGGAAATTATCGGTCGTCCAGGAGGTGATTGTAACGATTTGTGTATCTTGTGGAGTGAGTAAATAAGTGGCAAATTTGGTTTTTCCACTGTTAGATTTGTTATAGTCGAATCAAAAATCCAGCCTCTAATAGAAGCTTCCAGTAGTATATCATCTAACGCCATCTTGTATTGAATAGATGGATCCTTCTCCAGTTTACGATATATCTCTGTATCCGATAATTGTCTGTATAGTTCATTCCTATAGTCTCCAATGTCTTGTATGACCAGGGCACCCCCAATGTCAGCTGGACGAATAGATATTGCAGTGTCCGTACTAAGTGATTTTAACGTTAGTTGTTCCTCTCTGGTTAAGTTATTATGAATGTTACGATGCTGTTACTTTGATTCCTGTGTCACTTGAAAGTCCAATAATAGACATGCCGGTACAGAGTTATATGTAGATTTGTATTTGTTACTGTGTTCTTGATAAAAGTCATATTGGACTGAAACGTTGAACAAGCAGACAAAGGTGTCGTATTGATTCTTTTTTTTACAAAGACCCTAGAGTGCCGTCTATCTAAACTGACTGTGTTGTATGAATGGTTGTTCTAAGGAACACCTTGGAGGGCACCGCGGCAAGTATTTGTTGCACATCTGTGGAGTGCCGGCCATTTTTCTTCATATATATATATATATATATATATATATATATATATATATATATGTGTGTGTAGTGGCAATATCACGTTAGGTGGCGATAGTTAGCCATGTATTGTGTGGGGTTGGCGGGATCCAGCCACACAGGGTAGAAATAGGGCATGTGACTACACCTAGTAGCTCCTTGAGGACAGAGCTCAGATGAGGCTACTGCGGCAGACAAGTCAGGCTGCTGGAGGAGACAGTCCAAGTGGGACTGTGTCAGCTACAGAGGCCAGTGGAGGCCAGGAGGACAGTGTCCAGACATGCAGTCAAATAGGGAGGACCATAAATCTCTAAGACTGTTTGTGTGAAGCTGTAGCAGCCAGGCCAGGAGGCCAGTGTCCAGACCTGCGTCAGACAGGGAGGACCACTAAAGTGACTGTGTGACTTTGTAGATGTCAGACCAGGAGGCTACATTTATACCTGTGAGAGACAGGACTGAGACTTGAGAAACACTGGGGTCTACGTATCAAGCCGTTTTTTTTACATAAAATTATGCAGAAACTATATGAATCCTATGTACTAATGGCACAATACAGGAGATTTCACAGAAATGTCCGGCAAAGTTCCAATTCGCACTTCAGATTGCAGTCCCCATTATTGTCAACGGGGACTACGATCTGGCCCCTATGTATTAAACTCCAAAAAGTTAAGCTTTTCGGAGTTTAGCACCAGTAGTTCACACCATCTTTAGATAGAGTAAACTACTGTAAGCCTATGGGGGCTCCAGGTGCAGGAGAGAGATCTTTCTATCTCTCCCCCACAGCCCCTGGCTGGCTCCGGAAGCTGGCAAGCGCAGTGTCAGCTTCCCCCAGAGAACTCTATCACTTCTGTGAAAGACTTCTCCTAAATGCCGGGGATATAACTCACGGGGACAACGGTTACCGCTACCGCTGTCCCTGTAAGTTTCCCATTGCACATAGCCAGGATATTTTTATTTTTAATAAAAATATCCCTGGCGAGTTAGGTATGTAATAATTGCAGCAGTACCGCAATTATTAGTACATAGACCCCTGTGTTACATTTTCAGACTAGCTGCCCATAATAAACACAAATAATATCCTGCATAGGACAAGAGTTTAATTCAATTTATAGACCAGCAATTTAGTACATACTAATAATTAGATACAAAATTTTGTATATAGCTGGAGGTGCTCCCTGGAATCGAATATCAAGTACTCAGAAAAAAAACCTTCCATTGGCCTTGGCCAATGGCAGCAAGTGATTCCTTTGTGGTGCACTCTTTTATAATAAATTAATTGGTATATCAATTATAGCAATTAATTTATTATAAGAGTGCCCCACAAAATAATCACTTGCTGCACATTGGCCGAGGCCAATGGAAGTGTTTTTCTCAGTAGCTGCCCATAATAGTCAGGGGGGCTAGGTGTTTGTTATTTTTGTTCTTGAATGCTGACAGTAAAGCTTCTTTTATTTTCATTTCAACCTGAAAAATACGTGTGGACCCTTATTATGCACCTAGGCACTGCACCACTGACCCGTCTACCGAGCTAAATTACTCCAAGTTATCACAATATGGTGGAGAATGTGGGCAGACAGATCTATGCAAAAGATATACGCAGAAAATGTGGATTATAGCAGCAGAATAAGGATCTATGCATAATTCTATGCAGGATTTACACAGAATTAATTGATGCACAGCATAATGGAGACAACAAGGCACGGCACGGCATGGCTGAAATTCCGGCTGTTGGGATGCCACTAGTCAGAATACCCACAGTGGCATCCCGATAGACAGAATCGCGACACCCTTAGGATCGCATGGCAAGTGATTTCCTAACCCCTACCCCTCCCTCCTTGATGTCTATCCCCCTGCAACCTAATCCTAACACTCCCTACCTGGTGCCTAACCCTAGCCCTCCCCCTAATGTCTATCCCTAACCCCACTAACTAACCTCCCCCTAACACCCAGATACCTTCAGTATGCTGACGATCGGGATACTGGTGCCAGGATCTCGACCTGTCGGCATCCTGCACACAGGCCCGGCGACAGGGGGGGGAAGACTATGGGGACACTCATAACGGACCCCAAGGTCCAGGGGGACCCCTAGGACAGGATGGGCACTAGCACAAAATGGGGCTGCGGATGGCGGTCTCTGGGCCTGATTCAGACCCGGTCGCGAGCGCTGAGCGCTCACAACCAGGTCGATGGTGGCCCAGAGCGCATGCGCACGATGGAGCCGGCTCCGTCATGCGCGAGACCCGGATAGCGACGGGCAATCCGTTGCACCAAAGGGCGTGTGCTGTCGATGTTGAGTGACAGCACGCTCCCTTTGGTGGGCGGGCCTGGGGGGTGGCTGCCCAGACGGAGGCGTTCCCATGAGAACGCCTACCATCTGGGGGTGGGCCCACTGACATCACAAGTGATGTCAGTGGGAGAGCTTTCGGCTCTGTTAGAGCCGAAAGCTCGCTGGGGCTTGCAGCCATGAGACCCTACCACAAGGGTCTCGTCGCAAGCCCGGTGGTCACTGTGGTCTTGACCATCACGACCATCATCCTGGCTGCTCACATTAGCTGTGGGTGGCAACCCACAGCAATGCGAGCGGCCAGTAGGCCGCTCCTTAAAAAAAAAAAAAGGCGCCCTGATTCAGAGTGAGAGCTCTGTCAGAGCATCCGGCTCTGAATCAGGGCCTCTGTTCTAGCCGGCGGGGCACAGCCACCAGGACCCATAGCGGCCGCCCAGCTCCTAGTCCCCTGTAGCCTAGCCCGGGCCGCAGCTGAGCCACCCGGACGAGTCCAACGCTGCCCGGGCCAGGCCTGACATGTAGGTGAGCAACACGGCGGTGTGACGTCATAGGTCACGTCGCCTCATGACAGGCAGGCAGTGCTGCTGCAGATTGTAGAGATAGAAGTGAAAGTGGATACCGCATGGTGAGCCTGAGGAATAGGTGCTGGAGACGGAAGAAGTTAAAGGGGCATAGGAAGCTGATAGAGGCTGGGGGGAAACGGTGACATGGGCTGGGGGCAGAGGAAGGTGATATGGGCTGGGGGCAGAGGAAGGTGATGGGGGCTTGGGACAGAGGTGGTGATGGGGGCTGGGGATAGAGGAAGATGAAGGGGCAGCGGACGGTGATGGGGCAGAAGGTGAAACGGGCTGGGGGCAGAGGAATGTGATGGGGCTGGAGAAAAGTGAAGGTGGTAGAGGAAGATTATGGGGCAGAGAAAGGTGATAGGGGCTGGGGGCAGAGAAAGGGGATGCGGGCTAGGGACAGAGGAAGGTGAAGGGGGCAGAGGAAGGTGATGGGGCTGGGACAATAGGTGATGAGGGCTGGGGATAGAGGAAGGTGATGGTGCCTCTGGGCTGAGGATGGTACTGTGGATGGCTGGCTGCAGACACCATCCCTCCTGAGGCATCCACAGCACTGTCGTTAATAAGAAGACCTTGAAAGAGACGGAGGACAAGAACTACAGCCTATATCATCAGTGACAGAGAGACAGTGTGGTAAGTCATAGTGTATTTTTACTTTATTTAAAG
Organism: Taudactylus pleione; assembly: GCA_031769625.1. NCBI lineage: Eukaryota > Metazoa > Chordata > Amphibia > Anura > Myobatrachidae > Taudactylus > Taudactylus pleione. Next base: position 40,353,450 of record JAUIMM010000052.1, on the reverse strand, counting down.
GCTGGCATATCTTTCAGTTAACATTCTCATGCTTCACCTATCACATATGCAGGGGACAGATGTGCAGGATCAGGGGTCGTGGTGAGAATGTGGGGCCCCCAGAGACATCAGTGTACCGGGCCCTGAGATTTCTGTTGCCGGCCCTGCCTGCACACCGGGATGCAGACTACATCCCCAAGACAGAACTCACAGGGAGGTGGTGAGTGTCTGTGATGAAGTGTTTGAACAGAAAATTGTCTGCATATAGATCAGTGGTTCTCAAACTCGGTCCTCAGGACCACACACACTTCATGTTTTGCAGGTCAACCAGCAGGTGCACAGGTATAACCATAACTCACCAACACATTTTGAAAGATTCACAGGTGGAACTAATTATTTCACTTGTAATTCTGTGAGGAGACCTGGAAAACATGCACTGTTTGGGGTCCTGAGGACAAAGTTTGAGAACCTGTGATGTAAATTATGCAACATTTTCTAGAAGACAAGTGTGCAAAGTAATTTTTTCCCTTAGGAAAGAAAGATACATTGTTTGCAAAGCTGCTAAAGTGTTACAGCAGTGAAAGTGTTGAAATAAAAAAAAATGTGTTTCTCTGGCTCGTTCAAGGTGTGTTTTTTTGTTGAAGAGAAAAAAAAAAGTGTTTTAAATCTGCTTAATCAATTTAGGGTGTGGTACTGACAGAACAGAGATTTTTTTTAAAAAGCTGTTAAAGAGACAGCGTTTGATACATGCTGGTAATTGTAGTGCCACATTAAGTGAAATGATTTGCTGTACTGACAATTTTTAAAGAAAAGTGTGACACAGTGAAAACAATAGCTGTTCCCAGGGGCGGATCTAGACTTTTTTTTTTTTCGGGGGGGGGTGTGCAATTTAATAATTTATTGCGACTCCTCTCTCCTGTTCTGGCATCTTCCCTTTCTGGTCCCAACTCCTCCCCTTTACCAGTAGGTTTTTTTTATTTTATTGTACTGGTCATGTGGATTATTCCAATTTCTATATTTATTCCTTATTGTCGCACTCACAGATAAGTTAACACTGCACAATGCCTAGGTCAGGCAGCACTTGAACCAGCTCAATGTAGGCACAGGAAGGTGCCAATCTCCATGCGCCATTCCGGCTGGGTCCCAAACATGCAGCCACTTACCTGGTTGAGGCATGCCAGGGAGTACATATGAGTGTGCAGACTAGAGATGCTGTAGTGTGGCCAGGGAGAGAGAGGTGGACAGGATCACGCTTGCTGCTGCTGTTATTACAGATCTCTGCAAACTGCAGTTCAGGCTCCGTTAGTGCCAGATTTACCATAAGGGAACCTAGACCCCGTCAGGTCCCAAGGGGCCCGTGGCAGGGCCCCCACCTCTCGAATTCCAGCCCAGAAGTGAACTGCTGCTGCTGGCACCAGGCTGGAGAAGGGACACACACAGCAGCAGCACGGAATGGGGGCCTGCCCCTACTGTGCGGGGGAGGAAGAGCCAGCCCAGCTCCTATAGTTAATCAGTGTGAACTGGTGCAGTGCATTCACACCTCTCTCCTCTGCACTCTCCTCGGCGCCCCTCCCCTCCCTACTCCCACTGTGTAGCATAGCCAGCATCCCCACCCCTTCCAACCAATCCCCATATGCCAGCCCCCCCTTCCACAGTCACAGTCTGTCACACGCTCAGTGCAACTCTCTTCCTCCTCCATTACCCCCCTCCGCACTGTATGGCAAGCAGCCTCATCCGAATCCTCGCATCCGACCACCTCCCCCACTCCACTCTCAGTGAAGCAAGCACTGTACTCCGGCTTCGTCCTTTTGCCCGACCCCCCTCCGCAGTATGGCAATCAGCCTCCTCTGGATCAGAGCATCTGACCACCTCCCTCACAGTCCATTTGCCTTCCCCCTCCCCCCTCTGCAGTATGACAAGCAGCCTCTGGCTCCAAACACAATATATATATATATATATATATATATACACACACACATTCATACATATATATATATATATATATATACACACACATACATACTATATATATTCGCTGAGTGTACCTCTGTTTGTCCCCCTTTACTTTTCCATGTTCTTCCTCTTTCCTCTCTTCTCCCTCTGTTTGTCCTCCATTCCTCCCGTCTACCTCTGTTTGTCCCTGTTTACTCCAGTCTATCTCTGTTTATGCCCTGTTACTCATGTCTCCCTGTTTGTCCCCCTTTCCTCCCGTCTCCCTGTTTGTCCCTCATTCCTCCTGTCTACCTCTGTTTGTCCCCCTTTACTCCAAACTACCTCTGTTTGTCTCACTCTCCTCCCATCTCCCTGTTTGTCCCAAAATTACTCCCATCTCTCTCTTTGTCCCCCATTCCTCCCTCTTGTCCTCCATTTCTCCAACTCTACATTGCAGGCTTGCAAAAGGAGGGCCTTGGCAATTCACTTAAAATTTCAATTCTACAACTGCTTGTGTATATGTGTGTGCGTAAAGGTGCGTACACATGGTATGATAAAAATGCATGATATGAACGATAATGATATCGAGCATATCGTGCATTTTTTGGTGCCTTCCAACCCACCAACGATGGGTTGGTGGTGTGCTGGATGATCGATAGCGAGGTGCAGGGAGATTGTTCAGCGATATCATTATCGCTGATGATCGTCCTGTGTGTATGCACCATTAGTAGTATTAATGTGTGTCATATTTGATGTTTTGCCTTGCTCACATGTTTTTTAAATTAGTGTTTCCAGTGTGTATTTGATTACACCTACTGTAAGAACTGCATATATTACAGCACTGTCAATGGAGCAAGTTAAACATATATATATATATATATATATATATATATATATATATATATATATAAAAGTGAAGAAAGGTGGCACTCAACAGACTTAATAATAAAATGTGATGTCCTTTATTCCAACGTCGTTTCGGGGTAACCCCCCGTCTTCAGGGACAGACAATACAGAATGACTAATACAATGAACATTTATACAACACTCACTACATGAAAACAACATAATCACACTCACCTGTGTAACGCCGCTGTCTGAAGCCTGCCGCTCGTTCCGGCGCACATGTCCGTCACGGGCATAGTGATATCATCAGCGGCACGACACAGGGATACAATTCTCATTCTCAGTTACCAAGCAACTTAGACGCTAAACACAAAACATAACAATGTTTAAAACTAACAGCAGAACTGTGCAGCATTTACCATGAAAATCAATGCACAAAATATCAATGTCGCTACTGCATAAGCGATGAAACATGAATGAATATATTATATAATCAATTAAACCGAAAAAGTGACCAATATTAATAAAGGATAACAGATGCATCAATGCCATAAAAAACAGCATATAAGATGGAACTCTCACTGACTGAGATATTGGAAAAAAGTATTACAAAAAACACTGAAGTCCCAGAGTTTCATTAAGGCCTTTAGGTGCTAAAGTACCCAATTCATAAATCCAGCGACTTTCCCTGTGTAAGAGAATCTTAGCTCTATTACCAGCGCGTTTACTGTTAGGGACATGATCTATAATGATAGCTCTCATGCTAGCTACATTATGTTTGAGTCGGGCACAGTGCCTGACGTATGGCACTACGATGCTGCGCCATACGCTCTCTGAATTGGCACTGTGTTTTGCCCACATATGCCAATCCACATGGACACGTAAGCAGATATATTACATATGACGTAGTGCATGTAACTACATGTCTAATTTTGATGCTTTTACCGGTATGTGGATGACAAAATGTGGGCCTGATAGACAATGACCGGCATGTGACACATCATAAGCACCGATAACAGCCCGGTTTTTTGCTCAAAAAATGTGCTGTACAGCTTTTATCAAAGCCGGTGATATCCAATTTGACAACCTGATCCCTAAACGCGCTGGTAATAGAGCTAAGATTCTCTTACACAGGGAAAGTCGCTGGATTTATGAATTGGGTACTTTAGCACCTAAAGGCCTTAATGAAACTCTGGGACTTCAGTGTTTTTTGTAATACTTTTTTCCAATATCTCAGTCAGTGAGAGTTCCATCTTATATGCTGTTTTTTATGGCATTGATGCATCTGTTATCCTTTATTAATATTGGTCACTTTTTCGGTTTAATTGATTATATAATATATTCATTCATGTTTCATCGTTTATGCAGTAGCGACATTGATATTTTGTGCATTGATTTTCATGGTAAATGCTGCGCAGTTCTGCTGTTAGTTTTAAACATTGTTATGTTTTGTGTTTAGCGTCTAAGTTGCTTGGTAACTGAGAATGAGAATTGTATCCCTGTGTCGTGCCGCTGATGATATCACTATGCCCGTGACGGACATGTGCGCCGGAACGAGCGGCAGGGCTTCAGACAGCGGCGTTACACAGGTGAGTGTGATTATGTTGTTTTCATGTAATGAGTGTTGTATAAATGTTCATTGTATTAGTCATTCTGTATTGTCTGTCCCTGAAGACGGGGGGTTACACTGAAACGACGTTGGAATAAAGGACATCACTTTTTATTATTAAGTCTGTTGAGTGCCAGCTTTCTTCACTTTTTGTATATGGGGCTTGCTCCCCTAGGAAGGCACCACAGCAAGTTACATTTTGGCTTTGTCCGTGGAGTGCCGGGTTAATTTTGATATATATATATATACACACAATGCAAATTAATGGATGGCACTCTGAGTCTGAACAACCCCAACAATAATAAACAGAGACAGTCTTATTGACCTACATTATTGTTGGGGTTGCTCAGACTTGGAGTACCATCCATTAATTTGAATTGTATACACATCGTGGGACTGGCACCGGCGCAGGCTGTTTTCTTTTGTTCTGAGTGCCGGACATTTGGATTTGGTATGTATATGTAATATATATATGTAAAAAACGATGATGTGTGTATAGTATATAATTTGATGTGTTTATCTTGCTCCAGCGAAACATACTGTAATATATGCACAGGATTGTTTGAGGGTGGTGGGCCCCAAATCGGTATCTTGCCTAGGGCCCCATGAGGTCTAAATCTGGCTCTGGGCTCCGTGAGCTGAACGTTAAGCAGCCCCCACCCTCAGCTCGGTCTGGCTTGTGATGGAGCAGCTCTGTGCCCATATCTCAATTCGAGGCTGGGAGCTGTCTGCACACAGAACTTTCTGGACCCTGCAGCCTTTCACCACCTGCATAGAGCAGGATTGCAGAAGAGATGACCAAGGAAGGTCAAGAGAGTTGCAAATCCAGGACTGGAGTATACAGTCTGAAAGTAAAGCAAATGTGTTGCAAGGAAGTGATTTAAAGTTGTTTGAAATCCTCTATGGTAACTCTTTTCAAAAAGCTGGGGCTCAGCGTAATGTTCCAAAGAAAGATACATTTAAATTTCAAAAGCAGAGTAAAACTGGCAGTAAGTGTGGTCAGTGTATGGTGCATAGTCCATCAGGAGAACCCTTGAAGAATTTAACTGTATGCGTAATGTTTTGAATGAAAGTAATATGTATTATGCTGGGCAGACAGATGTCTTAATGGAACAGTTGGCTGATGAGAGAAATTTGCATAAGCAATCTGAAAAGAAATTACGGAGTGAATTATCCTCTTTAAAAAAAAGAATTTGAGCAGGAGGAAGAAAAAAAGAAATCTCAAATTAGCGGTTATGTCAAACTCCTTGACAAGGCTGAAGTATTAAAGTCTATGATAAAGTGTGAAAGTGATGTGCTGTTCTCAAAGAATGAAGTGTTGTTGGGAACAGAGCAGTAAAATTAGGTGTTTTTTTATTTACATATCACCATATATATATTTAATATATATTGTGGTGAGAGGGCTTGTCTCTCATCTGAATTTCCCACATTCTGGGGGGATAGGCTCCCTCCAAGGGAGAGGAAAACAAGCCCAGCACATTCTGCAATTACAATAGAAGTTTGGAATTCCAGGTTTTCTAGGCTGCACAGCTCAAAGTGGAGATATGGAACTCAGCAGCACAGGAAGGGTTTAAAACTCCTGTTGCTCATTGCTCCTGATGCTGGATAAACTAGCCAGGTGATAGGCTGGGGGTGGTGGTTAGCATTAGGGTGCCAGTACCTGGAGGGTCCACAGACATTAGAACAAGGACTGCTGAAACATTTACGTTTATGTTATTTGCTTATTTTTGGTTATGTGCCTGTGTGTGTCCAGCATGTATGCTAAGGTGCAGTGTCTGCTACCATTAAAAATACACTTGTCTACCAAGTATCTGCCTGTCTGGAGACGTCATTTCAATACCCCATGTTACAAAAAAAAATTATATATATATAGTGATAGCAGTGGTGCTAATTTACATAATCATATACGGAATCCCAAATAAACAGCAAAATGGTCTCTTAAATCAAAGGGGACCGCAACTGGGTGGGGGGGGCCTGGGGGGGGTCATGTGCACCGGGCACCAGGCTGAGGCCACATTTATCAGTAGCAGTGCACCCGGCTCTTCCTCTGACAGGCGCACACTCCCATTACACATGGCAGCAAGCAGCTTGCTGCTGTTTGCCCCCTTCTGGTCTGCCCCCCTACCCCAGTCTCTTACGTTGTCTCTTGGGCCTGGGAGAGACGTCATGACATCTCTCCCAGTCCATTACTCACAGTGTCCTGTGCCGAGGACGGCTGCGGCGTTAGGCCCGCCCATTATTATTGGAGCTCCAGTCCATATGGCGCCTGGCGCCTGGTGCCACTGCCAATCCATCGCGGCCTCCAGTCCCCCGCTGTGCAGGAGCCGGCAAGTAAGTTTGCTGTTGCTGGCGTGGAGACGAGAGGGGCTGTTCGGTCAGGGGACTGTGTAGTGAGGGAGCACTGTGTAGTGAGGGGATTTTTAGTGAGGGCCTGTGTAGTGAAGGAGCGCTGTGCAGTGAGGGAGGGCTATGCAGTGAGGGGCTGTGCAGTGAGGGGATTTGTAGTGAGGGGTTGTGTAGTGAGGGACCGCTGTGCAGTGAGGGAGCGCTGTGCAGTGAGCGGCTATGCAGTGAGGGAGGGCTGTATAGTGATTGAGTGCTGTGCAGTGAGGGAGGGCTGTGCAGTGAGGGAGGGCCTGTGCAGTGAGGGATGTGTAGTGAGGGAGCGCTATGCAGTGAGGGAGCACTGTGCAGTGAGGGGCTATGCAGTGAGGGAGGGCTGTACAGTGAGGGAGGGCCTGTGCAGTGAGGGCCTGTGCAGTGAGGGAGGGCTGTGCAGTGAGGGAGGGCCTGTGCAGTGAGGGGCTGTGTAGTGAGGGAGCGCTGTGCAGTGAGGGAGCACTGTGCAGTGAGGGAGGGCTGTATAGTGATTGAGTGCTGTGCAGTGAGGGAGGGCTGTGCAGTGAGGGAGGGCCTGTGCAGTGAGGGCCTGTGCAGTGAGGGAGGGCTGTATAGTGAGGGGCTGTGCAGTGAGGGAGGGCCTATGCAGTGAGGGGCTGTGTAGTGAGGGAGCGCTGTGCAGTGAGGGGCTATGCAGTGAGGGAGGGCTGTATAGTGATTGAGTGCTGTGCAGTGAGGGAGGGCTGTGCAGTGAGGGAGGGCCTGTGCAGTGAGGGCCTGTGCAGTGAGGGAGGGCTGTGTAGTGAGGGGCTGTGCAGTGAGGGAGGGCCTGTGCAGTGAGGGGCTGTGTAGTGAGGGAGCACTGTGCAGTGAGGGGCTATGCAGTGAGGGAGGGCTGTGTAGTGATTGAGTGCTGTGCAGTGAGGGAGTGCTGTGCAGTGAGGGGCTATGCAGTGAGGGAGGGCTGTGTAGTGATTGAGTGCTGTGCAGTGAGGGAGTGCTGTGCAGTGAGGAAGGCTGTGGTGTGAGGGACCCTTGATAAGGAGGGATGTGTAGAGGGGCTGTGATGAGGGCAGGGCTGCCATCAGAAATGATGGGGCCCGGGACTGACAAAATAAGCAGGGCCCCTCCCCTTAAGTGGGGGGGGGCAGTTTGTCAGAGGTGGGAATCGCTGTGAATAATGTGGGTGAACAGCGTGATGATGAGGGTGTGAGCCGTGGGAGGGTAAAGGTGTGAGAGCAGGATGAGGGTGTGAGAGCAGGGTGTGGGTGTGAGAGCAGGGTGAGGGTGTGAGAGCAGGGTGAGGGTGTGAGACATACATGCCTACTCTCCCAGGAGTCGCGGGGAGGCTCCCCAATTTTTCAGGTAACCCCCCGCAACCCTGAAAGAGTAGGCATATCTCCCACATCCTAGTGAAGTGGGCAGGATGGGGGAGGTTTTAGGACAAATTTGCGGGTCCGTGTGCAGGGGGTGGAACTAAATGACGCTAATCACGTTATTTAGCCCAACCCCATCCTCGTGGACCCGCGAATCACGGGCTTTCGAGCAATGACAGCTGAAGCCTGGCCCCGCACCCCGAAACTGAGATGACTGGGCTGCTCCCGGATAAAAAGTAATCTAAGTCGGTAAGTATGGTGTGAGTGCAGGGTTTGGGTGCGAGAGCAGGGTGAGGGTGTGAGAGCAGGGTGAGGGTGTGGGAGCTGGAGTCTATGTACCTGGTCAGTCTCCAGAATCTCCAGCTCCTGCCTGTCCTTCCTCTGCACCATCATGCGGCGGCTGTAGATAGCTTCTCTGCTGCTGCTCCCTTTCTTCCCAGCTGCTGTCTTCCTTGCACAGCCTCTCCCCACTGGCAGGCGGTTGTTGTACCCGGACAGAGAGAGAGGGACCCGGGGGCAGGCAATGGCACTTTGAATATAGCACTGGCCGCAAGCCAATCAGGAGCCGCAGCTGACTATACCAGCTGGTTTGTGACATATGCAGCCGTTTGCACAGTTGTGACTATATTGATGGTCTTGGTAATGGTCTGGGTTTACCTAAACGTCGACCGATATATGTAAGAAATAAAAGTCTTTTATTCTATTGGAACTGCTCTGGTGAGTGCCCCTTTTACTATTTGACTATATATTTATATACACATATACACACACACTCGTACATACACACACACACATTACATGTGAGGGACAAATGCTGCAAAGTAAGAATGCTTTCAAAAATAGAAGTGTTAATAGCTTAGTTTTTTATCAATTAACAAAATTCAAACAGAAGAGAAATCTAAATCAAATCAATATTTAGTGTGACCACCCCTTTGCCTTCAAAACAGCATCAATTCTTCTAGGTACACTTGCACACAGTTTTTGAAGGAACACATCAGGGAGGTTGTTCCAAACATCTTGGAAAACTAACCACAGATCTTCTGTGAATGTAGGCTTGCTCAAATCCTTCTGTCTCTACATGTAATCCCAGACAGACTCAATTATGTTGAGATCAGGGCTCTGTGGGGGCCATATTATCACTTCTAGGACTCCTTGTTTGGAGGTCATTGTCCTGTTGCAGAATAAATTTGGCGCCAATCAGACGCCTCCCTGATTGTATTGCATGACGGATAAATACCTGCCTGTATTTCTCAGCACTGAAGACACCATTAATCCTGACCAAGGCCCTCATTCAGAGCCACTCGCAAACAGCAGTACGCTCGTTGCGTTCCGATGTTGAATAACCGCGCATGCGTCGGTGTAACAGTGCGCATGTGCGTACGGCAGATTGCGAGCTTTTTTGGTCTCGTTCGTCAAATAGCGTACAGGAAGTGACATGTCAAATGTGATAGACAGAACAGGGCGTTTTTGGGTGTTGACAGGGGTGGAGATGGAAAAACGCAGGCGTGGCGAGGCGTTTTTGGGGCGTACATACATTAGCAGATGCGAGCGTAAAATGTGTTCGGACCGACTCATACGTCACTGGATGATCCTCTTTCCCTTCAAAATGCTCGCACAGCTTAGGGTCTGGATTACTCGACCACATTAGCGATGGCCTTCTCCTCCGTCCCGGGACTCCACGATGTTGTTGCGATTAATCGCGGGAGGGCTGAAAAGCACTTAGTGTTGGATTGAAAACCAGCTTGGTATGTGTTTTGAAATCAGTTTTTTGGGATAGCACAAAACCGTACGCAGGTGGAAATCAGAGCTGCTAATGTCAGGATGACACAATCAATTTGCGTACATTTGTGGGGGTTTATTTTGCCCTCAATTTGGTGGTTAGGGCCTATTGTAACAATAATGTCATCATGTTTTAATTTTCGCACCATTTTATTTTTGCCTCTTGAATTTGCCTCGTTATATGATTTTTTAAACATTCCTTAAAGAGCCCATTTTTTTTTTTTTTTTTTCCCAGTTTTTGCCTTTTGGTGCAGGATTAAATTTAACCCATTTGTACAATAATTTCACAATCCAATGTCAGATTTTTTGTTTCAATTTATTGCTCAAACAAAATAAAAAAATAAATAAATTTTGGGAACATCTTTTTTTGCCAAAGATATGTCCCAAAATCAAACAAATTGGCCCAACATAACTGTTGACATAAACATACAAAAAAAATGTAAAAACATTTCACAAGAAAGGAGAGGGAAGTTTTGCCCAGAAAGGAATATGAGCCAAGCACAGAAGGATTGTGGGAAAAGTCACCATTGCTGTCATCGTTTTTTCACCCGTTTGGATGGGGGAGGGAGGGCGCCAGACCGGGTCCGGGATGTCATCGGGCTGGCCTGTCCAGAGGCAGATGTTGTGGCCTCTGGACTAGGCACAGGGCTAGGCACATTTGGAGGATTGGCTGATGTTGTGCCAGAGGTGGAGGATCCTGATGTTCCGGCAGGAAGGGAGGTCGGCTCCACCATGTGCTGGCGAACGAGCTTGGCGATGCGGATGTTGGCCCTGGTATTTTCCGCCAGGGCCTGTCCAATGGTCACGTTGGCTGCAGCATTTTGCTCCAGGGCCTCAGCCACCCGTAGCAGACTGGCGTCCATCCTCTGCAGAATCTCCGTATGGAAATCCGATTTGAAATTGAGTTCTGTGAGGAGGGACACTGCCTGCGAGGGGGATTGCCCTGGACTGGCTTCTGCAGGGTCCTCAGCCGGATGTACTGGTTCCTCCCCTGCCGAGCCAGCAGAAATTCGGCGGCCAAGGCTCCCCTCTGGAGCAGACTCATCCGCCTGTGTCTCTGTTAGGAAAAAAGAGAAAAGCCTCACATTAGAATCTACATATTGGCACAATAACATTTCAGAGTTGATGACATCCAAAGATTTACCTTGGACAACTTGAGGAGCCGCAAAGTCTGGCATGTCCGTATCCATGTTGGACACGCCAAACACCTCCACAGGCTGCACACACCCCTGTGCCAGCTCTTCTAAATCGGTCAACTCCAATGACACAGGGGTGGGACCCCCACCTGTCCCCCTTGCATGCCTAGCCCTGTCCGCGAGTTTTTGCTTTAGGCGATATTTGAAGTCGCCCCATCTGTGGGAAAAAATGGAAGCCATTATCCTTTTGTTTAAAATGGTGTTTGTTTTTAGGGGGGGCAAGTGTTTACTTACCGCCGTTTGACATCCCGGGCTAGACGGACATAATCACCCACCCTATTGACAGCAACGGCTACCTCTTCCCACATTCTCCCCTTCTGGCTTAGACTCATATTCCTGTCTGCCTGTGGCAGGATGTCCACACACTTCTGGATCAAAACCTCCATCTCCTTTCTTGTGAAATGTGGCTGCCTTTTTTTTTTGGCAGCTTTGGCCGGAATACTGGGCCCGGCAGCCTCTTCCATGTCATCCTCCTCACCTATTTGTGTAAATATTCAGATTTCACAAAATCACAACTTGCCCAATCTTATGTTTCAAATTAATCAATGATACAAAATGCATGAAAGACTTACCGCCTGACTCTTGGGCATTGTTTCCCTGGTCTGTCGCCATGTCTGAGGTCCAATCAAGAAATACCCCAGAATTTTAATGTGTTTTCATGACGTATTTATACATGCGTCCTTATTTTGCGGCCGCATCATTGATTGTGCGTTCCTATGATCCCTCCTTAATTTGTGCGGGAAACGAAACACTATTTATGGCTTGGTGTGTCTCGAGTCGAGGTGGCGTTTTTGGATTGTTGGAGGTTACCTTGGCTGGAGTTTATTGTTTGCGTATAAAGGAGTTGGCGGTTGGAGATTATTTTGTTTGGTAGATTTGCGTTTTTATTTTCCGTTCTCTTGTTTTTTATTTTTTTTACCTCGTTTCTTGATTTGGTAAGTTTTGTGAAGTCTAACTTTTGATCAATTGTTGTTTCATTGTGTTTCTTCATTTTTGTAAATTTTGGATCCATAATTTCATATATTTTAGCTTTTGATTAATTTCGGACCCAAAGACCTTTTGATTTGGACTCTTATATATTTGCTCTTGGTAAGTCCATTTTTTATCTTGTATTTGTGAACTAATTAGCGCATTTTTCACAGTTTGTATAGTGACTTGTATTTGCGAACTAATTAGCGCATTTTTACTACTTACTATTGGGACTTGCATTTGCGAACTAATTAGCGCATTTTTACTACTTACTATTGGGACTTGTATTTGCGAACTAATTAGCGCATTTTTACTACTTACTATTGGGACTTGTATTTGCGAACTAATTAGCGCATTTTTACTACTTACTATTGGGACTTGTATTTGCAAATTAATTAGCGCATTTCTACTACTTACTATTGTGACTTGTATTTGCAAATTAATTAGCGCATTTTTACTACTTACTATTGTGACTTGTATTTGCGAACTAATTAGCGCATTTTTACTACTTACTATTGGGACTTGTATTTGCGAACTAATTTGCGCATTTTTAAATGCTTATTAATCATTTACATTTTTTGGAGGTTGCCCTTTCGCTTTTTGGGCAAACATTTCAACCCATTTTGATGGACTGTGTGCAATGTCGTTTTGCTCTTTTGCCAAATGTGTGTTTCGCATATTTTAAGTTTGGTCTAGCACAAAATTTCGAAACAAAAATGCACAGAGTGAAATGTTTCTAATAATTTTTGTGATTAATTTCAGTTTGGATGTATCATGACAATACCCCGGCATGTAAGCAGCAATGGATGGTATCATCAAGCTAAGTTGTTTTGAATTTTCTTTTGGGGTGGGTCCAAAGCCTTACATTACAATCTTGCCATTTCAGGTTGATCTGGGGCGGATTGTTCTGGCCATGCTCCCGGAAGCCGACCAACCTCAATCTCGTCCCAGGCGTAGGCATCGTAGGCGTGCAAGGCCCCAGATATTTCGAACACGTGTCACCCTTTTTGGAATGCCCGATGATGAGGTTTTAAGACGCTACCGTCTTCCTCCCCAAATCATCATAGACACTCTCTCATTAATAGAGAGTGATCTTGAGCGGCAAATTGACAGTCCTACAGCAATACCACCACTTACGCAATTTATGGCGGTGTTACATTTCTGTGCCTCAGGATCGTTTCAAACAACGGTGGGAATAGTGGCAGGCATCTCACAATCCTCCTTTTCCCGGATCCTGAGGGCAGTGATGGAGGCACTTTTCAAGCACCTCCATCATTTTATTAAAATGCCTTTGGATATGGGTGCCCTTAGTGTGGCCAAGGCCAATTTTTACCAAATAGCTGGCTTCCCACACATCATAGGGGTTGTGGATGGTACTCACATACCACTTCAGCCTCCAGCACGGCTGGAGGCCATATTTCGAAACAGGAAACACTATCACTCCCTGAATGTAATGGTGGTATGTGATGCCTCCCTCCAGATCCTGTCCCTGAATGCAAAATTACCAGGAAGTGCACATGACTCCTTCGTCATCCGGCAATCAGGGATATGGCACAAATTAAACAACCTACAAGCTGGTGATGCGTGGCTTCTGGGTAAGTGTAGACCTTTAGTACATAACAATGTTAAGCTTGATACACAGTGATCCTGATGTTGTCTATTCTTTTTCACAGGAGACAGTGGATACCCTTGCATGCCCTGGCTGCTCACTCCTTACTTGGCTCCCACACCAGGTCCACAAAGTGAGTTTAATACCGCACTTACAGCCACCAGGCAAGTGGTGGAGCGCTGTATCGGCCTTTTAAAAGGCCGATTCAGATGCCTCCAACCGCTCTGGTGGCGAGCTCATGTATTTGCCGGATATGGTTTCGAAAATTGTGGTCCTGTGTGGGATCTTTCACAACATCGCCATAAGGAGTGGTGTTCCAATGCAGCCAGAGGATGCCTTACATGAGGATGGACCCCCCGAGGTTGGTCGGAGGTCAGTATGTGGGGGGGCCATACGCGATGATGTGGTGGCCCGATATTTTAGGTAATTATTGATCAAACAACAGTGTGTATACCCAATGTGTTACGGTTTTTTAACGTTCATCTTTTTTTATATTAATTCTTGCACCATCTTCTGTTTGTTTGCATAATCTTTGGCACTCCCACGATGACTACTTCCTGCTACCCTTCAAAAACCTTTCTGTGGAAACTTCGGGAATATATTCTGACACCAATATTGCAACGCCATATTTGTGAAATCATGTGGGCATCGACCTTCGTCAACCAGTTCTTGATTTGATGTGTGTTTGTTTAGTGTTTTGGTATGTGGAGTTTTTCTGATTATCACTGTGTGTTTTGTTTGTGAGTGACCACTTTGTATTTTGATTTCTGTTGTGAATAAATATTTGGAGAGTGTAATTTGTTTCCTTTTTGGGCACGTTAGAAGCAAGTGTAAACAAAATCCCAAACGTTAATTTTACATAAGGGGTAACCCAGTAATGAAGCAAGTGGAGCTAAAATGTAATATGTTTTCGGGGTACTAACCAACACAATAAGGAATCGTGTACAATCAGTTGCCTTCGTAAGATTGTCCTAAGCAGTTTGGACACCAAATAGGAACCTGAAAAATGGTGTAAACTATCATGTTGACCACCACAAAAAAGGAAAATGACATTGGTACTGGGAGGTGTTTCTTGTGCCTGTTTGCATTCAAAATACAACACACAATCTGTAGTGAGTTTCTGGGGCAAACCTTGCTTGAAGAGTCTACTTATGTCAGTGTAAAGAATCTTGGATTTACTCCAAACGCATGAGACAGAGCTTGATTTTAAACCGATTTATTAAGAAACAATTTTTAAAAAAATTTTAAAAAAAATTAATTCCGAAGGAGGACCAACAGATGGTCAAGGCCCTGCATTAGCCCGGTGACCTGCTCCCGCATACGGCCCACACAATTCACAATCTGTTCCCGACGCCTCTGTTCCTCTGTGGGTGACAAAAGTTGGGGGATTAATAAATCGATAATGAAGCAACATTGTAAAAAAACAAAAAACAAGCAAACACAAACTTACAAGCTTGTGGGCCAAAAATAAATTACACGGATAAAACCCAGAACCCCAAAATGTCGTATGCCAAAAATACAAGGGCCCTAAAAAAAGGCACACAGGTGTGATATGTGTATGGTGACATCAGCAGGAACAGGTAAAGACAACCCCCAAAAATACCCTAAGGTGAAAAAAAGAAAAAAAAAATGGGGACGACACATGATTACATACAGTTTGTGGTGTCCAAAATAAACTTTAAAAACATACCGTTCTCCAAAACGAGAGAGCCAGAAGCCACTCCCTGGACCACCTCGGAGGTGGCTACATTCCCCAACCCGAGGGGCAAGGTGTTTTCGCCATCCTGGGAGGGGGTATTTGGAGGAGGGACGGATGGAGGAGAGGGGGAATTGGGCTGGAGGGGAAGTAGGCCAGAAATTTCGGCCACAGGGTCTGGGGAGGAGGGGGGAATAGAGGAATTGGGGGTTGGAGAGAGGGGCCGGGACCGGCGTCTTGTGTGGCGATGCCGCCGTAGTGTTTGCTGTGCCCCTAAAAAATGACCAAAAAATTGTGGTTAGTTTCAACAGGAAACAAAAAAACAAAAAAAAAACACAATAGGACAGACATGAAAACATGCACATGCAGATATGACTACAATGACACAATAGGACAGACATGAAAACATGCACATGCAGATATGACTACAATGACACAATAGGACAGACATGAAAACATGCACATGCAGATATGACTACAATGACACAATAGGACAGACATGAAAACATGCACATGCAGATATGACTACAATGACACAATAGGACAGACATGAAAACATGCACATGCAGATATGACTACAATGACACAATAGGACAGACATGAAAACATGCACATGCAGATATGACTACAATGACTCAATAGGACAGACATGAAAACATGCACACGCAGTTAGGGCCCACAAGATAAACTTGAAAATCACAGTCCAGAACACTTACTTTCCGCAATCTGCATGCGAAAGCATGCCAGCAAGCGGGGCGTCCGCCGGTGCAGGTCCGACCACCTGCGCTCCAGCTGGCCAATATGTCGGCGTGAGCCGAAGGAGCACAGGCGTCGACGTACCTCCGCATATGCGGAACGCTTGCGCCTGTTGGAGATGGGTGGAGGCTGACTGGTGATCCTCCTGTCCATCACCTCCGTCAGCACCAGCAGTTCACGCCTGGTGAATGCGGCGGATCTCATGATGGCAATGGTGTTTTTTTTTTTAAATATTTTTAATAAAGCACCACAAAAAAATTTGATTGGCTAATGTATTTGGGAAACAGGACAAATTCTATTGGTTAGTGTATGAGTCATGTGTTCGACAGGGCCAGAAATCTCTTGAGAGTTATGATAGGCTTGATGCAGTGACATGCGTAAGCAAATTAAAATAAAGAAATGAACCACAGAAAAATTGTGGGGAGACAAACAAATAGAACAATTGTTTAATTGGGGCTAACATGTCTTTGGAACAATAAAAGCGAAGGTTTCAGCCGTACGTATTCTGCGAGCAAATACAAACACGGACAAGATTAAAGTTTATTGCATTGTGTTGAAAAAAAACAAACAATTAAGCTAATTGATACATTGATTGGCATGATACGATTGAGGGAGGTAGGCCGAAAAAACGAGCAGGTAATCGGAATCTGACAGTCCCACTTCCGGTTTGTACTTGTGCGTGCGTTCCCTTCAAGCCATTTCGGGGATGTACGCTCGCTATTTGGCACGCTCGTTAGTCAGAGGAGGGGTCGCCTGAGTTTGGGGCGGTTTTTTAGCTGCGTAGGAAAAAACGAGCGAGGGCTTGAATTTAAATATTTTTTTACGTACGGCGAACGTGCGTACGCCCACTTGCGAGTGGGTCTGAATCAGGGCCCAAATCCCCAACTCCATTTGCTGAAATGCAGCCCCAAACTTGCTAGGAACCTCCACTATGCTTCACTGTTGCCTGCAGACACTCATTGTACCAATCTCCAGCCCTTCGGTGAACAAACTGCCTTCTGTTACAGCCAAATATTTAAAATCTTGACTCATCAGACCAGAGCACCTGCTGCCATTTTGCTGCACCCCAGTTCCTATGTTTTTGTGCATAGTTGAGTCGCTTGTCCTTTTTTCCATGTAGAAGGTCCATGGCTTTTTGGCTGAAATTCTTCCATGGAGACCACTTCTGACCAGAATTCTCCGAACAGTAGATGGGTGTACCTGGGTCCCACTGGTTTCTGCCTCTTCTGGACTGATGGCACTGCTGGACATCTTCCGATTTCAAAGGGAAGTAAGCATGATGTGTCTATCATCTGATGCACTAAGTTTCCTTGGCCGACCACTGCGTCTACAGTCCTCAACATTGCCCATTGCTTTGTGCTTCTTCAAAAAAGCTTGAACAGCACATCCTGAAACTCCAGTCTGTTTTGAAATATTTGCCTGGGAGAGACATTACTGATACAGTATAACTACAGTACCCTGTGTCTTGTTACTGTGCTCAGTCTTGCCATGGTGTATGATCTGTGACATGAAACAGTCTTCCACAACCTCACCTTTGTAGCAGAGTTTGGCTGTTCCTCACCCAAGTTTCAAGCCTCCTACACAGCTGTTTCTGTTTGAGTTAATGACTGTATTTCAACCTACATCTGAAAATTATGATGACTATCACCTATTTTGTATGATTGGTTAAGAATACACTCCTACAATACACTCCTGACTATAATCCTACAAAATCCCTGACTTTGTGCAAGTGTAGCATTTCTTCCACACCTGTCTAAGGGGTCTATGTACTAAGCAGTGAAAAGTGATAAGTCTGTGATAAGTGCCAGCCAATCAGCTCCCAACTGTAATTTTTCAAACACAGCCTGTGAGATGACAGTTGGAAGCTGATTGGCTGGCACTTATCACAGATTTATCACTTTTCACTCTGTCACTTATCACTGCTTAGTACATAGACCCCTAAAACTTTTGCACAGTATTGTGTATATAGCCTAGAAAGCTTTAGTGAATAGCCATAAAGTATATCCTCTTCACAAATGGATACAGGAGCTTCTAGCTTTTCCCAGGCTCCAATGATATGTAGGATGGAAATAACAGCATATGGTGTAAAATATTTATTATACACACATTAAAACATACATCTAAGAAGAACATGTAAAGCTTATCTGGACATCAGGAATGGAACAGCAAAATAATGGAAACAGTCAAGCAGGAGTCGAAAACAAAACACATTTTGTCTAATAAAACCATTCAAGACTTCATCAGGAGGATGAGTATAGCTATACAAATTTTAATCATGTCTTTGCAGTATACTGTCTGAGTTTTACTCAATACTTGTGGATTTATCTCTTCATTAGGTGTGCATGCAGTCTTATTTTATTACTCTTTGATGTATGTTGCTTTATGGATAGGCTGGTACCCAACACCTTCCTAATTAGGAAGGATCATGCATCCAAATACAGATGACCCTTTCTTGTTTGTGACCTGAGCTCTACCACTCACTGAATAGCAGTCATCTTAAAGTAACAAACCCTGTGGTTACCTGGAGCAACCTGCAGACATATTAGTCAGAATTATGCACAGAGTACTAGTTTTTATATAGTATGTACTTAACTTTTTGTGATATATTTGGTGTTAAAAAAAAACTATTTAAATTCAGCATACAAAATAAACACTGCATTTTGCAGATTTAAAAAATTTGTAATTTTAAGGATTGCTTTAACATTTTATGCAATACATTGTTATGGTTTTTCCAGATACCAGATTGGACGGTTATTTGGCTGTCTTTGGAAATCGTAAGGGACAACCCAGCTCTAGCTAAAGCACATTTGTATGTCCAATATATTTTATACTACTATGATACCTGATGAACCCATGCCCTTCTTATTTACATACGGGTGCGCCGCCAAATAGGCAAGTATAAGAAGGTAGAATAAACAATGGTAAATTACTACAAATAGTGATGATTTTTGTATTTAATGACAAGCTTCATATGTAGATATTTAAAATAAAAAAATACAATAGAATCATAACAAAGTATCATGGCAATAAGACCGGTGAGCTCCATTTAAGAACGGGCCATAATCTTTTAAGCATGCCCTTCGGTTGGCTGAATGTAACAGTACCGCTTATGCCATCTATACATAGCGTCAGCGGTACAGTGCTTATTGCCAGAATGGGGACCCAGACTAGCCTTCGAGGCTTTGGCGAGTCCACGCAGGGTGAAGGTCCAAAGCGCGTGCGCAGGTGGCCAGCACACAGGCACACTACTCAGCAGCCCATAACCAGTAAGCTGCCGCCTTCCGGCGACACAGCGGTGGACACTGCCAAGGAAGGGGATGCCGCGGGACTTCACCGGAGAGGTAAGTTTTGTGGAATGTTGGATGCATATTTATTAGTATCACTGTGATGCTAAACTAAATATACGTAGTGCTGGTAATTATGCTCATTAATAAATGATGCCCTGAATAGTGTTTTGATACAGCCAAGAAGGAGCACATTAACATGGTCCCCTCTGCATATCTGACTTCACTTATATTAATGAAATACACAAGAGTCAAACCATACAGAATATACACGCGAGATATTTATAACAACCATATTTTTATGATGGCCTCTATTCAGATATCAAAGCCTAATTTAGGGATTGGCAACTTGTACTGTGACAACCAATGTAAATTTCACATATAGCACTTATCACAGGGATGATGGCACATCACGATTTGCATAGATTTAGCATGTATTATTAATGCTAGTAGTACCGAAGATCACTTAAAGAGGTATGTTCTTCTGTATCACGCTGTCTCAATTTCTAAGCCGTGTTTCATTTCTATACAAGCACAATATTTTAAATGACTTTTATATCCTTTTATTCAGTGAACGCATTCACTGGTAATGTGTTCCTGAGACTGTATGTTTCGCCACCGCTGGATGAATGGCCAGAGGGAGCTTTTGCCCCTAGTACAGATGTCTCTGCTTCTTTAATGTCCATTGCTCTTTTATAGAGCTCAGCTGCTTTTTCAAAATCACCCTCTTCATACCTTTAAAGGAAGAACAATGTCAGTGTTATTTGGCATGGTTATTATATCAATGTATTATTGTATGAAAGTGTAAACTATGCTGGAAAACCAGCCAAGTCAATTACTTTAGAACACAGTGCAGTGTTCAAAGAAAGTCCATAGCAGCTCTACAGTATGTAAGGACGATATATACTGTAACAATGTACAAAGAATAAGTACGTTTTTCATAGAGGCATAACTATAAAATAATAGCATTAACAGATTGTGTCACTTGTATTAAATTTTAATTAAATGTATTCAAACTCTAAATGTGCTGGTTAAAACTCTTTAGGCAAAAAATGCTGGATTACATGCAAGCTCGAAAGTTATGTTCTGAAAGTAAAGCAACATAGTTACTTCTTTTCTCCAAACAGTTCATAAACTGTTTCTTTTCTAACAACTTTATATATTGTTCAGCAAATTACATTAGAATCAAAAAAATCAAACAAAACTAATAAAATAAATAAATACCATAAAAATTACCTTAGTACGGCTAAATTTTTAAGTGTTTCTCCAACCCTGGGGTGCATGCGACCCAGGCTATCTTCATAAATCTTCATTGCACGCTCATACAGAGGTAATGCTTCCACTTGATTTTTCTGAGAATAGTAACAACACAAACAATTAAGTATCACAATAACAGCAGAATCTAAATTCAGAAATACAAATATTCCTGATTAAAAAATCATGCCAAATTTATCCATGGCCTCCGATCTGCCTGAACTTCACCTCAATCTACCCATATTGTCACTGTCTGGGGAGATCGCGCATTTATTACTATTGACATTTTAAATTCAGTGGTCACAGCCACAGTTAATCAGCAAATGCTGAAATCTTTATGTCATTCAGACCAGGATCCAGTACCTAAAAGCTGGTGATCCTGAAGTTTCCTTCATGAACTTACTGAACCCATGGAGATTCTCCCCATTAAACAACAATCACCAATCATTAGTGCTTTAACTTAAAAATATGGGCTGACAGCTCTGCGCAGTGTGGAAGGAGTAAGCAAGATTCAAGTAACTTGTACATAGACTTAAAAGATGCCATTGCTGTAATAACAACATGCAGGATGGTTTCTACTAACTTTGATTAGTGCACATAGGGCCTGTTTCAGAGTTGTACACAAAACTGATGGTTTGCCTGCAACTCCGATTGTTATAGATCTGTGCATGAGCAGGAGCTGCACTCCGTGTGCAGGTCTCCTTCTGCGACTATGGTCACAGTGCCCCTAAGCCCCGCAGCATGACTGACATGCTGCTGCAGTTTGGGGACGGGGAAAGGACCGCAATGGTCAGGGAGTGCTGGGTCAGTATCTGTGTCTTCCATCGCAGATTTACTGGCCTCGGTTGCAGAGCTGCGATGGCCATTCTGAAGAGCCTTAAGCTGGGTACACACCTTAGATATATCTGCAGATGATGGTTGTTCATACACACTGAACAACCATCATCTGTCTTCTGGCCGCGGGTCTCGCTGGCCGGGAGGCATGTTGCCCCCTCCCCGAGGCCTCCACTGCAAGCCAATTGTCCGTACACAAAGCACGATGCCCCAATATACTGTATCTGGATATATATTTGGCATCGGCCGTGCAGCACAGCCAATACGATATGTCTGTGACCGACGTCATTCACAGACATATTGCTAGTACTGGTCTACGCACACAAGATATATTGGTTGATCAATTGATCGGCCAATATATCTGCAAGTTTGTACCCAGCATTAGACTCACTCAGATGGCCCATGCCATGATTATTTTATTATTATTTATTATTATTTGTTTTTTAGATTTTTTTCATTATCAAGTACACTCATGATCATACTGTACATTTTAACCAAGTGCAAAAGAAACTAGTTAAATAGGATATGACGTGATGTTTTTGCTAACCACCAGTTCAAGTACTATTTATCACTGTTACCAACTGAATAGGGAAAACTTACAGTATAACTGCATATAAAGTAATTGCATGCACGACATGAAGAAATAAGGAAAAAAAACACCGTTTTGAACTCTTATTGGACAGATTTGATTGATTAATCAGGTCTCAGGCGTATATGTTTGATGGAAAGAGAAGCCTGAAGGATGTGGGCCATACATTTTATTGAGAAGTCAAGTAGCAATGTTTACTAATTCAATCTGATTTATTTACTGAATTCTTGAACCATTGCCTCTAGCAATAAAAAGGTTGTAAAAATGCCAAGGTCTGTCTGGGAAGTGTGATCATTGAATCTTAAGTATTAAAAACATTTCAAATCTTGGAAGTGTCAAAATGTTATTTCATGCTGTCATATAACTCCAGATTTACCTATCCAAATACAACATAATTGCAATCAGTCTCCAGCAGACACCGCCCTCAAACTACTATGACAAAAATCTCCAACAAGCATTAAAGGGTCATTATTGTAAATTAGCACGTCATCCAGGAATTTAAAAAACAAAAAAAGAGCCATTTATTATACAGTCATCTTTGGTGACCTTCTTTTTCAAAAAATATGTATAATAATATGTTCATTCTCATGAGATCTATGATAAATAAATAAAAAAACCAGAACATTTATTTTTGGAAGGTTAGATTTGTTACATAATCCCCAGAAAAACAAAGATTCCATTGTTGAATTAATCCCTTTAAATATGATTTGGATGGTGGCTGACCACTTTTATATAACTAGCAATTTTGTACCACTGGCTCAAATGCATTCCATTTTATACAAAACATACTTAAATATCATAAAAGACCAGCCAACATCCTCTCAAACAGATTCATTCAATTCCTGAGATATGACAAAAGGCCTTCCAGAATTTTAGATATATTGGGCTAATTCAGAGTTGGGAGCAAATGAACAAAACAAGTAACTTTGCACTTGGACAAACCATGTTACAATGCAAGTGGTGCAAACACATTTATTTTTTTACATGCATGGTAAATATTGGCTGCCATTGCTTGTAGCCCAGAAAAACTGAACAGCCTGAATTTTACGCTACAATTAAGATCTGCGTTAGGACACGCCCCCTCAAAATCTCTTTTATACTTTAAATCTGCACCACTTACAGTGCCGCATGGTTTTACCAATGTGCTCAGTTACTTGCTTTATTACTTGGCTCCAAACTCAGAAGCAGCCCCATCATCTTTGTCCCATCCTCAAAGCAATGGCCAAATAGACTACACCAACCAATTCTTGGAACAGTATTTAGTGTGTCAGATTATCAACTTGACTGGTTCCATTACTTGCGGTAGGCAGAATTTGCCCGTAACAACTCTCCACACTCCTGCCTGGGAACCTCTCCTTCTTTTGTATTTATAGCAGTCATACCAACTGTTTTTCCTTTACACCATTTCATTCCTTACATTTTCCAGAACCAGAATCGACAAGGTATTTTGGGAAGATATGCCATTTCCAAATACAAATAAGTTGCTGGTAGCCTAGAACTCCTAAATTCAAAATAAGAGACCAATGGGATTTATGTAATAGGTTCTGAAGTTACAGAATTGGCATGATTTTTGTGAGTTTGCTGCTACATTTAAGGCGACAATGAGTTATAAGGCAAAACCAACCTCGACGTTAAACTCGTCAAAATCATGTTGGTCCCCAACTCAGTTTAATCTCGGAACCTATTACATAACATCCCATGTGTATTTACTAACCAAGACTTTTAACCTTTGTTTTTCCTCAGCTAAATTGTCTTAAATACACTGCATTTAATGAGATTACAGTATGCATGTCTACAGTTATCATTTAAAATTCCTAATGCTTTGTAGGTCTCTTTATTAAAGGCTGCATATTATTCTAGATCAGTGGTTCTCAAACTCGGTCCTCAGGACCCCACAAAGTTCACATTTTCCAGATCCCGAAGCAGGTGCACAAGTGTACTCATTACTCATTGACACATTTTAAAAGATCCAGAGGTGGAAATAATTATTTCACTTGTGATTCTGTCAGGAGACCAGGAAAACATGCACTGTTGAGGGTCCTAAGGACAGAGTTTGAGAACCTGTGTTCTAGATAATCAGCTTCTCTTTGTTGCCCTTTTCTGATTGTAACTGAAGGTAGACCTGAACATAACATTTAAAAACTGCTACAATCTAGATAATTTACTAAAATAAAAGTATTCTATACTTCTGTACATTGGACAGAGTTTTGTCCCGAGGACAGATCTTAAGTCTAGTGCTGGGCACAAAGTTACCCAGCAGCTGACCAACCGTTTCCGCAGACTGAAAGACTGATTTGGCAAGCATACACAATTAGCAATCGACCGCTTGATATGTCTGGCCATGTCTGAATTTTTTAAAGTTCCCATAGGCAAATGCAGGGGGGGGTCCGTCTGCCTGGAAACCCCCCTCCCCAGCCCACACCATGACCACAATAGAAATAGTAAGGTCATTTTACTAGTACTGCATGTTCTTCACAGTATCACAAATGAAATAATTAGCACCACCTGTGGATATTTTAACGTGTATCAGTCAGTAATAAATAACCTGTGCACCAACTAGGAGATCTGGAAAACATTCACTGTTAGGGATGTGCTGCTATAGAGCCCAATATGTACATATACTGTCAGGTGCATAAATATTGGAACATTGACAGAATTTTCATATTTTGGCCTCTATTTACCACCACAATGACTTTGAAATGAAACAAACAAGATGTGCTTTAACTGCAGACTTTCAGATTTAATTTGAGGGTAATTACATTAAAATCTGGTGAACAGTGTAGGAATTACAACGGTTTCTATATGTGCCTCCCACTTTTTAAGGGGCCAAAAGTAATGGGACAAACTAAACAATCCTAAATCTAACTTTCACTTTTTAATACTTTGTTGCAAATCCTTTGCAGGCAATTACAGCCTGAAGTCTGGAACGCATAGACATCACCAGATGCTGGGTTTCATCCTGATGATGCTCTGCCAGGCCTCTACTGCAAATGTCTTCAGTTCCTGCTTGTTCTTGGGGCATTTTCCCTTCAGTTTTCTCTTCATCAAGTGAAATGCATGCTCAATCGGATTCAGGTCAGGGGACTGACTTGGCCATTGCATAACATTCCACTTTTTAGCCTTAAAAAACTCTTTGGTTGCTTTTGCAGTATGCTTCGGGTCATTGTCCATCTGCACTGTGAAGCGCCATCCAATGAGTTCTGAAGCATTTGACTGAATATGAGCATATTATATTGCCCGAAACACTTCAGAATTCATTCTGCTGCTTTTGTCAGCAGTCACATAATCAATAAATACAAGGGAACCAGTTCCATTGGGCAGCCATAAATGCCCATGCCATGACACTACCACCACCATGCTTCACTGATGAGGTGGTATATTTTGGATCATGAGCAGTTCCTTTCCTTCTCCATACTCTTCTCTTCCCATCACTCTGGTACAAGTTGATCTTTGTCTCATCTGTCCATAGGATGTTGTTCCAGAACTGTAATGGCTTTTTTAGATTTTGCTTGGCAAACTCTAATCTGGTCTTCCTGTTTTTATGGCTCACCAATGGTTTACATCTTGTGGTGAACCCTCTATATTCTGTCTTGTGAAGTCTTCTCTTGATTTTGACTTTGACACATATACACCTACCTCCTGGAGAGTGTTCTTGATTTGGCCAACTGTTGTGAAGGGGTTTTTCTTCACCAGGGAAATAATTCTTCTGTCATCCACCACAGTTGTTTTCCATGGTCTTCCGGGTGTTTTTGGTGTTGCTGAGCTCTCTGGTGCGTTCTTTCTTTTTAAGAATGTTCCAAACAGTTGATTTGGCCACACCTAATGTTTTTGCTATCTCTCTGATGGGTTTGTTTTGATTTTTCAGCCTAATGATGGCTTGCTTCACTGATAGTGACAGCTCTTTGGATCTCATATTGAGAGTTGACAGCAACTGATTCCAAATGCAAATGTCACACCTAGAATCAACTCCAGACCTTTTACCTGCTTAATTGATAATGAAATGACGAGGGAATAGCCCACACCTGACCATGAAATAGCTTTTGAGTTGATAGTCCCATTACTTTTGGCTCCTTAAAAAGTGGGAGGCACATATAGAAACCGTTGTAATACCTACAACGTTCACCTGATTTGGATGTAATTACCCTCAAATTAAATCTGAAAGTCTGCAGTTAAAGCACATCTTGTTTGTTTCATTTCAAAGCCATTGTGGTGATGAATAGAGGCCAAAATATGAAAATTCTGTCAATGTCCCAATATTTATGCACCTGACTGTATGTCCAGGGCAGTGCTAGATTATTCTGCTGCTCCCCCAGACTCCCGGACTTGGTCTACTACTCTGGAATGGTGCCTACATCTAAAATAAAAACAAACATTCAGCTGAGGAAGGATGGCCTTACTGCCGCATTTAATGGCTTACTGTGATCACTGGTCCTCTATATGTTGGAATTGTGACACACAATATACTTTGTATGACGCATATTAAAGCTGGTTAAGTGATAATTCTACCCTCTTCATGGACTGGCCACACTCACTCTAAAATCAAGCATTTGGAACCCCCCCTCTAGAAATCCTGCATTTGCCACTGGTTCCCCATGTTAGTGCAAAAACGATCTGCTCTAAACAATATAAACTGTATTCAGAATAAATACTGCATCACAAAACTGCAAACTGCAATTCTTACCATCTGACAGTACAGTACAGCAAGGTTCACCAAAGCAGTCGCAACACTGGGGTGTTTGGGACCAAATGACTTCTGACGTATTTCGACAGCCAATTCATAAAGAGGTACAGCTTTATCAAGCTTTCCCTGGGGAAATAAAAAAACATTTTATATACCAAACAATATAACGGATCAACTTGCAACCCCCAAAACAAACATATATTCTGATAATTTTTTAATGTATGTTTTTTGACCCTACACTGTTTATTATTCCTATACCACTGCCAATTTATCTCTACACCACTGTAGGATCTACCATTTTTAAAAAACCTTCTCATCTATAAGAATGCTTTATTCTTAATTTAAAGTCCTGTTCTTCCTTTTATCTAATTTTTAGACATTTTAACTGTACTATTCCTGTATCTCACTCATCATTACTACTGCTGTTTTCTTCCCCCCCAATCCCTCATCTACGCAATGTCTCTTTTCTTCTACTCCCTTCCTCACTCAGAAGCTACATAATACTTTCCTCTACCACCAGTTCCCATTTCTTTTCTCCCTCCATAGTCTCCTCCACTTTCTCCTCTATCTCCCTTCATCCCATCTAGTACTCTCCACCGCATCTCCCATAACTCATAAGTCCTGCACCCTACCTTTTCTCCAAGTTACACCTCTTCTTCTCAACCCACACCACACTGAACCTCCACCTTGCCCACCACCTGAAGCCCACCATGTACCCACACTCTCCTTATCCCCTTGCTCTAAATCAATCTCAACACCACGCTACAGCAACCCTAAAAATCTCCTTTTCTCTCCTCCCAACTCTGGGCCTGATTCAGACCCGCTCGCAAGCGGGTCGATGGTGGCCCAGTGTGCATGCACACAACGGAGCCGGCTCCATCGTGCACGCGTGCGCGAGACCCGGATAGCGATGGGCAAATCGTCGCTCCGGGTCTCGTACCAAAGAGGGCGTGCTGTCGATGTTGAGTGACAGCACGCCCCCTTTGGTGGGCGTGCCGGGGGTGTGGCTGCCCAGACGGAGGCCGGCCCCACTGACATCACAAGTGATGTCAGTGGGAGTGCTTTCGGCTCTGTTTGAGCCGAAAGCACTCTACGGCTTGAGGCAACGAGACCCTACCAAAAGGGTCTCATCGCAAGCCCTATGGACGCGATGGTCTTGACCATCGCGACCATCTTCCTGGCCGCTCGCTATAGCTGTGGGTGGTCACCCACAGCTATACGAGTGGCCAGGAGGCCGCTCTAAAAATCAAGAAGGACGGCCCTGATTCAGAGCGGGCGCTCTGTCAGAGCGTCCGGCTCTGAATCAGGGCCTCTGTCCCTATCTCCTGTCTATAATCTACTGGTCCCTGTCCATTACGGCTTCATATTCAACTCCTTCAATCTCCTAGCCATCACCAAATCCTGGACAAATCCATGACACCAGTTCTTCTGCAGCTATCTCCTTTGGGAGCCTCACATTCTTTCACACTCCCTGGCCTGGAGGTTGCCACAGCGTTGGTGTACTTCTATCATCTAGTCACTCCCACCAACTCTTACCTTCTAAACTCTCCACTTCATTATTTGCATTCAATGCTCATATCAGTTGCCTTTTCCAACTTCCTCGAGTAGCTGCCTTTCCTCGTCCCCCGGCCTTAACTCAAAATTCCATGTTTACTTTGCTTCTTGGCTTCTAAAATTGAAATGGGCTCTCAAGACCGCTTTCTTCCTCAAAGCTTTCCAGGTCTCATCCTAACCCACTACTCCATGTACCTTCCTCACAATCCAGCCCATCTGTGTCACCCCTGTTTGTTTTCTCCCCTCCCCTTAGAATGTAAGCAGGGCCCTCTTCCCTCATGTGCTTCTCCCTCACTTACTCCACTTGAATTTAATTTACAACAGCACCTTCACCTTGGTTGCTGAAACCATGCTGCATATTTAAGTGTTATGCAGCAATGTATAAATCATGTATTTGTCCTGTGTTGGTTGTACTGTTAATAACTGTTTTTCTTGTGTGCTCATTTGTCTATGTACTTTGTAAGGCGCTGCGGAACCCTTGTGGCGCCATATAAATAAAGGATAATAATAATAATAATGGGAAAGATGCATCAGATTAGTCTTGTAAAAAAGAACATTTTCTTATCGTACTGTAAGTCTACATTACAGTACTTTAAAACAGAGGGCCTGATTCAGAGCCGGACGCTATTTGCGCTCGCTCGGTCAGAAAAAGGGGCCGGCTATTTAGATCGAGCGCTCGCTCTTTGCGGTCTGTTGACGCCTCTATGTGTGAGCGAGCGAACGAAACATGCGCTCGCTATTTTGTAAAGACGCCCCCTGGCCGCTCCCATCATACGTCATCTCCGCTATTTATTTGATTAATCGAGTACATTGAAAGGCATCTGAACTGCTCGCAGTGCTTGTGGTAGGTTTATCCTACCGCAATCATGCGAGCAGTTCAGGCTAAGAGACAACCAAGTGACGTGGTCGATGACGCTGCTTTGTTAATTATGCACACCCTTAAAACGCCCGTTTTGACCATTTGGCACGCCTGCGTTCGGATCTCCACTCAAGCACCTATCCCTGTTACCACCCACAAACGCCTCATCCTGTCACTCAAATTAGAAGGCACTCGCTATTTGGCGAGCGCTCGATTTCCGATCGCACTGACTGGTTGGCGCATGCGCATTACGACCCATACGCATACGCAGTTGTGCGAACATCACTCGGAGCGAACGAGCGGCCGCTTACGAGCGGCTCTGAATCAGGCCTAGAGCTCCAAATATATCTGTAAATCTCACTTAAGTCACTTTATACCATAAAAAAATATTTTATGCATAATGTAATTATACTTTCCAACATTTAATTGGAGTAATTGTACTATTTGGCCACCAGACACTCAATATACAAAATGTGTCAAATGTTTGCCAGTGTGGTACCCCTCAGTTATACACCCCCAGTTGTAGGAAAATGCTGCCACCATAATGTTTATTGCCGTTATACATAGCATTAATTAAAAAGCTGTTACACATAGAACTGAGTAAAAGGAACTGGCTGCAAATACTGGACCTCATTCAGACCCGGTCGCAAGCGCTGAGCGCTAGCAACCGGGTCAATGTTTTGGTCCTGCGGACGCACTGCGCGTTCGCAAGCCCCGGAGCAGGATAGAAATTCTCTCGCTCCGGAGCTCACTACAAAAGGGCCGGCCGTCTATGTTGATCAACAGCTCGGCCCGTATTGTAGGCGGGGTAGCTACACAAAGGGAAGGGTTCCCAAGCAAACGCCTGCCGTTTTGTGGGCGGCCGCACTGACATCAGCAGTGATATCAGTGGGGAGTTTCCTGCTCGATCAGAGCAGGAAGCTCCCTGGGGCTTGCGGTTGCCGAGCCCCAACCTCGGTCTCGTCGCAAGCCCCGATGGTCGCGATGGTCTTGACCATCACCCTGGTCGGTCGCTAAGCTGTGGGTGGTAACCCACAGCTTAGCTAGCGACCAGGAGGCCGCACTAAAAAAAGAAGCGGCCGCCCTCAGAGAGAGCGATCGCTTCTTGCGGCCGCCTCTGAATGAGGGCCACTGTCCTTTACCGGCAGGTGTTGGTATTCTAACCCTGTTGGGATGTCGGCATCGGGATCCAGAGTGTCGGCATCCTGTACCCAACCCACTTAGAATTCCCCTCCATCCCCCATCCTGTCTCTCCAGACGTAAGTGCCAGAATTAACCAAATCTGTATAGGCACATATGTAATCAACTACTTTCCAGGACATGCATACAGCATTTTCAAGCAATACTCTTTAGAAACTGGCATAGTTTTCATTCTGCATCAGAATAAGAACTACTGTCAGAAAATAAAGAGGCCTGCAGCTGGCTGCATTATCAGCAGTTCTAATAATGAGTCAGAATGACACATTATAGTATGCCGTGTTGGCCGTAACTAAAGAAGGAGACGGCGAACCAGCTGGAGGAGAGGATGGGTCTCCTTTCCTACCTTCCTCGCCTCGTCCCACCTTTGCTGCCGGAGATCTGATGTCACAATCAGGTGAGCATCCCCGGCTTTAAAAACCAGATAAGCCATTCAGCCTTGGCAATCCCTAAGCCCAGCACAACTGAGCCAGCGGCGCGCAGTTCTGGCGTGGTGTGTACTGTGCCTGTCCTGCACTACACTCTGTGCCTGTGTGCACTATACAACTGCAGCAGCATTAACAGTAAGCGAGTTTCGTTTTTAAACTAAAAAAATACATACAGTATACATGACAGTCTGATGCCTGATATCTTGAATTGATGATGTTGTGATTTTGGTGAATTACTTATGTGGACAGTGTGGACTGGAGGAAGTGAGCATGCACGCTGCATGACGTAGGAGATGCTATATTTTCTATTTGGAGGGACAATGAATGATTGACACGCATCCATTTAGTGCCTAGGGGGGCTGGGAGGGGGTGTGATATGTATTACCGGCGGGCGCATGCCCGGCGGTTCAATTCCCGACAGCACTGGAAATCCCGATCGTCCTAAAGGTAAGTATCAACTAACCTAACCTAACCCCCCTAACCCTCCTTAGGGGTGCCTAACCCTAACCTCCCCCCCTGTGCCTAAACCTAACCCCCCCTTCCCCGCTGTCTAACCCTAACCTCCCCCCGGTGGTGCCTAACCCTCCCTCCCCCTAGCCTAACCCTAACCTCCCAGGGGGGTGCCTAGCCCTAAGTCCCCCACGGGAGCCCTAAACCTAACCTCCCCCCCCACCCCGGCTGTCCGCTGCAGCGCCCGGCATCCGCTTGATCGGGATGCCGGGCGCCGGTCTCCAGACATTGGGCAAATTACAGGCGTCTACATTTAGACGCCTGTCATTTGTCCCTAGTCGGGATAAAGCAGTCTGGAAGCCGGCGATCGGCATTTAGACCCTTGGGTTCCAGACTACATCCCCTGGGAGGAGCCTAGCAGCTGCAGGAGTGCTGGGCTCACCCCCAGTGTGATGAGAAATGAGGGCATGACATGCGATCACACCCTCCAAATGTCATACACCAGGAGGTATGGCCATGCCCCCTTGCACTTGAAACAAGTCCCGCAACAGGGTATGAGAATGTTGGACCACCATTTGCTAGTTTTGCCACTGTGTATTACTGTATCAGTGAAAAATTGGGCAAACAACTGGGTATAAATAGTATATTTTTGCTGTAAAATCTTCAGAGGGTTACTGAACAGGTGAAGTAGTAGTGGTGTAAGTCTGTGATGGAAAATATAGGCTATAGGTCCATTATTATAGTATATTGGGCCTGATTCAGACCCACTCGCAAGCGGCTGTCCGCTCGCAAGTGGGTCGATGTTGTGCACTGCGCATGCGCACGACGGCGGGAGCTCCGTCGTGCGCATGCGCCAGACGCGACGAGCGAAGGACTTTCCTTCGCTCGTTGTGTCTGATCAAAGGGGGCGTGCTGTCGATGTTGATTGACAGCACGCCCCCTTTGGTGGGCGTGCCTCCCAGACGGGGGCGTTCCCAAGGGAACGCCTACCATCAGAAGCCGGCCCACTGACATCACTAGTGATGTCAGTGGGAGTGATTTTGGCTCTGATAGAGCCAAAATCACTCCGGGCCTTGCGGTTGAAAAACTCAACCGCAGGCTCCGGCTCACAGTGGCGATGGTCGCGATGGTCAAGACCATCGCGGCCATCAAACTGCACGCTTGTATAGGCTGTGGGTGGTGACCCACAGCTATACGAGCGTCCAGGAGGACGCTCCATAATTATGGAGGACGGCCCTCATTCAGAGCGTACGGCTCTGAATGAGGGCCTTTGTTCGAATATTTATGTTCTTAAAATGAAATAATATTTGATATTATATTATTAGTATTGATCTGCAGCATTTTCCTGCAATTGCGGAAAGGAATAGGTAATTTTAACATGGTGTGAGACCTGTGATCCAGATAAAAGGTGTACCTACTTTTCTCTTGTAGAGCACAGCAAGATGTTTCACAGTATAGGCCAATGATGGGTGGTCTGGAGATAGAGCTCTCCTGCGAATGTCTAATGCTCTCTCATACAGTTCCTCGGCCTTGTCATATTGCTTGTTCTCATTGTATAAAGCAGCCAGATTGTTTAACGACTGGGCACAGTCCGGGTGTTCTGGGCCAAGAACTCGCTCCCTCATTTCCAGTGAACGTTTAAGAAACATTTCCGCTGTTCTATAAGTAACAGGAAGGGAAACAATTCAGGAAAATTAACTTTTGCGAGTCCCTAAAAATATCTGTCCGGAGTGAAATGTTTCCAGTCAAAAACCCTAGATTCTCCGTCATAAGACTTTGTACTAAAATGTTTAAATTAAAAATCAATCCCTGCATCATAATTTTCCAATTCCAAATGGCAATAGGACGGCCACTGTTGAGTCTTCCATCTCCACAAGAGGAGAAAGCAACAGGTTTCTGGAGACTGAACTGTTGTCTGGCTAATGACAATACAATTTCTCCCATTTGAGGGGAGATTCTCCTGGAATGCCCTTGAATTCATTTTGAAAGCACTAGATAACCCATGAGTTTTGTTACCACCACAGAACTTTTTCAAGAGGTCTAGGATTAATGTGTTTCCTTTTAGCTGCACCATGGTGTCGCTATTAGATTTCCATACAGATTAATTAAATCGCACTTTACATTTTAGCTTACTCACAAAACGTGTCAAATATCTGGTATTGTCAAATAGTAATTGCCTTTCACTTCCATCCATTGGTCTGTTCCAGCAACGTGGTATATAAAGAAACCAAGGTCTGCATTGTTACCCAACTGAAACAAGCACTATATAGAAATAATTCATCCTATGATGGTTTATAGCTGAGCCACAGTAACAATTGGATCAGTGGTCGAAGTGGGAATTTTGAAGTGGGGGTATGGGGATTCAGTGTGCGTGCCTCTGGCACGTGTAAAAAAAAATGGGCATGGTCACACATCCCAGGGCGTGGCTACGTGTCATGAGAGGTGTGGCCACTCAAAACGGGGTTGTGTCATGCATCCATCTCATTCTTTCATTTCTTCTCATAAGCTTTGCACCTCTCACTCCCTCCTTCCATTTCTCACTCTTTGCACCTCTCACTCCCTACTTCCATTTCTCACTCTTTGCACCTCTCACTCCCTCCTTCCATTTCTCACTGTTTGCACCTCTCACTCCCTACTTCCATTTCTCACTCTTTGCACCTCTCACTCCCTCCTTCCATTTCTCACTGTTTGCACCTCTCACTCTCTCCTTCCATTTCTCACTCTTTGCACTTCTCACTCCCTCCTTCCATTTCTCACTCTTTGCACCTCTCACTCCCTACTTCCATTTCTCACTCTTTGCACCTCTCACTCCCTACTTCCATTTCTCACTCTTTGCACCTCTTACTCCCTCCTTCCATTTCTCACTCTTTGCACCTCTCACTCCCTCCTTCCATTTCTCACTCTTTGCACCTCTCACTCCCTACTTCCATTTCTCACTCTTTGTACCTCTCACGCCCTACTTCCATTTCTCACTCTTTGTACCTCTCACGCCCTACTTCCATTTCTCACTCTTTGCACCTCTTACTCCCTACTTCCATTTCTCACTCTTTGTACCTCTCACGCCCTACTTCTCACTGTTTCCACCTCTCACTCCCTCCTTTCATTTCTCACTCTTTGCACCTCTCACTCCCTCCTTCCATTTCTTTGTAACCTCCTGCATCTCTCACTCTGTTTTCTTTTCCCCTGTACTTCTTACTCTCTCCTTCCCTCTCTCTCTCCCTATAGACTCTCACTGAATGCTATAGACATATTATACACCGCTCATAGATAGTACATACGCATCATACTCATTACCTGACTCACTGCAGCATGCCTGGAGCAAAAACACACGTAAGGGCTTATGTAATCGGTTGTGATCTTTTAAAAGCAAAACTACCTTGGTTTATAATTGACACTTAAAAAATACGGGAAGACCCGCATAAATCCCCGCAGTAGCTGCAGACCACATACCTATTACATAAGCCGCATAGGCTTCACATATAAAACACACACACATTGGCACCGATAAGAAAATAAAAAATAATCCATAGGGCCCCACCCAATAGGGGAATAAAGAAACATATAGGCCATAGTAAATATATAAATCACATAAACTTTACATGAAATAAAACAAAAAAAACACACATACATACATACACACGCACACACATTGGCACCCATAAGGAAAAAAACAAACACATAGGCACCATGCAGAAAATATTTAAATCAGATAAGCGTTGCATGGAAAAAAAAAACATACACACACTGGCACCCATAGGGAAAAACCAAACACATAGGCCACACAGAAAATTTATAAATCGCATAAGCTTTACATGAAAATAACAAACAAAACATTGTCACCCATAGGAAAAACCAAACACATAGGTCCTGCAGCAGAAAGTAAATAAGTCACATAAGCTTTGCATAAAAAAAAAAAAACCACATTGGCACCCATAAAGAAAATAAACTCATAGGCCCCTGCAGCAGAAAATAAATAAATCACATAAGCTTTGCCTGAAAAACAAAAACAAAAAAAACACACACACATTGGCACCGGAAAAAAACAAACTCATACAGGGGAATTCAATTGTTCTGAATGTTGCCTATGTCAATAGGCACCCAAAGGATCAATTCAGATGCTGCTCCTTTGGGCATGCATTACTGTGGGTGATACATTGCTTTTCGCAGCTTCCTGAAGGGGCGAGAAAATCTGCGAAAAGTCTGTGGTTTGATACCATAAGTTTAGACCTGTTTAGCCGCAATGCACGGTTAAACCCAGTGCTTCTGAGTGCTTCAGAAGTAATGGATGCCCGAATAAATAGTATTGATCCATTGGACTCCCATTACTATAAACATCACCCAATGCTGTCAGCACCTCGCTAAACTGAAAAACAGCATCACGGATGTCACTTTAGTTAGATTTCTGCTTGCACCCTCAGGAGGGTGCAAGCATAAATCCTTTAGTCAGACTAAAGCTGGGTACACAGTAGACGAAGTGTGTACCAAACGATGCGACTGATAACCCCCCTACTGATACATATTGGGCGGCCAGAACACATTAGACATTCAAGTGCCCGACCACCCGATATGTCGGCCCCTGCCATATCCTGCTGCATGGGGTTGTCAGCTGCATCGTCAAGTTAAGCTGCATGTAGAGATGACCTGATGATGCGGCTGACAACGAAATGGGAGAACGCAATGGCCGACATAGTGGGTACACATTAGACGATTTTGAACGATTTGTCGTCCTGATCCTTTGGAATTGCCCAAATCGTTAAAAAAAAATCATCTGTGTACCCATTTATACAGCGCACTCAGTTGAATAGCTCCAGGAACCTCTACCCGGCGCTATTCAACATTGTGCTACATTGAATTGCCCCTAATAGCACCAATAGGAAAGTAAAGTAATACATAGGCTACAGGAAAAAAAACACACACACACATTAGCACCAATAGGAAAATGTTGTGAGGCACACAGGGGTGGGGAGACACACAGAGGAGGTGGGGTACACAGAGGTGGGGAGGCACACAGGGGAGGTGGGGTACACAGGGGTGGGGAGGCACACAGGGGAGGAACACATGGGTGGGGAGGCACACAGAGGAGGTGGGGTACACAGGGATGGGGAGGCGCCCAGCGGTGGGGTACACAGGAGTGGGGAGGCACAGAGGAGGTGGTGTACACAGGGGTGGGGAGGCACACAGGGTAGGTGGGGTACACAGGAGCGGGGAGGCACACAAGGGAGGTGGGGAGGCACACAGGGTAGGTGGGGAGGCACACAAGGGAGGTGGGGTACACATTAGGAAAAATAATTGAAAACAAGTATAAAACTCGCTGAAAGCTGCTGCAACAGAGCTGAGGCTTCTGATTCCAGACATAGAGGATTTATTCAGAGGGAAGCAGGGAGCCAGTGGCACCAACAGCTGTACTGGGGAAGGGGGAAGTCCCGCCAGCCCCCATCAGTAGAACCAAGCTTCTGGGCTCCCTCAGCCAGCGCAGTCACCCTCACCGCGGAGGCCAGTAAGGAGCTGTATGGCTATGGCTCCTATCACTGAAACCAGTGGGGGATGGGCACACACTGACGGCCAGGAGGGAGGCCAATGACGGAGACACAATGCTGGACTGCATTTGCAGCATGTAACGGATGCTGCACACCTTCGGCGGGGACAAGTATCCGGCATGGGCAGTGGGCGGGCACACGGCACGGGTGGTGAGCGGGCACCCGGCACGGGCGGTGAACGGGCACCCGGCACACATGAGTAAGTGGGCAGGGTTTGAAGGCACAAGCCAGCCAAAATGCTGGACAGGGGTGAGGAACACAGCACCTGCGGACGGGCGGTCGGAGTTTTGGAGGCACAAGCCACTAGCCACAACAGCGCTGGGGAGGAGGACTCCAGAGACCTTCCGGCGGGGGACGAATGGGAGGGCAGCAGCACACTGACACAGTCCACCCCTTTTCACTGAGCCTAGCGGGAGAAGACAGTAAGACATGTAGCTTTCCCGCTCAGTTCTCTGCCCTATAAACTAGAAGAAAAAAAAAAGTTTATTGCTTGAAGTGCCGGTATGCCATACCGTTGCATACCGGCACACTTCGAGCACTGAATTGGATACTAATCACTGGCGGTGCAGTTCAATTGGTTGCCAATTAAGTTAACGTTTTATTTTGTTAAATTCTGGAACTAATTATTTAACGTAATAAAAGTTTGGGATTTTTTTAAACCTTTTTATTTTCTATAACATTTTACAATGGTGGTTCCCCTGTAAAAGGTCAGACAATTTCACATTCCAACTAATTGAAAAAAAAAATCAAATGCAAGCCATTTTAAATAAGAGAGCTTGTAAGATGGAAACATAGAATTTGATGTCAGAAATACAGTACTAGTCTATCTAGTCTGCTCCTTTTGTATGTATTTACTTTATTTGGGGGTTATGGAGGTTTTTGTGTATATTTTTATGTTTTGGTTTTATTACTCACATATCAGTACTCACTCTAGGTTATTCTGCAAATAATAGAGAACTCCAAGTTCGTTTAGTGTTCTGGCATTGTCCGAAGTGTCTTTGCCCAGTGTGAGTTCCTCCAGTTGAAGAGCGCGGCGCCTTAATAAGGCAAACCCATACTAGAGAGTAGGGAAGAGATAAGTGTCAGATTCTACACTTGGAACACATTGAACTTGGTGTTAGCAATTCATAGTGCACAATCTATGCACAATATCTTAGATATTGAACAACATTATTTAGAATCCAGAACATTTTTTCAAACATTGTACCCGTTGTGTAAAAGAAAAAAACCCACAAACTTAAAAGGAGGCTCTGAGCTTTTCTTAGTTTATTTTTTTTTTTAAGTAATAGTGTAATAATTCAGAAATATGGTGTTTTAATAGTGATCTCCTCTTTGATTAAATGTACTGTACAGTGCAGTTTCAACAATGTTTCGCATTACCATACTCCCTTTTCTTTTTGCAGCCTTCTGTCTAATTCTTAATGCTCTTTTCCTCAGTTGTTCTGCTTGCTCATACCTACAGAGCATAAAATTAATATAATGAACATATTAAGAGCCTTATAAATATCTGGTGCTGTACAATGGAATCTGTAGGCCTAATGGACAGTTCAGGCAAACGAAGGCTTGAAGTTAATGTCTTGATATAATAATATTTAGAATTACACATACATGTTATGCAGAAACAGTTTCCTTTTCCATGTTTTGCAGAAGCCAGAGAGACTTTAATCATCATTTTAAAGACATATTTGCATTACAACTGCGTGCTTGTTATTGTTACTCTGCTCTGTCTTACTTGTTCTGCTTCTGATACAACACAGCCAAGGCATTTAGTTCCCAAGCTACTCTCAGGTGTTCGCTGCCATAGGCATTTTCACTTATTTCTAGAGCCTGCTTATAAAGCTGCTCGGCATTCCCAAACTTCTTGGATTGCACATAAACCCCTGCCAGCTGGTGCAGTGACTGGGCCACGCTGGGGTGATCTGGATCCAGAGCAGTCTCTCTAATCTCCAGGGAACGCTGAAGAGGTGTCACAGCCTACAGAATAAGGAAAGCCTAGAATTGGTATAATATATCATGATTTCACAACTGGAAGTACAGTAGTTACCATCCTGGCAGTTTACAACAGCACATAATAACAATGTTATAAAGTATAAATGAAAAGTCAGTTTTCAGCTATTGTCCAGCAAGTGGCAAATGACCACGTAGTATGGGCCATGGTCTAAGTTGCCTTTATTCTCCTAAATACTGAGCTGGCACCTCATAAAGTTGGTACTGTAATAAGTTATAACACAACACTTGATTAAGCTACATGTCAGTGTAGTGAATGCACAATTATACCTAAGAGCATTAGTTATTTCTGCATTTGCTCAGATAGAGGATGCTGATGTTTCGTGTGACTTCTTGCCGTTTAAACTCATGAATATACAGAACTATTATAAAAAATAAATACATACATGTTGTCACATGAGAAACATAACTTGTTGTTTAATCCACTACAAAACCTGTAATAGCTGGAAAAATAATATAAAAGATATTTATGCCAATCTGCAAAAAGCTTGAAATCAAGTTGATAGAATGTTTTCTAAGCAAATAACTCATGTTTTACTACATTGTGGCACATGACAATTGCCATTGGCAGCTGTAGTTGGGAGATGGGGAGTTGCTCATGGACAGGATACCCTAATTTCCATCCTGGAGCTCACAAACGTAAAACTGTGGTATATCATCGTCAGATGCCGGTTACTCCGCATGAATGGGGTAATAAGAAGATGCTAAATGGTAATGATGCACAATATTCCATAGCAAATAATAAGAGTACAGCCCACTTTTGTCCCATTATCACCTAGATTTACATATCATTGGTTGCTATGGATTACAGTACATCATTGCAATACGGTTAAGTAACTCCTAAAAAAAAAAAAAAACGTTGTCCAATCATTGCTGATGTTCATATCCCAGCTCCATTGATTACTCACTATCATTTGTTTTTATGAAAAGGACAAATAAACTTTATAAGAGAAAACCAGGGACCTGACTGAGGAGACCCAAGTCTTTGAGAAAGCGCCCCAGTGTTTCATACAGGTCAGCCAGGCAGGTCATGCTCTCTTCCCCTTCACAGCCTTTCTCGTACTGCTTTAGAGCATCAAAGTATTCAGTGGCCATTGAGATCTTGTCCTTCCCCACAAGTTGCCAGTAACTTAGCAATTCAGCAAAATGGCCCCTAAAATCAAAGTAATAGAATTTACAATGGTTGAATTGGACAGACCAGTTTATTTCTTGAACCTTACTATGTTCATGCAACACATGTAGTCAGATATAACTTAACTATAGCATTTACATTACAAGACTAAATAATCGCAATTACTTTACATCCACTGAATTGCCGCCCTAACATATTACACTGCGCCTGAACACACCTTTTGTAAAGATTCTGCGATACAAAGAGGTTCATGAGACAACGGTGCAGTTTCTGCTTCTCCCCCTGTTGCTGGAACAGCCAAGTGAGCTCATCTGCACTTCTCCATGTCACGCGGTCTCGACTAGAAAAGAAGCCATCACAAATTATTTTGGACACTATTTTATAATAGTGATTGAAGTGGTAGAACCAAGCAAATAAACCGGACACACAGCTACTCTGAACTGGCAGGTGCCCACAAGAGTGTCCATGCAACATAAAAGCAAAAGAACCATAGCAGGTAGGGGGTTTGGTTAATGTAGAAGGTGCATGACAGTCATGGTTGCCAACAACTAACAGTCTTAAGATCTCAAAAATGCCAAATTCCTTGCCATTTATACCTTCACCCCCCACTGTTTCTCCTCATTTCAACACAAACACACTGTACTAAAATGCCATTTGGCTGTGTAAATATAGTTGGCTGATAATGCCTCTGCCATGCCCCTAATGTATCAATTGTTCCTCACATCATTCAAATTGGTTTGTAATATGATCTCTTTATTTTATTAACAGGTATTTGCATAGCGCACACATATTCCGCATTATCTTTTATTTATAAAGCACGGAAATACTGTATTACACAGTGCTGACTATTGAAGGGATCGTAATATGGAATGGGTATGAAATGCCGGCTGTCAGGATGCCTCCTGTCAGAATACTGACATCGGCATCCTGGAGGTTGGTATCCTGACAGGGGTTGGGTAAGTGTACTTATCCTCCCCCCTTCCCCCTCCTAACCCTCCCTTTTTGTAGCCTAACCCTCCCCACCCCACACCCTAACCCTCTCCCGCCTTCATGCCTAAACCTAACCCTACCCCGTAAGTGCCTAACCTTAACCCCGCTAGTGGTGCCTAACCCCAACCTTCCCCCCTAGGGATGCCTAACCCTAACCTCCACTCCAAAACCTAACCCCGCTACTTGCTCCCTAAACCTACGAGCGCGCAGCTAACGCTAAGGGCGCCCCGGACCTACCTTGTTCGGGCTGGCGTTGGGATTAAGACAGGCATCAGTATATCAACGCCCATCTTTAGTCCCTTGTCGGGATTCCGATGTCGGTATGGAGACCGACGGCCTCTCATAACTACATTCCTCATAATACATAATATCTAGTCTATTTCACAGGGTATTTGTTTACTATAGGGCCTTGTGGGCAACTGCAAGGTAACTTTTTAAATATAGAACAATTTTTAAACTGTTCTGAAAAATAGTCACCTCATTCTGCATTTCACTGTAAAATGTTGCAAGTTTCACTGGCTTACTGTATCCTTAAATGTTCACAGACCACCTTAACCAGTATGCAGTCAGGAAGCCGACGGTCGAAATGCCGACCTCTGGCTTCCCGACTGTGCAATCCCGATAGGAAACTAATGATGGGCGTCAAAATCCTGATGCCTATCATTATCCCTACGCCGGGAGCCCGATGCCCGGCAACCGAATGAAGGTAATCCGGACGGGGGGCAGCCTTGGTGGGGGAGGGTTAGGTTAGGGGCTCCCGGGGGGACTTAGGTTCAGGCACCCCCCGGGAGGGTTAGGTTTGGGCTGCGGGGACGGGGGGGGGGGCTAGGGTTGGGCACTAGGGGGTGGTTAGGTTTAGGCACCCCTAAGGGAGGGTTAGGGTTGGGGGGGGGGGGAGAGGGTTAGATATAGTTAGTTTACTTATCCATCGGGATGTTCACTGCTACCTATCAGGATGTTCACTCCTGCAGTCATTCATACCGATCCCCCTTAACCACACATGACTACAGATACTGATGGTGTTTTTGACAGTTCACAAAGGAGTGTATAATTAATATAGCTGCCAATGCTATCTAACTCAATAATATGTGCAACGCTACAAAGTCGAAAAATGGGAATATTTAAACCATAAGCCACAGAAAAGAGAAAATATGTTTATTATAGGGTACTGTACCTTAGTTGTGTGGTGAAGTATTGTATTAGTTTCTCTCGGTACTCAGACACAATATTCTGGCCTCCTTGCATATATTCCAGTCTCACAGCTTCCCATGCCTGGGGACAAAATGTATTCTAACATGATTATAATCTTACTTTCTACAACTGTAGTTAGCAAAATGTGCTTATACTACAACTAGTGCCAATACAAACACAACATTTCAAGCATGGCACCTTAGTATAAAGCTCGCCACATGAGCTGGAATCCCTAGGAAAGTAAGGAATGCAAAAAAAAGTGGGTACATGTAAAGAAATATTACAAATGACAGGACACCCCCCCCCCCTTACCTAATGGGTGTGGAGAATACCCCAAGTGCTATCAGCACAAAGCTTGTTGTCTTTAGAGGCAGCCCACATTTTTTTTAATGGGTCCCATTTCCCTAGGGATTCCAGCCCTGTGTTGACCATCCTAGGGCTGGTTGGCACTATAGCATGGGGACCCCTTGGTGCCCTTTACTATAGTGCCAGCAGCCCTGACTGGTAAAGCCTAGTGCTGGTTAGTGGTAAATCAGGGGACCCCATGCTCTTTGTTCCCTTGATTTTAAAAAGCTAAATATCCTTGGCGCAACACGGCGTGCGTGACCTGTGATGTCACGCCGCCACGTCTAGGCAGGTCACGGCCCGGGCCTCCCAGAGGAGCTCAACGGCAGCCCGGGCCACAGGACTGTATAATGTGCCCAGCGGCTCCGACTGACGCGGCACACTTCACAACCGCCCGCAGCACAGCGGTTGAAATCTGCAGCTCCAGGCTCATATACACTGGAAAATGTCCCCCTCTAGGCTCATATACATTGGCAAATGCCAAAATGCATTTAAGATGAACCCACTTTTCTGTAGATAGATCAGAACACTGTACAATGCAATGCTTTTTGCATACTGATCTGACCTTTAGTATACAAATAAGTGCATCACAATGGTAACAACACTGAAACTTGCAGGTCTGCAAATAACACATTCTCTAGCTGCAGGAAGAAGGCACACATGGTCTCATTCAGAGGCGGCCGTACGGTCTACGACCGCACGGCCGCCTCGATGTTTGTCCAGTGCGCATGCGCACGAGGGAGCCGGCTCCTTCGTGCGCATGCGTGAGACCCGCTACGACCGACAGCGCTGGTCGTAGCGGGTCTCTTTCCACAGGGGGCGAGCTGTCGATGTTGATTGACAGCTCGCCCCGTTTGGAAGGCGGGCCGGGGGGGTGGCAGCCCAAACGGAGGCGTTCCCATGGGAACGCCTGCTGTTTGGGGGAGGCCCCACTGACATCACTAGTGATGTCAGTGGAGAGCTTCCGGCTCTGACAGAGCCAGAAGCTCT
This sequence comes from Taudactylus pleione, assembly GCA_031769625.1. NCBI lineage: Eukaryota > Metazoa > Chordata > Amphibia > Anura > Myobatrachidae > Taudactylus > Taudactylus pleione. Next base: position 40,310,041 of record JAUIMM010000052.1, on the reverse strand, counting down.
CCGGGGCTTACGACAAGTGAGACCCTACCCTAGGGTCTCGTCGTAAGCCCCGATGGTCTTTGACCATCGCGACCATCACCTTAGCGGTCGTTAGAGCTGTGGGTGTAAACCCACAGCCTAACGACCGAAACAGAGGCGGGCGGTCAGGATGCAAGCGGCCGCCCAGTTTCTGAGCGACCGCTTGCATCCTCCGACCGCCTCTGATTGAAGCCCACAGTTCCAGGACAGGAGAGATGCAGAGACCTACCTACATACCTGCTCCATTTCCTCCACTATCTGTCATACTACATTCCCCATATGTCAGGCACACTTGTGTTTGGGAGAACTCATCCCTCACTCTCCTTGATTGTGCCTTTCTCAGCATCCAGCAGCATGGAGGGGGAAGGGAGCGATCAGGGGCACAGTTGTGGAGCAAACATGAGTAATTTAGTGCAAGTGGTCCAATCTAAACAGCACTTACCACCAGCAAAGGCTGCTTACCACCAGTAAAGGCTGCCTCTCACTCTCAGCAATGTGCTCCATGCAGCTCCTTGTTTCCTCTGGGAGGTGGAGCTTCGGAAAGAGAGGAGGCAGTAGCAGCAGGGGATGAAAGGAAGGAGGTCGGGTTGGCTGCACAGTGACTGACAGCACATGACATGTCAGTGCTGTGGTTGTACTGTAGCCAGTCCAGGCAGCAGGGGAAAAGCTGCTACTGCTGATAGGACCCGCAGCTGCCGCTGCCAGTATGCAGATGAAGGATGTCTCTTTCAGAGACATCTTTCATTTTAATATTAGGCTGACTAAGCAGCGCCCTCCAGGGGCCGGCACCCTAGGCAGCTGCCTAATGTTAGCGCCAGCCCTGACTGTACGGCTCTCACCTCCTGCAGCGGTCTTTGCGTCGAGTTTGTTGAAGTGCTACTCAGAGACTGTAAGTGGAGTCGCTAACCTGGTAAGCTGAAGGTGCGTGTCAGCTCACTAATCAACAATCATCTAACATGTTTTGACGCAACAGCGTAATTTTTCCACTACTAAACTTGTTATACAAGTAGTAACCTCAAAATCTGCAGTTTTCCTGGTCATAGAGCCCATCTACATTTATAAACAGGAATTTATTTTCACAGAGAACTAGAAATGCATGAAAGCATATTACTATTGTGTGTGCTATCAAGTTTATTTATCAGTATAAGTTTTGGGACAAACAGACAGTGGTCATGTCAAAACACCTAAAATCGACAAGTGCCCGTTCATTCTGGTTGGCCAATAATCATCATTAATGGTGGCTCACATACATACAGGTAATAGAACAATTCGGTAACAAAAATCATCAAAGTGATTTTGTGTGTGGTCAGCTTAGATGTATCACTTGTCTATGATAACTACAGGGTTGTTGAAATATACACAGACTTTGAATGAGGTGTGTTAAGTGGTATATGGAGCATATAAGACTGCATGCTAGCGATTAGTGAGTGTTACTTAAATTACTTACTGTGCAGGACAATAAGACATGAAGATTGGCAATTTTTATGTAAAACCAGTATGTATTTTTTAAAGTCTTCATTATACCTTATTTTGCAGACAGAATACTTAAAAACAAAATAATAATGTGGTCATTTATTAAAAATAATGATGTACCTGGAGATGTTGATACTGAAGCAGACCACAGCTGTATCGTAGGGCTACCATCTTATGTAGGTGATACACCAAGAATGTTAATATTGGCCACGTCAGCCCAGAACAGAGCTCCATCAGTTCACATTCACTCACTCCATTGTGGCTGACACTGATCAGGGAAAGTATCTGCAAAGAAAATACAATGACCAAACTTACCAAATTCGTAAGAAACAGGGTTCCCTTTACATATTTTACTCATGTAACTTGAGGTGAAGTAGAACAACGAGGCTATAGATAACAAAAAGTGAATCTTAGACATGACAAGAGACTGAACATATCAATCCAATCTAGCCCAAAACAAAAAGAAGAAAACAGAAAATGTAGCAAAAAGTTGAACTACATGGAAACCACAAAACAGGTATATCAATACCCAAAAAGTACCCACGAGCAAACTGTCCACCGACAAAGAGTAGGGAAGACCTCAGTACTCAACAGCAAGGTTGCATGCAGAACCTTGCATCAAAAGAAGCACTCAGTCAGCGCCACCAACTGGAGATGGCAGAATCTTATAAGGTTAGTCCACAGGCTTCTCATTTCTGAAGGTCTAGGAAGTCTTCATGGTTTATGTACTCAGTGTCAAATGTGCAATGATCTGCAATAGGGTTGGCGCATCTAGAGTGGTATACGCCTTACCAGATTCCAATGGTGGGTGTTACCTTGTAGGTTGTTCTGCTGATGATGGCTTCTTTGAAGAAGAAGAATTAAGGACTGAAGAATCAGAAAGTCTAAAAGAAGATATGCCCAACACAAAGTCATTAAGGTGGAATCGAAATAACATCTGTGGCAGGAAGCTTGCCATGCAACAAACTACTGCCCTAACCTGAAGATGCAATGAGAAGAAAGAATTCTGAGTTCCACTGAGCCTCACCACAAAGTCTATCTTCCAAGCGAGCAAAGGGAGTGGCATCAGTCAAAGTTTTAAAGATTGGATCAGGGAAAACTAGATGCCAAGCTATGAGACAGAACAAGGGAAAAGACAGATGACAGAAGATACAAGGAGTATCACCTAACAGATATATCTGCAGATCGACTGATCTGCAGATATATCTGTAGATGATGGTTGTTCATACACATTGAACAACCATCATATATCTGGCCCCGGGTTGCGCCCCCCTCCCCATGGCCTCTGCAGCAAGTGTACAGGTGGTCGGCTGATCGCCCATACACACAGCACGATGAGCAGATATATCTGCCATCGGCTGTGCAGCACAGCCGACGCAACATGTCTGTGAACGACGTAGTTCGCAGACATATCGCTGGGACACACTGGCTGGCCAACACACGATATATTGGCTGATCAATTAATCGGCCAATATATCTGCCAGTGTGTACCCAGCAGAGACTCATAGAGCAAACATAAAACAATGATCTGTGGCTAGATTAAAGGTTAGACTATCTGGACCAGGAAAGATAACGGAGCTGATATATTAAGTACCAAAACGAGTGATGTGCAATACAAAATATTCTTAGTGTGTTCACATGCCTCAACCTGCACTGCTGCGTCTAGATTTGCAGTGAAGTGCATGGGTGTGAAGCAAGACGGTGGTGTTTGCAGAAGTTTTATCAGCTGGAAGGAGGAGTTGAACAGAGGAAGTAAAAGCAGGAGCAATGAGAAAAAGGGATTTTTTTTGCAAAGTAAAATGATTAAATTGAGATGAGTGTAGAGTTATCTATGAAAAGTACAAACTAGATGTTCACCTTGAAATATTCTTAATGGACAATATGCTCAGCTGTAAAAGTGAATAATACTTGTCATCTTTTAAGCAGCCCCCTCTAGGAGAGTTTCGGAGAGCAACCAAGTCAGATGTGTGGGAGGACATTGCAGAAGTCATGTAATTGTGGTCCTGTCCCCAATGTACAACGCAGCTTTGAACAGTGGGGACGGGGCCATAATGGCACAATTCAATGCTAAACACATCATCAAACTGCCAACTTCACCCGGGAAGTGGGCGGCTGGCCCATTTTCTCGAGGGAATGAGAGAGCCCCCTGAAATTCATTTAGAGAAATTTGGTAAAGCGATTTGCATTGTGCATTTTTCGATAGTGATTCACTGAGGGAAATTGCTAGAAAAAGCCTTACAAACTCTTCCTCAATCCCATTGTGCAGATAAACTAAACTGTATTGGATGCAAATATATACGCCGGGAGCACAACACCCGGCTTACCGATCGAAGGTAGGGGGAGGGTTAGGGTTCCTGGGGAGGACCAATCATACGGAATCCACTGAAATTTTGTGAACCCTTTAGAATTCTCTTAATTTTTGCATATATGTGTTCTTAAATGTGAATCACAATAGTTACTGAATCCTGGCAGTTTACTTTCTTTTCCTGAAGAAATTTAATGTTAGTTCATTTTAATCAATAAATAAATGAAAAAGAATATCCTTTTGTGTGTTATTTGATGTACTGGGTTCTTTTTATCTACTATTTTGACGAAGATAAAAATCTGAACACATATAAAAGGTCAGGAATTCAGACAATTCTAAAGGGTTCACTACTCTTTTGGCACCCCTGTAGATGTAGCTATAGTGCCACCCTCTGTCTAAGCTCATAACTTCTTTCCTTTGAAAATAATGAAAAGTGGCGTGAAATGAAATGTGAAACAACAGTATTGTCATCTATAAGCCAGACCCTCAGAAAAGGACATTGGCACATAACTACATGTATGTTCATTTTTTGCCTCTGTCATCTTGGTAGATAAACTTTTCTTTTTTAAGCCATTTCCTGCCTCCTTGTCAAACATGACAATTTTCTCCCATTCAGGATCATGACCACAGAAGGAGGCGCATTACTGCAACTAGACTGCTGTCTACATGGAAAGCCCAGCTCCAATAGCCAGAGTTTCAACCACTATTTTGGTACATTAAGGCCTTGCGCTTGCCATAAATGCACAGAGACAGGTGCTACATTTCAGGAAAGGGAAATAAATTGCATTTGTGTAAGAAATGGATTAAAATTCGAGAACACGTGGCTAAATCTTCCATTTATGTTAGAATTAAGGAGAATACTTATAAACGATGGGTCCTAGTGTCTACCAACTTTCAAGCTATATTTCCTCAGGCTTCTAATAGATGTTGGAGGGGCTGTGGAGAGGAGGGCACCTTCACTAATATATAGTGGCATTGCCCTAAGATTAAGCAATTTTGGTACACGGTTCATCAATTAATTTGCTCCCTAGTGGGCGTTTCACTACTGCTTTGTCTCTCATTTTGCCTTCTACCAAGGCCTATATACCCAATCTGGATAGTCTCACTTAGACACATTCTCAACGCAGCCAATTGTTCCATTGTAGCTAACTGATGGCTAGCAGACCTTCCCTTTTCTGGACTACATAACTCCATTTAACATATTTATCACCTAGTGTACATCACCAATTCTCTTCATGAGCTCCCCCACAAATTTTATGGAATTATGGCCCTCATTCAGAGCCGTACGCTCTGAGCAGAGCGCACGCTCTGAATGAGGGCCGGGCTCCATTTTCATGGAGCGTCCTCCTGGACGCTCGTATAGCTGTGGGTCACCACCCACAGGCTATACGAGCGTGCTTTGTGATGGCCGCGATGGTCGAGACCATCGCGACCATCGAAATTGCGAGCCGGAGCCTGCGGTTGAGGTTTTCAACCGCAAGCTCCGGAGTGATTTTGGCTCTATCAGAGCCAAAATCACTCCCACTGACATCACTAGTGATGTCAGTGGGCCGGCTTCTGACGGGAGGCGTTCCCGTGGGAACGCCCCCGTCAGGGAGGCACGCCCACCAAAGGGGGCGTGCTGTCAATCAACATTGACAGCACGCCCCCTTTGATCGGACACAACGAGCGAAGGACTTTCCTTCGCTCGTCGCGTCTGGCGCATGCGCACGACGGAGCTCCCTCCGTCGTGCGCATGCTCAGTGCATAACATCGACCCACTTGCGAGCGGACAGCCGCTCGCGAGTGGGTCTGAATCAGGCCCTATGTCACCTTGAATCTCCTGCCATGAGGCCAACACTTTACAATTAGTAGGCTCCTTCTAGCTGTCCTTCCAACCAGCAGTTCCTTTTCCATCTTTCCTACCCTCCATTACTACGAGAACAATCGATCCCCTTACCTCCTTTCATCCTCCCTTTTCTTCTTCCTTCCCTCTATTTTTCTTATCCATATTTAATATATGTTGTCAGTCCCATTACTTGCCTGTTCAGTTTCTCCATACCTACTTATTGTTTAGCCTATTAACCTGATGATGGGATCAATGTTCGATTCTTTGTCTTATTTGTGACATGCTTGTTGCTATTTCTTGAAAAATCTTTTAATACATTTGTGTAGCAAATCCTGATATTATCACATTTAATAAATGTCCCAAGGGCTAGTGATACATGGACAAATTGAGTGCCTATGTGTTTAAGCTGTGAGAAAATATCCTTTAAACACACAATTTGCTTATGATGAAGGAGTCTCTCATTTAGAAGAGCATAAATGCCACGTGGTAAAGTCTTTCCCCCATGGTTGCCCTGATTTCAGACAACATATATAAGAATATTTTTGGCAGCCTTAAGCTGAAACATTTCAGGGCTCTTACCTCCCTCATTAGGTCCTTGTCTTTTGCAGTCGGCATAAAGTCCTGCACTGATCGAAGTGCAAGTCTATACAATGACACTGTATCCTGGCACTGCAGGCACTGCTGTAATACATCCGCAACGTTTCCCATGCTCCCAGCCCTGCACAAGAAGAGGTTTACATTTCAAATAGATTTCGACTATAAATTTATTATATAGATTTACTACAATTACCCAACGAATTTTAGGGTTATTTCAAAATAATTTTAATGCTGCAAAAATTAAATTATTTATGAAAACACTACAATGCTTCTCATTGTCAGTCCTGAAGATTTCTGCATTGCTTATTTTTGTAAATAAGAACATATATCATACTGTTCATTCTTCTTTATGTCTTTTCTCCATGATTTCACTTTCCCGCCAGATGACCCTGATTTGTCACTGCACCTTATTTATTATTTAATACCAGTTACTTATATAGCGCACACATATTCCGCAGTGCTTTACAGAGAATATTTGGCCATTCATATCAGTCCCTGCCTCAGTGGAGCTTACAATCTATATTCCCTATCACATGCACACACACTAGGGTTCATTTTCTTGGGAGCCAAATTACCTACCAGTATATTTTTGGAGTGTGAATCTAACTCCAGAATAGGAATCGAACCCACGACCTCAGTGCTGTGAGGCAGTAATGCTAACCATTACACCATCTGTGCTGTCCTGAGCTTTGAGGCTCCTCCCCATGTACGTCTGTGTCTTCCACCAGCTTATTTCTCCCTCTTAGTTCTTTTGCTTTAGCATCTTCATTTTCTTCTCCCCACCCTGAACCGCATGATCTATTTCCCAACCACACTGCCTCATAATTCTGCCTTGAAGTTCCTTCATCTCACTCACTAGATCTCTTTCTCAGGTGTCCCACTTCTCATAGGATGTGTTTGCTTATCCCATACCCACTCTCTGTTCTCCACCCAAACCCTATGTACCAGCAATCCTGACAACCTTATCTATATCTCCCATCTTCTCTCTCTCCCTTTCTCCTGTGAATTTTGGAATGCCAAATCAGTCTGCATAAACTGGCCTCTTAATTTCCAACTTCCTAAACTTCCTCACCATTGCAAACACCATTCCTCCTCCAATGCCACCTCTCCTTCTCACACAACCAAGGACCGTGAGGTAGACAAGGCTGTGGTGTGGGAATCCTAATCTCTCCCACTGCACCTTCCAGATAATTTCCTCTAAGCCGTCTCTTTCCTTCTCCTTTTTGGAGGTCCACACAGTTCATCCTATTCTGAAAATCCATCTTCATGTCAGAATCTTCTACTGTTCTTCTGATCTTGTCTCTCAATAAACTTTCTGCCTGGTTCCTTGAACCTTCCTCCCTTATCTTGGGGGATGTCAATATCCCCATTGATAGTCCCACTGATGCTGCTGATAACAAACTTCCCTCAATCTCCTCTGCCAAGCACTGTCTGTACTGGTCACTTCCTTGACCTCTTCTTCTCTCTCTGCCATATTTGACTTTTCCACCACATACTTTCCACTGTCTGACCACCAGCTATTTACATATAGCAGTACTTTATGTAATTTTTTAATTGTATTCTCAAAAACATATTAAGTTTTAATATTACAATCTCTATTCCAGTGTGTCCACTGGTAAATGGTGTACTTTTTCTCTTATTTCATATACATGTACTATGTGTTATGTAATATTTGTTATACTGCATATACTTTACTTCCCCTTTGTACGGTGTTGTGGATTTATTTGGAACCGTATAAATAAACAAGACTAACAAAATACAGAAGAAATGCAGCAAACGAACTATGGATTGAATGGCCAAATTAAAATCACTTAGTTGACAACTTTTTTAAAAAATGTTTTACAAGTTTAAAAAGCTCACAATTTTTTTAAACAAACCACAGATTACACAACTACAACTAATGTCAATCATTTCAATTTACCAGATGAGTATTCTGGCTAGTAGAGTTACATATAAAGCATTACAGGTTGTGGCAGACCGACAGTGTCTCTCCAATTTTCTCTCCTGGAATAAAAAATTAAATAAAATATAAAGTATGTAGGGATTCTGCACTTGAATCAATGGCAAATAATGGAACATTACTTTTTAGTTTTAGCATTAAACCTTTCAGTTGTTAAGTGATTATTTAGATATAACAATTAGCATTTGGCTACAGATTAGCTGATACAAAATATACAATGTGATCTATTCTAGGAAACATTTGTAGCTAATAAACCGGTAACAAAACCTGGTCCCAAATGTTGCTATTTTGGTTGGCAATTATTGCCATGTTGACCAAACTGGCTAAGCCCTTCGCTGTGTGAGTACTAACATCATAGTGATAAACTATTTTAATTAATCGGATTTCATAAATATTCAAACTGGAACAGACACTTGCTTTCATTTGAGGAATTTGCACTACGCAGATAAAATCTAGTTGCTGAGGGGTGGCTGGGGTTCAGTACACATTGTGTACCTAAATCATCTTTAGCTAATAAGTCTCTGATACTAAACTTAGGGGGTCATTCAGACCCGCTCATAAGCGGCAGTACGCTCGCGAGCGGGTCGATGTTCCCCCACTGCGCATGAGCACGACGGAGGGAGCTCTGTCGTGCGCATGTGCGAGACCCGGCGAGCGTCGGGCTCTCCATCGCTCCGGGTCTCGCACCAAAGGGGGCGTGCTGTTGATGTTGATTGACAGCACGCCCCCTTTAGAGGGCGTGCCAGGGGCGTGCCTGCCAGACGGAGACGTTCCCATGGGAACGCCTACCGTCTCAAGCCGGGCCTCACTGACATCACTAGTGATGTCAGTGGGAGTGATTTTGGCTCCGATAGAGCCAAAATCACTCCAGGGCTTGCGGCAGCGAGACCCTACCGCAGGGTCTCTGTCGCAAGCCCGATGGTCGCGATGGTCAAGACCATCGCGACCATCATCATGGACGCTCGCTATAGCTGTGAGTGGTAACCCACAGCTATGCGAGCGTCCAAGAGGCAGCTCCATTTTTAGGGAGGAGGGCCCTGATTCAGAGCGAGCGCTCTGGTCAGAGCGTTCAGCTCTGAATCAGGCCCTTAGATAGGGACTATAAAAAGTATAAAAGAATCCAACCTGTTCTTTGGTCAATACAATATTGGCTCCACCACATTCAACATTTATCAATGACTTCACATCCTTTGAGTTCAATGGATCAAGATGAAGAGTGGGCCACAACCTGTACGTGACAAATTAAATAGAAGACAAATTATTTCATCAGGTTTATAATTAAGCAAGAGAATGATAACTTTTATAAACTTCTATGATGAAAATACAATTGCTACAGATGGTTTCACAGGGTAAACTGTAGGATTAGGAAACTGAATGAGGCAGAATGATAGAGAAAAGGAAAGGAAGAAGCATACACGGTATGTCTCAGATAATAACAGGTAGTATGATTGAACCAAGATTTTGGTAATAGTCAGGGAAATGGTTGGTACAGTATATGGGAGTAGTTGATGGACTTAATGGTATGATACAGTATGTATGTGCTACAGTTACAATGTATTTCAAACACTCATGGACAAGCAGTAGGCTACCCCAAAATTAGAAAAAAGGAGATTTATGTGCTTATCTGTTAAATTCTTTTCTTTGATTCTATAGGGGACACAGGCTTTATGCTGGGTATAGGTTGGTGGGTTGGAATCTATGCAGCACATAGTAAACATGTTCACCACAGCCCAGGCTCCCCCCTCCCCCTATACCTCACCCCCAGCCACAGGCACTTCAGTTAAGTTAACAGGCCTACGGCAATGAGCGAGAAGGAGGAGAAGGAAGATTGGCACGCACTCCAGTCCAAACACACAGGAAATGTGAACAGGAGAACTTTAAGCAGAGCAAAGCCGGGTGCCCTGTGTCCCCTATGGAATTGAAGAAAAGGATTTAACAAGTAAACACATAAATATCCTTTTCTTCTACCTCCATAGGGGACACAGGTTTTACATTGGAATGCACCAAAGCTACTCCCCTAAGTGAGGGAAGGCTCCTGGGCTGCGCTGAGAACCCTTCACTCAAAAGACGCAAAAGTGTCAAAGGAATAGAACTTCAGAAACGTATTGGCAGAGGACCGCGTGGCCGCTTGACACAGCTGCTCCGCAGAAGCACCACGTCGCACTGCCCACAAAGTTCTCACCGACCGGGTAGAATGAGCTGTGACCATGGACAAGGTCAGAAGATCTACCACAGCATAAGCGTGGTGAATAGTCAAACGGATCCATCTAGGCAGCGACTGCTTAGTAGCCGGCCAGCCCCGTTTCTGAATGTCATACAGGACAAAGAGAACATCCGTACTATGAAAGCCCTTTGTCCTGTCCACATAATTCCGAAGATCCCGCACAACATCCAAGGTGGCCTCCTCCGGTGAAGAATTCGGAACCTGGAAAGCAGGAACCACAATCTCTTGATTGATGTAGAACCTGGAAACAACTTTAGGTAGGTAGCCTAGTTGCATTCGAAGGACATCTCTGTCCTGGTGAAAGATTACAAAAAACGGAGATCGAGAAGACAATGCGCTGAAGTCCAACACCCATCGGGCAGAAGCTATAGCAAGAAGGAAGACAGTCTTCCAGGTAAACCTGCACTTTCAGTGAAGCAAGGCGGAGGCTCAAATCCAGCCCCACCTGCAAAATGGAGAGAACTCGAGAGTCGGAATGACCTGGGGTTAAGATTCCTAGCCGAACACCAGTCAAAGTAGGTCTTGCAAACCAGATAGTTTAGTTCCAGGTCAGTTAATGATTGACCAGGAAACCCCCTTGGCTTTCAAGACGGACATCTCAAGAGCCACCCCGTCAAAGCGAGACAGGCGAGATCCAGATGAAAGCACGGGCCCTGAGACAGGAGATCTGGCCGCAGTGGAAAACGCAGAGGAATGTCGACAGAGGCCCTGAAGATCCACGTAACATGCCCTTCGCAGCCAATCAGGAGCCACTAGGATCACTGTGCAGCCCTCCAACTTCAACTTGCGGAGGATCCGTGGAATCAGAGAGATTGGACGCAGCTCGGATCAGTAGTGCATGCAGGAGGTGTGACGTCTCCTGCTGCATTACCATATTTTAGCTATGTTAGCAGCTGCGATAGCAACTCTGGGCCTGATTCAGACCCGTTCGCTAGGCTGCGTTCACACGTAGCCTGCCGGTGTTTGCAATCTGCACATGCATACAAGACACAGGACCTCATTCAGAGTCTCTCGCAAGATGCGATTGCTCACTTGCAAAAAGGGGCCGGGTATGCAAATCAAGCGTTCGCTCTTTGCGCTGTAAGGACGCCCTCTATGTCTTAGTGAGCGACGGCAGTTAGCGTACACTGGACTATAAAACCTTGTACATCACAGACACTAGTTTGCGCAAGTGCACTGCAACTTAGACGCATGCGCAGGCAGGTGAAAATCACTCCTAGCAAGCGTTCGCGCCTTAGCGAGAGACTCTGAATGAGGTCCACAGTGCGCGAAATAGTCCATTAGATCGGGAAGCGTTCGCACCCTGTACATAGACGTTCCGCTAGAATGAGTGACAGGACAAGCCATTTGTGGGTGGTGACAGGGGTTGGTCGATGGTAACGGGGGTGTGGTTGAGCGAACGCAGGCGTGTCTGAACGCCGTTTCAGGGGCGTGCATAATTAAGACGCAGCGTCAGCATACACGTCACATGGCTGAATTACACAGCAGCACTCGCAGTGCTTGCGGTAGAGTATGGTCAGCCACAAGTGCTGCGTATGAGTCCGATGTTACTCTATGTTACCGACTGTTTAATACACTTCCTGGAGATGAAGTATGTAATGAAGGGAAAGTGGGCATCTTGTGTCATGCTGGTGGGCGTCTATATACATACCGCGATCGCACGGCAAGACATAGTGGGCGTGCTAATGTTTTGCTAGCGATCGTGAAATTTGCATACTCAGGCTGCTGACGGCTGCGTGCAAACTCATCCTAGCGAACGGGTCTGAATCAGGCCCTCTGTCCGCAGCTAAATCACCGACATAGTGTAATAGGTACATAGGAATAGTTTTTCTGTCCCAAAGGAATTAGCCAGTTAGCTGGGTGGGTGGAATTAGCCCAGGAGATCAATTAGCTGACGGTAAAATACCAAGTGGATCTGCATTGTATAAATATGGAGGCATGTGAAGTAAAGGGAGTCTTTGATAACTGAATTGGAGACTATTACACTGAAGTGCCAAAAATCATGAGATAGATGCCTAGTATCGTGTAGGACCCCCTCTAGTTTGGAGAAGTGCAGCAACTCGATGTGGCATCGATTTCACAAGTGGACAAAAGACCTCTGGAAAGAGGTTGACTCATGCCATCTGGATAGCTTCCCACAGCTCCCTATGTGTAGGTGCAGGATCTTGGGTGCAAATGGACCTCTCAGGCGAATGTGGTGGCCACACCATTTGTCAGAACTCTCCAGAATGCTCCTAGAACCAATTCTGGACAACTTGGGAATGATGACATGGTGAATTATCATGCTGGAATATTCCATTATTGTGGGTGTACATGAATTCCATTAAGGGCTGCAAATGGTCATCAAGCAATGCAACACAGCGATTGCCGGTCAATGATGTGTTCAGGTGGACCGGCGGACCAAACCCATGCACCGCACACCATTATGGAACCACCACCAGCCTGCATGGTGCTTTGTTGAAAAATGGGGTTCTTGGCCTCATGGTGTCTGCACCACAACTGAACCCCACCATCAGCCAAGTGGAACCATGACTCATTGGAGCACGCCAAATGTTGCCAGTCCTCCAGAGTCCAATTAGCAACGTCACAAGCTCAGGTGAGATGCTATGTCCGGTGTCATAGTGATAACATCGGCACTCTGGTGGGTCTGCTGCTACCACATCCCATGGAAGCTTAAAAACCCTGATTTGACCTGCTGGATATGCGTCTGGTACTTCTTGCATTGAATGTGATGCGATATGAGCCAGTGTCGCTTGTCTATTACCACGGACAATTTTGTCCAGACGCCACTAGTCACGATCATAAAGCACCCGTGGTTGGCCACTGCGCTGTCCACGGTGGGTGGTAGTGCCTTCCATGAGGTATTCCCAGTACACATGTAACATCGTAGATCAAGGAATGTTGAATGTCCGCACAACTTCGGAAATTAAATGCCCCATCCGTCGGGCACCCATCATCATGCCCTGTTCGAATTCAGATAATTCATGTTGCCTTGCCATAAGCAGCCTAGCCGGTGTTCAAACTGACTCACAAGATGTCAGATTACAACAGATGCAGGTCTGTGCATTTCCAAGACGTCACAGTATGGTGACGCTACCTACCATTACCTTTACATACTGCTATCCCATGACTTTTGGCACTTCAGTATATACTTTCAAGAAAAGAGCTATAAAATAAGGACAGTAGAAAATTCTATATGCCAAAAGAGAAAAGTAGTAGGAAGAACAATGTAACCAAGAGGTTCCTGTAACTCACCTCCATGCCTGGGGACAAGTTTCAACATTCACAGAGACAATTACACGAACATTCACTGGTAATGGGTCAATCAACCATTTCATATGCTTTTCCGATTGCTGCAAAAATGGGAATATCATCATATTACACAACATTATTGGATTTGTGGCTCTAAAGCTTATATTTTCAGTCAAGTCGGAAAATGATCGAAGTTATTTATGGTAAAAAGAGAAAAAAAAATCAATATATTTCAAAATGTAACTTTTCATATTAGAATCATAAAAGGTAAAAAGCAATTTTTACTAACAATAAAGTAGCATGAATACAAAACACTGTTGTTCTTTTTTTAACATATTTATTGGTGTTCTTTTTTTAACATATTTATATCGGGAATGAGCAAGGTTGGGAAGGGAAAGAGCAGGTGTTACCGTATTGCCAGTTACTGTAATAGTAATAGATATTCATGTGATACAAATTATAATGTTTATTACCTAGAGCGGTATCCAATTAGCCCCGAACATTGTTCGGGCGCTGATTGATCCCCGCGATCGTCGAAAAATGGGGATTTTTCGCCGATTATCCCCGATGTGTTTTTTCACCCTATCGTATTATTTTGGTCGAAATAATAGGATAGTTCTCCCGGAAACACATAGGTCCACGAGCTTATCGTGGCACCTATGTGTTTTCGCCTTTTTTCAGGTGAAAAAACAGCAATTATCGTGGATTCTTTTTCGGGACACATTAGGTCCCGAAAAAAAAACCCTGATAAGTGCCGGCGTCAGACCGACTTCGGGGCCTAAATGGATAGCCCCGGGCGAGGTAATTAGCCGCAGTAATTTACGTGGTTAATTTTTACCGCGGCTAATTGGATACCCCCCTTACAGGATGAAACATATAATCAAAGCCTAATCTGAATCCTTCCTGAAAACACAATCTATGTCTAGTTCAGGAAGATCCGATATATATCTGAACTAGGGATGTGCAGGCTCGGATAGGTTCGAATTTGCACGCAGAGTTCGGATTTTTCCCTCCAAAAAACGGAACTCAGAAAGAGGCAAAACGTCATCATGCATGGACAAACATCATTCCTGGACTTTTGTCCAGGAATGATGATGCTTGTCCAAGCAAGGTGACGTTTTGCCTCTTTCTGAGTCCCGGTTTTTGGAGGGAAAAATCCGAACTCGGCGTGCAAATTCGAACCTATCCGAGCCTGCACATCCCTAATCTGAACATGAAGAGGTGGATACATTTTTTTTAAGGGAGACTTAAACTGGGTATTCACTTGGCTGATGAATGATCTAACGATTGGCAGGTGCATACACACTTACCAATCATCCGGCCGTGGCCAGCAGACTCATTTGAATATGCCCTCCCACTTGTGACATCATAGTCAATGGCTTCTGCGTGTGACATATCGGGTGGTTGGCAAGTCGGCCATACAGAGAGCAAGTTGAAACGATAAATCTGCTAGATATAGCGTCATTGGCTGTGCTGCAGGGCTGATCAGATCAGATATGTCTGTGAACAAAGTCATTCACAGACATATTGGGTACTCACACCCACCAATGCACTATCAATATATCGTTTGAACAAACAATACATCGTTCAGGTGTGTACGAAGCATTAGTACAATTAGAGACTGTGAGCTGTTTCGTCCTTAGCTAAAAAAAACAAAAAACTAAAGAGAACGAACAGGACTGAATTTAGATTATTCATCATGTGAGTAATGGTACGGTTTCCATAGATGACAGGTGCCGGATAAAATTTGTATGTGTCGGGAGAGATGTTTATGTTCTTTCCAATTCTTGGCAATCAAAGATTGTGCTGCTGCTACAGTATGGGAAAGCAATTTTTTGATATGATTACTAATATCCTGGGGTTTGCAGGATAATAGAAACATCCATGGATGATTTGGGGCTTTAGCAATAGGTTACTACAGATATTAATAGTATGCAACAGGCCCCAGCTATGATATAGAGTTCACCTGTGCTTACTTTTATTACTCTTTTCACGATGCAGCTATGGTACACAGAAAATACAAGTTATATGCCATCTGCAAGAGCAGCAAAACCGACTCCTAATCTATCCTAAAGCACTTCGCTTCCATGTTTAGGAACAGGAAATACAACCCAACACCAGATTCGATGGTGGCCCCTCTGGCACTGTAGAGATTTGCATTCCTATGTGACATCTAGTCAACATTTGATGCTCAAACAGGCTGTCATCACCTGGTCCGATTAGTTTTAAATCAGGTACAAGGGTCCTATATATAGACAGATCCTTCCATATACATATATAGCCAACTCATCATGAATAAAATACATATGTCCTATAGACAGTGGATTGTTACATGTGATTAATCACGGCTAATAATAGCAGTTGTTAGGCTCAATACTTATAAAACCAAGGGATATATGATCCATATAATCTAAATTAGAGATATATGTCTCAATAGATATTGTACATTTTAATACAGGTTTCGCAAAAAGCATATGCAAAGTGTCACTTTAATCAGTGATCACCAGAAAAAATTTGAGACGCTTACCCCTCATTCATAAAGAAACATATCAGAAAAAATGATTGAGTAAAAAATATATACAGTATACACATATATGCTTACAGTTTAAATGAATACATAATAAAGGACACAGATAGATTGTGCAGTAGCCCTATGTGTGTGATTTATATTTTGCCATGGTAATCAAGTATATAGAGCTGAAGTCCCAGCTTGGAGACAGTGAAATAGTGTTTAAGACTATGGGCCATATGCAATTAGCCCCAAACACTGTTCGGGCGCTAATTGATCCCCGTGATCGGCGAAAAACGGGGATTTTTCGGCGATAATCCCCAATTTTCGACAAAATGTTTATCCTCTCTATCCTATTAATTCGGGCAAATTAATAGGATAGTTCGCCTGTTAACACATAGGAGCCGCGATAAGCTCGCAGCCCTATGTGTTCTCGCCTTTTTTTGGGCGAAAAAACTGCACTTATCGTGGATTATTTTTCGGGACACATCAGGTCCCGAAAAAAAAACCCTGATAAGTGCCGTTGTCAGGCCGACTTCGGGGCTGATTGGATAGCCCCGAGCGAGCAGCGGGCGAGCTAATGAGCCGCGGTAATTTACCGTGGCAAATTGGATATGGCCCTATGTTTGTGAATATTCCGGAACATCTTTATCTCTATTTGTCTCTTTGTTTCCTACCTGTTTGCTATGCTGTACAGCTTTGTTTAGGGTACTGTATGTAGTTCAATATTTTGTACCTGCATTAGTCTATAATACACTATGTACATATTGGTGATTTGATATGTGCTAAGTACATGTATTTTTTATTTCAATTAATATTATTTGTGGCTTTGTGATCATTTGTTGGAATGCTATTATTATATTCTATTCTTGATAGCCATACATATCAGAATATCCTCTTCATAGTGTGGATCATAGTAGAGAACTTCATCTTAAATTACTATTAGTATAGAAAGTGTTGATAGCTTTAGATCCAATATGAGGTGGAAAGAACAGCCCCTTTTGGGCATGAGGAATAGACTGGAATAAAACCCCAGAATCCTTGGATGTCCAGCTATGGAACAGATGACTGCTGCTGACAGCAACCCATAAATGGTAGAATAGAAGCTTTCTTGTGCTCACAGTCCCTGGAAACCAATTAAACTGAGATCTGAAATGGATATCCGAAAGCACCTTCGGATGATATTGGCACCTAGGAGTCAGAACAAGAACAGAACTTGCTGGAGAACAGATGCAAATTCTCAACAGGAATCTGTTGTTATGAAGAATTTGGAATCTGTTTAGAATCCCACAAAGCGTTCTAAGATTTCATTGTCCCGTAGGAGTTTGTTTAGGAGACATGTTCTAGAAATAATTATTACCCAAGGAACAGAGGCCCTGATTCAGAGCCGGACGCTCTGACAGAGCGCTCGCTCTGAATCAGGGCCGTCCTTCTTCATTTTTAGAGCGGCCTCCTGGCCGCTCGCATAGCTGTGGGTGACCACGCCCCCGGCACCCCCAGCTGTGGGCAGCCACGCCCCCGGCACTCCCACCAAAGGGGGCGTGCTGTCACTCACCATCGACAGCACGCCCCCTTTGTAGCAAGACCCATAGCGATGGCTTGCCCGTCGCTATCCGGGTCTCGCGTATGCGCACGACGGAGCATGCGCAGTGGACCAACATCGACCCGCTTGCGAGCGCTCAGCGCTCGTGAACAGGTCTGAATTAGGCCCAGAATGTTGTCCTAAAAACCAATTCACTTAAGTTTCTTCTGTAGGTGAAAGACAATTCTATTGCCCATGGTAACGCAGACAGGCCCATCTTGGATTAGTTGTCCGCTGCACAGGTTTTTAACTACAGTGTCCTACATGCTATTACTGCTTTAGCCAAGGCTCAAGTCCAAGGTTGCAGTTGCCATTAAGCCAAGATACAAAAGGCCATCTGCAGCTATGCATGTGTCAACATACAAACTTTCCAGGGTCACATTACCTACCTACTAGTGGTTGCTTTCGGAACCAAGGTGGTGGTAAAACTGAGCAAAGAGCAGACCAAGAGATGAGAAAATGGATGAGAGGCTGCAGGGCCTTCTCAAATGTCTATGGTGTCTTTAAAGGGACAGGAAATGTGGTGCCACATCTTCCGGCCACCCTGGGAGAAAGGATACAGGTCTCTGCAATGCTGCAAAGCACTAAATGTTTGTCTGAATCCACAAATATCACCAATACCGTCTCATTAAAGTGATGACCTGAGAGAAAGAAAGCTGATGACATGTAATGGAGAGACTTGCTGGGATCCTGACGGGGCGGCAGAGTTATGCTCAGTCTTACCTGCTGACTTTGTCTGAGGAGGGATCCACCAATGACCTATTCTATAAAGACTGCACAATAATTTAATTGAATGGGAGAAAAGGGAGATTTAGTTTTTAAAAATACAAGCCTTGGAGGCACTTAATTCTTGATAAGTTTTAAATTAACTAATTAGGATGTAGCAAAGATGGCATATGGACACATTTCTTGTGACCATTCCATAAAGTTCTCTTCACGCTACAAGAGCTATAAGGTGGTAAAAACAATCCATAAACTGAATGAGATATCTGAAAAATCCTTTTCATCTGAAAAAGTGTTCTGAGGGTGCAGACTGGAATTGTGGAAAAGCAGGATACAGAATATGCCTGATTTTCCTGCAGGCGGTTTGGTTTGGCATTTTGCACAGACATAACTATAAACAACTAAGGGGTAAATTTACTGACAATCGAGATTGGTCGAGATGTCAATCTCAGGTGATTTTAGGGTTGATTTTCATCTTGCAAATTTACTAAAGGTAAAGTCGGGCGAGATAGAGAGAGATTTCTCTCTTCTCACTCATAAAACTCGGTGGAGATAGCTAACTCGAATCAACTCACCATCGGGCAAATCGGAAGTACTTTTCACCTAAAATATACATCTCTCAAATTTATCAAGAATCGCGATGATAAGCTCGGGTGAGATGACAGCAAACTCTCTGCCCAAATCACTTTTCAAACTCTCCACCTCCTGAGCTGCGAGTTAGCCTGAAACATACACAAATCATTGTGATTTGTGTATGTTTCTGCCTTTAGTTAAAAACGGGTTCAATTATTATTTTTTCAAATTTACGTGGTGTCTCCCCCAAAAGCATAACCAGCCCCGGACTTCAGCCTGTCCTGGTGCCTAAAATGACGGGGAACAAAACAAGTAGGGTTCCACTGTAATTTAGGCACCTGCAAAAGGCTGCAGGGCCAGTCCTGGTTTTAAAAATAGGGGGAAAAAAAATGCGTAGGGGTCCCCCTATATTTAAAACCAGCACCGGACCCAAAATGACTGGGGTGTAATGCCACAGCCAGGAGACACTATTCCCAGGTCTCCAGGACCAAAGCATTATAACCCCGTCGGTCAGGCCAAGCCAGGGATCTCAGGGGAGGTGGGGACCCCCTAAAAAAAAAGGGGTCCCCCCTTTCCCGAAACCCCAGCCTTGGTCTGAAGCCCAGGGCTCTTCCCTGCACCCCTGTAGCGGTGGGAACCGGGGGTAATAATGTGTAAAATTAAAAAAAACTATTGTATTTTATAGTGGAACTACAAGTGCCAGAGTGTCAAGATTGTAAGCTTGCGAGCAGGGCCTTCCTACCTATATATCTGTCTGTTATTACCCAGTTTTGTTCTATTAATGTATACAATTGTAAAGCGCAACAGAATATGCTGCGCTATATAAGAAACTGTTAATAAAATAAATGTCTGCCCTTTGGCACTTGTGGAACTACAAGTGCCAGCACCCATACCTCCACTGTAAAATAAATAGTTAAATAAAGACATAACACACACACACACACCTTAGATAGTACACGTTTAATACACACATACCTCAATGTACCAACCGGTCCGTACACTTGTCCCAAGCATAAATCCGTGCGCATGGCCCTGCAAAAAAGATCCTATACTCACCTACATCCTGGCACTGCTCTCTGTAGCATCCACGATCTTGTTAAAACAAGAAAACGACTTACCCGAACCAAGCCGAACAGATGTAAGTATATGCTGTTACATGTACTTACACTTCGCGAAATCATCGGAAATTTCTCACGGGCCACTAGCCAATCAGCAGCCGCTTTACATGTTGCGGCCGCTCATTGGCTGGGACCCATGTGGAACCATTTGCATTATTTGTACCTCCAACATTGCCAGAGTAAATTTGTAAAAAAGAAAATTGTGTGTAAAAGAATTTCTGTAAGATAAATGTTTAGGCGCCGTCCAATATAAAAGCAGTTAATGTGCTATAAGTAACATTAATAATGAAAAAAATTAAAAATAGAATGAATTGTACATATATATTTCTCACATATTACAATTAAAAAAAATATTTAACTTGCCAATAAAATTGTAGTCCACATATACTTAATTTGTATTTTTTTTAGAGCTATGTTATGTTCTAACAATTACAGGTATAAGGGGATAGAATTATCTTTAATTATTACATTTTTTAAAACTTTACTATTTTAAATAAACTAGAAACTATTAAAACATATAATAACATGTAATATAATAGGCTGATGTCACAAGTTCTGACATTAGGGTCACGGTGTTAAAAATGATTAGGATTTAATTTAATACAGATAATCTCTTTTATTCAGGAAATACCACTGATCATGCCACTCTATTTTCCGTCCGTTTATCAGGGTTGTTCTGTGATTTATGGGGGGCAATGGTCCCCAGGACACTGGTTTTTCCACGTTTCCAGTTATTACCTGGAAGTTGTCATCCCCTCACCTCCCAATTACAGATTTTTTTTTTCGAACCCCGGAACTTCACAGATAGTATCCCCAGGTCGAGAACCGCTGCTTGAGGCTATTCCTCAGGATGCAGAAGAGACAATAAAATACACCATAAATTTAAAAAACCACAAAAGAGGCATAAGGACTTATTAGCAAATCCAGTGCAGAGCCTTAGGGGTATATTTACTAAAGTGAAAGTTTTTAGAAGTGGAGATGTTGCCCATAGCAACCAATCAGATTCTAGCTATTATCTTCTAGAAGTTAAATGTTAAGTAGAATCTGATTCGTCCAATGGCCAACATCACCACTTCTAAAAACTCTAACTTTAGTAAATATACCCCTTAGAAACAAATGGTGAGAAACAGGTGGGTATAGAGTATAACAGGCCTGGCCAACCTGTGGCTCTCCAGCTGTTGTGAAACTACAAGTCCCAGCATGCCCTGCTACAGTTTTGCTATCAGGGAATGCTAAAACTGTTGCAGGGCATGCTGGGACTTTTAGTTTCACAACAGCTGGAGAGCCAAAGGTTGGCCAGGCCTGGAGTATAAGAAGAATCAGATGTTTGTCCAGTGCCACTCATGCATCCTGGGATATAAACCATCATATGTTTCCAGCTACTGCAGATGGAGAGAAAGCATTATTTGACTATGAATTTCATTTATTTCATGATTATACATCTCAGTAACACACAGCATTTGATATATAGTAATGTCAGTTGAACACTCATATACATTGACTTTACTATTTTTAGCTTAATTTGAAATTCACTCATTTATATCCAGATTTTAGATGCGGTTAGGCTGACAGATAAGGAAAATTGTGCCCTCCCTCAGTTGGTAGAACTTTACCAGAACTATAATGTCTGTGTGCCAATGGCTGAATTCTACATGTTAGCATATTAAGAAATCATGCATCGTTGAAATAAATGATGCATTGTTGTTAAACAGACAATTCTTTTTTTACCTCTATCTGGTCAATGGAGTCAATAATGATGATGATGTTGCCTTGGTAGCGAATGGAAAGTTTTTCAAGCCAGTGAGGGAATTCCTCTAAGAACTTTCCAGGATCCATTGAGAATGAAGACACTGACCAAGAATGCTGCATTAGCTGTTAGCAAGTAAAAGGCATGGGCATAATTAGAATAGTTATATAGACAAACTAAGTCACTTGTGTTGTGGCATAATTTATTTATATAAATAAAACCATATGCAGGCAATTTAGTAATAGCTCTCAAACTTAAGTAGGGTACACACTTGTCCAATCCATGGCAGAACAGACTTCTGGCCGACGGGTCTGCCCAACATTGGACAAGTGTGTACCCACCGCCGACCGACCCGCAGACCAGATCCTGGTCGCCTGTCGGGTCTCCTGGTTTTTAAACATGCTTAAAAACTAGGAGACCCGACCGCCGACCAGGCAACCAATACTGTAGTGTGTAGGTTGCAGAGACCGGAGCTGGCGACCGATCTCCGGTTCCAGCAGCCCAACACACCATCAGCGTGGCAGCGGTGCAGGATCCGGAGGGATCCCGCATCCGCCACTGCTGCGGGACATGCAGGCATGGCGGCAGGATGATGCGCGGGGAGGCGGCCTGGGTACATTTCCGGAGGTGGCAGCTGGCGGCGTTGCAGCTTCAGAGGATTCCGATTTCAGAAATGGCATGGCGGTGCCATTTTTGAAATTCAAGATGGCCGCGGCGAGCCAATCACGGCTCGCCGCATCATCGCCCCACCCCCTCGTGCCAGTTTATATAAGCCAGCGCGAGACAGCGGGTGTCAGCCGGCGGAAGAGGAGAGGTGAAGTGCGGGGAAGTACTGGATGGGCGGTGGCCATGTAAAAGAGCTTAAAGGCCGCTGCCCTCCAGATGAAGGTGCAGTGAAATAAATATTTTTAAACATTCTGTGTTTTTATTTTAATATTTCTTTTAAAGGAGTACTATATGTACCAGTGGGCCCTTAATGCTCTGCCTACTGGTACTTTTGGTTCTCCAAGTACCAGCATGCAGGGGAGGCTTGCTGGGACCTTTAGTTCCACCTGTAAAAGACAATATTACACTTTTAATAATGGACTATCAACTCGGCACCCACAGCCCAGGAGTGCCGGGGACAGCCCTGGGGCTTTGGCCCTGGGTGCCCTGAAGAGGGGGGGGGACACCTCTTTATTGGGGGATCCCCACTTTCCCAGAAATCCCCGGTCTGGGCTGACTAGTTAGGGGGGGATGAATGCTTTGTCTGGGGTGGGACCGTGAAGTGTGTCCCCTGGCTGTGGCATTACCCTACTTGCTAGTGGAGCCCGGTGCTGGTTCTGAAAATACGGGGGATCCTTACTTGTTTTGTTCCTTGAATTTTTTATAACCATTGCCAGCTCCAAGAGCCTGGTGCTGGTTCATCAAATATGAGGGAACCCTACACATTTTGTTCCCTGTATTTTTTGAACCAGGGCCAGCTTAAAGAGACGGGGCTGGTTATTCCTCTGTTGGGGGTACCTCATGCAGTTTTTTTTTTGAAACTTGAAATCCAGTCCCCATCCAATAAACAGGGTATTAATTCTCAACCTTCCCCTCTTCACCATTATTAATTATTACATTCTTCATTAATAAATCTCCTTAACTACGCAGCCAAATGTATGTTTTTCAGCAGACTGTTTCAGCAGACACAGACTGGACTGAAAAGTGAGTAGCAAGGATTGGATGTAGAATCTGTGAGCATGTCTGCAGTAGGATTGTGTAAACAGTCTGATCTGCGGTCTCATCTGCCATGGATTGGACAAGTGTGTACCCAGGATTAGGGAGCAACATTAGACAAGGAATTGTGCTAAAAAAAAAAAGGAACATTGACCAAATACAAACTATGTCTCTAGTTTTCAAATGTATTGTTACATATATATGTACTGTATGGCTGACATTTAATGTTTTCATGAAAATATACAGTAAGCTCTGTAACTCTGCCCAGGTGCATGAAAATATAACTAATGCTAGTAAAAGTCCATCTATTATTAAAACTAAAAATGTTTTTTATTACAATTTTGTGCCCTCTTTTGGGACACATGTGCAGCTCAGTTAGGGTGCACTACTATATCTACCATCTTGGTTAATGGAAATTAAAGACATTTGCCACCTAAACAGTGTAGCATACCTAAAAATAAATTTGAGAATCAATGCTAGATGTGATAAATTTCCTGCTCCAACTTACTCTTTTTGCCATATACATTAATCACAGAATAAAAGGAATGTTACCTTGAGCGTCAGTCTTTTTATTATCAATGCTGGCTCTGAGCTGGTTGACAATGGTTTTCCAACAAAGTGATACAACATAAGAGTGCTTGGTGAATGTTTCTGCTGAAGCTGAATCCTGTACATACAAAACACTGCCATTAGGATCTGAACTGCTAACATGATCATGGTTTATACAGATAATGCAGAATAACAATATACTTCCAAAGCTACATAACAAGAATAAAATCATATACAATGACAATTTATAAAACCGCTTGGATGAGATCAACACACTAGGTACATCAGCTACAACAAGGTGATGTTACATTTAACCAATTTATAATAATAATATGACTAGAAATAAATTAAAATGCAATAAGGATTTAACATTTAAAATACCATAGAATTTCCTTTGTACAACAAAAGCACAGCTTTTTGGAAACTCATCATCATGTCTCAAGTATGCAAATTTAAATGTAATGATCTGTTTAAATTATACTTACAGTGGCACAATTGGAGGGAGCATGGGGTTTTTTCACAATTAGGGTGAAGGCAGGGGGGTTCTGGTTGCCCAGAGGGTGAAGGCAGGGGGGTTCTGGTTGCCCAGAGGGTGAAGGCAGGGGGTGCTGGTTGCCCGGAATCCTTAGCCCAACCAACTCTCAGAAATACAGCTACAACATGTAGAGAATGGCCAGAACGGAGCTGTCACGCATGCAGAGTGGCAGCAGCTATGTTAGTATGAGGTGGGAAAATGAGTTGCTTGGAAAGCTCAGCTTTAATTCCCATTGGTTAAACAATCTTTATATGTTGATTATGGGAAGTTAACCTGTTTCTTGTAATATTTACATGCAGCAAATAAGTTTAATAAAGAAAATGAGTCTGTTTGTCTATATCTGCATAGCACAGGCCCATGGGATATTGCCTGAATATTTTCAGTGTAGTCCTGTATGTGTCTAGTATTACATAAACTGCTTGTTTTGTAGATTCTAAGTTTCTACTAGCATTTAGGTGTGGGAAGTAAGAAACCATGACATACCACTTTGAAAGAAGAAGAGATTTCCCAGAGCCTGGTCCCCCAGATATAAGGAGAGGTGGTATAGGTGCAGGAGCAGCCACTAAATCATTCAAGCGATCATAATACTAATAAAACAGAACATACAAAAAATAACTGTAAGGTACATTTATAGAAATGTTGCCGCAGTTTGGGAGGGGATACTATTTAGTTTTTTGATTTGCAACATAGTACTAATAGCCATAGCAATATGTAGATCAACATTTTGTTTTTCCTGATGCACTTCCTGAGTGTAGCATTTATGTGCTGATGTCACAGGCATGTAAGAACATAGCTGTAACATGCACTCTGCACACATAGAAATGCTGCAGCATTAAGTAGAAGAGTAAGCTCATCAGGTCACCGCAGTTTAAGGATTCTGCAAATGTGGGGCCTTCAGGACCTAAGGACCTGCTTTACCTGTGTGCAGTATTTTGGGTGTGGATCATTAGGTCTACAGTAAATAGATAGACGATGTTTGGGTAGACAATGGAAGATAGACAGGCAACAGGTCGACAGGGACTGAATGTCGACACACTAAAGGTCAACTGGTAAGAAGGTCAACAGGTACTGAATGTCGACATGGTCATTAGGTCGACAGACATATCGTCGACAGTTTTTTTATCTTAGCCCTAATCTTCACCTTAATCCTAACCCTCCCTCCTGGTGCCTAACCCTAACCGTCGGGGTAGGTGCCTGACCCTAACCATCCCTTCTAGTGCCTAACCTAAAACCTCTGGTAAGTGCCTAACCCTAACCTTCCCTCCTGGTGCCTGACCCTAACCGTCAGGGTAAGTGCCTAACCCGAACAATTTTTTTTAAATGTGTCGACCATTTGTGTATCGACCATATGTGTGTTGACTTAATGACCCTGTCGACCTTCAGACCCTGTCAACCTTCAGACCCTGTCAACCTATTGCTTGTCTATCTTCCATTGTCTATCTATTTACTGTAGACCTAATGACCCAGCATTTTATGCCCACTATCCATAAATTATGATTTGCCATGAGAATGTGTTAATAGATGTAATATAGAAAGACAAAACTTATACCTAGGGGTAAATTTACTAAAGTGAGAGTTTTTAGAAGTGTAGATGTTGCCCATAGCAACCAATCAGATTCAGCTATTATCTTCTAGAAGGTGCTAGATAAATGTTAAGTAGAATCTGATTGGTTGCTATGGGCAACATCTCCAATTCTAAAAACTCTCACGTTAAATATACCCCCCTAGAGAGGAGTTTATAAATTTCCTTAAATGTAAATAATAAACACTTTAAAGAAATTTGGTCTTAGCAAATGATTTTATTTTTTTAACTAAAAAAGAAATCCAAGCTATACATCGTAATTATGCCAATAAATTGGTTACTGATGACAATATCAACTAACAATATAATATAATAGAACTGACACAACTATAAGGCAATGTTAATCTACAGCAAAATATCTTACATTTATTATAGACAAACGGGGGAATTACCATGTACTTAGGTGCTCCTCAACATTAATGCTGTGACGAAGTCGACCATATATATACTTATTATTGAGTATTATATACTTAATATACTTATTATTGAGTATATTTACATAAATATATATCATTCACCTATTGCATATGTCTAATGTCCACGGCAGATACCGTTTTTCTGTATCACCCAGTGTTTGACAACCTCTCATCCTTTTTGAAACTGCAGCAGGTTTTTACTTTATGCATTTATATTTCATGCATCACCCTGTATTCATGAATACATTTCATTTTATGTCTACACTGACCTATGTCATCTATACGGTCGACTCCGTCACAGCATTTATGTTAAGGAGTGCCTAAGTACATGGTAATACCTACTTTTAGACACACAATTCAGACTTTGGTTTTCACTAGGGAAATCCATTACCATTCACGGCCCGCTTACCCTCAACAGGAGCGCCCGGTTTCACCAACACACCACAAAAACGGGGGAATTAGCCCCGATAATTTTTTGCACGTTTTTATTTCATCCCCATTTTATTAGCGCACAATTCAATTAAATCCCGTTTTTATCGGGATTCGCACGAAAACACATAGGTCCGTGAACTAATCACGGATTCTATGTATTTTCATTGACACCATCGCGAATATGGGATTTTATTCTCAGATCCTGCTGAGGTGATAATAGCTGCCGGCATCCACGCTTTGGGGCTAATTGAATAGCCCCAGGGAAACCATTATACCACAGTAATTTACCGCAGGTAATTGGATTCCCCCCAAAATGTTTTAAGCTTTACAATAATAATTATTTCGTACAATCACTTTGTCCTGTAATGATCTTCATCTTGAACTAAAGAAACAATTATTTTTTACGCTACAAAAGTGAAACAAGTGCAGATGTATTCAATATTTTAACGTAAAACAATAAACAGAACTTTAAAATAACTAATGTTGGCCATACATGTTACAATTATCGGGACGATCCACCTGTTATCGGCGGATCACCCCGATAATTGTAGCGTGTGTGCGGGCGACCGAGGGTTAAATATTGCTCGGTCGGGCATGCAGGATTGTCCAGCATGCCCGTCCGATGCGATATTTACCCGGTAACTGTCGGCCGCATCGGGCAGTGTATGCCCAGCGCGGCCAACAGACAGACATTTCCTGTGTTCCTTCCTACGGAAGGAACAGGGAAATGTCTCCTCCCCCGGGGGCGGAGCGCGGATGTCGGGCTATACACTGTGAGATTTCTCTCACAGTGTATGCCGGCGACATCTGCAGCTGGCAGCCGGCCAGATAAAATGTCTGTCGGTCTGACAGACATTTTATCTGGCTGTGTATGCCCAGCATAAGCAATGTTCACTCACCTTGTCAAAGCCCAGCTCACACGTTGATTGAGACGCCTGCTGGAAAGCCTCCATCTGTTCTTGTTCATCATGAACATCCCACAGCACATCCCCAAAGTCATCATCTTCCTGAACTGCTGGGTCGTCCTTGGCTTCAGGGTCAGAGATCTCACCACCCAGCAAATCCTGCAAAGAAAGATCACTTCTTTCTATCAACACCATTGCACAAGCTAATAAAGGCATGATGGCCTGGAATGGTTTAATCAATATGACAGAGGAAGCAAATTAGTATGTTGGTCACCATATCTTCAATCAATACGCTATCGTACGAGATGGAAGAAAATTAGAGGAACAGATCTACGCCATATCTTCAATCAATAAGCTATCGTACGAGATGGAAGAAAATTAGAGGAACAGATCTACGCAATTGGACAATAACTTTCATATTATATGAATAAAGTCATACCTTGCAGTTGTTAAAATTACACACCACAGTGTTCCCTCTGGCTTTAGCAAATTAACGAACAAAAACATAATAACAATAAGTGGCACCTCACAACAATTCTCAGTGATGGAACCAATGTAGCCCAGAATGCCATTGCGATAAAGCCTAGTGAATTGTTACATCGTCTTGTGGAATGGATTTTTTTCAAAACAACCAGATATTTCCCTTTGTAACCATTATAGTTACAATTAAAAGGCACATCTAGGATCAATGGAATAATCTTAAGGCAACTGTGAGGTTAAATGAATTGTTACATAATTACCATTGTATATTCCTTAATTCACACAAGTGTTTTCTTTCCTTTTGCTTAACCTTCACTATGTTTGTCCTTACCTGTTTTATGACTTGTTCTACTTGACAGAATGTTTTATATGCTCCTTCGTCAGGATCTCCACAGTGGTCAATGATCTGAAACATACATCACAACATTTATATTTCAAAAGTAAAATGTGTGATGACTACATCAACAGGAAGTTTTGTGCATTTCAATTTAAATAGGATTAATGTTACATAAAACAATAAATATATTTATTAGGAGGTTCATGGCTATGCAAAGTTCCCAAAAAGCCCTCTGAAAGTGAAAGCACGGTTCTTTACCATAAGGCCTGATTCAGAGTTGTACTATATCAACGTCTTCGCAGTTAGGCCATTATCGGCCGCCTGCACATGCATCAAGGTAAATTATCGTAGTCGCTCGCAAGTATTTATTCGCAATATGATTGACAGTCAGGGAGCATTTGGGGGAGATAAAGGGGAATGTCTGCTAAAAATGCAGGTGTGTCACATCGTGCGTCAGCGATCCCGTATGCTGCTGCGATGGCATTAACAGCTCAGAATCAGGCCCATAGTTATCACGCACTAACAGACATACAAGTAAATTTATGAAAGTGCTTTTTTTTTTTTTTATGGTTTCGAACCCCTAAATTGCATGCGGTTTAGGTGAAATCACAATTATACAGTAATGGAAAAACCTTCCTCCCTAACACTAACAGGCCGTGTCTATTTATTATTTATTAACAGTTTCTTATATAGCGCAACATATTCCGTTGCGCTTTATTGTAAACATTAATAGAACAAAACTGGGTAATAACAGACAGATATATAGGTAGGAAGGCCCTGCTCGCAAGCTTACAATCTATAGAGTTCCTTAGCATTGGTCCGAACATTTAAAGGGTTCCTCAACAAAGGTTGCCCAGTAGCACTAGGCCTTGCTGGTACTCCTGGACTAAGAGTACCAGGGGAAGAAATTTATTAATTTCCACCATACAGTAGATATTATAGTTAAAAATAGTACCCTCTTATTAATTTCTATTACTAATAGTGCCCCCTTATTTCTATGATTAAAAGTGCCCTCTTATTTATTAAGACTATAACTAATAGTGTTCCCTTATTCAAAATAGTAATTATGATTGCCCTCTTATTTATAACAGTTCCTGCTTAATAATAATAATATTAATAATTATTAATGCTCCCTTATGTATAACAATAGTGCTCTCTTATTCATAATAATAATAATAATAATAATAATAATAGAGACTCGATCCAAATAGCCACAATGATCTTGCGGATGCGAGTCATCGCTGGAACAGCTGCACTTTATAGAAGCCCGGACTCGCACAAAGGTGCTCACAGCCCCATAGGGTTCCGAGCAAAACTGTGCCAATTCGAGCTCAGAGCATGGCGCAATGGTGCGAGTTCAGGTGCTGTTGCCGGTGTTTTAACGGTGAGGCAATGGCAACTCGCACCCTTCGTGCAGAGCTGGTCCTAGCCAAATTGGTGCCCTAGGCAAGATTTTGGGTGGTGCCCTCCCCCATAGGATCCTGAAAAAAAAACACGTGGCATCACAGAAGGGCTGTGGTCTCACTGTGCTGTGGCCCCTTCCCCATTGTGCTGCACTCCCAGCACCCCTCACCCGTATAGATCACAGCAAAGCACCCCTCTGCCAGCACAGCACCCATAACCCCTCTACCAGCACAGCACCCGCGCTAACCACTAGCCGTCGTCCAGGTGCCCCGTCCCCGCAAACCGCCGCTACCCGCTCACTGTTTGCTGCTGCCAGGCCCAATCGGAGCTGCCAGCTGAGCTCCAATCATGAACACTGCCCAGTGACAGTAGCAGCTTCAATAGTCTCAGCAGCAGGTGCCCCGGCTGTGCCTGCCCCGAACCTCTGCCGGCCCTAGGCGGGCTTGGGTGCCCCTAGGCATTTGCTTAGTTTGTCTATGCCTAGGGCCGGCTCTGCCTTCGTGGACAATTGGATTGAACCCTTAGTATCTCTTTTTATTATTAATATCAATAAATCAACAACATTCTTCCTTTATTCATTATAATAATAGTGTCCCTGTGGATACCAGGTAAAGAGAGGAGCACGGCCCATTAGTGATGGGGAGGAAGAGATTTTTGTGAACATTTTTCACTCATGCTAACATCCAAGATAGCTGAAAGTGCCTGCACTTTGCGTTATCTTGCCGGCCACAACCCCCTCTTCATTCTGGCATTTTTTTTACTGCAGGTATTCATGTAGATTGTGAAATTGCAGGTTAACATATTGTACTTTTTCCATATAAAACAATAGAATTGAAGATTTGTAGCCGGTGGTCTGATATTGGCGCTGTTGCAGGGATTCTCCTGGCAGTTTTGACTTTAATAAATCCAATTTATTTAACCAAACAGATGTCTGACAAATGTACCCCATATACTGTGTAATATAAATCATCTGGAAAGTGTCCCCCAGTCATTGCTGCCCATTTCATACCTTAGTTTTATTAGTTTTATTTGGATCTTGCTCTATCAGCTGTTGTATGCAGTCTGAGCTGCTGTCGTAATCCTCAATTTTGTGATAAACAATCCGAGGCTTCGCCTCAGTATTCCTCAGGAATGCTTCCGTACAGTCCTCCCACAGAGAGCTACATTGTGGGTTAGAAACAATGTTAGGGACAAATGTACACCAAGATAGGTTAGATAGGAACTGTCAGTAAAAGAATATTAACATTATGCTGGATACTTAGGGAGGAATGCAATTAGGTGCGAGATAGGTCATGTAAGCAGCTCACGCAGCAAACTCACACCACGAATTTCAGTTGCAAACTCGCATTGCTTTTTCAGAGCAAATTTGTGTTTTATTGTGTGCACCACCCTGAGCAGGTGAAAAAGTAGGGAATATCTTTATCGTAGCAAAAAATGTCGGGACACAGTGCAAAACCTCTGGTACTCCCCTCCCAATGAATAATCATGCACTCGGAAGGGATAAATTAGCATAATTTGGCCAACATGTCAGTTTTTAGGTGAATTTCTCTGAAAAGCTCAATAATGTGTTACATGATGTGGGACAGGTACATGGAGGTGTAAATGGTGTGGGACAGGTACGTGGAGGTGTAAATGGTGTGGGACAGGTACGTGGAGGTGTAAATGATGTGGGACTGGTACGTGGAGTTGTAAATGGTGTGGGACAGGTACGTGGAGGTGTAAATGATGTGGGACAGGTACGTGGAGGTGTAAATGATGTGGGACAGGTACATTGTATCATCTAAGACATTGCTTAGTACTTGTTTCATTCTTTCCATTGACATTAAAATGAAGATTGCTTCCCACCCTACAATGTATAAGAAAGAGTAACTGTAAATCCTGCAACTCTCTGAGAATTATAGCTACACTGACCAGGAAGTAATTTACATTATTATAGTTTCAAGACTTGTGTGGTTTGCATTCACTAGAGCAGTGATTCCCAACCTCGGTCCTCAAGGCACACTAACAGTTCTGGTTTTAGTGATATCCATGATTGTGCATAGATGGTTAAATCAAATCAACTGAGGTACTAATTAAGTCACTTGTGCTCAAGTATGGCTATCCCTAAAACCTGGCCTGTTAGTGTGCCTTGAGGACCGTGGTTGGGACCCCCTGCACTAGAGGCTAGGATTATTAAGACATAAACAGAGATCATATCCATTTATTAAGTAGAGAAATATTGACTTATTTTTGCGATAAGCCTAGTAGCTAGTACCAATGTGGCGCCACTAGTGTCGGTGTCAGCTAGTCCGCTAAATGGAAACCTGAAAAGAGTGTGTGGCCTTTCAGGGAAGGTGCGCGGTCTTGCAGCATTCCCACATTTTCATCACTCTGGGCGTGTGACCAGCACTACCGCAGATGCTGGGCTGCCCCCAGAAACTCTCCCAGCACTGCCAGATCCTCAGTGACCGGGAGCAGGGCTCTACACAAACATCTCAGTAAAGCGCCTGGCTCCCTGTCCTTGAGGAGGACCCAGCATTTTGGTGTCACCACCTCAGTTGGTGACACCTGGTGCGGACCGCACCCCAAGCACCCCTTAGTGACGCTACTGGCTACAACCCATATAGAGACTGAACAACATTTTCCCACAGAGCACTATAGGGAGTGGGCAATGCATAGACATATATTTATTATTACCAGTTACATAGTGTACCACATTAACCCTCACCTTTGGACATTGAAGTTTTATACACACATTTTATTTTCTTTACACAATTATATACTATTAATTTATACTATCTTTTAATATTTTGCA
Source organism: Taudactylus pleione (assembly GCA_031769625.1). Taxonomy (NCBI): domain Eukaryota; kingdom Metazoa; phylum Chordata; class Amphibia; order Anura; family Myobatrachidae; genus Taudactylus; species Taudactylus pleione. The sequence continues at coordinate 40,276,997 of JAUIMM010000052.1, read as the reverse complement.
TGTTATGAACTTTGAGAGTCTTTGATTTATTTAAAATGATTCAAATTTGTTTTAATGTGACTTTATATGAAATATAGTGCCTCCCATTAGATTCCTCTTACTTTCCACAATGTTGCTCACCCTTTTGAATTTATAGCAAAAACTGTGTTGTATGTGTATGTATTCCTGCCAGGGAGTTTTGGAAGACTGCACATATATATATATATATATTTAAAGGTTTTCATTTTGAAAAGCAACACCTCTTTACATGAGTACACCCTCTCATTTAGCTCATTTTTGTGAGTTCCATCTTCGGATTTCCCCTGTTACCTGATCAAAGCTAGGAAAGGACAGAGACAACTGTTGTCATGTGAGTATGTGCTGACCAGGGAGGGGGTATACCCTATTAACCCCATTAATATCTATGCAAATCCTACCTGGATAAAGAGGAGCACATGAATAATATAACCATGGAGCTCTTCTCTATTTCCAGCTTCCGCACAGCAGTGTACTGGTTTTCACATTCTTCCGGGAAATTCACAACTTGAAAAAAATAGCCCAACGTTTCACAAATCCTCTGAAGCTTTGGGGAGTATACCTACAAGCACACAAGAAGAAAGAACTGTTCCTAGTTCCAGATTACTGAAAAGTGTATTAAATTAATTTATATTAGTTCTCACCCTTAAGAAAACATCCAATTCAGCCTGGGTATCCTTGGTGTTTATTAGGTAACAACGCACAGTGTTACTCCACAGGGATTGAGAGAAGAGAGGTGTGACCTGTAGCAAGCTGGTTACTGCTGCATCCCAATCATCTACAAAAAAAACCCATTAGAGAATGGTATGGATCAAGTCCTCACCTTAGGCTGTGTCACAGGAGTAAGCTCCTGTAAGAATAAGTACACCCATACTCACCAATGCTGTATTGCCCAATGGTGTGTACACAGGAAGGTGAGCATAGATGAAGCTTTCCAAACAGCTCATAATGACAAACACTGTTTTTGTACTTTGAGGGCCTGATTCAGAGCCGGATGCTATTTGCACTCGCTCGTTCAGAAAAAGGGGCCGGATATTTTAATTGAGCGCTCGCTCTTTGCGGTCTGTTGACGCCTCTATGTCTGAGCGAGCGAGGAACGAAACATGCGCTCGCTATTTTGTAAAGACGCCCCCTGGCCGTTCGCATCATACGTCATCTCCGCTATTTATTAGATTAATCGAGTACATCGAAAGGCGTCTGAACTGCTCGCAGTGCTTGTGGTAGGATTTTCGTACCGCAATCATGCGAACAGTTCAGGCTAAGAGACATCCAAGTGACGTGGCCGATGACGCTGCTTTGTTAATTATGCACACCCTTAAAACTCCCGTTATGACCGTTTGGCACGCCTGGGTTCGGATCTCTACTCCCCGTTTTCAAGCACCTTCCCCTGTTACCACCCACAAACGCCTCATCCTGTCACTCAAAGTAGCAGGCACTCGCTATTTTGCGAACACACGATTTCCAACCGCACTGACTGGTTGGCGCATGCGCATTACGACCCATACGCATGCGCAGATGTGCGAACATCGCTCGGAGCTTACGAGCGGCTCTGAATCAGGCCCTGAGTCATTTTAACAAACACCAGATAGACTATGAATAAAGACAGCACCTAATGATAACTATTATGACATTTGAGCTGTGCTCAACCTTCCTTCGATCGATCAGCCATAATAACATTATGACCACTGACAGGTTAAGTGAATAACATTGACCATCTCGTTACAATGGCACCTGTCAAGGGGTGGGATATATTAGATAGCAAGTGAACAGTTAGTTCTTGAAGTTGATATGTTGGAAGCAGGATAAATGGGCAAGCGTAAGGATCTCAGCGACTTTGGCAAGGCCCAATTTGTGGTGGCTAGACGACTGGGTCAGAACATCTCCAAAATGGTATTTCTTGTGGGAATTCCCGGCATGCAGTGGTTAGTATCTACCAAAGTGGTCCAAGGAAGGACAACCGGTGAACCGACAAGGTCATGAGCACCGAAGGCTCATTGATGCGTGTGGGGAGCGAAGGCTAGGCCGTCTGGTCCTATTTCACAAAAGAGCTACTGTAGCATAAATTGCTGAAATGCTGGCTAGGATGAAAATGTCAGCGCACACACAGTGCATTGCAGCTTGCTGCGTATGGGGCTGCGTAGACCGATCCAAGTGGGCAGCACTGAGGTTCTAATCCCACTACAGCCCTAACTGTGTGGAGTTTGTATATTCTTCCTGTGTTTGCATGGGTTTCCGCCGGGTGCTCGGTTTTCTCCCACACTCTAAAAATATACTGGCAGGTTAATTGGCTCCCAACAAAAAAAAATAACCCTAGTGTGTAAGTGTGTGTAGGAAATATAGATTTTAAGCTCCACTGGGGTAGGGGCTTAAGTGAATAGCCAAATATTCTCTGTAAAGAGCTGCGGAATATGGCCCTCATTCAGAGCCGCTCGCTATTCAAATGAACCGTTCGCTAATTGCGGTCTGTTCACGCCTCTAAGTCTGAACGAGCAAGCAAAACTTGCGGTTGTAATTTTGAAAAATACGCCCCCTTGCCGCTTGCACCATACGTCATGTCCGCTATTTATTAGATTAATCGAGTACATCGAACAGCGTATGAACTGCTCGCTATTCTTGTGGCTGGTTTTTTCAACCGCTATTTTGCGAGCAGTTCTGAGTAAAAAAAAACCAAGTGACGTGGTCAATGACCCTGCTGTATTAATTATGCACTCCCTTAAAAGGCCCGTTTTGACCTTTAAGCACGCCTGCGTTCGAATTCCACACCCCCGTTTTCAAGCACCTTCCCGTTACCACCCACATACGCCTCCTTCTGTCACTCAAAATAGCAGGCATTCGCTATATAGCGAACAAACGATTTTCGGCCGCACTGACTGGTAAGCATGCGCAGATGTGCGAACATCGGTCAGAACGAACGAACGGCCGCTTAAGAGCGGCTCTGAATCAGGGCCTATGTGTGTACTATATAAAAAACTGATAATAAATAAATAAAAGTGCCCATAATTACTGCACTGAGTAATATGATATGCAACACTTTTATGTCTGTGTGCGACCGAGTCAGAATTTGTATACGAAGTGCCACGATGTGCAGTGGCCACAAATTTATTTCATGCCAAGTTCCGATGTACAGATAAAGGTGCACACAGATATACAAGTGTCACATATCAAATTAAGTGAAGTGGTTTTGGCCCAGTGCGTTGTGACTAAGATGTACATTCTACTGAAAAAGACGCTACACCGCTTGGCGCAGCTCACTTGCGCCAGGCAACTTGTGCCACATGGCATATTGAGGCTAGGTGTACACATCTATACAATGGGCACATGAGCGTCAGAACTGTGCCATGAGCAATAGAATAAGGTGGCCTGGACTGATAAATCATGTTTTCTTTTACATCATGGGGGTGGCCAGGTGCGTGTGCGTCATTTGCCTGGGGAAGAGATGGCACCAGGATGCACTATGGGAAGAAGGCAAGCCGGCAGAGGCAGTGTGATTCTCTGGGCAAAGTTCTGTTGGAAAACATTGGGTCCTGGCATTTATGTGGATGTTATTTTGACATGTACCACCTACCTAAACATTTTTGTAGACCAAGTACACCCCTTCATGGCAACGGTAATCCTTGATGGCAGTGACCTCTTTCAGCAGGATAATGCATCCTGCCATACTACAAACATTACTCAGGAATGGTTTGAGGGTAGGAAAAGAGTTTAAGGAGTTGGCCTCCAAATTCCCCAGATCTCAATCCCATTAAGCATCTGTGGGATGTGCTGGAAAAACAAGAACGAACCATGGAGGTCCCACCTAGCAAATTACAGGACTTATAGGATCTGCTGTTAATGTCTTGGAGACAAATACCACAGGACAGCTTCAGAAGTTTTGTGCAGTCCATGCCTTGACGGGTTAGAGCTGTTTCGATGGTACGAGAGGGACCTACACAATATAGTCAGCAGCCAATTAATTTTCCAGTTTGGTGTTGGAGTGTTGCGGGTAACTGGTGTTTTTGGATTTAACCCATGCAAGCATATGGAGAACATACAAATGCCACACAAATAAGGCACTGATCATGAATCAAACGTATAACTCCAGTGTTGTAAAGCAGCAATTCTAACCAATGTGCCATGAATCAGTGATTATAATGTATGCTGCCAGGAACATGCTTTAAAAGAGAACACAGACCTGATTCAGAGTTACTAACCAAAAATATGAGCAAACAAGGAGCAAATTTACTCCTGGAACAAACTATGTTGCACTACAAAGGGGGCAAATGCAATTATGGGCCTAATTCTAAGACGGACGCAGTAGAGCTATGTTTTTAATCATATTCGGTTTTACATTTTGTTAGTACACAGTCGTAGCAAAAATATAGACGCACACTAGCAGAAATGTATGGGGCGTTCCAGGGCGGTGACTGGGAGATAATAGGGAGGTGGATAATAAGTACGGTAATGTTGAGGGGATGTCACAGGCGATTCACTGAAAGCAGTCGCATACACAGGAGGCCATACTCAACTAGAGAATCTGCACCCACCATTCAGACAAACGGTTGAAGTTTGGAATTAAGCTAGGACACCCCCCTTCCCAACTATAAATATCTATGCACATTCTAAATCCGCCTCCCTTGTAGTGCTACATGGTTTTACCAAGGTGCAAATTGTTCCCTTTTTTTGTTCCTAAATCTGAATCTGGCCCTACATGTCCTACAGTTAATATGGAGCTGACTTACCTCTGTTTACATTTGCAAATGGCCCTTCAACATCAATAGAACTGTGAGCAAACTCGGGGCCTCGGAATGACTGCTGGAGCTGCATCATGCTGCCCATGGAAGGCTCGCTGCCTAGTGCTCCACTGGTCCAGTAGTCGCACTGCGTGCCAGGAACTTTGTTTAAGATAAATAAAATGTTTTTATAGGTGATCAAATAATAGAAATGTTACAATTTTAAATTTCCAGAAATGTCACATTATTTTACATTCCAACAAAGAGAGATCTTATCTTTAAGGGTAACAGCACATGAATAATGCTCTTAAAGCAGGTCAGCAAACGTGTGACAGGAACTCAGCATTTACACTGCCTGCATGGACAGGCACATAAGAGCGTAAGGGGTATATTTACTAAAGTGCGGGTTTTTAGAAGTGGAGATGTTGCCCATAGCAACAAATCAGATTCTTGCGATTATCTTCTATAAGGTGTTCGATAAATGTTAAGTAGAATCTGATTGGTTGCTAATACCTTATAGAAGATAATAGCTAGAATCTGATTGGTTGCTTTGGGCAACAGCTCCACTTTTAAAAAGCCACACTTTAGTAAATACTTGTGTCACATTTACAGAGCTGCAACATGCAGGTGCACAATGCATATGTGTGACAATAGCCCAATCCTATTGTAATGCTATTTTTTGGTAACCAATTGATGATTACCTGTCACTTCTGTGTCATTGTCGTCAGAATCTGATTCACCAGGATCAAACACCTGTATCCCTTGGGCCTGCAATCTTTGGAATTTAGCCTCAAGGTCTCTCTTGGCTCTGAGTAAATCCTGGATCTCCTTTTCTTTTGTTTCTCTAAAGATCTGTTTCCAAAGAGTTGTACAAATTAGTATATTCTCATTTAACTGAAATATGGAAATGTGGCCTGAGATATCAGGGGAATAACACCACTGAGCCTCATGATGGTTGCATAGGCTGCTTCAGCTGTAGTTCCAAAAAACAAAGCAAAAATATTATATTAAAACACAGAATAGTAAAAATTACGGAGTGTAAAATATTATTGTCATGTGATAGGAATCACTCATTTGGGAATGTATGTTGTGTGTAAGCTGGTATTTAGACAGTAAAATATGTAACCTTCAGAACACTCTGGGTCCATAAACCAATTTTTAAGGCCAATCTTAAACTTTCATCACTTTTAGTTTACAACAGAAATAATATTATATAGATTTTGCACTCAGTTATCTCGCACTTATATGATTTTCCCATAGGAGAACATAGCATCGGCTCATCACTAATGTGTACCTTTGTACTTCCCATAAAAGCTGGTTACCACATGGTTGTTCTGGTTGGAATATGTGCTAAGTATTCAGATTTACCTTCTGGAATTAAATTCCGAAATTTGATCCATTACCCTCCACAAGAAAAGATAATTAACAGTCCAATAATCTTTACTTAAACTTTGTTAAAATGGATGGACAATATCCATCTATTTAAATAGAAAATATTGCACTCACCAAATTTTAAAGTATCCAAAAGGTGAAGTTTTATTACCATAAGAAAATGTCTATCAAAGCCATCAGGTAACAATCAAATACAAGGTCAATATTTAGATTCTTTTCAGAACCATTTTCAAGAAACAAATATCCACTAAAGCCAAACGTTAATAAGCTATTTAAATTGTTACCCGATGGCTTTGATGTACATTTTCTTACGGTAATAAAACTGCACCTTTTTGTATACTTTGAAATTTGGTGAGTGCCCTCTTTTCTATTTACATTTATAGAGATATCCAAGTATGGATTCCCGAAGGAAATGCCCCCCTTTGCTGATGACTATTACGTGAGCACCTGGACACATTATATGATTATATATAAACTTCCCAACATTGGGCCTGATTCAGCATGGATCGCAACTTCTAAAGTGTACACAGACAGACGATTGTGCATATGCATCGCAGTGCGCGTGCGCAAAGGCATCACTGTGATCGCACAGACCACGGAGAGCCAACGAGAGTGATTAACAGACAGTGAGTGTTTGGGGGCGGTGATCAGCGAAATGCAGCTGTGTCTGTCCGTTTGAACGCGGTTGCATGGGCGTGCATAAATTAGCCACTGCAACGGCATACGCAGCTTGTGTACTCACTGCGTGCTACCAGGTTAGCAATTTCTGAGTAAGGTCAGACCTGCTGTAATTCTGCGTGAGGGGCCGATGTTACTTGATGTTACCGATGTATACGCAGGACTGCAAGGTATTACGGATGTGAGATAGCGGTAGTGGGCACCTCTATGCTGGCTGTTCGACGGCATTGCGACAGCATTCATTAGCATGTTTTCTAAGCAGGGCTGCGTGCGTAATCGCAGCTGCGATCACACTAGCGATCCATAATGAATCAGGCCCATTATCCACAACCAAAAATGTATAACATTACAGAAGGAAAAGGGCAAACAGGTATGTAAAATTATAAAAAACACTCTGTAGGATGAGTAATGGTTACGACATCCCAAAAGGTATAATGGAAAAGATGAAAAAAAAACTCATGCTAAGGATAATCTATATAATAAAATCAACTGCTGATAAAAGAAATAGACAGATGAGGGGAAAGTGAAAGAAAGAGAAAGGGGGGGGGGCGAATGACAAAGAGAAAAAGCCTGGGGGAGCGCTGAATAGAGAGAAGACGCAAGAGAGAGACAGTAGCAGGATAAAAAGAGAAGGGGAATAGAGAAAGGAGATAGATATTGGGGGAAGAGTGTCAGAGAGACATTGACAGAAGAGAAAGGAGAAATGGGGAAGAGAGATGGCGTAATTGAGGGGAGTACTGAAAGAGAAAAAAAACAGGCAATACCAGGGATAACATCTAGTTATACATAAAGATATAGTAATGTGCTATCCCCAATGTTGGTCCTGTATGTGTATTTGGGAGTAATGATTCAATCCTCACTACACTCTGGGTGGAGATGTATGAAGGACCTTCTAACAGTTGGTAAATATCTGGACCTTCTTCGTCCATTATCGAGGCAAAGTAGGTCCAGACACTGGCTGCATGTATTCAAAAAAAATTTGCCGAAGAGAGAGAGTGTTAACTCACCTCTCCAGTGAATTGCACTCTCACACTCTCCCTCCTTTCGGCATCTGACCGGCTCTTGCAAAGAATCTGAGCATGCGTGGGTCAGAAATGACCAGTGGCACCCGTGGTTTAAAAAAAACAAAAAATAATAAAAAACACCTTTCTTGTTTTTGTATGCACAATCCAGACAGACAGGAACAGTGATGTGTGGTGCGGCAACGACAGCTGCAGCTGTCAAAATCGATAGCTACAGTTGTCGGAACAGTCAGTGTCATTACCGTTCTAACATTGCCTCCCACTTCAGCGCCCTATAATTCTGATCACTTCCCTGCGTTACTACATCAAGGGAAGCAGTAACTACAGTACTTAACGTGTGCGGTTACCAATTTTACACACATCGCCCAACCATACATCTCCCCCTCTATCTGTAGCTGACAATGACTCACCTTAAACTGTCTTTTCACCTTATCTCTGTCATGTTCAAAGGTGGCAGCCCTTTCCATGGCCTGGTATTTAGCTTCAACCGCACTCTCCTTTTCTCTTAGGATCTTCTGATAAGTTTTTTGAAGCGCCTAATACAGTAAACCAAAGAACAGGTGACAACCAACAGAACTAGACCATTTACCATATCTCCCTACATGAGCCATGTAGCAATGCAGGGATCCAAATGGCTAGGTGGGAATGGCTGATGACCAATCCTACACTTGCATGACATGAAGCGCACACATAACTGGAATACAATGGACAGAAATACCTTTGCATAGTGACGTACAGAAGCATCAGCATTGCACTGCATTTTTAGTGCATTGTACCATGTGGTTATCCACATAATCGTACCCCCCTCTCTGTCCAAGATACATGAGAAAAACAAGTTGTTGTGGCTAAGTGGAAAAAGCTTATTTCATATACAGGTGCCTGACTTAACCTCATTAGGTACTTTGTGTCCACTGAGATCACTGATGGAAACAAATGAATACATTTTGCATACAGTATGTGGTTTCTTTGCGCACCTGTAACTCCGCTCTCAGCCTCTTATTTTCCTCATCCAATTTCACCTCTTTCTTCTGCATGGAAGCAATCTCATTATTCTTGCTGACCCGAAATATTTCATACTCCTTCTTCAGTCGCTCATATTCAGCAGCATATTCCAGGTCCACTGATGCAGTGGATTTAAAACTGGCCCCAATTACCCTAGGGCCACGTCTGAAGGAGCTGCGGAGGAGGCGTGCTTTGGGCTTCACTTCTACAGGAATCTCACAAGCTTCTCCTCCACCAGCACCGTAAGTATCTTCAATCACCTCACCGGGGCTTACCAAGGATGATGCTGTGCCCATGGTCGTAGGTATAGATCCCTAAGTAATACTGCTACCTCCCCATAACAAGAACGCATTCTGAAAACACATCAAATATAATATAGTAAAGCAGGTCATGAAGCAAGCAATTATATATTAATTGTAAAATAAAACAAAATACAAAAGTATTTTGAAGTGTTACACATTTTGGGAACTTTTCACTTTTACATAATATTAATATTATTTTATGAAAACTATACATATACTGTATATCTGAAAGTAAGTCTTTCTTTTGAGAACGTAAATGCTGTGTAGAGACTGTCTCTTTTTTTAAATGTCTGAATCTTCTTATACTGTACCCAATAACTTAATAACGTAATAAATGGAGTCTGCTACAATTCTACCACAGCAACTCATAATTTAATGATCAGTGCCTGAAATTTAGGCACTTATTTAAATTGCCTGGTATGAAGTGCATCCATGTTCTAGTCCTAACTGAATATAAATCCCACATTTTGACCTTACATTTATCAAGATGGCCATCCAACTTTCAATACATGTAGTCCTATAGATTGTAAGCTTGCGAGCAGGGCCTTCCTACCTATATATCCGTCTGTTATTACCCAATTTTGTTCTATTAATGTTTACAATTGTAAAGCGCAACGGAATATGTTGCGCTATATAAGAAACTGTTAATTAATAAATACGTTTTTTAAAAGTAACTTGTACGTTATATGTCACGCTATTGCCATCTACAAAGTCATAGCTACAGTGTTCTTTTTTTAACTATTCATGAAATGGAAAAGAGGCAAAGCTATCGGACCAGGCCTGATTCTAAGTCGCACCCAAACCGTACGCAGTGCCAATGTTCACGCAATAGAGCGATGTTTTGCTACAGTATATGCGAGAAAAATTCTGAAGTCTCCTATGGCGCATACGTTACTCTGAGTGTATGCACAAAGGTAGTGTTGTGATTGGACAGACAGTATCAGAAATGTAGCAGAAAACTGATGGGCGGTGACTGGGAGGTGGCTAGTAGTGCACACAAAAATGATTGGTTCAGTGGGCGTATTATAAGTGTCGCAGGCATGTCATTGCAACCCGCTGCGTTCTCAAACCCACCAGCCCTATAGCAGGTGCTCGGTCTTCAAGTTTTGATGGCGTTACCAATGGTGGCATATAAGGATAACATACAAAGACGAAAATGCAGCGCTGTGGATAAACTGTAGTGCATTAATATTTAATAATTAAAAACATAGGCATTTAATTCAATCAATAAAACAGTCATCCAATCCACCATAAATGGCTAGTCCATAGGTGCTTCGGACCGAGTAAAAGTCCCATATAATTGGTGCTGAAATGCTGTGTATTCCAAGCCAGATAATTACCAAGTCCAATGTCCAATGTGAATAGGGGGTCCTAATTAGCAGTGTTGGCAAACTTCCGCAGTGTCTGGTCCCTTGGTCTACGGTATGGCGATGAACCGGTACAGCTGATGCAGCACGTTTTTTGGGATCCTCCAACTGGCACTCTTTGGTTAAAATAGATGGTGGAGACTGGCACAACCACTCCCTGACGCGTTTCGCTGTGACAAAACCACAGCTTTATCAAAGGTGATAGTATGGACTTAGTATGTAGTCCAAGATGGCTGCTGATTTGCTATTTAAATGTTAAGTGGCAACAGCTGCTAATCAAACAGTGTAACAGTCATAAAAAGTATTCTAATAAAAGGAGACAGACTTACCCAAAGTAGGAATATTTATATACATCAAATAATGCGACATGATCATTTGTAAGCCTTGCCGCTAGTCATCTACAATCCTCTGCGCCCACGTGATGTAAACAGAACGTTCATGGAGAGCGGGGGATCATTGGCATAGTAACCCTCTATAAGGATGCTGATTAGTCCGATCTCAACCATGTGACACTCTCCTGTGTCACGTGGTCCAGACCCACGTGTTGAACAAGCATTCCGGTCACATGATGTAAACAAGCAGCAAGTGCTCCGAAAACAATGAACATAATAAACAGACCTACGTTTGCACCAGACACTCCGATCACATGATGTAAACAAACGTCATGTGATCTGTACTAGGCGCTATAAACTAAATGCAATAATAAAAAACAATCTATGACAATCGCATGTTGTAAATAAATGTAGGAGTATTTACATCTCCATCTATAAATAAATGAGTGAGTATATAGATATTAAACCTATATAACACATAACATATGACCATAGAACATGTAGCAATGATACCTAAATGTACATTGCTTCATAATAGAGGATATGAAGCAAACATCCATTGAGTGGGTGATTAATGGCATATAGGTAATAGACAATAACCAAATAATAAATAAAGATGGAAAAATAATAATAGGCAATTAAATAATATAAATAATATAATTACAACTATCTAATAAAAAAAGGGGTTGGATCTAAGTCTATAATAAATTGGGTAATTAGTGTCTGATGACACATACACAATGGAATAAATAGAAGAGACTAGAAGAGTACTGGAAGGCAGAACTAGCAAAAAATCCAACGAAGGGAATCGTGATTCTAGAAGGTAATCGAATTTAATTCTTTCATTTCATTCAGACCCCTGGGATAAAGGGAGTCCATTTTAAATATCCAATATAATTCTTGCTTGCACAATTGCTTAAAGCGATCCCCTCCCCTATTGGTCATAGAGATTTTTTCAATTGCAGTCAGTTTAAGTGAACTACGGTCCCCTTTATGAATCTCTTAAAAGCGCCTAGATACACTGTGTGAAGGTAGTTTGTTGATCATATTTCTTCAGTGCTCCATAAATCTAGTTTTAAGGCAGCGAGGAGTTCGACCCACATATTTCAAATTGCACCCACAGGTGAGGACATAGATAACATACTTTGAGTTGCAATTTATAAACTCCTTGATGGAATATATCTCCTCACTATTGGGTATATAGATATTTTTGGTTCCATTAGCTATGTAATCACATGTGGTGCAACGATTACTGCTACATTTGAAGCACCCCATAGGTCTTGTTGGTAGCCAGTTAATATTAGAGTTTATCTTTTTAGAATTTAAAAAAAAAACTGGGAGCTAACATATTTTTCAGGGATTTATTACGTCTACAAATGAAGATGGGTTTAGGAGGGATTAATTCCCCCAAGATTTTGTCCTGTCTCAGGATATCATAGTTCTTTGTTATGATATTCCTTATCTCTCTATGAGAGTCATTATAAGTGGAAATAAAGGCAATCTTCCTTTCAAAACCCCTCGTAATATTTGTTTCATCTTTTTTTGGTTTTAAGAGTGTCTCCCTATCCATAGCGAGCACTTCAGAAAATGCTTTTTCAATGAGACATGGACATTTGGCCGTATGGATGTGCACAATATAAGGAGTTTGTAGTGACAATTGCATAAACTCGCAGACGGGCGACCACTTTTGCGTGCGACTTTGAATTGGGCCCATTGTGTTATAAAATCTCTTTCTGTGAAGACACCTTCAGAACTATGCACATGTAGCTGGGCAATTCATGTTCTCACCAGTTGGTCAAATAAACATTTTGTTTTTTCGTATCCAGCTTCATCTCTTTGTTATTACAAACATGGGGCCTGATTCAGCGATGTTTGCTATGCCGATATTTACAGAGTTGAGCAATCAGTAAACTGTGCATGCGTCCAAGTCACGCTGTGCATGCGTCAAGGTACATTACCGCAGTCACTCACAGCGACTATTTACTCGCAGTGCATACTTACCTACCCTCCTGATTTGGTCGGGAGCCTCCCGAAAATCGGGTGCCGCTCCCGGCCCCCCGGAAAGGTAGGCAAGTCTCCCGGTCCCCGGCGATCCATCTGGCTCGCCGCCGCTCCCCCCGTGAATACAGTATTATTCCCGTCAGCGGGGGGCCCGATGACGCAATTCGCGTCATCATGTGCCCGCCCCCTGCTTCACCCTGCCATTTATCTTGGCATTGTGAAGAGGGGGCGGGGCCGCGATGACGCGATCGCGTTGTCACGCCCATGCCCCGCCCCCACTGACTAGACATAGTCCGGGTCATGCCCCCTTCTGATGGGACACGCCCCCCTGCTGAGGATGCCCGACAGCTCCCTCCCAGAAGGAGGGAGCTACAAGTCGGCAACTCTGTCGCAGTGTGACTGACAGTCAGGGATCGTTTGGGGGAGTGGTGGTGAAGAACGCAGACTTATTACAACCGTTTATGGGGCATTGCAGATCCTGCGTCTGCAATTCTGTACGCAAGAAATATGGATCCAGCATATCAGCTCCCATTCTGCGTCACTATAGGGTTACTCAGAAGACCACTAATGAAATGATATGCAACCAATGCTGGATCTTTGAATGCAGATGTTTGGATTGACAAAGCCGTAGTTCAATACATTCCTCGGCTTTAGCATACAACTCTAAATCAGGTCCATTGTCTATAATAAAGAGAATAAAGCTACACACAGGTACTACCAATAATTAAAATGTGCAAATAGCATAAATATACAGAAAATACATGCAAATGGTATGTGTGAGATAATACAAAGTAATATATAGGAAGAAAATTGCAATAAAATGGATTCCTCCTCTTATATACAGTATTGTATCGTAAAGCATTATAAAACCATGCAAGATTTAAAAGACTACAGATTGCCTTGGGATGATGCCAGAATGCAAATGATGGAGCTACAATGATGGTCAGTATGATGCAGCTGAAACTTGGACTTAAAGATATTTGTTTAATTTTAATTGTGACTTGAATTTGTGAAATCAAATAAACCAAACATTACTGATGTCATATACCTCAAGACTGTGGACGACAACACTTGGAAGTGATGACATCACTTTCATAGTGAATTAAAAACTGCCACAAGTAATGCAGTCCTCACCTCCCCCATCCAGGCTCCTATAGAGATGGAGTCATATTTTTATGAAAGAGGGGAGTTTCCTCTTTCAAAACTAGTTGCCACCATAAAAGTTAATGTCTGGTGATCAGTGTGTCCACCAGACATTAGCCAATACACTACACAAAACTAATGGAATCCTGGGATGGTAGATGATCTCCCACATCTTGGCTTCCAATAATTAAGGGGCAGCCACATTTGAAGGATTGGAGTCCCTTTGTTTAAATCAGAGAGCCTACTAGTAGCAATTGTTGATCATCAGTCAATATTATCCTTTGCTATAAAAAACATGTTTCCCATATAAGATGGGGAGGACACTGAATGCCCTATCACTCCCATAATCACACTTGCATACATGAGTGTACCCACTTTTTAAAGAGGGGCATTCCCTCTTTCAAAGGAAGTGTCCCTTTAGAAGCTATTGACCAGTGATCACCCTACGCTATGAAAAAATTATTTTGACCCCTTTTTCAAACTATGTGCCCCCGTAGTAGTTGTAGTCTGATCACCAAACAATGACTAAAACAGTGCACTGAGGGGTAAATGTACTAAGAATCGTGTTTAGTCGATTTGGTGATTTTTGGAGATTTTGCATATCAGGGATTTGCTAAACACAAAATTGCACCCAAATCACACCTCAAACACAGCTAAACACACCAAATCGACACAATGCATCATTGGACCAAGGGCCTGATTCAGACCCACTCGCTAGTAAGTGGCCGCTCGTTGCAGACAATGTTCGCTAATGTGCGCATGCGTGTAGTTCGCAGTGCGCAAACTAATACGAGCGATCGGAATGTGCTCGCTCGCCCTGCAAAGACAGCCCAGTGGAATGAGTGACAGGGGAGGCCGTTTGTGGGTGGTAACAGGGACAGGCCAGTAGTAACGGGGGAGTGGAGTTGCGGACGCAGGCGTGCCAGAGTGTTTTCACGCTTTTTCTGGGGCGTGCATAATTAACAGGCAGCATCATAGTACACGTCACCTGGTTGAATTATACACTGAACTGCTCGCAGTGCTTGCGGTAGGGTACAGTCAACCGCAAGTGCTGCGGTCAGATCCGATGGAACCCGATGTACCGATGGCAGTATATACTTCCTGGAGATGATGTACGCTAGTGGGCGGCTAAAGACAGGCTGGTGGGCATCTGTAAACACAAAGTGATTACTCGCCAATACATAGTGGGCGTGCATATGCCTTGCTGTGCGAGCGGCTGCCTTGACGTCACTTAGCTGAAATTCCATACGCTGGCAGCGAGTGGCCGCATCTAGCGAGCGCGTCTGAATCAGGCCCCAAGTCTAGCGTTCCCACTAGGCTGTTTTAGCAGGGTGCGGCACCCTGCCCTCCTTCTGGAGGGCAAAAAGCACCCTGCCCTCCAGAAGGAGGGCAAAAAGCACCCTGCCCTCACAGGCTGCGGGTGCAGTCTTCACCCGCGGGACGCAGTGTCCCGCGGGTGGAGAAATGTGCGGTGACCCGGTCACCGCCGGAGAATAGACGCCGGGCGCATGCGCCCGGCATCTGTTCTCCCTGTCTGCAGCGCTTGGGGGCTGCCCGGCATGTCCGTAAGTGCCGGGCATGCCCCCAAGTATGATGAAAAAGGGGACGGGTCTTATAGACATGCCCCCTTTTATGACCACGCCCCCTTTTCGCCCGTGCGCACAAAGTTGCCCTCTCTAGCTCCGGCACCCTGCCTGCCGCCGGAGCTAGAGTGAACACTACAAGTCTCAAACCCTTATAAAAAGGAGACAAACGCAGCTGCATCACGGTCTGTGATTTACAGTATACATGGCAGAAACAGGCTATTAAGCTGCGTTTGGAAAAAGCTTTCTCCATTTTGGATTCCACCATTTGAATGAAAGGACCAAGAAGCGATAGAAATATTTGTGAAAACATGTTGGGATTATAATTGTATTGGCTTTTTTTCTCTTGAACTTGCAAATCCAACAATTTGCCTGAATCCAATTCAATTAAAATTAAGAATTGCTTGATTTGCGAGTTCAAGCAAAAAAAGACCAATATGATTCAATTCGCACTTCTCACAATTCACAGAGGATCAAAATTGAATGAAAACAGTCAGACAAACACGATTCATTGTAAATTTGAGATTTGGCGCGCAAAACATTCCGGCGATGTCCAGCGAATTGGATTTGGCAGCAAATACGAATCTTAGTAAACGTACCCCTAAAAATAAAATTTTCCACAGATGGGGGTGATCTAATGTCCTGATCTCCATCTCGTGTCAAATAAAAAGGGGTACTCTCACTTAATGCAGAGTTTTCTAGTATAAAAATTGGTAGTGTTTGTTTTGCTTCCATATTTTTTACACACATTTTGGGCCTGATTCAGAGTAGTACACAAACCCAAAGGTTTGCATACTACTCAGATATTAGAACATTGGCGCATGCACAGGATCTGTACTGCGCATGCGCCGGTCCACTACTTCGAGATTTCTCGCATTACTCCAAAGCCACAGCCTGGCTGACATACGCTCATCCGTTTGGGGGCAGAGAGGGGTCGGGGCCAGCCCCGTTCTGGAAAATTGGGGCGTCATGCTGGGAGTGCCGAGGCCAAGGTCTGCGTCTTCCAACCCATAATTCCTGGTATGGCTACAGAGCCCCAAGAAGCAATCTGAGTAACCTCAGGAATACTCAGATTGCATATGGTCTCGCATACGATCCAATGCTGCATTTTAGAATGAGGCACTTGAGTCTGCAATGCTGTCAGGAGGCATCTATTTACTCCAGATGCCTCCTGCTGCATTAGCATATTAGTTGTATGGTATTGCACAGCCACTTCCCTGCAGACACATAGTGAGAGATATTATTACAGGTGTTCTATACTGATTCAGCATGGATCGCAATTGCTATCGCAGCTGCGTAATCGCACACAATGCAGCTGCAAAAATATGCTAATGTCTGCCACTGCACAGCCAGCATAGAGACGCCCACTGCTGCTTTCTCACATCCATAATACCTCGCAGTCTTGAATATACATCGGAGAACATCGGCCCATCATTACAGCAGGTCTAACCTGTCTCAGAAATTGCAAGTCTTGTTGCACGCAGAGTACTCAAGCTGCGTAGGCAATCGCAGTGGCTAATGTATGCATGCCCATGCAACGGTGTTCAAAAGGACAGGCACGTCTGCTCACGGCCTGTCACTCACTCTGCGATGGATTACTGTCTGCGTGCACAATTCCGGTGCACCCGCAATGCAGTGAATATGCAGTACACAACAATCGGATGTCTGCGTACGTGGTTGCAGTTGCGATCCGTGCTGAATCAGGCCCTATGTTAGGCTACTATAAACCTTACACAACTATGGCCCTCATTCAGAGCCGTACGCTCTGAGCAGAGCGCACGCTCTGAATGAGGGCCGGGCTCCATTTTCATGGAGCGTCCTCCTGGACGCTCGTATAGCTGTGGGTCACCACCCACAGGCTATACGAGCGTGCATTGTGATGGTCGCGATGGTCGAGACCATCGCGACCATCGAATTTGCGAGCCGGAGCCTGCGGTTGAGGTTTTCAACCGCAAGCTCCGGAGTGATTTTGGCTCTATCAGAGCCAAAATCACTCCCACTGACATCACTAGTGATGTCAGTGGGCCGGCTTCTGACGGGAGGCGTTCCCGTGGGAACGCCCCCGTCAGGGAGGCACGCCCCCGGCACGCCCACCAAAGGGGGCGTGCTGTCAATCAACATTGACAGCACGCCCCCTTTGATCGGACACAACGAGCGAAGGACTTTCCTTCGCTCGTCGCGTCTGGCGCATGCGCACGACGGAGCTCCCTCCGTCGTGCGCATGCTCAGTCCATAACATCGACCCACTTGCGAGCGGACAGCCGCTCGCGAGTGGGTCTGAATCAGGCCCTATATCTGACACAGTTCAGTGAGAGATTTATAATCAAGAAGGATTGTACTATACACCTGTTATGTGGCAAATTACCCTAGCCCTATACAGAATTGTTACTGTGTATTAGGCATTAGCTTTGTAATACACAGCTTTATTCTGTGGAATGTAACGAATAGAATACTCTTAGCAACAATTGTATCGACACATTTAAGTGAGAGATACTTTGTAATTGATTTGATATTATTGGAGGAGTCATCTGGAGTCGGTCATGAAAATCCTGTTGTGGAGAAATTATATATATATATATATATATATATATATATATATATGTATATATATATATATATATATAATTTATTAAACCCCCGATAGATGATATAAGCACTGATTTATTGACTTATCAGAAGACTCCCACAAGATTCTGCAATGTCACTGTAGTTAAATATTTTACATACAAGAACTGTATAGACAACAGTAGATCGATGGGAACAATTACATTTTAGATCTAATGGTCTTTACTTTAAAGGCATATACATCAATATAGGCAAGATAAATCCGTTGCTAATACTGATATATTTTTATATAGGATTTTTTATGTACTTGTAGGCACACACGGCCTGATTCAGAGATGGGAATAGAGGGCCTGATTCAGACTCGCTCGGGAGCGCTGAGCCCTTGCAAGCGGGTCGATGGTGCCCTAGTATGCATGCGCACGACGGAGGGAGCTCCATCGTGCACGAGACCCGCATAGCGACGGCCAAGCCGTCCTTATGGCTCTCGCACCAAGGGGGCATGCTGTCGATGGGGAGGACAGCATGCCCCCTTTGGTCACCCACAGCTATGCGAGCGGTCAGGAGGCCGCTCCAATTTTAGGTAGGAGGGCACTGATTCAGAGCGAGCGGCTCTGAATCAGGCCCAGAGAGAGATATCTCTCTCAACTGATCATCTTGGTGAAACCATGCTGCACTGCAGGTGGGGCAGATTTAAAATGTGCAGAGAGATTTAGATTTGATCTGTGATGTGGTCAAGAGGGGTCTATTTACCCCAGACGCCTCTTGCTGCATTAGTATATTAGTTGTACGGTATTGTACAGTCGCTTCCCTGTGGCTGTGCAATACCGTACAACTCTGAAATCAGACCCATTGTAAGCATTTAAATTGAGACAGAAAAAAAGCAAAAAAAAAAGGCATTAGCATTTTCAAGTACAGATTTCATTATAAAATCCTACCTATGGAGAATCTGGCTTTTTAATATTTTAGAAAAGAAGATTAATGTAGATTAACGTACTACCGGTTTGCAACAACATTATAGTGTTAGCATAAACGGGAAGGATTCAGATTCATTTAGAAGGGTCCACAGCTTGTCATTATCAATTCGATTTTGCACCATGATTCGGGCATCCACAAGTGATCTGCCTCCCAACAAGCACATATAGTACGTGTCTTTCTTGTGGTCAGTATGGGATGCAATTTGCTTTGTGTTCCTACTAGGCTGCTTTAGCAGGGTGCTGTGCCCTACCCGATTTCAAAATGGCAAAATGCGCCCTGCCCTTATGGCGGCACCCTGCTGAAACAGCCTGTAGGTGCCATCCCCACACACTGGCTACAGTGTACCGCAGGTGGGAAACTTGCGGTGTAGCGCTCACCGCCGCTGAATAGATTCCATGCGCATGCAATCCAATTCCAAACCTTGCATTGCTTGTTCTTTATTTTAGGATAAAAATGTTGTGACATATGGCCCGATTCAGAGATGGACGCTAATGCGATCGCAGCTGCGATTTCACACAGAACGCAGCAACGAAAATATGCTAATAGTAACAAAGCTTACCCGAGCATAGACTCCCACTGCTGCCTTCTCATATGCGTACAACATCGTTTACATGCATAAATATCGGTAACAGTGACACACATCGAGAAGCCATCTTGCCCTTGCGGAAGTTCCGACCAGCCACAAGCACTGCAGCTCTCCTGACATGCAGAGGACTTTCATGCTGTGTATGTAATTGCAATGGATAATTTATGCACACCCATGTAACAGTGTTTAAATGGTCTGGTGTTTTCCAGACCTGCCCCGTTACCTCCCCCAATCGCTGACTTCCCGTCACTCGCTTTGCGAATGGGTTCCCTGTGCATGCAGAATCGCAAGACAATTGCACCGCGTGCGCAGTGCGGCTTATACGCATGTGCAATGGCAATTGCTCGTTATGCGCAAAAATCGCCATTCCGTCCGTCTCTGAATCAGGGTTACAGTGCAGAATCTCTGGTACACTCCTCCCAATGAATAACTCTGCACTTGGAGGGGTTTAAAAAGCATAATTTGGCCACTAAAGACAAGTTAGTTTTCAGGTAAATTTCTCTGTAAAATTCAATAATGGGTTAAATTATGTGGGACAGGTATGTGGAGGTTTTGCATTGATGGGAGATGGGTTTTTGAACTTGCGGATGAGAGGTACTGTAAAAGTGCTTATTCTAACTTTTTTCATACTTGTATAATGACTCTGCAAAATTACTCTGCAGATATTTTCCTGTACCCCAATATGCTGGAAAGACTTTAATTTGATGAAAGACACTTGCTTGCTATAATTTTTAAACCATTAATAAAAAGTGCAAAAATCTGCCATTTGGCACTGTGGCCGGAGGCAGGCCACACGGGGGTTAATGGCTGCCGCGACACTGAAGGGGCTAACCCTTGAGCTGCGGTGCCATTTTCTAAAGTAACAATGGGTGCTAGGCACCACATTTAATTGTATCATCAGCGCTAGACGCCATCTTTAAACTGTTGTAGGCGCTAGGCGCCCAGTGTTAAAATGTGTACCGGCGCCGTGTGTGATGCACGGGGGTGGGGGCTGTTTGTCGGCACCGCATCCCCGGATCATCTCCGGTGGAGCAGCAGTGAGGCCTCCACGCTGGAGACGAGGAGCCTGGCTCCCAGTGCCCCAGAGGACATAGGGCAGGGAGCAGCTAAGTGTTCCACCCTGGGGGCAGAAGCTTAGCTCCCGGCGCCCCAGCGGGCTGCGGGGCTGTATCTGACTGCCGGAAACCGGCAGGAAGCCGCTGCAGCCGAGACAAGTGTCCCGGGCTGTAGGGCTAAGCGCCGCAGGCAGGGAAGACCGGGCTAGCCGGCTCCCTGCACGGCGCTTGTGTGCTGCCGCTGGGGCTGGGAGCGCTTCTCCCGGCACCCCAGCTCCCCAATGCAGCGTGGCTGGCAGTTAACCCTCGGTGCGCTGCACCAAGGGGAGAACTGTGGTAGCTGCACTCTGGGAGGGGTGGGTCGGGAGTGCTAGCTCCCGATACCCCAGTGCAGATGAGAGGCCACACACTGGGAGACCGGAGAAGCAGAGAGCACTCGCAGCCAGAGTCCTGTGGCTGCGGCGCTCAGGAGGAAGCAGCAGCTGAGCGCTGCTGAGTAAAAGCACAGCTGCTGCAGCCAGGGTATGGTCCCAGGCTGCAGAGCTGAGAGCCCTATGCTGGGGACAGGGAGCGAGGCTCCCAGTGTCCCAGCATGGAAGGGCTGAGTTAAGTAAAGCCCAGCGCCGGGCACAGTTAAAAGCACACCCCTAGGTACATATTGTTAAATAAAATGTATAATATGAAATGCATATATGTTAAATGTATAATTTAAGGAAAAGTGCACTTACCTGTGGTCTGTGAAGGTCAAGGGAGATCCGGAGCTCTCTGTGGGCTGTTGGGTCTCCCAGCCTCTTCCCTAGGGGAATAAAATGTTCTCCTATGCAGCCTCATGCCTGGAAGTGGTATGAGGGGGTGCATAGGAAGCTGGCTAATGCAGCCAGCTAAGTGGGTTTAGGGAGCTTCAAATCGCTTCCCTTCCATGGTAAGGAAACCGTGCCCGGGGATCCTGCTTACCCACCTCAGGAGCTCAGATTCAGGCAAAGATAGCAAGCTTGGTCCCTTAGCAGATTCTTGGAAGTAGGGTTTTGGAGGGAAACCTCCCCCGGCCCTAGACGAGCTGACTCCTGGGTGGAGACCAAAACCCCAGGTAGTCTCAGGCTCAGGGGAGGAACCACTTCCAGTTTATCAGCCAGCCGTGAGTCTGCAACACAGATATTGTCCGTTGCAGATGGCCCTGAAGTACCCCCATAGACCCTGCTAATAGCAGAAGGTTGTCCGGATAGGGTAACAGGTGGACCCCCCTGCATCCGCAGATGGGCTGGCATAACTGCCATGACCTTGGTAAACACCCTAGGTGCTGTGGAAAGGCCAAAGGATAGTATCTGAAACTGGAAATGTGTATTGACCACTGCGAACCTGAGGGACCGCTGGTGAGCTAAAGCAACTGGGACATGCAGGTAGGCATCCTGAATGTCCAAGGACACCATAAAATTCCCAGGCTCCATAGCCAATATGAAGGAACGCAGGGTCTCCATCTTGAACCAAGAGACCCTCGAGGACTTGTTGAGGGACTTGACGTTAAGAATAGGCTGGTAGGACCCATTGGGTGTCAGAACCAGAAAGGGGTCGGGTGTAAAAACCCTGTTCCTCTCAGAGGCAACAAAACAGGCACTATAACCCCCGCTTGGAGCATAGAGTGCCCTACTTTCTCGAATCCCATACCGCCTACCCAGCGTGGCATACGCGCAAAACTTCATCGCCGAAGCGAAGAGTAGGCGAAAGGGCGCAGTATGCGGATTTTGCCAAAAGTGTGCCCAATATGGGAAATCCCTGCAACATGGACTGGAGGTAGTAGTCAGTCTCTGTACAAAGGTAGAGAGAGAGAGACACTACTCTGAACACTGCGTGAACTACCAGGGAGGGAGAATTATCTTTTCTCCTCACATACCTGCCTTGTAACTAACAGGTAGAGTGGAACAGCAGGGTGTATGTCATACCTACAGACACAACTGCATGCTAATAGCACACAGCATGCACTGGGTATAATGCGACAACATAGCATATAAATACATATATACACACATTATAGTAGTAAAGCAAAATACTAGTCCTGTCTGATGCTTGTCAAGCCGCAGGAACTTACTGCATAAATATGGCAGAGTGCAATACCAAGTCTCAGTGTTCACATCACCCTCTGCTAACAGTACTGAGCATGTGGTACGTTTTAGCTGAGGAGAAAAATCACGTTCACTCTCAGAGATGTGAGTGTAAACGATGTGTATGTGACGCACCACACAGAAAAACGCTTTTCATTTTAACTGTGAAGCAATAAGCACCCTGCACCACCGCAAGGGAGAGAAAGACATGGATAGTAAAATGGCTGACAGTCAGAGTGAAGTACAGTCAGACAGCGCTAGCATATAGTCACATACAATGCAGAAATAAATCACTTGCACTACAAGCACTATGATCAACTATGCAGACACAGAGCCTGGTAGGAAACAGTGCTGCATACACTGACCTCATCTGAGGAGAGGTATGCGGGGGACCCGGACCACGATGCCCCCTGTATAAGAATCCAGCAGCGTTCGCCACTTTTATAAAATGGGCGCCGAGGAGCTGATAGGAGACAGGCCCGGGGGAGGAACAATGCCACAGCCCGCCAGACCGCTATGGAAAGGCACTGTGCAGCGGGGGAGGCGCCACCTGTGAGACAGGGAAAGCACACACCCCTGGCATGCTATTAACCCCTGGGACGCTGGAGCATTTTCCATACCGCTGCAGCCCGCTGTCCCTGGTGGTCTAGTGGAAGCGGAGGATCAGTACCTTGCTCCACGTGCAGCCTGTCCCCAGGGAGCCCCCTGCCTAGGGACAAATAAGACTGTGAATCAGCGGTAACCCACCGCGGGTTCCCGCCGCTTACCTGAATCCCCGTGAATCCGGCCACAGTCTGGAATAACGGGGTCCCCGCTAGCTGAGACCATGGTACCCGCCAGCATCCCCGGATCAGTACCGGCATTCTGGCCCTGCGGGGTGAAGGAGCGGCAGCATGAACCTCTCATTAGCCTGTCCATGCTGCATGCTCATACCATCGCAGCAAAAGCTGCTGGAAGAAACTTCAGGGACACCTACGAAACTGATTTGCCTTGGATCGGGTGCGGGGTATAGGAGACAGACCCCAGTGCATTATGGGAGGCTGAAAAATTGACTCTGAGGTGCCCGATGTCTGCCATCACCGCCTATACCCCAAGGTATCCTGTGGACACCCTATGGACCCTGAAGTAGAAAGGTACATTTAATGGCCTGGACAACTGAAATGCCATCAAAATCTAATTGTATGCAATTACATAAGCACAGCCATAAGGCGGGTATCCACTACTAGATATACAAACGAAAGCACGATTACGACATTGCAATCGTGCTCTTGTTTGTATATCTAGTGATGTGCCTAGACTGAACGTTCACTCGTTCAGTCCAGGCACATCCATCATCCCCGCACATGCTGAACCGGTATTGTCAGGTTGACCAGCATGTACGGGCGATGATAGATGTCGGAAGCGATCAGCGTGCACGCGTATCGCTTCCGACCAAAACATGCCTGATGCATGCGCGATTTGCAAGCGATTGTACATTAACGACATCGTTACTGTGCAATCGCTTGCTAAAATCGCCTAGTGGATACCCCCCTTTATTGTACTCAGGGTCTGATTCACTACAGATCGCAACTGTGATTGCAATAGCAATTACGCACGCAGTTTGACTGCGATAGTATGCTAATTCATTGCGATCGCACATAAGGACGTCCACCTTACCTTAAACATATCCGTATTATATAGCAAGACTGCGAAACCATCGGTGAAATGGAGTACCATCGCAGCCTCACGCACACTTGCACAAGGTCTGACCTTACTCAGAAATTGCTAACCTCAGCGCATGCAGTGAAGCCCAAGCTACGTATGGCTTTGCAGTGGCCAATTTATACATGCCCCTGTAACGGCAGTTGAACGCACTGGCACGCATGCATTTCGCCGACCATCCCCACCACCCACAAACGGCACTTCCTGTCAGTCACTCTGTGATGGGCTGCATAGTCACTGCAATTGCAGTCCCGAATGCAGTGGCCGGTTCTGGCACTGTGATGCATAAACATGTGCAGAACGCAACAATCGGCCGATTGCATGCGTAATCGAAGTTGCGAACGGTAGTGAATCAGGCTCTCGGTGTACTCTTGCTCACCCTGTTCTGCCTCTCCAGTAGCAAAACTCTAGATATGGAGGTATGGGTACGCATTTCTAGTGATCAGTATGGAAGCACGGAACACACACATTCCGTAAGTCAAACTTGTCTCAAGCTTTCTAAACAGACCTTGTGGATGTATTACCCATAGCAACCAATCGTAAATATACTCGATGTTCTCTTTAGAATGTTTGAAAAATCTCCCCCTAAAGGAGCCCAAAATTTATTAACATTCTAACAAAAGTTCTGCAGATGACACAGCTGTAATTTAGCCACAGAAGGCTCTTAGCACAAGTCAAGCATGAGTACAATGTGATAACTATCTAATAAGTGACCTTGTATAACAGGGAGAACATCACTAAACCGTTAAACCAAAAAACAGACAGTGTGCTCTTCCCAAACTCTACAATGTGTTTATATTATACTTTCTAGTGCAATTTCCAAACAAAAAAACGAAGTAACTCACTTATGAATGACAAGCTAAAGCTATACCCCTGTCTAACACCAGCTTACTGCGACTGTAGCGGATTGTTTTGTCTGTGTTAAAAAGTAAATAACTTACTGTTTGGTTGCCAGGGAGAAGATGAACTCTTCTTATCTACAAAATGCCAGTTCAGTATTGCTCACTAGCAATAAAGTTTATAGTATCGAAAAAAAAAACACGAGCGGCAAGTAGCTACAGGGCAGGCGTCACTTTCATGGGAGGGGCGAGAGCAGATTCCGGTCGGTTGCTAGGGAGCTGAGTGAGCGGCCTTGGTAACGCGGCTAGCTGATGGGAGAGACGACTGTGCGGTACTGCGCTAATAACCGCTGCATTTCATCCTGGGACACTACACAGTGACAATGGCTGTCATGCAGATTAAGGACGGGGAGTACACTGCAACCATTTATAAACTGGTGAGACATTCAGCAACACGAGGCCCATACATTTTACTATACGTAACATGGCATCTGCACTACATAATTATATGGTTTATATATATATATATATATATTATATATATATATATATATATATATATATATATACATATATATGTACCGGGTACTGTGTATCTATTTCAGTATGCAGTATTGTATTAGCTCTTTTTTCTTGTTATTTGGTCTATGTAACCAATCTTTCTGCTTTGTATTTATGTCAGGGTTAGGCACTCTGTGGCATTTCAGCTGCTGTGGAACTACATATCCCAGCATGCCTACCGCAGTTTTAGCATCCCATAAAAGTAAAACGCCCCATTTGGTGTGGCGTAGACTTTGCGACTTAGCTGTGCCAAGCGTGGTGCCTGAGTCTATTGTTTTCACAAAATTTTTATTCCACTCGCATCATAAATGTGATAAAAGAACAATGCAGGGGTGAGAATTAACAGATAGTAAAAAGTAGACAATGTCTAGACAGACACCAGATGTTATGGTGGGTACACACTATTAAGTAATATACAGCTGCCTATATAGCATATAATTATTGCACTAATAGACATATGCAGGTATATTAGAATGTACTACTAAGTCCAATCCACTGCCTTGAAAAAGCAGCCCTCTGGCGAAACGCCCGCCGGTCACAGCATTATCATGCTGAAACATGCTATTATGCATATATAATAGATTACATTGTATTTGTTACCGATTGTATTGAAGGCTAGAATGATCATTGCGTACCACAAGCTGCCGTGATCATAGGCCCTCATTCAGAGCCGTACGCTCTGAGCAGAGCGCACACTCTGAATGAGGGCCGGCCTCCATGAAAATGGAGCGTCCTCCTGGACGCTCGTATAGCTGTGGGTCACCACCCACAGGCTATACGAGCGTGCATTTTGATGGCCGCGATGGTCTTGACCATCGCGACCATCGAAACTGCGAGCCGGAGCCTGCGGTTGAGGTTTTCAACCGCAAGCTCCGGAGTGATTTTGGCTCTATCAGAGCCAAAATCACTCCCACTGACATCACTAGTGATGTCAGTGGGCCGGCTTCTGACGGGAGGCGTTCCCGTGGGAACGCCCCCGTCAGGGTGGCACGCCCCCGGCACTCCTACCAAAGGGGGCGTGCTGTCAAACAACATCGACAGCACGCCCCCTTTGATCAGACACAACGAGCGAAGGCTCCCTCCGTCGTGCGCATGCTCAGTCCAGAACATCGACCCACTTGCGAGCGGACAGCCGCTCGCGAGTGGGTCTGAATCAGGCCCATAGTACCAACTAGAGCCGTAACTAGACTTTTTAGTGCCCTGTGCCTAGAAAGAGCATTGGCGCCCCCCTCGTTTTTCAAAGGGACATAATGCACCCAAAAAAGGGGAATGTACTCATGGGGAAGGACCAGGGAAGAGATAGGGGAGGCCAGGAGATGCTGGGGATGAAATTAGAGGAAGCTACCAGGGAGAATGATAATAAACAGAAATTTGACAGGCCCAAACAGCGCCCCCTGACCTGTGGTGCCCTGTGCGATGGCACCGGTCGCACTACCCTAGCTACGGCCCTGGTACCAACAGATGTCTCAACTTAATATCACACGTACTTATCAGATTGCAACAATGTGTATATGATACGAGAGTGATTGTAGGTGAGGTGAGGAGGATTTACAGTAATAATAGTTACTAAAGTAAGTTGAGAGGACTCAACATTGTACTCTATAATAACTGTCAGGTAACTCTGGGAATCACAAAACCCTGTCAGTGGAGATAAATGCTATTCAGGATTAAGTAGCACTGTAACCACTACTGAGATACAACAAGTAATATCCTTTATTTAAGATAGCCACCACATATTCTGAGTGAACATATGAATACCACAATCACTCCAGATATCTGATTACATTATGTACAACGTTACCTGTATGTTATAAAGAAGTACACGGCAGTACAGAGATCAATTCAGATTATTGTATAATAATCAGCCAAGCAACTGCATGTGATTATACAGAATTATATAAGCCCTTTTATTAAGAGTGTCAGAATAAAATATATTTAATACAGATTTATACAATACGGTAGTACACTTAATTAATACGTTGACTGACCGGCGACAGGTGGTTTTTATCATCTGAAGCATCTTTCTTCATACTATATCACATTCTTTACAATTCTAAACTTTAAACTATATTTTAATATTCGCCATATTTTCTTCTCTTTTTTTTTGGACTATGCTTTCCTTTTAAATAATTAAGAATAAAAATTAAATTTTAGATATTCCAGAAAACATATTCCTTTGACAAAAGCATATAGACCCAATGAGTGCACCAAACAAAAATGTTGTCTTTTCTCTTTTTTGTTGATTCAATTATAACCAAGAAAATTTTCAGGTAGCACCTACGCATATATTACGTGTCCTCATTTTTATGAGGTTAATACTTGTGGATAATTGTCATATTACTTAGTGTCTGGACTAACATATATATATATATATATATATATATATATATAATTATATACACACACACATATACACAGTGGGGCAAAAAAATATTTGGACAGCCACCGATTGTGCAAGTTGTTGCACTTTAAAAGATGAGAGGTCTGTAATTTCCATCATCGGTACACTTCAATTGTGAGAGACAGAATCAGAACCAAAAATTCCGGAAATCACATTCTATGATTTTGAAACAAATTATATGTATATTCTTGCGGAAAATAAATATTTGGCCAATCAAAAAGTTTAACTCAATACTTTGTAAAGTAACCTCGGTTGGCAATTACAGAGGTCAAACGTTTCCTGTAGTTCTTGACCAGGTTTGCACACACTGCAGCAGGTATTGTGGCCCACTCTTCAATGCAGATCTTCTCTAGATGTGTCATGTTTTGGGGCTGTCGCCGGGCAAAGCACAGACTTTCAACTCCCTCCACAGATTTTCTATTGGGTTAAGGTCTGGAGACTGGCTAGGCCAATCCAGGACCTTGAAATGCTTCTTACGGAGCCACTCCTTAGTTGCCCGGGCAGTGTGTGTTGGGGTCATTGTCATGCTGGAAGACCCAGCCACGTTGATTCTTCAATGCTCTTACTGAGGGAAGGAGGTTTTTCCCCAAAATGTCCCCATTCATCCTCTCCATAATACGGATCAGTCGTCCTGTCCCCTTTGCAGAAAAGCATCCCCAAAGCATGATGTTTTCACCCCCATGCTTCACCAAAAAGTTCTATTTTGGTCTCATCTGGCCACATGACATTCTCCCAATCCTCCTGTGGATCATCCAGATGGTCACGGGCAAAATTTAGACGGGCCTGGACATGTGCTGGCTTAAGCAGGGGGACCTTTCGGGCGCTGCAGGATTTGAATCCATGACGACGTAGTGTGTTACTAATGGTAACCTTTGTGACTGTGGTCGCAGCTCTCTGGAGGTCATTGACCAGGTCCCCCCGTGTAGTTCTGGCTGATCCCTCACCGGTCTCAAGATCATTGATACCCTACGAGGTGAGATCTTGCATGGAGCCCCTGGTCGAGGGAGATTGTTAGTGATCTTGTATTCTTCCATTTTTTAATAATTGCGCCAACAGTTGATCTCTTCTCACAAAGCTGCTTGCCTATTGTCGAGTAGCTCATCCCAGCCTTGTGCAGGTCTACAATTTTGTCCCTAGTGTCCTTAGACAGCTCTCTGGTCTTGGCCATGGTGGAGAGGTTGCAGTCTGACTGTTTGAGGGTGTGGACAGGTGTCTTTTATACAGTTAACCAGTTCAAACAGGTGCCATTAATACAGGTAACGAGTGGAGGATAGATGAGCTTCCTAAAGAAGAAGTAACAGGTCTGTGAAAGCCAGAATTCTTGCTAGTTGGTAGGTGTCCAAATATTTATTTTCCGCAAGAATATACAAAAAAATTGTTTAAAACGTGATTTCCGGAATTGTTTGTTCAGATTCTGTCTCTCACAGATAAAGTGTACATATGATGGAAATTACAGACCTCTCTTTTCTTTTAAAGTGCAACAGCTTTCACAATCGGTGCCTGTCCAAATACTTTTTTGCCCCACTGTATATAGTGTTCCCTCTAGCTCCGGCGGCAGGCAGGGCGCCGGAGCTAGAGAGGGCAATCTTGTGCGCGCGCCGAAGATGCGCGCGTCCGAAAAGGGGGCGTGGCTATGAAAAGGGGGCGTGTCTATAAGACGCGTTCCCCTTTTCGTCATACTTGGGGGCGTGCCCGGCGCTTAAGGACATGCCGGGCAGCCCCCAAGCGCTGCAGAAAGGGAGAATAGATGCCGGGCGCATGCGCCCGGCGTCTATTCTCTGGTGGTGACCGGGTCACCGCATGTTTGTCCACCCGCGGGACACTGCGTCCCGCGGGTGAGAACGGCTCCCGCAGGCTGTTAGGGCAGGGCGCTTTTTGCCCTCCTCCTGGAGGGCAGGGTGCTTTTTGCCCTCCAGAAGGAGGGCAGGGCGCCGCGCCCCGCTAAAACAGCCTAGCGGGAACGCTAGTATAGATATATATATATATATATATATATATATATATATATATGATAGATAGATAGATAGATAGATAGATAACAAAGTTATTGGTGCGGGACCAAACTTTTTTTTCTACTAAACATATAATAAATATATTTATATGATATTATTGATCCTTACAAGAGGTTCATAGATTAAACAGCACACTATCGAGTGCATGAATTGGAGACATTAGTGACTGAGCACAAACCAGTATTTTAAACTCTTATTTTTTTCCCGATTTTGCTGTGTTTTAACTTTACCACTTAGGTGGCTATTAATAATAATTAATAAAAGTTATATTTTATGTTTACTATTGCGAGACAGTGTGCACTCGTATGAGGATTCATGATGATGCAAGCCAACCATGCCCCTTAGTAAAGCATTCAATTTTGACTTGCACATATAATTTAGGAGGTGTATATTCACCTGCCCCTTAGGAATAGTGCATGTTTCTGATTTGATAATTAGGAAGGCTGCATTTTTGTGTAAGGCTTATCTGTGTGCTAGATTTAAAGTTAAGAAGATATGTGCAACTTACAATATTCCATAGAAATGTAACTGTATGGATACAGTTTAACGTAAATGCAAAATTCACATTTTTTTTCGTTTAACAATGTATGCAGCGACTTGGCTGCAATATGCCATACTCTCACCCCATAGAGGAGCACAGGAATCTTACCCACTGTATATGGTGCTTACTGTATGTGCGTAGCTGAACATCATGAGTAGTTCGACAACACATCTTCTATAATTGAATCGGTCCCTAAATCAGGCCCTTTAGCTGGTAAATCTGAGAATTCAGTAAAGACGATGTGTGTACTGGGCCGACGAACGATGCGCTGGACGACATATCGTGCAGTCATTTGACACCGCATGATCTGGTGAACAGCCGCATGATATGTCGTTCACCAGCCGCCTTCACAAGCATGGGGTCGTTCATCAAATTGACAGATTGAGCTGCATGTAGGCTCAATCTGTCGATGCGATGAACTACCTCGCGGGAGTGCAAAGGATCGTTCATAGTGGGTACACACTGGCTGATGTGGACTAAGGCCCTCATTCAGAGCCACTCGCTAGCGGCAGTACGCTCGTTCCGAGCGATGTTCGCACATCTGCGCATGCGTACGGTTTTTAGTACGCATGCACGAACCAGTCAGTGCGGCCGAAAATCGTTGGTACGCAATATAGCGAGGGCCTGCTATTTTGAGTGACAGAATGAGGCGTATGTGGGTGGTAACAGGGGAAGGTGCTTGAAAACGGGGAGTGGAGATCCGAACGCAGGCGTGCTTAAAGGTCAAAACGGGCGTTTTAAGGGAGTGCATAATTAATACAGCAGCGTCATTGACCACGTCACTTGGTTTTTTTTAACTCAGAACTGCTCGCAAAATAGCGGTTGAAAACACCAACCACAAGAATAGCGAGCAGTTCATACGCTGTACGATGTACTCGATTAATCTAATAAATAGCGGACATGACGTATGGTGCGTGCGGCCAGGGGGCGTTTTTATCAAATAAACGAGCGTATGTTTTGCTCGCTCGTTCAGACTTAGAGGTGGGAACAGACTGCAATTTGCGAACGGATCATTTGAATAGCCACCCCTTGTTTTTGAACGAACGACCACAAATAGCGAACGGCTCTGAATCAGGCCCTAATATATTGTCCATAGTACTTGGCCAAATAATGAACTGAAATCCATATTTGTTGCATTTCATATGTAGTCATTAAACATAGAAGTCATGAAATGGCTAGAATGCCATTTTGGGAAATATAAAGGCATGAATATAGCCTATTCCTCTTAAATTTAGTTTTTATATGTGAATTTTAATTTTTGTCTCACTTTGCTAATTTCAAAATTTATTATAACTAAACCATTGAAATATTTTTTTTTTATTTAAGGGACACTAAATCTAAAATACAATTCAGTCCAAAACAACTGAAACATTCAAAAAGTTCACGTACACCCTCTGTACCGCAACCAGTTTCAACATCCAATCAAATTGAGTTGTATCCAATAATGGGAATAAAGCAATTATGTTCTGCTAATTATAACTTATTAATGGTGCTCTTCTTTCTCAGATAAGAGAAGGAAGATATGGAGAAGCTGTCCAGATACTTCATACTGAACTGCAGAAACAATATCGGGTAATGTAATCGTGATTTAAATGTTATACATCAGACATTGATTCAACAATAGAAAAAAAAATTGTTTTATTTTCACCGTAGCTTAGACACTTTTGGATAAAGGTGTTTCAAGAGAAGAATGTATTACTGTAGTTTATAAACATACGAAAAGCTTTGTGCAGTATGGCTGAAGTGTACATTTTACATGCTATTAAATATCACATTACTCTACTACATGATTTTTTAAAGTGTTTTGTTATTCGAAAATATTATGTAAAGGGATGAATCACAGTTTTTGTTATTATACACTTTGATCAGGTCTTTCATTTATTATCTTTGTTGTCTTGTAATGTGTACCTTTGCTGTTCACAGTCGGGTCATTTAGATTTATTTGAAGACTTACGGTCAGATTTTTCCTTCAGATCTGAACGATAACGATTTAAAAATCATTCAGTCGTTCATATCTGAAGGAAAATCTGACATATCTGACATGCCTGGACGATGGACGATGAACGATGCGTGTTCCCGTTTGTCAGATAACGATATCTGACATCTGATGTGTTTGCAGTCAGACTTGGACGATTCCATTCATTTTCAGTCAAAAATCGTTAAATCGTTCAAATCGTTCAAAACTTTGGTAAAATCGTTCAAATCGTTCATCTGACAAATCTGAAAAATCTGACAAATCTGACCGTGTGTATGCTCCATTACATGATTTTGCTTTATTGAAGCTGTGACCAAAGGAGTTTTGCATTATCTTGAGTGCTATCCCCACTGTCCAGCCCAGCAGAGTATTTTTGTGTCCTGCTAATAAACTATGATGATAATTACTGATATATACGCAATGTAATGTTTTTATGATTCCTGTAACACCAAATACAGTTATTTATTTTTCCTCCATAGGGGACACAAGCTCTACGCTGGGTATAGGCTGGTGGGTAGGAGTTTGGGCACCACATAGTTGACACTTGTGACCCATCAGCCCATGCTCACTCCCCCCTATATCCCGCCCCCAGCCACAGACAGTTATTTGTTGGTGCCTGCAGGAGCGGCATAGTATGGAACAGCTATATGTCAGAGTGGGCAGGTAAGCCGGTGCAGCAGGGGGACAGGTAAGGCAGCTCCCTGCTTGCAGGGAGCTGCGTTGTTGCGGCTATCATCGCCGGTCAGGGAGACATTGGCGGTGCTGGCTGTGGGGACCTAAATCCTTTCTGCATCCCCACTACACCACCAGGGTACCTGGGCAGCAGGGTACCGCAGTGTAGACGGCCACTTGCCTTGGGGTCCATGCCAGAAAGGGAAGGTAAGATCTCCCCGTTAGCTCATCCCCCGCCCTTGGGCGCTGTCCCTCATAAGTCATTCCGT
Organism: Taudactylus pleione; assembly: GCA_031769625.1. Classification (NCBI taxonomy): domain Eukaryota; kingdom Metazoa; phylum Chordata; class Amphibia; order Anura; family Myobatrachidae; genus Taudactylus; species Taudactylus pleione. Next base: position 40,243,203 of record JAUIMM010000052.1, on the reverse strand, counting down.
GCCACGGTGACTAATCCTATCTCCCCTCCCTCAGAGACGATGGGCAGCCATTTTCACAGTGCCTTCTTCGGAGAGTGCACAGGCTCCTGGTCTCCCTGTATTCCTAGCCCTAAGCGGTCAGGTTATACTATATAGCTCCTTCCTCCCATCTTGGAGTTGGTTTGTTGAGTGCTTACTGCCTTTTCTATTGCTGCATTGAATGTACTTTGTGTATTCTCAGGTCTCTGCATAGCCCCACTTATTTCTTTATTTGTGGTTCATTGCTCTACCCCCCTTATTGGCACATCACCGTTCCTTGCTCTGATTTGTGGGGACCCTTAGATCTCTGTACTGTGTCTTCCAGGGGTAAAGCTCCCAGAAAGGTGGGTGCTTCTGTGCTGCGTAATTGTAGGACTTTTACTGCTGTGTTTTCTTCACAGGTTCCGGACCACGATGGTCTCTGTATCTGCTGTTTTATAACATCACAGCAGGAGGTTCCTTCAGCTTCACCTGCCAGTAAGGAACCTGCTTGAGCTTCCTTGCTTTCCCAGGTAATGTCGCAGTTAGTTGATAGGCTCACATCCCCTGGGTCTGCTCCCTCTGCTGGTATCCCTTCAGGCGCGGCCCATATCTTCAATGTGATGCCGTCTCCTTTGCAGCCTTTTGCTATAGAGCCTCCTTGGATGCATTCCTTTACGCAGTTAGTGCAGGGTTTAGCGCAAGTGTCAGAATCTTTCAAACAGATGCTGGACAGAGACCGCACTTCTAAGCGTAAGCCCTCTAGACGGGACAGCTCTACACCCTTGTATGATATTGATTCAGACTCTGAGGTTTCGTCAGACCATGAGAAAAATGTATCTGTAGCCTCTGGATGTTGAGACCTCTTATTTTCCAGAAGTCCTCAGGGAACACATTCAGGTCACAGTGAACCTTCTCCAGGACCACGATTGGAAGAAATCCTCTCTGATTCTGTCTCAGGAGATGTTGCATTTGGGGGGCCTTGCTGGACTCCAGGGTTCAGCGGGTGTTCCTCCCTGTAGGCAAAGTTCAGGACTTACAGACAAAAATGTGTTTATTTCTGCATCATCGCCGAGTGTCAATACACTCTTGCATGCAGATCCTGGGCTCCCTGGTCTCCACCTTCGACATGGTGAAATATGCCCAGTTTCATTCCCGGTCTCTCCAGCTAGTAATTTTGGCCCGGTGGAACAGATCCCATCTGCAGCTCAAGTCTCAGACGATTGTCTTTTCTCAGAAAGTGCATCACTCCCTCTTGTGGTGGCTCCAGGGGTCCCACCTGGTCAGCAGATGCCCCATCTGGATTCAGGATTTCCTCAGCCACTAGGATGTTCATTCGGGCAAATGGGCTCTACATCCAGACATCTTTCAACTCCTGGTTCTTTGCTGGGGCTTGCCGGACATCGACATGATGGTGTCTTGGCACAATCGGTAGCTTTCGAGGTACTGCTCACGCACCAGAGATCCGAGGATCTTTCTGGTGGATGCCTTAGCGGTATACCTTCCCGCTCTTGTACATCTTCCCTCCAATTTCTCTGATTCCGCGGGTTCTCCACAAGTTGAAATTGGAGGGCGGCACGGTGATCCTAGTGGCTCATGATTGGCCGCGAAGGGCTTGGTACGCGGATTTTCAGGGCCTCTTCGACGTCTTCCACTTTGACCAGATCTTCTGTATCAGGGTCCATGTTTCCATCCAGAACTGGCCAGTCTAGTTTTGACGGGGTGGCTCTTGAGACATCCGCCCTGAGAACTAAGGGGTTCTCCAGATTGGTCATTAACACTATGCTCAATGCCCGAAAGCCCTCTTCAGCTAGAATGGAGTACTTACTTTGGCTGATGTTCGACTAGGAATTTTAACCGCAGGTCATTTCGACTCTCTTGTTCTATCTTTTCTGCAGGCTGGGCTAGATTTGGGCTTCCGCCTTGCTTCACTGAAGGTGCAGGTTTCAGCCCTTTCTGTACTATTCCAGGAACAGATTGCACTGTTACCTGATGTTTGAACTTATCTACAGGGTGTCCTCCATGTACAGCCTCCATTTGGTGGCTCCATGGAATTTGTCTTTGGTTCTTAGGGCTCTTCAGTCTTCGCCTTTTGAGCCTTTAGACACAGTGGACATTCGTTGGCTTACCTGGAAGACTGTCTCCCTTCTTGCCGTAGCTTCTGCCCAGCTGAAGTCAGATTTGAGCGCATTGTCCTGTCGCTCTCTATTTATGATCTTTCACCAGGACAGGGCTGTCCTTCGAACATGATTCTGCTACCTTCCCAAAGTTGTTTCCAGGTTCCACATCAGTCAAGAGATTGTGGTCCCTACACCGGAAGAGGCTTCATTGGATGTCATGCAGGCCCTCCAGATTTATTTGGACAGGACAAAGGACCTTTGTAGGACAGATGCTCTTTTTGTCCTGTATGACTTTTACAAACAGGGCTGGCCAGCTACTAAACAGTCTTTGGCCAGATGGATCCGTTTGACTATCTGCCACGCTTATGCTGCTGCGGACCTTCCGTCCCCATCCATGGTGACTGCTCATTCTATCCAATCGGTGGGAACATTGTGGGCAGTGCGACGTGGTGTTTCTGTGGAGCAGCTGTGTAAAGAGGCAACCTGGTCCTCTGCCCATTCATTTCTGAAGTTCTATTCCTTTGACACCTTCGCCTTTCTTGATGCGGCTTTTGGGCGAAGAGTTCTCAGCGCAGCCCATGAGCATCCCCTCCCTTAGGGAATTAGCTTTGGGACATCCCAGCATAGAGCCTGATAAATCCTTTTCTTCAATTCCATACGGGACACAGGGCGCCCACCCTGACGCACCTGTCTTGCGGGACTTTGCTCTGCTTCTGGTTCTCCTATCCACATCTGTGTGCCAGTCTTCCTTCACCTGCTTCTAGCTCCTTGCCTTAGGCTTGCTAACTTAACTGAAGTGCCTGGGGCAGGGCATAGGGGGGAGCCTGGGCTGATGGGTAACAAGTGTTAGCTATGTGGTGCCCAGAATCCTATCCACCAACCTATATTCAGCGTAGAGCCTGCGGCCCCTATGGAATAAAAAAAAAAAGGATTTAACAGGTAAGCACATAAATCTCCTTTTTTTCGTTTAATATTCTGCCTATCAATTGCACTTTTGTGTGTCATTAATCTTCATATTTTAAAGAACATGCACATACTGCAGTAAAGTTAATTGCAGTTTTAATATAACATTGTTCTGTTCCAGATTCTAACTATGTGGCCTTTTGTGTTCTAGTCTAGAGCAGGCCTGTCTCTCCTGGGTTACTGCTATTTTCAGATGCAAGACTTTGTAAATGCTGCAGACTGCTATGAACAGCTAATGCAGATCAACCCTGAAGTGGACGACTACAAACTGTATTATGCTCAATCCCTATACAAGGCGTGCATGTACACAGAAGCCATGAAAGCAACATTTCTGTTGGATAACCCTGCATATCAGAGCAAGGTAAGGTTAACTGAAGTACCCAGGGGTAGACAACATTTTGCTATCAGTGTGCAGGATAAAGTTTAGTTAAACTCAGTATGCGATTCCTGCATCTTCCACATGATCATTATATGCCACCAGACCCCTCGACATGCCCTTGAAATGCCTACAGACCTGTCCACATGCCCCTTATATGAGTTCATGCTCTTCCGTATGCCCTTTCTATGCCATCAGACTCTTCCATATGTTCCTTATATGACATTGGATCCCTTTAAATGCCCCTTATTTGCCACCAAACCCCTCCACATGCCCCTTATGTGCAATACCATACTTTTCCACATGCCCCTTATATGCCATCAGACCCTCCAAAGCCCCTTGTATACCCTCAAACACCTACACATGCCCTTATATGTCATCATACCCCTCCACATTCAACTTTTATGCCATCAGACTTTTCAACATTCCCTTATACCATGAGTCCCCTCCAGATGCCCCTTTTGCCATCAGTGTCCTCAAATGCCCCAGTATTTGTCATTAAATCTCCCTCTATTGCCCCATATATGCCATCACACTCCTACACTTGCCCTTTATATGCCACCACATTCTTCCATATGCCCCCAATATGCTATATCACACTCCTCACCGTGCCCATTATAATCCTTATATGTCCATCAAAATTCCCCCCTTTTACCCTTGAGACTTGAGCCCATGCAGGGAGGTGAAACAGCACACTTTCTTCCTATGGAGGACACTGACTCTGGCCTCCCCGTGTTGTACAAAGGAGGTGGTCACGTGACCCGTCCTCTCGTCCTTCCCAACAAGCCATTGGTGCAATAACACAGCCCTGCTTCTGCTCACAGCCGGACCCAGCCAAATGTCATGCGTGCCAGGGACTGCCAACCCCTATACTACAAGAATGACAAGAAAAGAATACCATTGGGTATATTTCCTAAGTGCCAGCTTTTCAAGGCCGCCGTTTCTTAGCAGTTCTGGCCACGATTTAAACCAGGAATGTTTTGCATTATAATAGAATTCCTGTTTTAAATCCCAAAGTCAGAACTGCCAACAAGCGGCGTCTTTAAAATCTTCCGGTTAGTAAATGTACCGGCTGTAGTAGATATTACCGATGGCCGGCAGTTCAAATCCCGACAGTGGAGGCCCTGCAGGGTTGAAGATCCCGAACGTCAAAAGGTAAGTATTAACTAACACTATTCTTCCCCCTAACCCTCCTTTAGGGTTGCCTAACCTCCCCCCCAAGTGCCTAAACCCTTCCCCGCAGCCTAACCCTAAATCTCCCGGGGGGGTGCCTAACCCTAACCTCCCCCCGGGGGTGCCTAACCCTACGTCCCCTCCGGGAGCCCCTAACCTAACCCTACGTCCCCCCCTCCCCCCCGCATCTGTCCGCACCCGGCTTACCTTCGATCGGTAAGCCGGATGTCGTGCTCCCGGCGTAGGTCTAGGGATTTCGATGCCTGTCATTAGTACCTTGCCGGGGTTAGAAAGTGATTTAGACCGTCGGCTTCCTGACTACATCCCAAAGTACCCTATAAACTTGATTTGTATTGCATAATTGCAGCTCTAATATAGTTAGCTGTCTCCAGTGCTTTGAAAACTTTTGCATAAGACTCTAATTATGGCATAAAATTTGCTAAATATTTTAAAAGTGAAAGTAAAGACCTTAAAGGATATCTTATGCTGAATTCCCATGATAAAATCTATCTAGATATCTCTCTTCCGTGTATTGTAAAGCTGGCCACACATCTAAAGATTATCTGTCCAACCAGCCACCTAGTTGACTGGTTGGAATGAAAATCTGGTAACGTATGGGAGTAAATGATGATCAGCAATTTGCTCCTAAATGCCAGAAAACAGATGAAAATGGTTGTTCAGATAAGTTTGTTAAATGTTTGCTCTAAACAATTTGTTCCAACAACAGTTTTTGTCCATTTTCCGGCATTTGGGAGCAAATTGCTGATTGTCATTTGCTTTCATACCTTACCAGATTTTCATTCCAACCAATCAACTAGTTGGATGGTTGGACAGATAATCTTTAGGTGTGTGGCCAGCTTAAGTGTGGATAATGAATTCTCTCTAACATTGGGGTTGATCCTGAGTTGACCTCATGCCCATATGCCTAGCATAAGATATGAGTGAAACAGCATAGGCCGGATAAGGCTATTGCGAACAGATTTTAGACCTGTACAGATATGCATATTCAGTATATACTCCTGTCAGTGGCTGTACCAATTGCATGTGCCTGAAAGCTGGTGCAAATACAATCTGATGGTGATAGAGGTTGCCAGCATTAGCTAGCTGCTTCTGATTGATTGCGCATTCACCGCTGCTGATATGTGTTTACTACATTGCTTGTGCATATATTATACTGTTTTATGTGTGTATTTTAACAGGGTTATTTTTGTTTCATGCATGGGAATGTGAGTTTTAATTGATGTATCTAAGAGGTATTTTTACTTTAGTGTAATAGTAGATGCGCATTTTGTTATCAAAAAAGTGTTTACAAAACTGAGATTGAGGGGTATATTTACTAATGTACAGGTTTTTAGAAGTGGAAATGTTACCCATAGCAATCAATCATATTCTAGCTATTATCTTCTTAGAAGGTGCTAAATAAATGTTAAGTAGAATCTGATTGGTTGCTATGAGCAACATTTCCACTATAAAGTATGAATCGGAACGACAAATCGTGCAAAATACGTGCAAATCTTGAGTGTCCACTGACTGTAACGATACCGATGCGCTTACCCGTGGGTCATCCGTCGTATCTTCAGATCTTACCTACAGCAGGCAGGATCTGCCAATCTCGTACACGACGCACTGGAAATCGTTAAGGACGCCTGATAGATCGTTGGTCAGATTGGACACTTTTTAGCACCATATCGTGTCATGGAGTGCCGGGGAACTGCCGGGTAGAGTTCAAGGGAAATCGTTCACGATATTGCATAGTGAGCACATCGTCTAGTGTGTAGGCACCTTAAGGTTACGGCCCAGCATGTTGGTGTAAATATGTTATTTTTATGTGCGATTCAGCATCAGCTCCATTACCATCAGAATATATAAACATTTTTAGTTTTGTTGTTGTGAATGTAAATGTTCAATTAGTAAGTAGGGCCCCCTCTGAACTAATTTTATTTCTACTTTTCTATAAATATTTAGTACAATTAGAGTATAACTTATTTTGTACAGGGGTCCTTATGTCTGTTCTTAAATTATCAACTAGAAAAATGGACAGGTCACCACAGCCCACCCATGTCCTGTCCCCCAACATAAATGTGTCAGCGCTGGGTACTCCTCTGCTGGTCTATCCCATCTCTGTCGTAGCAATGTCTCAGGACAAAGCCAGTCTTGATAATTATATAGATAGGAAAACTTCAATGTTTATAATGGAACTTGAAAAATAATCAGTGAACTCATCTTAAATATATAAAATACATAGTTTTGATGCATGTTTTGGGTTCTAGATGCTGAAGTTACAAGCTTGCATCAAATATGGAGAAGAAGACCTGTCGGCAGCTAAGGTATGAAGTGAAAGTGCAAGTCCAAGTTGTCTGCATGATAAATTAGTATTAAAAACCCCATACACCAGAGACCGATCACCGTGATTCTGTGATGCAGAGATGCCGTGCTGCAGGATTGGTGCAACATGTTAGATTTCACTGATTTGCCGATCACGATCAAAATATGAGAATGAGAATTTCCCCGATCCTCCAACGGATCGCGGAACATCGTGGCCGCAGGTTGGCATTTCCGATCCCATTGCAGGATCGCGCAACCTGTCAATAGGTATTTGGGGGCCTTTAGACAGGTAGCTGTGATTTGTACTGTAAAGCCAGGTACACACTAGACAATATGTCGTCCGAATCGCGGATCGGAAGACCTATCGTCCACATCGGGCAGTCTGTAACCACCATGGCCCGTATTCAGTTTGGGAGCGAAAAGTCCGTGCTCCACATCGGAGCTTTTCCTGGGATAAAGTATCGGGCGCGTGCCCGCTTTATCCCCTGTATTCAATTTAAAATCAGCGAAAACGGGACCCGGCGAATTGGGATCTACGGGAAAAAAAATGGGAATTTTTGGGAAATAATTGTAGGACCCCCCCTAAAGATGTCCAGACATGGGGGATTACTATGGGTACCCCCATTTTTGCCTGCAAAAGAAAGTCGGGTTTTTAAATAGCCGCGGCAGGTGTTTTTTCCCGACTTTGAAGAAGTGATGCATACGTTTTTTTAAGTTGTCCCATCAAATTTGGTGTACATGAAAATGGGTGCTAGCATATTTTTAAGTCCCTAAAGTCATTTATTAAAAATTCTGCAATAGTGCACCTGCCGCTAATAGCCTATTCTAGAAAACACCTGCCGCATATTTGGAGAATACCCCTGAACCTATTTCCCTATTTATAAACACTGTTTCCACTTTTTTTTTTCACCCCAAATTTTTACTACATTTTTTTGGGGTGTGCCTATTTTTGACAGAGTTTATTTTTAAATGACATTCCCAGGGGTGCAGGCTATTTTTTTTAAGCCTGCACCCCTAAACCCCAATTCTGCACTTTTTTTCGCCATGTTAAAACATGGTGAAAACTTATCCCCCTTTTTTTTTTCAAAGAATTTTCGAACCTGCGAAAAGTCTTTGAAATTGAATACGGGGATAATTGAAATAGGCGAAAATTATGATTCCGACTTTTCGCAGTCTAATTGAATACCCCCCTTTGTCTCTGATGATGTGTGACGTCAGCATCATCGCCCAATATCTTCAGCGGGGGCCATGCTGCCGAATGTAACATGGCCCCAGCTGTTGCTCCCAGCATGCGCATTTGCCGATGCTGGCACCCCCGCCAGGACCCACCGTACGACACATAGGCTGGGTACACATCGTTAAGTGTGTACCCAGCATAACACTGTGACAACTGAAAACATTTTTGCTACTTATACTACATTATCTTTTGATTCTTTATTGTAAAATTGTTTGCATCAGAATTCACAGTGGAATGTCTTTAGTGGTACTTACTTTGGAAAATAGAATATAATTGAAAGTCAATGTTGCTGTTTTATTAGCTGTGCAAGGGTAAATCACAGTAGTGTGTTTCATCATAAAAACTAAAGTTTTAATAATGATGCTACATGTGCATCATGATTTTATTCCTTGTAACACAATGTATGAGCCTTTTCTTTATTATTCAAAAGTAACATTAGAGATGACTGCTTTTTTCTGTATGACATGATTTACAATTGTTATGCCACCTCTTAGAGTTTGGTTGAACAGATGCCTTCGGAGGATCCAGAAAGTGAGATAAATTTGGGATGTTTGCTGTATAAGGAAGGACAGTTTGAAGAGGCATGCAAGAAATTCCTTACTGCCATGCAGGTTGTAGGATATAAACAAGGTAAATAGAATAGTGTTTAATTAAATTTACTATTAGCATTGGTCTAGGGACTTTCCATAGATTGTCCTTCACTAACTGCTAAATCTCATGTTTGAACCGATTGTCACATGTATATAGCATGAATTTTGTCTTATTTAGTCTTAATAATCACTCAATACAAAGCTCCTATGCTGTTTCTCTTGAAAACTGTAACTATAACGGATTTATAAGTAAGAGTTGCTAAAATGGCAGGGCGCGGCGCCCCACTGAAACAACCTAGCGGGAACGCTATGTTCCCGCTAGACAGGGCACTAAGGTGTGGGTAGGGATGCTCTGCGCGCACCGAAGGCGCGTACGCTCCCAAAAAGGGGGAGTGATTGGCTGGGGAGGGGGCATGTCGTTGTGATGCCACCAATTCATAAGACTTGCCCAGCACTTACAGAGGTGCTGGGCTTCCACCAAGCTCTCCCCTCACTATGAATATGAACTATTCACCCAGCGCGCTCAGTAAAAGCAACTTTTACCACCCGCGGGACACTGCGGCCCATGGGTGGGGTTGGCACAGGGCAGGTTATTGTAGCTGGGCTGTTTTGCAACTTTAAAATTGGACAGGATGCGGTGCCCCTCTAAAGCAGCCTAACGAGAATACTAGTTGCAATAAAAGCAAATCAGTTATATTGCTAATATGTTTCTAAATGTGCTATTTGTTCAGTATATAAAGGCACAGCAGTTTGCATACATATATCTAGACCATGTGGTCTCATTAGCCTTCTGTATACTACCAAGTGGTAATTCAATTATTAATCATATTTTAATATTCTTTTATAAATATAGCTAATACTCTAACAGCTATAATTTATTGAATTATAATATGTTAACTTGTAACCCAAAGTAAATTAATGAAATCAAAATATATTATTAATGCACAATATAATACCAAAAGTTGCAAAACTGATTAAATCTGTGTCATTGGAAAAAAAAAGTTCAGACCCCCTAGTGTGGACTATTATGCAAGTGCAGTGCAGTGCTTTTTTAAGGGAAAAATGTATGACAAAGTTGCATCACATATTATATAGGTATGTATGCATAGTTTATATAGCACCATTTGTCCACATCTCTTTGCATGGTTACAGAATACAGACAAGGGAATTAGTACAAATTACATAGTTTGATAATAGTGGGGTCAAACAAAACTCCAAGCACAGTAGATAATTCTTGCTGCAGCAATTTGAATGGATTGTTGGTGGGCATGATGTGATGCAAGGAGACCAGATAAAATGAGATTATAGTAGTCAGTATGTGACATAATTATGGCATGCAGTAATATTTATGGGTTGTAAGACGAAAAAAAGGAGCATATTGTCAATCTTTGCCCACAATGGACTTTGAGAAAAGGATTTAACATAAGTACAAAAATCCAATTTTTTCAAGCATTCAATTCGGAGACACTGGTTAAAGTAGGAATGTCCTAAGCTCTTAAGGTGCATACACATGTAACGATTTTGTATCCAACTATTTTCTTGTAGATTCTCCCTTGAAAAAGTGAACGATTTTTGAAGTGTAGTGAACGATTTTTACAACGATGAACGAAAACTGTTGCTTCCCTTAATGAAAATGGTTATGTTGGAAAGTCTGAAATGGACAATGAACGATAACTACAAACGGGAGGACGCTTGAACGATTGACGTTAACGACAAATCGTTGAAAAAATCGTTCCGTGCGTATGCACCTTAAGACTATGTTTAGAATTAGCAGTGCCCAGCATCTTAGTGTTATGGATGTACCCAGTAAACCGGAATCCACAGAAAGTTTTACCTGGAGTAATGGCAGCAGGCAAGGTAGGGGTTAATAGCTGAAGCAAATGGGTGCAGGTGTGTGCTAGAGTCCGCTGCAGTAAACTAGCTGGAAGATCAGAAGTCTAGTAATTAATCTGTACAGGTGGACATGCACAGAAACAGTCAGGATGCAGATCTGGATTGTAGCAGGCCAACTTTTCAAGATGCAGGCTGGAACAATGCCAAAGCAGCAATGCAGGATTTGGACTTGGTTGTGGCAGGCCAGCTACTCAGGATGCAGGTGTGAATAATGTTGTACATGAACTTGGTTGTGGCAGGCCAGCTACTCAGGATGCATGTGTGAATAATGTTGTACCTGCAATGTTGAATATGGCCTTGATTGTGGCAGGCCAGCTATTCAGGATGCAGGTGGGAGTTTGTAACAGAACCAGTACTTGATATTGTTGAGCTGATGGCGGATGCAGGTTAAAATTTGTAGCAGAACTTGTACTTGATATAGATGAACTTGGCAGGATGAATCCACAGGTACACATAGGGACTAGACACAAATTGGAGGTGACACAAAAGGTAAGCTGGAGGGTCTTGGCAAGGCACAGATACGTAGCTGGGATGAACACGGGAACAGGGCAGAATCCCGCAGGACACAGGAGTTGGACTGGCAGGGACAGGACACGGACCCCCAGACCCCCAAACTCAACGGCGTCCAGCGCCATTATGGTCCAGTCCCAGATGAAGAATGGGTGGCCTCTCAGCAACCGTAGATCCACCCTTGGGAACAGTCTGAAGAGCTGGCTCAACAGTTGCTGATGAAATTAGTTATATCTGGAGTGCCCTCCAATGAAACTATACAAATTGCTCCATCTCAAAAGTGGAGACCATCTTCCTGTAACTGTCTTGACCAGGTGAACCAACAAATGCCTGCAATCTAACAGGGACTCTAACATTATTTGAATTTTGTTATCCAGAAAGAACACCACTGCTGATGGGTGTTGAACAGAATGCCCAGAAAGCTCATCTGCTCTGGTGGAGTTAGGTTGAATTTCTTATATTAAGAATCCAACCATGATATTCAATGGTCTTGGCTGTCTCCAGAACAAGAGCCTTCAGTAAGCCCTGGGAATCTCCTTTGATAAGCAGATCATCCAGGTAAAGCATGATGATCACCCCTCTGGATCTAAGAACGGCAACCGTCACTGCTGTGATCTTTATGAACATCCCTGGTGCTATTGACGGGCCGAAGAGGAGACACTCCAGATTTAGAACATGCAAGTGCATGTCGATGATTTCCCCAATTTACGATGCCTCAACTAGTTGTCTGTGGTGGAATTAAACAAACCACTGGTACTAGAAAAATAGGAACAGAGAACTGACCCCTCTTGGTCTAACTCCTTGCTTATTAGGCTGAAAGGTGTAAAACCTAGGAACCTTGCGTCCAGGGGCATTAACAGGCGGAAAAGAACTCTTATCACCTGTGGCCAGAGAAATTATCTTACCCAGTTAGCGATCAAACAGAGCCTTCCCAGAATAAGGAAGTCCACTTGAATAGCACCGATTTTCAAACTACAAAACCAGTATTCCGGTTCTGGTATTCTGTAGATTCTGGCATGGGGCCCAAGGTATTAACTGAGGAGTGCAGGAAACGGGGAGGCTTCAAGATACCACGACTCATAGGTAAAACAGGTACTGGCAGACTAGAGACATTAGGAATCACGGACCAGAACAATGCAAGGATACTAGAATTGGAACAGGAACCCAAACCACCGGGCAGCCACTCTCCTAATGGTCCAAAGACTAATCAGGCCAGAGAACTACTCCAGTGACAAGAAGAACCTGAACTCAAAACAGTATAGTACTGAAAGTCTGGACCTGGGAACCAAGCCAGGAATCGGAGTCTTATGTAACCAGGGAAGAACTAATGAAGCTATATCCCTGGTACAGCTCTTACGCAAGACCTGGACTACAATCCGGAAGGGGAACTCGGGATAGAGAGACACTACAGGCACACACAGTACTGAACACCTTGATGCTAAAAGACTGTGACCCGATCATGCCCTCTAGACCTGGAACCCCAGCGCTGACTGTCAGCCCAAGACAAGAGCACACAGTACAGGATAACCAAAATAGTCAACCTAGATTATGCAGTAACCCACTATAGCCACAGAGCGTAGTGATACTCGCACAACGCAGAGTGGAATCCACGCAGGTGATAAGATGTGTGGCAACATCAGATGGTATGCACCGCAGTTACACTGGCAGAGCTGGAGTTGGAAGCGGTCTGTGTGCAGTGTGGGAGCCGCAGCGCTGAGAGATGGTACACAGCGGTAGATGGAATGCAGACAACAGCAAGCGGTTTGTGCAGCGTGGAAGCTGCGGCACTGAGATGGTATACAGCGGTGATGGTAAACAGTCCCGGTGGTTATCTGTATGCGGCGTGGAAGCCGCAGCGCTGAGAGACAAACAGTGATGGTACAAGTGGGTAATGGTGGAGTTTCTGCAAGGAGTATCCACAGAAGAAAGCTCTGGAGACACTGAGCCTGGAACAATGTTCAGGCAATGAGTCTTTCCTAGGCCTGAAACTACAGTATATAGGGAGTGGTAACAGGTGATTGGTCAGGCTGACCAGGTGAGCAGCCAGGTGAGCGGTAATCACTGGGATTGTCTGTTGGAGGCTTTAGACACAACAATGAATTAATGTTTAGCCCTGTATGGGCGGCTAAGACCACGATTCGTTATAACCTGAGGGCAGTGGCAATAAAGTGTGTGCTTAAGACAGCCAAGTCCCTGAAAGCCTACAGAAGTTTACAGGGGAAAGAGCTTCACCATTTGCTAGTAAATTTAAAGTGCCCATTGCTCCTGTCGCTCATGGCACTCTATACCACATTGTTTTTAGTGTCCCCCAATTGGATGTTAGCGAAATCTAATAAGATTTTGTGATTGTTAGAAAGGGGGTAGTAGAAAAAAGAGACAAGTCAAGTATGACACCAAGACAGCAACCTGGGAAACTGACTCAGTGGAGGTGTCAGCAACTTTAACTGCAAGGACAGATTAGGGATGAAGATTAGAACCTATTTTTGGTGATTTTTGTTTGTACCTCAGGTGTATTTTCTTCTACTGAAAAATAGATTGTCATCAGCATAAAGGTTATAGTGTATAAAGGGAATATAGTATAGGCCCTAGCACTGATCCCTGAGTTATATTGAGTCTACGTAACAGCTGAAAATAGTTTTCGAAGGAGATTCTAAAGGAAAGACTAAAGTAACATTAGAAGAGACAAAAAAGTGTAGTGTAATGAGGCCCATCTGAAAGTGGAGAAAGGAGAGGGTGCTCCATCGTGTCAAATGTTACTAACAGATCTAAGAGCATTAGCATAGAGTACTTACTTTTACATTTAGCTGTATGCTATTGGCCACTTTTGTAAGAACAGTTTTTGTCGAGTGATCTGTACAAATTCTAGATTGGAGAGGTTCAGCTAAGCTATGGGTATCTAGAAATTCAGTTCATTTAATGTGGTCCATTCTGCAGATTATAGTCTTTGAGGAGGATAGTACAGATAACACTTCAGCTTCAGTAATGTTGGCAAATGTGTAGAAGGAGGAGAGGGGTTAAAGGAAGTGACATACACACGTGTCCTCGATCGTCTAGTGTCCATATTACATGTAGCGCGCCCAGCTAGTTGCGTCTCATATGCCCATGCCCAGATGCATCATAATGTATTCAGTCGCAAAGTGGCGTATTCAGTCACAGCATAGTCTACTGAGACACCAGAGCTTTTAATACTGGTTTACGTCCATCAGATGTCTCCTTTTGATAAACGTCATTGCGCTTACATGAAATACAGTATACAGTATCCAATGTAGTGAAATGATGCTTTTAGCTGTGATTTAGAATGTAGCGACTGTGAATAAAATATGCAAACGTTGCAGTCACAGGGACTGGTATGGAAGCGTTTCAGATCCGCTACTTGTGTACACAGTCGCTATGAAGTAGCACACGCAGATGCACTGTAATCACCTGAGCAGCAGTGAACAGGGATTTTATTTGTTTTGTTCCTGCGAAAAATGTGAACAACGGACTTCTAATAAGTCACACACACAGTAACTCTTTGCAATAACATTGAGAAGCTAAGGGCATATTTACAATTACTCCCTGGAAAAATAATCAATAAAGTGGGATGTGAGAGGACAAATATTTTATTACAGTAAATTGCATCACCAGGGGGGGGGGGGTGCAACACCTGAATGCTATAGGTGGCTACAGTGGGTTAGTGATATGGTCAGTGCTGAACAGCGTTCAACTGGGTTTCAGTTCCTGTTATTTTATTGATTTTCTTATAAATATTATATTATATACAGTACTATATATTTTATATTGCTTGTTCCTTCAAAAAAGTTGCAAATTCAACTGCTTATAAGTCACACAGCCCTGTGCAAAAAAAAACATGTTGCTCTCCATTACTAAGCATGGATATTCTTAACCCTGAACTGTAAAAGCGGAGTTTAGGAACCTTTGCAGTAAGATATGTACATACAGTATTGAGATAAAAACTTAAGGGTATATTTACTAAAGTGCGGGTTTATGGAAGTGAAGGTGTTCCCCATGGCAACCAATCAGATTGTCAGGATTCTGCCTGGGAACGGCCGTTACTCACTGCGGCGTCGGCTTCCCCTGATCAGCCTTGCAGTCAGACACCAGGTGCAGCGGCGGGTGACACGCTGAGTATTCTCCCAAGGGCCTGGTGAAGACTCCATTGCAGAGTTCCCACGGCTGCAGTCAAGGGCACAGCCATTTTGTCTGTATCACCTGATCGGATCTTCCTCCAATGGTAGCCTTGCCAGCTGACAGATGACTCTCTCCTTCAATGGACAGCTACCTAAGGGTATAAAGCAGGACTCCAGGAAACAGGAAGTTGCCTGAACAACTTCTCTTCTCCAGTGGCTGTTAACATCAGATCGCTGTTCCAGGCTCCACGCTGTTGTATCCTCAGTGCCCTTTCACTAGTGTCAGTGATATTCTCCAGTGTTACTAGCATCGGTCACTACCGATATTCTCCAGCGTGCTACATCGTTCCCTACCGATATTCTACAGTGTTACCAGCATCGGTCACTACCTGGGGCTTGCGGTTGCCGAGACCCAACCTTAGGGTCTCGTCACAAGCCCCAATGGTTGCGATGGTTTTGACCATCGCGATCATCAACCTGGTCGGTCACTAAAGCTGTGGGTGGTAACCCACAGCTTAGCTAGCGACCAGGAAGCTGCACTTGAACAGTCAAACGGCCACCCTCATTCAGAGCGAGCGCTCACTTCTTGCGACCGCCTCTGAATGAGGGCCCATATCTCACTTGGAGGGGTCACTGGCGAAAACCACCAACGGGTTAGACTCCGCGCCTCTGGTCAGGTCTCATCAACGCCTGGAATTAGCTGAGGAGGAAATCATATATACTATACTTTCTCCTGATTTACTGCTGCCTTCCTGCCTAGTCCCTTCGGCTCCCAGTCCCCTTACTGGAAACCTCTAAGGCCAGGTCGTAACACAGATTCTACTTATCATTTATCTTGTACCTTCTATAAGATAGTAGCTATAATCTGACTGATTGCTATGGGCAACACATGCACTTCTGTAAATCCGCACTTTAGTAAATATACCCCTTAGTGCAGTGGTTCCCAAACTTTTTCAGTTCGAGGCACCCTTCGGGTCTCCATAATTTTTTCAAGGCACCCCTAAGCCAAAATAATTACAGAGGTGCCCTATGTTTTAAGTAGTTGGGTCAAAATAATGTAATAAGTATTTAAAGCAGAAAGAGAAAAAAGAAAGAGAAAACTGTGCTTCCTCTCCGTCTCTTTCCTATTGCTCCCTCCATCTCTCTCCCATTGCCCCTTCCATATCTTTCTCTTTGCCCCCTCCGTCTCTCTCCTATTACTCCCTCTGTATCTCTCCTCTTGCCCCCTCCATTTCTCTCTCCCATTGCCCCCTCCATGTCTCTCTCCCTTTGCCCCCTCCATATCTCTCTCCATTTCCCCCTCCATATCTCTCTCCATTTGCCATCTCCATATCTCTCTTCATTTGCCCCCTCCATATCTTTCTCCATTTGCCCCTCCATCTACCTCCCTTTGCCCCCCTCCATGTCTCTCCCTTTGCCCCCTCCATGTCTCTCCCTTCACCCCCCTCCATGTCTCTCCCTTTGCCCATCCATGTCTCTCCATTTTCCCCCTCCATGCCTCTCCATTTTCCTCCTCCATGCCTCTCCATTTGCCCCCTCCATGTCTCTCCCTTTGCCATCTCCATGTATCTCATTTTGGTACCTCCATGCCTCTCAATTTGCTCCCTCCATGTCTCTCCCTTTGCCATCTTCATGTCTCTCCCTTTGGCACCTCCATGTCTCTACATTTGCCCCTCCATGCCTCTCCATTTGCCTCTCTCCATGTCTTTCCCCCTTACTTACCTTTAGTTGTGCTGCCACTCCATTACCCCTCCAGGCGCCGCAACTCCATAGCATCGCTTGGTACTTATGGCGGGGGTCCCGGGGACCTTGCTAGCTGGCCTCGCCGAGGACCCCAGACTACAACTCTGGACTTAGGGGACAGGTAAGGTGGGTTACCGCTTGCGGTAGCCCGCGGCTGAGCAGCCTTACCTCCGGTCTCGGGACAGACCGGAGATGCTGAAAGTGAACATCGACCTCGACCGCGTGATCCACTAGACCACCAGGGTACATATGGTGCTGGAATCCAGTGTCCCGGTGGTCAAAAATCAGCCAGGGGAGGTCAGCTTTCCCTATTACAGCGGCCCCTCCCCCAGCTCAAGGCGCCATTCCACCGCGATCGGGACGCTGCTCTCCACCTTGGACCCCACCTCCTCACAGGTCTCTGGTGGCCATTTTCTGCAGGCTCAGCCACAGCTCTCTGGAAAATGCTGGGTCTGGTTACGCTATAGCTTACCAGACATTGCGTCTGAGTAGTTGAATGTAGCTCCCTTTTGCAGTTAGTGTTTTTCTGCATAGTATGTCACATTTGCTAGCTCCGTCGGTCTGTATGATTTTTCTAATCTGTTAGCCTATGCCTTTCCCTTTCCTCTCCCTATAACCCTATCATACTGGTGTATTCAGGGTCAACTAACAGTATGTGACAGCCTTCACTTTTACCTATAAATGTGAAGGCTGTCACATACTGTTTGGTTGCACTCTACACAGTATCATATCCCGTGCTGTGCTCTCCTGCAGCTTATTTAAGCATAGGCAGGATCACTATACTACATACCCATTTGTATACACTGTCGCATAATAGCGTTTGCATACCCATTTGTATTTGGTGTATTCTGTCGCATAATAGCGTTTGCATACCCATTTGTATTTGGTGTATGCAGTCGCACAATAGCGTCTGCATACCCATTTGTATTTGGTGTATTCTGTTGCATATTAGTGTATACTCTGCGACTATGTCTAACAAAGGCAAAAGTTGCAAGCAAGCGATTACACCTACATTGCTCTCATGCAAATTCTATGTAGCAAGTTCGAATGAGCAGGATGTTGTCCAGGGCGGACTATGTACAACGTGTTATATTACACCAGGTACATCTTCTTCCCTTGCCCAGGAGCCTCCTTGGGCGTCCCTGACTCAAGTGTTAGCTACTATTGCGGACCACCTGACAGTCCCGGCAGTAAATCCCCCTATGGGGTTGCCTCAACAGGTACAGGCAGTACTGGTGCCTCCATGGGTTGATGTCCTCTCTACTTTGGTACACAGTCTAGCAGCTCCCTCTACAGGCTTTCAAAATATGTTGCAAAGTGAGAAGCCCCTTCCCAGTAAACCTACCAAGCATACTGTGTTGTCAGAGTCTACGCAACAGAATCTGAGATATCAGCTGAGGCTTAAGACGCTGACAATCTCTCTGATACTGAATCTCCCTCAGGGGAAGGAGAGCATCAATCTAAAATTATAATTAATATACCTGAATTGGTGCGAGCCGTCGGATCTATGCTCCAAATAGAAGACGATGAGCCCACCCCCAAATCAAAGCACCCACTCTTTAAACGACAAACAGTGGCTTCAACAGAGTTTCCTCTCTTTGATCAACTAGTCGAACACATGGCAGCAGTTTGGCAGATTCATGGTAAAAACACCTGACATATTCTTACCCTTTTCCTGTAGCTCATTGTGCAAAATGGGAGGCTCCTCCAGTAGTAGATTCCCATGTTATACGATTGATTAAAAGCTCCACTTTACCTCTCCCTAAAGCTTCCTCACTAGAGGATCCTACAGATAGAAAGAATAACAGAAAAAAGAAGATTCCCTCCAGCACACTGCAGCAATATTAGCAAAAATACTTGAATCCTACATGATAATAGAAATTCAGAGGTATTGGTTGCACACATTTGCAAATATATGATTAAGCTCAGGGCCAGCGTCAAGGCTCCTCCATACTGGCGTCCCTAACATTCTTTCATTCTTTTTTCTGTGGTTCAGTATAAACCGCGCCCTTTACAAGCACCTGAGCAATATCATTAAGCTGATGTGAGCGACCACCCTACTTTATTTTTGCAGATAGAAAGAATAAGTCTGGCCTTAAATCTGTATGCTCTTTGTCAGGGGCTATTGCTTGCCCGACCATATTGCCTGTGTGGCTAAAGCAATTGAGGACTGGGTAGACGCTGTAGAAGAGTCTCTTCCCTCAGAGGCTTCTCAGGATCAAATGTCCTATATAGCTCACATAAGAGATGCAGCTTCATATATTGGTGAAGCGACTTTGAATGCTAGTCTACTGGCACCAGCCGCACTCTTTGGCTGCGGTCATGGAAGGCGGCTGCAGACTCTAAGAAGGCCTTACAATGGAGAAATCTTGTTTGGCACCAACTTCTATAAGATTGTGGCCACATTGGCAGCATCAAAAACTGCTTTTCTGCCATCAGCAACTACTGCAAAGCCTCAGACATAGTCCTTTAGGTCCTTTCGTCCCCAAGGCAAACCTAAGGGTCAGTCCTTTTTTAGACAGTTGGCTTCTACTAGGGCCACAAAGCCTAGGACCAAGCAGACCTGGGCCACCAGACGTCCTGCTTCAGCCTTCAGCCTGTCGGGGCGGAGTAGGAGGCCAACTTCTTCAGTATGCCCAGGAATGGCGTCAGACCACCACAGATGCTTGGGTAAGAGAAGTGGTCTCTCACGGGTCGCCCTCTCATTTCTAAGCCGGCCACCCCACCAGTTCTTCTACACAGGCCCTTAATCAGACCCGAACAAGGCCCTGCTTATCCAGAAAGCCATTCAGTCCTTGCTACAAGCGGGGGTAATAGTTCCAGTCCCGCTGTAACAGCGAGGAAACGGTTATTTTTCTACTCTGTTTTTGGGGCAGAAACCAAATGGGTCTTATCGGCCTATCCTCAACCTCAAATCCCTGTACAAATTCATAAGGGTGCCCAGGTTTCGCATTGTAACCCTGTGCTCTATTGTACTGGCTTTGGAGCCTGGGGACTTTATGGTATCTCTGGATATTCAGAACGCATACCTACATGTACCTATAGTGCCCTCTCATCAGCGATATCTCCGGTTTGCTGTACTACAGCAACATTTACAATTTCAAGCTCTGCCCTTTGGACTTTCTACAGCTCCACGGGTCTTTACTAAAATTATAGCGGTCATGGCGGCCCACCTGTGTTGTCAGGGAATCAGATTGCTGTCATACCTAGATGACCTCTTGCTCTTAGCAAGCTCCTCAGAGGTTCTTCAACGCCATCTTCCAGTAACCATTGCCTTCCTGAAAAAGGCATGGCTGGTTAATCAATTGGAAGAAGTCCTCCCTGGACCCTTCACAGAGGATGTCCAGCTAATCCTGTCCAGGTGGAAAGGGTTGCCCCATCGGATCAAAGCTCAGATGATGGTTCTCTCTCCAGAGGGTCATCTGTCCCTCTCCTGGTTGCTACAGATGTCCCATTTAACCAAAGGTCACCCTTTTTGGATCGGGTACTCATTACAACAGACGCCAGTCTCTGGGGCTGGGGCACAGTGACTGGTCAACGCTCCTTCCAGGGACGTTGGATATCGGTCGAGTAGACTTTGCCAATCAGTGTATTTGAACTTTGTGCCATCTACAAAGCCCTCACTCTGGTTTAGGACATTCTTCAGGGCAAACCTGTACAAGTTCAGACCAACAACGCCACAGCAGTGGCCTACATCAATCACCAGGGAGGCACTCGAAGTCAGTCAGCAATGGCAGAAGTGTCACGCATTCTCACATGGGCCGAAAGTCACCTCCCGGCTATCTCCGCAGTGTTAATTTCGGGAGTTCTAAACTATGAAGCGGACTTCCTCAGCTGTCATGACGTGCATGCCGGGGAATGGTCTCTCCACACAGAAGTCTTTCAACTACTAGTGGACAAGTGGGGCCTACCAGAGGTGGACCTCGCTGAAGGTACTGTCTCTGCTCTGTCCATTTAGTTCCAGCATAGAACTGCTTCACTGTCAGATGTCCACACCTTCCTTCAAGGTGTTCTCCTCATACAACCTCCCTTTGTCCCCCCTGTGGCTCCATGGGATTTGTCAGTGGTCCTTCAGATCCTACAGGGCACTCCTTTTGAACCTTTGGAATCTGTGGATCTCAACTGGCTATGGCATCCACCCGACGGGTGTCAGATGTAGGGGCGCTCTCATGACGCTCCCCATTTCTAATCTTCCATCAGGACAGGGCTGTTCTCCGAACTCGACCTGGTTTCCTTCCAAAAGTGGTTACTCGTTTCCATATTAATGAGGAAATCGTAGTCCCGGCCTTCGATTCACCAGACCTCTCGGCAGGTGGGGCCTCCATGGAAGTGGTCCGTGCTCTCAGTATCTAATTGGACCATACCAGTTTTTTGAGGAAAACAGACTCCCTATTTGTTCTCTATGGATTTCACAAGAAGAGACGCCCAGCCAATAAACAGACATTGGCCAGATGGCGTCGCATGACTATCTCACAGGCCTACACGCAGGCAGGCCTTCCTGTAACTGCTACTGTCACTGCTCATTTCACTCTCTCTGTGGGCCCCTCGTGGGCAGCACGCCGTGGTGCCTCAGCTGCACAGCTTTGTAAGACGGCCACGTGGTTTCTGCCCACACCTTTCTTAGGTTTTATGCCTTCGATACCTTTGCCTCTCAGGATGCTTCATTTGAATGCCGGATTCTCCTCTCAGCTAAGGAGCTTCCCCACCCTAGAATACTGCTATGGGACACTTTCCCATGATATCCCTGTGGATCCCTATGGACCTTGAAGAAGAAAATGAGAGTTATGGTAAAACTTACCTTTGTTAACTCTCATTCTTCAAAGTCCACAGTGCGTCCACCCTGACGCCCCTGGCTTCTCTGGGTTGGGTTTCCTGGTCACCGGTTTCCCGTCTCTTTGATGTGAGAGTGTGATTCACTGTGTACCAGTTTTCCTTCTCTCCTTTCCTTCTCCTGCCTTGGGCTTGTTAACTAACTGATTTGCCTCTGGCTCAGGGGCGGGGTATAGGGGGGAGGGACCATTGTATCCTGGCTGTTTAAAGCTTAACTGTTTGGTGTCTGGTCCTTATCTACCACCTACACCTCATGGTATCCCCATGGACTTCGAAGACAGAGTTAACAAAGGTAAGTTTTACCATAACTCTCATTTTACACAAAAATAAAAAAATACACTATCCGGCCTCTTTAGGCCCCCAGCCACCGCGGCCCCCCAGTGGCAGCGAGTCGACACCGCAGGTAGCCGCAGCACACAGTTTGGGAACCACTGCCTTAGTGTCTTGATTGTCAATAGCTCACATGCAGTGCAATAATTAACATTTTAAAAATATATGTAATATAATATTGATAACAAAATCAAAATTATTTTCAAATTCTCCTTAATGGGAATTGTACCCCAGTTGAATGCTATGTTAAGCATTGACCATACCACTAACCCTCTGTAGCCACCTATTCAGGTGCTGCACCCCCCCCCTTGTAATGCCATTTACTGTAATAAAATATTTGTCCTCTCCCACCCCACTTTATTGGCTATTCTCACTGTGCGACTGTGGCCCTGATTCAGAGCCGGACGCTCTGACAGAGCGCTCGCTCTGAATCAGGGCCGTCCTTCTGGATTTTTATAGCGGCCTATTGGCCGCTCTTATAGTTGTGGGTGTCCATCCACAGCTATAGCGAGCGGCCAGGAAGATGGTCGCGTTGGTCAAGACCATCGCGACCATCGGGCTTGTGACGAGATCCTTGTGGTAGGATCTCGTTGCCGCAAGCCCTGGAGTGCTTTCGGCTCTGTCAGAGCCGAGAGCATTCCCACTTGTGCTATCAGTGGGGCTGGCCCCAGAGGGTAGTCGTTCCCATGGGAACGCCTCCGTCTGGGCAGCCACGCCCCGGCACGCCCACCAAAGGGGGCGTTCTGTCACTCACCATTGACAGCATGCCCCCTTTGTAGCGAGACCCGGAGCGACGGCTTGGCCGTCGCTATCCTGGTCTCGCGCATGCGCACCATGGAGCCGGCTCCCTCGTGCGCCTGCACACTGGGCCAACATCGACCCACTTGCGAGTGCTCAGCGCTCGCGAGCGGGTCTGAATCAGGCCCTGTATACGATAGCCTCTGTACACTTTCAAAAGCTACATGTTCTGTAATGAGCCCACAGACTGGTACAGGAACTAATATGTTTCAAACCGTATTCTTAAATCCTTTCTACCTCTTCTGTAGCTATGTAGCCATACGCCAGCTGTTTATATTCTTGTCATTTAACTTGAAGTGACTTCAAACATTCACATATTTTACAGTAAGGAGCAGAGTAGAGCAGAGTATTGCTTATATAACACAATGGACCTCATTCAGAGGCGGTCGTCAGTTGCAAGCGGTCGCCCTGGGTCTCGCGCATTTGCACAACGGAGCCAGCTCCGTTGTGCGCATGCTCAGTGGGGCAACATCGAGTCGGTTGCGAGCGCTCAGCGCTTGCAACTGACTCTGAATGATCCCCAATGTGCTTGTATGTTTTATAAATTAAATATCATTCTAATTTTATTGTAAGTTTAACACTCTAATGCCCCATATCCACTACATGATTAATGAGCGATAACGTTCAATCGTTCGTTATATTGTGCAGTGGACATTGAGCATACACTGAACAATATATCGTTCAGTGTGGGCACCCTCCTTCATCCTCAAACCTGCACAACCTGACGATGTCGTGAGGTTGGACAGCAAGTTCAGGCGATGACCGATGGTGTCAATGACCAGCGGGATCGCTTATCGCTGGTCACAGCATATCCACTGCACGATATTGCGGACGATGAACCATAACAATATCGTTCAATAGTTCATTTATATTGTGTAATGGATACGAGGCTTAACCTGTCTATAAGCTTGTAATGATACTGCTGCGGTGTAATGTACTGTAATAGCTTGTAATGATACTGGTGCGGTGTAATGTACTGTAGTAGCTTGTAATGATACTGCTGCGGTGTAATGTGCTGTAGTAGCTTGTAATGATACTGCTGCGGTGTAATATAGTAGAAGCAGTGCTTGAAAATTAAAAGACGACTACTTTGCAATTACGTTTTTGTTAATTTAATTATATTTTTCTCTGTTTCTATCTTTATCTGGACAGATTTATCCTACAACATTGCTTTATGTTACTATAGCATGAAACAATATGTGTCCGCATTGAAATACATTGCAGATATTATAGAGCATGGAATCCGAGAGCATCCCGGTAGGTGTCCTTGATAAAGTAGTATATATGTATAATGTACATCGGGGGGGGGGGAATTCAATTGTTTTTTGTGGGCGTCTTCAGTAATGGGCGTCTGTCAGAGCAATTCAATTGTTTGTCTGATAGAAGCCCATTAGCTGCGGCAGACACATTTCCCTGGTATTATATAACAAGACCTATTTGGTTGATAAGGGGCCCATGCCACATGGTCTGCTAGTGGTTAGGTTGGATCGATCTGATTGGCTGTTTCTTTTGAATTTTTTTTCAGTGCTTGTAACAATCTGCGGGCCTGATTCAGCAAGGATCGCAAAGGCAAAAACACACGCACCCAGTCGATTGTTGCGTTCTACGCATGCATCGCAGTGAGCAAAACAGTCACTGCAGTGACTACGCAGACCCATCACAGTGTGATTGACAAGAAGTACCATTTGGGGGTGGTGATGGGGGGGGGGTCGGTGAAACGCAGGCGTGCCAGTGCATTTCAGCGCCGTTACATACGCAGCCTGAGCTCTAGATACCGACAGGAAGTTTAGCAGTTAGTGTGTGGATCTGATGGTACTCGATAGTACCGATGTTTTTGCAGACTTGCAAGGTATTACGGATGTGAGTAAAGGGAAGTGGGCCGTCTTTATGTTGTGCTGTGGTGGCAATGCTATCGCAGTCATTTGCATAATTTCACAGCAGAACTGCGTATGCGCTTGTTCCCGCGATCACATCAGTGATCCTTGCTGAATCAGGCCCTGTATACATTGTTTTCAAGATGGAGGCTTCAGGTAGTGAGGTTAATGTTTTAGATGAAGAAATAATGCGGGGTATGCCTTCTAACCTTGGAGAGTGTTTTTGTTGATCAGATACCCAAATGGAGGGAAATAAAAGCTGCAAAGTTCCATGACATACAGAGTCTCATGCAGTTTATACCACTTGTTTATGCTTCATTTTATCAATCCTTCAATTCTCAGAAAGTCGAGAAACACTAGAATTTGAAAATATTGATGAGGAGTTGGATGTGATATAAAAGTTTAGATACGATTAATAATAATATTCACATATTACTCATTGACTTTTTATACATAATTTTACATAATTTTTAAATATAAATAAATATTTAGTACCTGTAATCTATACAGGTTGAGTCTCCCATATCCAAATATTCCGAAATACGGAATATTTTTAGCATGACTGAGATAGTGAAAACTTTGATTTTTGATGGTTCAATGCACACAAACTTTGTTTAAGGCACAAATTATTAAAACTAAAGTATAAAATGACCTATAGGCTGTGTGTATAAGGTGTATATGACACATAAATTAATTTCATGTATGTACTCACACTTTGTTTGAGGCACAAAATTATTGAAAATATTGTATAAAATTACCTTCAGGCTGTGTGTATAAGGTGTATATAAATCATAAATGCATTCTGTGTTTAGATTTGGGCCCTATACCTAAGACATTTCAATATGGTATGCAATTATTCCAAAATACGGAATATTCCGATATCCAAAATACCCCTGGTCCCAAGCATTTTGGATATGGGAGACTCAACCTGTATTAATTTGTATTTTATGTATTATTTATTATTATTTATTTATTAACAGTTTCTTATATAGCGCAGCAAATTCCGTTGTGCTTTACAATTTGAATTATTTAATTATTCACAATAATACAACAGATACTGTACATTTTTAAATGTTACCATCCTAATAGAACATCTGAATAAACAAGGAGCCAGATGATTGTTTACAAAATAGTGTCTCATAACTTGAATTTTCCAAGATTTGATAAGAGCAGCAGTTAACCCTATAATTTAAATTCCAGTTCAAATAAATATAAGTAGGCACCAACTTTCCACAGGAAACTACTTTTCCTAAAACTTGTTGTCCTGTAAAAAGTAATTTTGTGGTATGTGTCTCTTTTCCATAGAGCCCCTGAATTTATAAGATGATCACTTATTATGTGCAGTATGTTCATTAATACATCTCTGATTGTTCATTATAAAGATCAGGTTAATGAAGCAATGTACTACAAATTGTAAGTGCATTTATAGTAGTGTTCTGCTCTTTATATCATAAGCACCCCATGAAGTCTGTATAACCATATAAAAATGTGTATACCATGTATCTCCCTCCAGAGCTTAGTGTTGGCATGACAACAGAGGGCATTGATGTCCGTAGTGTGGGGAACACTCTGGTGCTGCACGAAACCAAACTGATTGAAGCGTTTAACCTCAAGGCTGCTATTGAATACCAGTTAAAAAATCGTAAGTCAATTCTATATAGTCTTTTTTTATGGTTTGTATTGCTGAAGTTTACTTATGCTTCCTAAGAAATATAATATTGCTTCTAAATTTAGCAAGCAATGAAAATCCACAAATGAAATACAGGAAGAAAAATATACTATCAAGTACATTCTGTTAATGTGACAATTGTGTTTATGTATTGCTAAAGGCCCTAGCCTATATAGGCATTATTTACTGTCCAGGGCCAGATTAACAATGGAGCAAATGGGACAACAGCTCCAGGCCTCCACATAAAAATAGGCCCATCATCACGACAGCATCATGATTATGATCAGATGCGCAACTGGCCATAAATCATTAGTATTAAAATCGTATTTCTATTTTCTTCACAAATTAATAAAATGTTTCTACTTTTAGCTAATTAGGGAGACTTTGGGGCTGATAGCGTAGGGTTGTACACGCCCACATGGCACTGGTCACACCCACATAGCACTGGCACCCCGCCTGGTCCCGTTTCTTACAAGGTCGGTACACACTAGACATTGTCTATTGTGTACCGCCCTTTAATCTGGGTCTACCTATGACCCAAGCGATGTGTCACGTGTCCTATGAGCACGCTGTCTGTCTCTGTATGGCTGTCAAGCAGAAGTGTGGCACTCAGTCACTGATTCCATAGTGAGTTGATATTACAGGTTCATCACCAGAATGCATGCAATAGTTCTCTGTGATCATGTATAAGCCATGGCAAGGCACTATGATCCCTTACTTTTCTGGTTGTCACTTGAAAAGTGCTTACATTGATTACAATGAATTTAGTCATTAAACACTAGCATTCTCATTTATCACACTGGAGATACCGTAATATTTTTAAAACCGTAAATCTGTAAAAATTTATCCATTTTCAGTATTGAAGAACCTGGATTGACTTACAGTATGGACTAAAAACCAAAAAAGCTTTGTGTAGGACACGCTGTAATTGTTTATGATGTCCTTGTGTTTTATGAAATTCTTTATTGCTTAAAAGAAAAGTAGACCTCTTCTTTCAAATGTGTTAACAAATTTATGTATTCAGATGATGCTGCACAGGAAGCTCTGACAGATATGCCTCCACGTTCTGAAGAGGTAAGACTGTAGTTTGGTGCATGCATTCTTATATTAGTCTATTAATTACAGTATAACCTACACAATGTTCTCTTTCCAATCTTCTGTGTATATAACGTATATCCCCTACTGTACTAAAACCGCACTAGCCCACCCCTGTTCCTCCTCCTGTCTTAATTAATATTGCCCTTGAAAGAGAATGATTAATGTTATATGCCACATTATGTGTATCATAATTATTCACCTTCTGGTTGACCAAATAGGTCAAACAGCATGTCCCTCTTTTGTCTCATCTGGGGGACACTGCAGACTGTGGGTTTAGGGAGTAGCCTAAGGAGTAGGAAGTAAATAGTAAAACTATTGTAGCGGAAACTTCAATGTTTTCTGGAGCAGAAACTGGACAGGTTTTTTTTCAGCTCATTTTAAACCTGAAGTGGCTAAACCTTCACCTTCAGGTGCAGAAATTCAAGATGGAATCTCTGTGCTCTGTCATAGCTTCCATGAAGGGGAGGATTCCTGGCAGCACTCAACATCAAAGATACCTATATGCATGTTCACATCTTGGATCGGTACCAGCAGCTTCTTCAGAGTGTGTAAAACTTATATTAAGCATTGTGAGTGCCGGGGAGTCTCGGCTTCTCACAATGCCAGATTGTCTCATGGCCTCCGACTTTCTTCATTATGGGGTCCGGTTTCTGCTTTGTCGTTCCTGTTTGAGAAGCACTTAGCCTTCATTCATGTAGAGGGTACTGCATGTACAGCTTCGTATGTTCTGCCTGTCCCGATTTGGGTCCTCAATTTGGTCTTTTAGGTGCCTTCGCAGTCTCCTTTTGAGCCTCTGGTGTCAGTTGACCTACGGTAATGTAATCAGAAGGTGGCATTTCTTTTGACCATTTCCTCTGCTAGGAGAGTTTCGAAACTGGCAGCACTGTCGGCTAGTTCTCCTCTCCTGATTTCCCACTCTGACCAGGTGGTGCTTCATACTCAGCTGTCTTTCCAACCCAAGGTGGTTTCCCGTTTTCACCTGAATCAGGAGATCATGTAACCGGCTTTTCGTCCTTCTGATCTGATGGCCCTTTCCACGTCTTGAATGTTCAGAAGTCAGACAGTCTCTCGGTCGCACAATCTCTTGGTCCTCTGACACTCACAGGCGGTTCTGGCCTGCCTCCAAGCAAACCATGGCTCACTGGATTACTTCTGCTATTAAGCAGGCTTATGTTTCTTTGGGTGAGCCTGTGCTTGACCCTATCTGGGTCCATTCTAATTTGGCAGTGAGTGCTTATCAGGCGGTGCAGCAGGGTGCCTTGGTTGAACAGTTCTAGCAGGGTGGCTCTTTGGTCCTCGGTGCACACCTTTGTAGCCAAAGTTGCCAGTTTTGGAACCACCGGCCGGGAGAACCCTAATGCCCTAAAGATCTGGGCTTCAAGAACCATGCCGTCAAATCTTGGTGCAGACACGGCCCTTGATGATGAAGGTCTGGTTGAAGAGGGAGATGGTAAGGAGCCGCTGCCAAAATGTTCTGAAGTAGAGTATACCACTGTCAATGAGGCCAGTCAGTGGCAAACGCAGGATTTTGAAAGGAGGTGTTTCCAATACTTGGTCATGAAACCAATAACAAAAACTCTAACCACAAACAGGCAGCACTCCTCAGGTACTCAATAATCCAAGCTTTTTAATCCATTACGGTGCAACGTTTCAGATGCATTTATTACAGTTTTCGTCAACGCCTTGTTTGTCTGGTGGCCCCTGAAGGCTCCCCTACGGGGGGAAACAGGACAAACCTTGAAAGGATTGGATGTTTCCTCCACTCTGGGGCCGAAAGGAACACTAAACACCTAGCCCGCTTCTATACATGTGACCTCACTGTAGCCAATGGGGATTGAAGTACACATAAACAATGAAGAAGTTGGGACGCTGATGGTCAGGACTAGATTTACTTTGATTTTGAACTAAGTGTGTTTGATTTAATTTTGTATGTTATGTAATTTCATAAATTTATAGGTTTACCTCCTATTTTATATAATTTTATGCAGTATTTTATCATTATATGTGTTCAAATTAATTCAATTAGGCACACCTGAGAACGGCTAAGTAGAAATGAAAGGCAGTATTTAAAGGATGATGTAGGGGTACTCGGACACCTTGAAAAAGCTGCACTGGAGCCTACGGGGTTGCTAATTTTATCTTTGCCCTTTTATCACACAAATTTTCTACATCAATGTTTTGATGTATGTATTGTATATGAATTTTATTTTTTATTGCCTTACATAGTATTGGTTTTTATGTTTACTGCATAGTAATAAATTGTTTAGTATTTTACTATTATCAACAAGCGCTGCTTACCAGTTATTTATTTACTACTGTGTAGGAGGCTGACTACCTCTCTTTAGCAGCGGCTTGGAATAGTGACACATGACAGTGCCCTTTTAACTATATCTAATTACTTTCTAGCCGAAAGGAATGGAACCTGGGAGACTTTTGGAGTAGAAATGGGTTTTTACACCCATGGCCTGAGAAATAATCTCCGTAAACTATAACCCTAAAAGAAACTCTGTTTCAAAGGGGATCACCGCCAAGGCATGCTTGGACCCTGGGTCAGTATTCCAATACCTAAGCCGCAGCAATCTCCTAGCCAAAACTACCAAGGCAGAGATCAGCGACTGAATTGAGATAGTATCCAACAAGGTATCACTGATATAGGCATGAACCTCTCGGATCTGTTCGCAAAGGTAACTACCTCAAAAGAGTGGTCAGACTGGACGCCTGAGACCATCTGAGCCATCCAACTGTCAATGGCCTTGAGCACCCAAGCACTAGCCAATACAGGTCGTAGAGAAACCCCCGTAAGTGTAAACAAGGATTTTAAGACAGCCTCGCTTTTCCTATCCATGTGATACTTTAGTGTAAAGAGCAAAGTGGTTTTGCTAATCTGGCAATAGGTGAGTCCACCCTGAGTGGTCTTCCCAAGATCTGGTGTCGTCCTCTGCAAAAGGGTAAACCTTTTGGGGGCCTGGAATGTAGTGTCTGGCTTAACCCAGACCCACTTGTAACACTTCACCAAAAAAGCAGGGAAAACAGACACCTGCTTCTTCTAACGTTTAAAGAAAAAATAAGAGCTGGCTTCAGAACCTGCAGAATGATGCAGATGTAGCGTTTAACAAACTGCATTAATTAAATGGACACCAGAACTTGACGGGGTCCTCATCTCACCAAGAGGTATCCTCACAGTCATGATCTACATCCCCTTCCTCCTGAGAGGAATCGGCAAACCCAGACTCATCCCCAGGAAAATTTAGAGAGCTGTAATGACTGCTGTTTGGTAGCCGTGGCCCCAGCAGATGCTACCGTCTTATTTATAGTTGTAGCAATATCAGATAGACACTTACACATAATACAGGCCCATGGTGGTTCATCTGAAGAATCAGACAGGGGCTTAGGGAGTGACTGAGCACACGGTAGAGAGTCACTAGTCTGAGACTGTCTCAGCTCAGCTATAGCATCCGCCATGGACCTGGACAACTCTGCGATTACAGACACGTCTGCAGAACTGCGGTGCATGTCACTCAGAGAGGACCTGGCTCTGTATAATTTCTTTCCACAAGTGGATAATGAAAAATAAATAGCATATCCATGCTCAGGTTTGGGAGCAATGTCTTGTTTCTCTGAGATGTTATCAGAAACACTTAAATAATCCAACTGCCTAAATCCTTATGAGGAATAGTGCAGGACAGGCTGTCTCTATAGTAGTGGTATGATTATACAGAGAAACAAGCAGCTGAAGAATTGCTATAACAGCTGGTATTTTCAATTACAGACAATATTATACATATTAAGCAGGCTATCAACAGTAATCATCTGATGCAAATGTGTCCAAATACATCTTACTTCCTTGCACGTTAAACATCCCTTCTAGTCGCGGCGTGACTCTGTAGCGCCAAGCGTCTTTTTGTGTGACTTTTTACTTTCAAATGCATCTTATTCACAAAGTGATGCAAATAGAATGCACAAACAGCTTCTGCTGATTACAGTGATATGCAGGATGCCTATATTCTGTGTGCGACTTTGGGTGTATCTGAATGCAAAATGGTACGTTACAGTGTCACAGCCGATGACACTAACGTAGTATTTCGCCTGCTGATACAGATCATTTTAATCAGCAGAAGCTGCTTGTACATACTATTCACATCGCTTTGCGTGTAAAACGCGCACATCTGTATAATCCCACAAAAAAGTATATAGCAGGTTATCAACAGTTTGCAACTGATATAATCCCACAAAAACTGCTTATCTCTGCCCCTGGGGTGAATTTGACTTGCAGCATGTTCCCCAGTCTGAATGGCATTTTTGTACTGCCACAGACCCTCTCCCTTATACTAATGGTAGTGAAGCAGCAGAAAGACCCAATCGTGGCCCTATATGGTGCTGTGTACCGGGACTAGCAGTGAGGGGTTCGCAGCCCAGCGCTACCAGGGTAACCTGTGTCTGTCCTACCTAATCCGGCGCCACCTCGGAGTGTGTTCCAGCGATGTTAGAGCCCCAGGGACCAGCTTCTGGTTTATTGAGTCTCCAGAGGCTGTCTGCAGAATAGGAGAAGGGCTGACTAGGGGCCTAGTCATCATCACTTAATGGCCCGTTACACATGCGGAAACACTAGTTTGCGCATATTTTAGGTAACGGGCCATTCATCATCAGGGGTCTGATAGGAGCACCTGATATTCAGTAAACTGTGAAAACCTAAAGTTGTCCAAGTTTGTGTGTGAGAACAAACACGTCATATGGCGCTTGTTCTCAAATCCCCGCTCCTTCCTGTCGGAAGACATTCCAGGGATGTGAAGAGGGATTAGAGCTGATCTTTCTGCCTCCCCTGCTGCTTTGCGCATGCGTGACCTCAGGGCACACATGCACAGAAGCCAATGACTGGTGGTACTAATGGCGGGGACAGCTGCTTTTTGGATTTTTTCATTGCTCTGGTGATAAGTATCCCTTGCATTGAGGTGGATACTTACATTGGGGGCCATACAGCCCCGATGATGAATAGACACCTTAGGCACTGAATGTGATAGAGGTTCATTTTTATTTTCTAGTCTAGATGAAAAGTGTGCCTGTCTCCAAAGGCAGTAAATACAAAATGAACGAGTGCCAAACTCCTTGACCCACACTCTAACCCACCTGTAATGCAGTGTCCACCAGCTGGATGATAGAGGAATTGCTGGGGGACAGTGTGTTCCCTCTCTGGTTATTTGATGTGTTGGTTGTGCCTGTTGCACGTTGTGTTCTCCTTTAGAGAAATGCAGAATTCTGCTATAACTTAACATGGAAATTGTCTGATATCTGCATACGATTTTAGAGCATGCTTACTAAAAATTTGGTTTTAAATCTTCAATGTGGAAGGGACATGAGTGCACCATGATGAAACTGACTCTTTGTATCTCCTTCTTTTTTGTTGTATATGTATTTTAGTCAGTTGTTGGTAACCACCAAATAATTATATGTAAGCAAGAAATATTTTTTGATGTGTGAAAATTAATTTGGTAAAATCCCTTATTAGTAATTTATGCATTTATCCGTTCAAATTTCTTTGTGCAGAATATATTCTCTATTCGTTACTCCTTTAGGCTTTGTTAGGTTAATAACAGGCTGGCTGGAAGAGGTGGGAGGGCTTAGAAGGGGGATTTGGGAGTTTCAGCTTCAATAGTCCAACTGTTCAGTGCCTTCCATTCAGCTTCCCCACTAAATCCGCAGTCTGCAATGTCCCACATAAACTACTAATTTATTTGGGCAGTTTTAACAGTGGTTTTATGGCAGTTTCCTAAACTGCTGTTTAGGAAATTGGATCGGTTTCAATGTACTGCATTGTAAAATCGGGACAGCATTGTGTAGCAGGTGGTTTCTAAAGTGGTGGTTTTACAGCAGTTTCGACTGAAATCAACATTTCACTAATGCGCCGGTAAAACAACCAAAACCCGGCGGTCTATTAAAACTGCTGCTTAGTAAATTTTCCCCTAGATGGCAATATATGCTCTGTGAACAGGCAGTGCTGAATCAGAGCATAACAGACACAGGGAGGAATTAAATTCCCGACACAGACACATGTGCCATTCAAGATATGTACATCGCTTCCTGCCAGCATCACAATTTTTCTGTCGCACTTCATAGAGGAGCGAGTGAAAACTTGCAATGTTAGCACTACTGTAATTGGTTGATATGTGGGACGACTGGCGGCATAATTTACCAAAATGAATTCCCCCCATAGACCCACATCCATAGATAATTCTATGGACTGTCTGCATGCTGATGAAGTCATTGATAGGCAGAGCAGCGGTATCCTTTGTATTAACTTAGGTCTTGATTTCTTTTCAGGAACTCGATCCAGTTACTCTTCATAATCAGGCCTTGATGAACATGGATGCCAAACCCACAGAGGGATTTGAGAAGCTACAGTTCTTGTTGCAGCAAAATCCTTTCCCTCCTGAGACATTTGGAAATCTATTACTTTTATACTGCAAGTATGAGGTAATATGGGTCATTGGATTTGCTATCTTTATATGAAATTATACTGCCTTTGAACTGTATTATTCATTGTCAACAAAAAGTGCTGTACTTTGCCTCGAACTATATATGGCTCATTACCTCAGTTACTAGTAATATGTATCCATAGTAGTGCAAGCAGTGCATTCTGACTAATACCTGAAGCAATGTTTTTAATCAAAATGAAATCAGATATTTTTTCAGATATGCCATTATCATTGTCTCTAATGGTAGTATACTGTACCTGTGTTCTTGCCAGTGTTATTTATAGGCAATTAGAATATACACTTGAGGGCAAGTCTTTTATCTAATCAATTTATTGAAACAGTATACATAAATTTAGTGTACTGTATTACAATAATTACAGATGTAGCATGCATCAGGGGGGGTAGTTCAGAGTTTGAATGCTAATTTTAAAGTTCCCAAACCAGAGATAAGCCTCTCTGTACCCCAGTGCTCTGGAAGAAAAATTTTGTTTTGTAGAGTGCAGATAACCATACAAGGACATATCAAGGGTGTGTGGTTCCTCTGGGTCCAGGCGGGCCCACATCACACACCCTGCACCCATATATAGTTTTACTTACCTCTCCGCAGTCTCCAGAGTGCTGCTGTGCAGTGCCGGGCCGGCGCTACAGAGCAGCAGAAATCACAGGCAGCAGCCATTTTCTCGGTCCGGTGACTTGCACATGTGCAGGCGACATGTCCATTGGAATAAGCCGCGGGCGCCATTTCCCTGGAGTCTCGCGCATGCGCATTAGATTCTGGAACCAAGCCAGTGAGGAGGGGGCCCGCACTGTGTCTGCACATATGCCCTCTTCCTCTCTTAAAACGCCCCTGTAACCATACATTCTTCGGACTATTGTTTTTACTTGTTCTTATTTGGCTCATCCTTTGGGGCTTGATTAGAAAAAAAACGAGTCTGGGAGGGTATACAGGGAGAGGAGATGAGAGGTTTTTTTAATTCAGTTTATTTATAGAAGCTCTTTCAAGATTACACAACACACACGCATACATTAAAATATGAAAATGAAAAGACGGTATACAAGCAAATAGATTGAACAGGAGTAAGAAGCACAGAATATATGTCAACACAGAATCACAATGTATAGAAGCAGTAGAATAACAATAAACAATAATATTGCCAACATAAATTGTAAGGAAGGAAGAAAATTATACCCGATGCTGGACGAATCCACGGCTACTACCAGAACCAGCAGGCATGTAGCCAGGAAAAATAATTGCATACAAGAATAGAATCTAACCTTATTAGATATACGCAAAGGGAGGCAGGATGCATCTGGTAAAAATGCAAACCCCTTATGACGCACAGAATTAAAAACCAGAGAGTTTCAAGCAAGCAGACGAGGGCCCGAAGACGCCATTCCAGCCCACGCCACTCCAACTGGGTCTAAAATCCAAATAGGATAAAACGACTTAAGGGGGGTATCCACTAGACGATAAAGTTGAACGATTGAACGATAACGATAAAATAGTTTGTTAATCGTTCGATAATCGTTCAAACATTGTTTGAAAATCGTTTGAAAATGTGGTCTTTTAGACATCTATCATCGTGCAAACATGCTGGTCAACCTGACGATATCGTCAGGCTCAGCATGTTTCCAGATGATGGATGACCCTGCACTGAACGTCTGCTCGTTCAGTGCAGGCACATCACACGACTGACAAACGACTGCACGATTACAATGTCGTAATCGTGCAGTCGTTTTCAGATCTTGTAGTGGATGCCCCCCATTAGGATCACACTATAAATAGGAATTACTTCCCAAAATACCACCAGAAACATGGATAATCATATGGAAAAGACTAATCATCCTTCCCCCAGCCGAAAATCAATATGGAGAAGACAAACAATCAACAACAGTCTACACTACAAGTAGAAACCTTAAGCCTAATATAACAGTACAAGTGTTGTGCCATAAACAGAAGAATAAACTGAATGTACAAGAATATACATGACAAACCCTAACTAAAGAAAAACTTACCCCCACACCCTGTATACATATAACTAACTGCAGTATACCTTAATAACCCCAGACAGCCAACCACACTCCTCTACCTAGGCAAACCCTCCACAGACCCCATTTAAAACACAGGAAAGTCCAGACATGACAAAAGAAAAACAGATAAGACAACAAACGCACACACACAGGGGCAAACAATCTGTAGAACTACAGGTCTAGTGATAAGGAGAATAGTGCAGACAGGAACATGCACCGGAAGTGCAATAAGTTATGGGACCCTCCAGCCGGAGGCCAATAATAACAGAACAGAATAAAAACCAACACAATGGAGCATATAATCATGAAAAACAGAGACCAGCTGATGAGTCATTAATAAAATGACTGTAAGGCGAGGGGTCCACATCAGCACCACATCCATATTAAAAAAAACATTAAAATATGGCATAAGCGATATGAGTCCGAACAGGCTAAAGCACAGTAGTAGAACTACACTTAGCAAATTTTGTTCTAAAAGTATAAAAGCACACATAGTGCAGTCTACAAATCATAGAAAACATAATGGCAATAACTTCAGCATCCAGAAAGGCTACATCGATACTCAATAAGTCCAGAGTCAGACAGGAGGATAAGTCCACCCTTGAGCCAAATGTGCCAGCCGGGTAGTAATGTCACAGAAATCACCACACACAGGCGGGCCTGGAACAATACGGTGGAGGGAGGCAGGAAATCATGGAGATGAGGATGAACTGGAGAAAGCCGAACCAGAGACCACAGCGTCATCACAACAAGCTGTCATCCAGTAAAGTCCAATGATCCTCGATTCCAGCAAGGTGCAAAACAGCATCAGAATCTTTAAAGTAGGGGAGTAGAGCCATAAATGCCCTTAAAGTCCCATCTGGAGAGAATCCTCGGATAGGTGGATGATAAGCTCTGTGCACAACTTGTGGTGTTTTGTAATTACAAGCATTGCCCTTTTACATTTTGATCTTGAACACACTCTTTACTTGTTCCCTGAAAAAGGCATTTACATTATTTTTCATGTTTGCTAATTAAAACATTTCTTTTGTAACCTCTAGCAGTTTGTCGCTTACCTTTATGCCATTTCATCTCAATGTGAATTGCTTAGATTTGAAAAAAATGGGGATGTTCTAAAATTTGTGCCTGATACTGTATAACCACTAACAAGAGGAACATTTGTCAATAATGGGGCTTTGATACCTCACAAATATTAATATATAATTTATTATCCATGATTGGGTTTTACAGATTATATTTTTCCAAATTAGATAAAATTTATCACTATCTTCATCAACACTGCAATTATTTTCATGTCCTTATATATTTATTTGGTATAAAGTTAAATAAAATAATATTTTTTAATGTTGTTTAACATTTACTTGGCTTTTACAATGCTGGATTTCATCTCTGTTTTATGATAGACTTAAACCCACTGTATCGGTCATAAAAAAGATTTCTTTCAAGCACAGGTTTTTTGTGCACCATGAATACATGCATAATACCTTGTATATTCATTTTACAGGCTGCCTATAAATGAATGACATGAACATTCTTTGCTATAATGAATGTGAATCTAAAGACAACTACTTGTTAATGCAATGCTATCATTTGTTTTGTGTTCAGTACTTTGATCTTGCAGCAGATGTGCTGGCTGAAAATGCTCATCTGACCTACAAGTTTCTAACTCCAGTAAGTGGCTATTTGTTTGTAATTAAATATGCTTTCTTTTCAGGGATACAAAAATAGACTTTTTAAGTTTGTTATAAGGGTTCTATTGTGATGCATGGGGATAGAGACCCATAGGATACTGCTTTCCCTATGTGTCAAATGATCACCTGGATCTCCTGGCCCACGTCGTCCTAAAATATTTCATGTACCCCTGAACGTCAAAGCGAGGACACCTAGGATTACAAGATTGAGAATGACTGATGTAGAACAATATACATATCACCAAAGGGTCAAACAAATATATGTACACTTTCACAGGGAACACAGGCCTCACCACCTGCAGCCATGCTACTATGTTTATTATGCCTTTGCTCCATATGTAAATCACTCCGCTCAGTGCTTCAGAGTCGAGTTGGACAGTGCTCAATTGCACTCTCTTCCACTTGTCCTTATTCTTTATAATGGCACTCCCTGCGATCCTTACTGTCCTTCATTCCAGGTTCACTAATATTGCGAGCACCGAGAATACTGACATAAAGGAGGGGGATGTGATGGGGAACAAGAGCGCTACTTAACTATATGTATGTATGTGTATATATATATATATATATATGTATAGTTCAGAGCTGTAACGGCTCGGTTGTGCCCTGTGCCGGCCCCACCCATGACATCATTATGTTGCACTGAAGGGGGAGTGACCAGCTGCTCCGGTAAGTGCAGCACTGATTGGGCATCCTCAGGACACCCAATCAGCTGCATATACTGTGCAGGATACCTGTCTAGAGCGTCCACAGGATGCTCCGCAGGTGCTGCAGCAGCAATGTTATCTGTAGGGTACTGTTCCAGGCACCCTGCTAGCCAGGGGCAAGGGCCGGAGGACGGGGGGCGATGCTGCCCACAGAGCCTCTGTGCGATGACACTGGTCACCCTTAGCTAGTTATGACCCTGATATAGTGAATCAGTTTACTTACTGGGTGAGCTCTGTTGCTGGTTTTCTTGGCGTATCAAATGACTTTATTATTGTTGAGCAAGTACATTATTTATAGATAACATGAACAACCAGCTTCCAGGACCACAGTAGACAAAACCTGATGTAATGTTGTGTTTTCAGAATGTGGAGTAGGATTTTTTTTTTTAAATCTTAAAAAGATTAACATTCATTATGTATATGTCTGATTTAAAGTATTTTAATTTCTTTAATTTCATGTTCGGTAACACCTGATATGGATATGTTTCAGATATAGGGGCCTATTCATTATGTTAATTGTCGGTGCCTGGGTGGCGAGTAGCAGCGGTGGATACAAAATCACCAGAAGAATTCAACATTGCTCCAGTGCTGAGATAGCTGATCCGAAAATCAGCTATCTTCGTGATCCCCTTCACTGCTACTTCCGTAGCAGTGAAGCTGC
The DNA here is from genome assembly GCA_031769625.1 of Taudactylus pleione. NCBI lineage: Eukaryota > Metazoa > Chordata > Amphibia > Anura > Myobatrachidae > Taudactylus > Taudactylus pleione. The sequence continues at coordinate 40,203,987 of JAUIMM010000052.1, read as the reverse complement.
ATTTCACGCAGGCGCACAAAGCACTGGCGTCCGGCAGAAGGAGCCGGACGGGAGCAGAGGGGCCTGAAAGGATCCCTCTTCGCAACCCTGAACTCCTTTCTATAGGGAAGGAGCAGGGGTGCGGGAGCAAACACCATCTGAAGATGGTGAATGTTCCTGCAGTCAGGCTCCGAAAATATTGTGTTTTCAGAGTTTGATGAATTTGGTTTCTATACTAGTGTATGGGGCCAGCGGGCCAGCTTGGGGATGAAATGTTAATTTTCACCTGCTTTTGTAGAAATTAAGTTATGATGACTAGACCCCACAGCATTATTTATATTTGCATTGGTAGAAATGGGAGTTGCCATATTACTTGCTTAGAACATTTTAAATGACATGTCATCTATGAACTCCACTGTAACAGTCATTTAAAAAAAAATGATTTGTAAATGGTTCTCTTTTTTCAGTATTTATATGATTTCCTGGATGCAATGTTAACATGTCAAACAGCACCCGATGAGGTATGTTTTATAGTGTATATATTTGTACAAAGTACACTAATGTATATTATATCCAGCATAAAAATTAATTAAACCACTCACATATTAGAGACCACTTTAACTAGTTAAGTATAGCAAATTTAGTCTGGTTTCTGTAGACCAAGGAATCTAAGCTGTGTACACATTAGGACGACGGATTGGCCTTCCGGACTGGGCTGCTGCCACTGGAATAGAATTATAATACATTGATTGGTGGCTGTATAGTGGCTTAGTGAAAACAGGAGTTGCTTCCTCAAATGGGGAACATAGAATTGTCTTAAAAGAAATGCAATAACATTTTCTTATCTTAAATGCTTCTTACTATATAGATATCAAAGTTAAAGATTTGGCCTACATAATGAAAATGAACAGAAGCCCCATCACCTACATTTTTCTGTTCTCATTTTGGGTAAAACAGCGCCCATGACATTTATGTTAAGACGCATTGTACTCCTAGAACTAATAATTAATAAATCAGCCACCACATTGAAAATTCCACCCAGTTATAGGCGAGATTAAAGAGTATTAATATTGACCATTTCAGTAAATTACTCATCCATTGATTTTTACATGCTCCTATTTAAATGTCAATTGGTATAATTTATGCTCCTATGTAAATGTCAATTGGTGTAACTTACTTAGAACATTATTATCGATTCAATTTTAGTAGCTTGTTGTGAACCATTATTTTGCTTATTAGGCTTTCCTAAAGCTGGATGAACTAGCTGGGATGCTCACGGAACAACTGAGAAAATTGACAAAACAGGTACAAACTGTAGTTCAATGCATTCAGTTGCATATACTGTAGTATAGTAAATGTATGTTAAGCATGGAATGTATGACCAGATTCAGTAGAGAGTAAGTAACACTGAGGCAGCTTATTCAGACCGCATGTTTGGGAGGTAGCAACATGTAAGAAACCACAAAAATATAAATGATTTATTTCTACATTGTTAGTAGATGTAATGGGTTGGGTACGGGATGCCAGGGCTCGGGATCCCTAACCCTCCCTCCCCGCTTTCTAGACCTAACTTCCCCCCGCACCTTAAACCTAATCCTCCCCCTTTGTGCCTAACCCTAGCCCCAGTACTTACCGTCGGTATTATGACCGCATCCCAATGTAATAATTATGTAAGTAACATATGTCTGTATTTGCCCCCTGCATATACAGCACAGAACAATACATACTGATCTTCACAGCAGCTCTTACAAGTTGTGAGATGTTATGTTACGTGTTTATTAACATAAATTTTTTAAATTTTCATCAACTTATTGCCTCGAAATGTATAAATAGATGTATGTTCTTGGAATTTTACCATAACTATGTAAATGGTTTTTCTTTGTGTTTAATACCACTTTCACTATAGATAGTGTAGATCAAGGATGGCCAGACTTTTGGACTCTGGGAACTACTTTTAAAGCTAAAAATCTTCCGTGATCAAGTATCTACGGCGTGAGTCCAAAAAAGGGGACGTGGTCTGCAAAAAAGGGGACGTGACCCTGTGACCCTGCAGCTAGGGATGTGGGGACTATCCTGCCAAAATCACACATTGGCCTCCACAGGAAAAAAAACACACACACATTGGCCCTCACAGCAAAAAAACAAACACAATGTTCCGCCACAGGAGAAAAAACAAAATATTGTCCTTCGCATAAAAAAAATAAAAACATACATTAATTTGCCCTAGCACTCCCACAGAATGCTGATCTGTCTAAGAGAGAGGAGCACCAAGTCCCTGCCCTCAGTCGTGGGCGACACCAGCAGTCTAGCTACAGTCACAGTGCAGGCCCAGCAGTCTTGATTGGTACACTCCAGGGTGCAGTGCTACACCACTTTTTAGGTTTGGCACCTTCAAGCTTGGTCTATCATGCTCCCATGCCCCCCTCCCTTAACCCGTCTCTGGCACCAACACGACTGAGGCTGCTACATGTGACAGCCTCAGCCAATAGGAATCAGCCTGATTCTTATTGGCTTTTGCTGTCACAGTGACAGCCAATGGAGACAGCCACAGCTTTAGCTAGCTGCTGCTTCAGTTCGGCGCAGCAACCAATAAGAATCACACTGTTTCTTATTGGACGCAGCTAACTGCTGCTGGATGGGCCAACACAATCAACTGGTCAAGTGTCTGAGTCAACCAGTCGATCGCGATCAACGCATTGGCTACCTCTGGTGTAGACAACTAAAGATGTCCCTGTTTATTTTTCACATTGCGTACTGTACTGGGTAGTCAGATAAGTAAATATTTTTATGCAAGGATAGAGAGCTTTGCATGTGGCTTGAAGATATCTAGAACTACTGAAAGTTTCCTGAATGAACAAAGATAGACTGTAATACACCCAAAAAAATTTTTTTTATAGGTTGTATAGCTTTTAAGTTTCTTTTTTTTTTTATTGTTATTTTTGATATATGTTACTTTTATGACACATAGGTCCATACATTAAGATTTCAATCTAGGGTCTATAATTAAGTACCTAACTAGCACTGATTCTATTACATGTTGTCTTAGATATTAAAGATAATAATAATAAATAATTATAACAAAAATACATCTTTAAAGGTACAAGAAGCTAGACTTAACCGAGATGATGATGCAGTTAAAAAGGTTGTGAGTGAATATGACGAAGTTCTAGAGAAGTAAGTACATAAATTACACTATTATATTATTGTGAATGCTGGAAATTTGTTGTAATTAATAGCCCATATTTTCAAAATTGAGGTAAAAATGGTATAAATGTTCTGATATAGGAAAGATCAAATGAACACAATTCTTTTTTTTACATTATATGAGTGAGTAATTATAAAACACTAATTAATATTGGCTTGCCCATGTTATCATGATGTCCTCACACAATTCATTTAGAAATGTTGAGGTTTGTGCTCACAAAAAAATAATGAATATAAAGTTTTAACCTAAATGTAAAGTTAAAGTTCATTATAAAGTGTACCTTACTTGCCATTGCATTACACACTGTTATCCTTTTCTTGACTATAGTATAATAGCGTCATTTCGAGTGAAGACTATAGTAAATCCAACTAGATGCAGCAGGTTTGCACATTGTTAAAACTAGAGATGAGCAGGTCGTTTCTTTTCCCCAAATTAGCACAGGTTTGAATTAGTTCGGACTTATTTTATTGACTATCCAAATAACGTGAGAGCCGGATAGCCAATATGATGAAGTTGAAATGCGAACATAACCGAGTAAAACTGAAACATTAATTTCTAGTTAAAACCATATTTACGGACGGAGGGGTCTATTTACTAAGCCTTGGATGGAGATAAAGTGAACGAAGATAAAGTACCAGCCAATCAGCTCCTAACTGCCATGTCACAGGCTGTGTTTGAAAAATGACAGTTAGGAGTTGGTTGGCTGATACTTTATCCCTGCCCACTTTATCTTCATCCAAAGCTTAGTAAATAGACTCCAGCGTTTGGAGCGTCCTGGCTCTCTAAAGCTGCCCACACATCTAAAAGATTATCTTTCCAAAATAGGCCCTTAATGGCCTATATACAGATAAACTTTAAAATACATTCTAAAATGATATTTTTCCTGTCACTAAAAAGCACTATACTGTGTTTCTACTTCACGGTCCATAGGGTCCACAGGGTTGACCTTGGGGTATAGGTTGGGAACCAAATCCGGGCACCACGCAGTTAAAGCTTTTAGCTCCCAGGATGCACTTGGGTCCACTCTCCCTATAACCCCACCCCCAAGCCAGAGGCACCTCAGTTTAAGTTGGTGCCCGGCCGCAGTCGGGTCACCGTTTAGTGCAGTGGGGAGCTGATTAGCAGCCCCTAAGCTTTATTTTTTCTAAAGGACAAAGTTATTTATTTTTACTTTGGATTCTTCAGAGCGGCAGCGTCAGACTGTCCATAGGACGTCTAAGCTGCCGCTCCGTCACCCCGCTGGCGCTGAGACGCCAGTACAGATCTGGGGACCTCAGCGGGACCCCAGAGTCTGTACTAGCCGGACTCTGCGGGCGCCCAGGACTGCTGCCGGATCCACGGGGAGCAGGCAAGGCGCGGGTCACCGCTTGCGGTGATCCGCGCATTTGAAATGCAGTCCTGTGCCTCCGGTCTCTGGGGACAGACCGGAGGCGCCGGCAGTGGCGGCGGGCCCCCCATACCCCGTGTGTCCACTAGACCACCAGGGACTTAGTGTTCGGTGTAGGGAGCCGGCGTCCCGGGGGTTAATAGCCGGCCAGGGGAGGCAGCCTTCCCTGTTACAGCGGCTCCTCCCCTCAGCTCAGCGCGCCTTTCAGTATCCATAGTTTGGCGTCGCTGAGCTGCTTCCTCCGCGGGCCACGCTTCTTCTGAGGTCTCCAGCGGCCATTTCTTTGTGGTGCAGCAGAAATCTCCGGAGATGGCAGTTGGTCCAGTCCCCCTGCGTACCTCACCATCAGGTCAGTGTACACAGCACTGTAGCCTTCCCAGACACTGAATCTGGGTAAGTTGCATGCAGTGTAATAGTGCAATATATTATATGACATGTTTATGTATATATGTGTATATCTGCATTATATGTGACTTATGCTAGTGCTGACTGTACTTTATTCTCTCACCTGTCAGTGTATATCTATCCCTCTTCCTTATCTGCCCTAATACATCTGTACTTGGGGTAGTTCTGAGACCTCACATTTATATACTCGTTATTATTTGTGAGGTTTGTCACATACTGTTGCGTGCTGCACGTTGCCATATTTTGAGTGGAACTGTGTGTTGCATACGCTGAAAATGGGTCCCTGCAGCTAATTTTTAGTATCAGTCAGGACCAGTATAGCGCTGCTTGATCGCAAGGCTTGGTCAGATATGTCTGACCAGGAGATAGAGCGTTATACTGCACCCATTTTTACTATCCTGCAAGCCATGTGCTGCAGGTGTTAGTGCGGAGGATTTAATTCTTAAAGGGTTCTGTATGTGGCGTCATCGGGTGCCGGCCTCTTTCACGACCCCCTTGGGTGGTTTGTTTTCTCGGGATCCTCTTAATTGTGGATCGCCGGGCGGGCCCCATTGTTGTACCTCACTTGGGGTTACTTCACCATACTGCCCTTTTTCATCTCAGGGTATCTCGCAGTTTCTTGCACTCTTCCCCTGTTACACAGACTATCGCTCCCTGCAGGGGTTTTTCGAGTATATGAATTCTCCCTGGTGTCACAATAGTCTGTCATGCCCCTTGCAGGGATTACCACAACAGCCACCCTGGGTGGATGTCGTTTTTCTACGAAACGCAAATTGGCGTGGTTGACGCTCTGTGGTTACTTCCCAGTTGGCTCTGCCGTGAACTGGATACTGTTTTGGGCTCTTTCCCTCTTACACGGGGGGAAGCCTATTTCAAGTATTATTATCCCTGCTTTAGGGCTGGTAGCAGGTCCATTCTGGTTAGAGTGAATGTTGATCTGCACCTGTATTATACACCCTCAGTATTACGTGCCTTCTGGTTCCCTTTTGCTGACTAGCGGGTGGATCGCATGGCGGGACTCTGGCTGTTGCCAGATATGAGGTATTACAACAGTGTTTGGCCTCCTGTCCCAAATTCCCTGAGGGTCATCACGAGCCCCTCCTGGGGTGGATGGGCGTGTTACTCGTCGGATTACAGACGTTACTACGCATCCCATTCCTGCGTGGTCGGATTCTTCTGATCCATAGGTGGTAACTCTGCCTGAAATCAGTATACTCGCTTTCAGGGGTTGTTACCCATCCTACCATGGCTATAGCATGGTTGGTTAATACTATTGCATACTGAGCTGATGCATTTGGTAATGTTATCCTCCGTAATACCCTATGGCTGCGCTCTGGGAATGCAGAGGTGCAGATACCATCTATAGGGTAGATCTTGTTGGGTCCTGACCTTGACAGTGGCAGTACAAATTTCCCACCTTCAGCTATGCCCACTACAGGGCCTCAGACTAAGGCCCTCATTCAGAGCCGTACGCTCTGAGCAGAGCGCACGCTCTGAATGAGGGCCGGGCTCCATTTTCATGGAGCGTCCTCCTGGTCACCACCCACAGGCTATACGAGCGTGCTTTGTGATGGCCGCGATGGTCGAGACCATCGTGACCATCGAAATTGCGAGCCGGAGCCTGCGGTTGAGGTTTTCAACCGCAAGCTCCGGAGTGATTTTGGCTCTATCAGAGCCAAAATCACTCCCACTGACATCACTAGTGATGTCAGTGGGCCGGCTTCTGACGGGAGGCGTTCCCGTGGGAACGCCCCCGTCAGGGAGGCACGCCCACCAAAGGGGGCGTGCTGTCAATCAACATTGACAGCACGCCCCCTTTGATCGGACACAACGAGCGAAGGACTTTCCTTCGCTCGTCGCGTCTGGCGCATGCGCACGACGGAGCTCCCTCCGTTGTGCGCATGCTCAGTGCATAACATCGACCCACTTGCGGGCGGACAGCCGCTCGCGAGTGGGTCTGAATCAGGCCCTAAGTCTATTAAGTCTTTTTGTCCTCTGGGTCAGCCTAAAGGTCTGTTTCTTCATAGACTGTCGGCCTTTACAAGGGCCGACATATCCAGTACCGAGCAGGCCTGGACTGCCAGCCGATCCTGCTTCTGAACCTACGGATATATCGTCAGCCTGACGAGACAGGCCTACCACTGGGAGATGGCGATTTTCTCAGTTCGCCCGGTACTAGTGTCTAGTTTCCGCGGCTATGTGGGTAGGAGGGTACGCCCTCTCTTTGCTCAGGCGGCCTATTTCCATGTGATGGTACGCAGACCCTTATTCGGACCCGAACAGGGCCTTACAAATCCAGAAAGCTATACAGTTGTTGCGGTAAGCGGAGCTAATTGGGCCATCCCCACTTTCTCAGCGAGGGACTGGTTGTTCTGCTTTCTTTCTGGTGCGGTGGCTGAATGGTCCTCTTTGGCCTATTCTCTGTCTCAATTCCCTGAACCAGTTCCTAAAGCTACCTGGGCTCAGGAGGCAATCCCTATGCTCCATAATACTATGTTTGGAACCTGGGGACTTTATGGTATCACTGGATATACAGGACGCGTGCCTACGGGTACTTACAGAGACCTTGCCTCAGCATTCATTGAGGTTTGCTGTATCACAGCACTTACGATTTTTCGGGCTCTGCCTGTTGGGACTGTCCTCAGCCCCACAGAGGTTTACCAGCGTTTTGGATTTTCTGACTGTTCTTTTGTTCAGTATATCCCAATGCTCCTGTACCTGGATGGCCTCCTGCACTTAGCAGGATCACCGGGGTACTTTACAGCCAGGTCAGGTTGACTGTGGCTTCTTCAGGGTGCAGACGTTTAATCAATGGGGAAAAAGTCCTCCCTGCATCCCTCTCTGGGTATTCTTCACCTAGGAGCCCTGCTGGATTCTCAGAATCTGAGAATTTTTCTGGCGTAAGACGGCATCTCCACTCTTCCATTAGGAGTACATGGATGTCTGCGCAGTCGACATATGTCTTTACACTCTGGGATGCATGGTCCACTATTCAGTGTCTGCCTTTGGAAGGGTGGAATGGGCTTAGTTCCATTCCAGGCCTTTCCATAATTGGCTTATCTCCAGATGGAACAAGTTTTTTCTGTCTGCTCACTGTTCAAACGATGATGCTCTCCCCGGAGGCAAGTCAGTCCCTTTTCGGGTGACTATGGCCATCTCGTCCTGGGTATTCTTTGCTAAGGACAGTGTCTGGTTCGCATCCATTTCAGTGCAGTTGGATGTCTGTCGATTCCACCCTGTCAATTAACTTGTCGGAACTTTAGCCTGTCTTGGGCCTTCACTCTGGCATAGCCCTTGTTTCCCGGTGAACCTGAAAAAGTTCAGTCCAACAGGGTCAGAACAGTGGCTTCCTTTTTAGCAATACTGTTCGTTGGGTGGCAATGTCAGGTATGTCGTACATTCGGTCATTGTCTGAGGGTCTCCTCCCGACCATCTCGACAGTGTTCATTTCAGGTGCTCTCCATTGGGAAGCGGGAGTCCTCAGCCGTCACGACGTGCATCCCGGGGACTAGTCTCTTCCCCAAGAGAGGTTTCATCTCCTGGTGAACAGGGGGGGGGGCTCCTGAAGTGACCCTCATGGCCTTCTGACTCTATCACACTGTGGTGTTACAGTCCAACTCTGGGGATGCTGAAGCAACCTTCAGTGACTCTTTGTCGATGAAGTGGTTCTTCCAATTTGTGTACCTGTGTTCTCCGGTCTCCATTCTTCCTCGAGGGAAGTGTTTCAATCGAGACGGAGATGCTTTCCTGCTGGTGGCTCCTGATTGCCCCAGATGTCAGGGGTACTTGGTTTTTCGGAGTCTCTCCATCGATACTCCATTCCTGATGCTTCACTGCCCAGACCTGTTGTCTCAGGGTCCTGGGGTTTGCCTTGGACCTGGGTCGTTTGTCTTTGACTGCGTCCCTACAGTGGTCTTACGGCTTCCCTGGCTTTGTCATCGTTGGAATGATTAGAGCACATGGATCAGCTTTTGCTGGGACCTACCACAAACTGTGGCAGCCATAATTCTTATGGTATTATACCTGTCGATACGATCCTCTGGTGTCCAGGATTTCCAGATATTCTGGCATTCCTTCCGGCTGGCTTGGTTTAACCCTCGGCCTGGCCTTCCTGACAGTGCGGATCTCTACACTGTCAGTATGATTAAGATATGGAATTGCTCCGCTCTGGTAACCAGTTCATCCTTTGGAGTGTTTTCTGGATTATGCCTCCAATTTGTCCTCCCTAGGGATTCCTTGGGAGTTAGTAGTGGTTCTTCGTTAACTCCGGGGAAAGTTAATGGAACCGCGGGTTGTGATAGCCATTACATGGTCTATTGCTTTGGCTTTCTCTCTTTCTCTCAGGGAGTTTATATCAACCAGGTGAGTGTCGGAATTGGGAGCGTTCTCATGTGGCTCCCTCTTCTGGAGGGCATCTTGTCAGGGTGTGAGTTGCTCTCACCCTGTGTTTCTTCTTAGTGATTTTTAGGTTCCATATTATTCTGGAACTTATGGTGCGGCCATTCAGTCCCCAGTCCTCTCGGCTGGTGTGGCCTCATTGACTGTGGTCCGGCCTCTGTGGATTTATGTGATCCGTTCAAGTTCCTGACGGAAATCGGACTCCTTATTGGTTGTCTGTGATTTCTGGTTTTAACAGGAAAGGATGGCCGGCCTGTGGCCAAATGTTGGCTGGACGGCCTCGTATGTCTTCTTCAGGGGCCTACCCATGGGTAGGCCTTTCTGTTGTTGATGCTTGTTTTTCCTCGGGCCATGTAACCCTCGTGCATGGCTCGCGGTGGCGCCTTGGCTGTTTTGCCTTGCTAGGTGGCCACGTGGTCTTCTGTCCACACCTTTTTAAGGCTCTGGGCATTGGTTTCCTTTGCCTCTCAGGATGCTTCCTTTTTGGTGGCGGATTCTCCTCTCAGCACAGGAGCGTCCCCTCCCTTGGTTGAACTGCTTTGGGACATCCCCAAGGTCAACCCTGTGGACCCCCTATGGACCCTGAAGTAGAAAACAAGAGATATGGTAAGAACTTACCTTTGTTATCTCTGTTTCTACGAAGTCCATAGGGTCCACAGGGAGCCCGCCCTGACGCACCTGGCTTCAAATGGGCTGTGTGGCTGGTCACCGGTTTTCCGTCTCCCATTTCTGTGGGTATGGTTATCGAGTGTTCCAGTTTTCTCTCTCTTTTTCTCTCCACCTCCGGCCTTTGGCTACTTACAAACTGTGGTGCCTCTGGCTTGGGGGTGGGGTTATAGGGAGAGTGGACCCAAGTGCATCCTGGGAGCTAAAAGCTTTAACTGCGTGGTGCCCGGATTTGGTTCCCAACCTATACCCCAAGGTCAACCCTGTGGACCCTATGGACTTCGTAGAAACAGAGATAACAAAGGTAAGTTCTTACCATATCTCTTGTTTTTTTGAAAAAGAAAATGGTTGCTCTTCAGGTGCATATATCACTGTTAATTTAAAATTGTTCAAAGTAGTTATACACAGATCAGAAGGAAATTACGTTAATGAGGTGAGAGCAACCTGTAGCCAATTGAGACATTTTAAATGTCAACATCCGTTTTAAAGTTACTGCAGCGGTTTTGCTAATGAAGAGTGTTCATCTGTATAATACAATTGAGACAGAAATCTCCTTTTAACAAAGTATTCTATTATTCTCCTGTCAAACAAAAGTGGTAAGATTGAGGTGTCAAATGCAGCTCTTTATAAAATAAATGTAATGTGCTTTACATTTTATTCAGATTAACATTTTCAATAACAGAATAACAACAGCAAAACATAATAAAAGTAAGATACAGTACTACATAATGTCAAATGTAATCTATAACAGTTTTGTATAAAGAAAGGGACAAAGTTTGTGAGGGGCAGATTCAATTAGCGGCAAGGTTACGTTGGACCAGGATAACCTTGCTAATTTTTGCTTACACCCACATACACGTGCAGTCAAACGCAAGCAAAGTTTTCCCTTCCGGAATTACCTAAAATGTGCACAATGACTGAACCTTGTGCTTTATTTATTCTAATTTTGAAGGTTAAAATCGAGATGTTGGGCTTAAAAATTCACCACTACAATGAAGTTTTTATAGGTACTGTATTTTTCAGGGAGTAATTCAGTGGTTTGTACAAGTTTAACCAAAACGTATCAAATTCATCAGCACGTTTAGTGTTGTGATCAAGACATTTTCTTAGGGCAGTATAATGTTAATGAATTTATTCCGTTCAGGAGTAGTTGGAGTAATTGGACTATGAGCATTTGTTAAGCTTCTACATCTGTAAGATTTGGTATACATATACGTATACAGCAAGTTATGACATTAACTGACAATGCTAGGGTAAGAAGAAGACATTTATCTAATCAGTGTTGGGTATGAACAGCGATAGAATGAGACAGTTGGTATTAGCTTTGCAAAGGGGTTATGGAATGTAGCATGCTAAAAAGTAATTTGAGGAGGTATGATGTGTTAATTCTATGGGGCAGATTGAATTTCCCGCTGTGTTTACTACGTAAAGTTCCAGGTCTAACTCCCGGAGCTATTCAATTATTAGTTAATTTCCCTTTATGGTAATCCATGGGCAACTCACGTTAAGCCATAGATGCTGTGTTAAGTGCCGGAATCTATGGGTTAATCTGCTTAAGCCCCAAAGGGTCCATTTAACATGGATTTTTCCTCGCAGCTCCTGATGCTGTGAAGAAAACTCTACGTTAAGAGCACCCTCTGGGGCTTAACACATGGGGTAGCAACTCCTTCATTGAATAGCTCAGGGCTGTCACTTTGCTGCAGAGTAAACCTCACGGCTAATTGAACCTGCCCCTATAGTTCTTTTCTGTTCATAATCATCCATAGTAGGAATCTGCACCAATTATAAATTTTTAACCATACTGTACCTCTCTTCATGTGGATTTTAGATACATACCTGTTTTAATGGCCCAGGCAAAGATATATTGGAACATGGAGAACTACCAGATGGTGGAGAAAATATTCCGTAAATCTGTGGAGTTTTGCAATGAACATGATGTGTGGAAACTGAATGTGGCCCATGTATTGTTTATGCAGGAAAATAAATATAAGGAGGCCATTGGTTTTTATGAGCCTATCGTTAAAAAGCACTATGACAATGTAAGTATAGTTCATATAACTATTGCAGTGCTAATGTAATTTTTACTTTCTGGTGTACAGTTCATTCATTATATGTAAGATATTTATATTTATTAGTACAGTGTTAGGTAACGTTTTTCTCTTTGAGTGCCAAGCGCATAATATTATAAGCCAAAAAGTTTTCGGAGTATCACCACCATTGCAATAAATGCAAACACATTTAACAAAGTAATATATGGATACTAAGGGCTGGAGTCAAATAGCTGCGAAAAGCTGCGGTTTTACAAAAAGTTTTCGCACGTGCAAAATCTCCATAGACAAAAACCGGCAAACTGTTTTCATCATCTCAGAACAAGGGAAAAGTTGTGCAAAACTATTTTTGCTTAAAAATGTGGGGACTTGGTTCAGAACCCCTTGGACACCCCCCACCCCATGACAAGTTAGGTAAAAATAATTTTATAATTAGCTTAATTTGCACGTTAAGTTTACACTTTATCGTGTTTAGTTGAATTCCCCCCCAAAAAATGTAATGCCCTTCCTTTTTTGAAGTTAGTTTGCTCAGGTTAGTTTGATAACTTTTAGGCTGGAGATAAAGAATGCTTCAGAATTTTGTACTGTTATTCGACTGTGAGCAGGACTAGCTGTGGCAGGGTTCACTCACCAGAGGCCCAGGCTTCACTGGATATGCAGGCCATGTTTAGGTTTTTGGTTTGCAGATGGTCTAGGACACTAAAACTGTCTCTTCTTTGAGGGAATTAGTTGGAGTAGGAGGGGAGGTTTAGCGAACTGTGCACAGTAGGAGAGGGAATGACCCCACTAATACCATACGAAACATCTTGAGTGCCACTTTGTGGCATTAGTGCAAAATATTGCCTACCCCTCTATTAGTATATGAATGTGGATTAGCTATTCAGTTCATTTAAGTACTTATGTTCACCTGTGTTCACTACCAAAATACGGGCTTGAATTTATTTTTCCCTGTCCATGTAGAATTTAATTGAACACAACTTTAGCACACCTGCACCCAGAACATGTGACAACAGGACGTCATGGAAATGGGGCTTAGACATTGAAGCTGAACACTGGCTGCTTGCAGTGCACCATTCCAGGCACCCTTGCTTGGCAAGATAAATACAGGTGCTCCTGGAGCAGCAGCAGTGTTGCCTCCTTGTCCTTACGCACTGTACAGCAGTACCATTCACACACCCCTAGTTATAGCCGCTGTGGATGAGCAAATTCATTGCTCTTGAGAACACAATGTTCATATTCAAGCTTTGCCACTCTCTCTGTACATCTCATCACTCCCCTTTTTCCATTAGGAATGCCAAAACTGCCGTGCCTACTGAATGCAATAAAATACCCAGCAGACCCCTATTCCTATAGCATGAGCACATTTACTACACACACATCATATGCACTGAATTACCATTATCCATTTGCAGTTTTGGTTTGTGTAATCAAATAATTTTTGCGACATTGATTGATTAATAAACAGTGTCAGACTTTAACCCCCCCCACCCCAGTAAAATCCACTCTACTGCCTAGGCTATCAGTAGCGGTAGTGACTTCTCATTGGAAGCACTACCCTGCTGATGACAGCGAGACAGGCAGTCCCAGGCGGAGGTGTTTTCTCTCCCCGGGACTGCCAGTCTGGACAGCTATAGCAGAGAGAGGGTTTCCCATGGGAGCCCACTCCCCTGCTATAATGGCAGCCCTGTCTGACTCATAGGGGCTGCAGCTAATGCAGCCTCTAAAAGACAGCCTGTCTGCTAGCCTAGCAGCAGCTCTGAGCTTAAGCCACGCCCCCTGATTTAGGCCATGCTCCCAAGACCGCCAGACTTAAGCCCCTCCTCCTGGTGATATCAGCTGTCAATCACCGGGATGGCAAGGAAGGAGAGGAAGGATGTGTGCAATGCAGACATCCCCCGGCCAGACAGGTAAAGAGCCGCCGCTGTTAATAACCCAATGACAATTCTAACATTGGTATTTCTACTTCAGGGTCCATAGGGTATCCACAGGATACCTGGGGTATAGGCGATGGCGGCAGACATCCAGGCACCACAGAGTTAAATTTTCAGCCTCCCAGGATGCACTGGGGTCCCTCTCCTATACCCCGCCCCCGAGCCTCAGGCCACTCAGTTTTCATAGGTGCCTGGCCGGACCAGTCGCACCGTACAGAGGGGGGTCTTTTTAAGGCCCCTGAATATTTCTTTGCAGCTGTGGCTGCACAACTAGAGTGCTCCAGCATAGGACAGTCAGTATTGACGTCCATGCTGTCACTCCTACACCCCGCCGGTACCAGAACGCCGGTACCGATCCGGGGATGCTGGTAGGTAGCTGGGGTCACAGCTAGCGGTGATCCCCGGCTACCTGGACTGTGGCCGGATGCACGGGGAACAAGGTAAGCGGCGGGGTCCCGCGGTGGGCACCCGCCGGTAACACAGTCCTGTTTGGTCACCAGGCAGGGGGCTCCCTGGGGACCGGCTGCGCGTGGGGCCAGGTACTGATCCTGCGCCTTCCACTAGACCACCAGGGACAGCGGGCCGTAGCATGTGCGGTACAGCGCGGCGTCCCAGGGGTTGATAGCACGCCAGGGGAGAACGCCTTCCCTGTCTCACAGCCGGCGTCTCCCCCGCTGCACAGTGCCATTCCACAGCGGTCTGAGCGGGCTGTGTCAGCGCTCCTCCCCCGGGCCGGCCTCCTCTCTGCTCCTCGGCGGCCATTTTCTCACTACATGTGCTGGGGATGGCAAACGCTGCTGGAAGCTGATACAGATGCCATTGCGGTCCGGGTCCCCCGCATACCTCTCCTTCAATTAAGGTCAGTGTATGCAGCACTGTTTCCTACCAGGCTCCGGTCTGTGTAGTTGATCGCAGTGCTTGTAATGCAGGATGTTAACTGTGCATTGTATGTGACTTAAATGCTAGCGCTATTTGCCTGTACTTTCATTTCTGACTGTCAGCCTTTTCCTATCCCTGTTCTTCTGCTACAGCCCTTGCGGTGAGGTGTCGCAGGGTGTTTATTACCTCACAGTAAACGTGGTTTTTCTGTGTGGGAGGTCACATACGTTCCGTTCACACTCCTCATGTCGGAAAGTGAACGAGGATATCCTCTTCCAGCTATAATGTACTGATATCATGTGCAGTTAGCGGAGGGATATGTAGACGCTGAGGGTTTATGGAGGGCATGTTGTATTATATATCACGCCCCATTTCTGTCACTGTGCCTGCACAAAAAAGGGGACCGCCCTCGGCTGGCTAAGATGCTTACAGCCTTTGTGGGCAACGCCCCCTGCGTTTCCCCAAGGGGTTATCACAGCCTGTGGTGGTCTCATCACATGCAGGGGTCCCTGGACAGTTGATGGTACCCCAGTGTATCCTGTTTTTCGCCCCCCCAGGCCTCGCAGGAGCCTGTGTGGGTGAATTTATTGTCCAAATGGTATAGCACCTGATGGACGTTTTACAGGGGGAGTCACCATTTCGGCCTTCTAAACGGCCTTTCGGGTCTCAGACGGGTAAAGACATGACGTCTGATAACGGTGACATTATTGACTTTTTCAGACACGAGCCCCTTAGTGCAAAGGAGGCGTAGTCTGGGTCTAAAGTCTATATACCTGGCCTTCTACGGGCAGTCCGTGCGGCTTTGGTTATTACATATCCCGTGTGACTAAATCCAAATATACCTTCTTTAAGGATAAGGGTGTTGCCACTGAAATTCCTCTATCTGATCATTTTAGAGGAGGCGTGGAAAATCCGGGTAAGCGGGTCCAGCCTCAAAAACGGTTGACCTTTTGCATACCCCTTGTGCGGATAATTACATTTCCGAATGGGAGTTACCTTTACGGGTAGATTCTCATGTTACACGCCTAGTGAGGAGTGCTACGTTGCCCATGCCCTCCAGGTCCTCTTTGAAGGAGGTTCCAGATTGCAAGGTGCAAATATATCTAAAATCCAATATTCCCTTGCTGGAGGGGCTTCCAGGCCGGCTATGGCCGTGTGCTGGGGGGCCAGAACCATGGAACACTGAGTAGGTAACTGGATCTCTGCACACTGACTCTCCAGCAGAGCAGGTGGATCGTGGCAAATTCTCAGAGACTTTGCCACGTTCATAGTGAGACGGTCTTACATATAGCCTACTCCTTTCCAGAATCTCCTCGGCAGCAGTAGCGGCTTGCCGCTCCCTGTGGTTGCGCTCTTGGAAAGCGGACGCAGATTCCATTTGGAATGCTTTGCCTTTTACGGGACAAGTCCTGTTCGGCCCTCGTCTGGACGCAATTGTGGCCCTGCAGGCAGCAGCTACGTCTGCGTGTCTGTCATAGGCTACAGTCCCATCAGGGTCTGGGACTTTGTCTTTTCGGCCCTGTGAGGCCAGGGTAAGTCTAAAATACAGCTTTCCAAGACAGTCAGTAGCCAGGAAATCTGCTCAGCCATAAGAACAGGCTTGGAGTACAAGACGTCCTACTCCCAAGTTGGACTATAAGCCTTCAGCCTCACGGGACGGGCCTCCTCTCGGGAGCCCCCAGAGTCGGAGGCTGGCTTCTCCAGTTCGCCCAGTGCTGGTGTCTGACCACCACGGACACTGGGGTAAGAGAAGTATTTGCTTGAAGGTATGTCTTTTCCTCCTGGTAAAAGCCTCCCAGAAGGTATTTCGTTACAGGTCTTCTGTCAATTCAGGACTAGGCACTGTAATTTTTGAGGGTGTTACACTCTATGCTCCAGGCAGGAGTTATAGTACCTATTCCGTTGCCCCAAAGGGGAACGAGGTATTACTCCATCCTCTTTCTGGTACAGACACCCAATGGGTCTTACCAGGACATTCTCAACCTCGAATCCTTCAACAAATTCTTAAGGGTTCCTCGGTTCGGGAGGGGGACCCTGCATTCCATCATTCAATGGAGCCTGGGAATTTTGTGGTGTTGTTGGATATATTCAGGGTGACTACCTGAATATCCCTCTTTTCTTAGCACACCAGGGTTTTCCTCAGGTTTGCAGTGGTCGATAAGCATTTCCAGTTTCTGGTATTGCCCCTTGGTCTGGCCTCCGCGCCTCACGGTTTACCAGGGTCATGGTAGTTATGGCAGCCCACCTGCGGAGGCAGGGGGTCCGCTTGTTACCCTATCCGAGTGACCTCCTGTTGTTACACAGTCTCCAGAGATACTTCAGTGCCATATGCAATGGACAATATCTGTGTTGCTACGTTAGGGCTGACTGATAAACTGGAAATGGTCCTCTCTGATTCTTCACAGAGGATGCTCCATATCCCAACATCTGAGGATCTTTGTGATTGAGGAAAAGATCTCTGCATTACAGGCAAAGGTACGCAGTTGCCTGCAGAGTCGCCGAGTGTCTATTCACTTGGCAATGTGGTTCCTGGGTTCCAGGATGTCGCTGTTCGACATGGTGGAGAGTACCCAGCTTCACTCTAAAGAACTTGATCCTCTCCGGATGGGATGGGTTGCCCCATAGGATAAAGTCAATAGGCTTTCCCCGGAGATTTGTCTCTCTCTGGCCTGGTGGCTGCAGAAAGCTCACCTAAACAAGGGGCACCCCCTTTGGGATTGCGGACAGGGTCCTTCTGACGACGGACGCCAGTATCCGTGGCTGGGAAGCAGTGACGGGTCCACACTTGTTCCAGCGCAGGTGGACACCAGTAGTTTTTGCGCTTCCCATAAACATCTGAGAACTCTGAGCAGTATTCAAGGTTCTCCAGCATGCAGGACAGGTCCTCCACGGAAATACCGTGCAGGTACAGTCTGACAACGCCATCATGATGGCTTATGTAAGCCACCTAGGAGGTTCCCAAAGTCAGGCGACACTAACAGTGGTGTCCCGAATTCTGGCTTGGGTGGAAGGCTATATCCCTGCCGTCATCGGCAGTGTTCATTCAGGAATCCTCAGATGGAAAGCAGGCTTTCTCAGCCGTCAAGACGTGCATTCAGGGAAATGTCCTCTTTATCAGGAGGTGTTCAATCTTCTGGTGAACAAGTGGAGCCTTTCAGAGATGAGACTCTTCTGATAGACGTAGGTAGGTCCAGTGGACCTTCCAAGTTGTGTACCTCGTCCCTCCGTTATCCCTTCTTCCTCCAGTAATAGCAAGAAGGAGGCACGCTCCTGCTGATAGCTCCAGCGTAGGCTGGATGGCACTATTACTCAGATCTTCGGAGCCTCTCAGTTAACTCTCCGAAGCTGTTGCCTCTACGCCCGGACCTGTTGTCTCAGGATCCTGGCTGATACCCAGACCTGGGTTGTCTGTCCTTGACAGTGTGGCGGTGGAGACTGCCCTCTTAAGGTCTAGGAGTTTTTCCAGCTCTATAGTTAACAAGGGCTCTGTCCATGCTAAGAGCTCGGAAGTTTTTATCTGCAAGAATTTACCATTAGGTATGGTATACTTTCTTTCAGGTGTCGCCCTAGAGGCTAGGCTCCTCGGGTATTCCGGATATCCAGAGGTTGGCTTTCCTACAGGTGGGCTTAGATAACGGTCTTCGCCTTGCTTACCTGAAGGTGCAGGTTTCTGCCCTGTTAGTATGGTTTCAGTGTAGGATTGCTACTCTTCCTGATGTCCGCACCTTTGTGCAGGGTGTACGTTATATTCAGCATCCCTTTGTTCCACCTGTGGCTCATTGGGATTTGGCTGTGGTCCTTAGGGCTCTCAGAGGACCGCCATTTGATCCACTGGGCTCAGTGGATTTCAAATGGCTTACGGCTAGGACTGTATTCCTTCTGGCTCTTAATTTGGCCAGTAGGATCTCAGAATGGGAGGCTCTGTCATGTAGACCTCCCTTTTTCTCATCTTTCCTAGGAACAGGGCAGTGCTTGCCTTTACTTCCCCAGTCCTGTCTGCTGGTGAGGCCTATTTGGCTGTGGTACGGGCGCTAAGAATTTAAGTTGACCGTACCAGTCCATTTAGGAAATCAGACTCTCGGTTTTGTCCTTTCTGATTTCCATAAAAAGGGTTGGCCTGCCACTACGCTAACTTTGGCAGGATGGATTCACAGGTCTTCCTGTTCCATCCTCTATTAAAGCTCTTCCACTAGGTCTGTGGGTCCTTCGTGGGCAGCTCGACGTGGCGCCTCAGCGGTGATTGGCAGCCACGTGGTCATCTGTCCATATTTTTGTAAGGTATTATGCTTTTGATACCTTCGCCTCTCAGGATGCTTCCTTTCGGCGGCGGATTCTCCTTACAGCACAGGAGCGTCCCCACCCTTAAAGGATACTGCTTTGGGACATCCCCAAGGTATCCTGTGGATACCCTATGGACCCTGAAGTAGAAAATATGAGATATGGTAAGAACTTACCCTTGTTATCTCTATTTCTACGAAGTCCATAGGGTTCCACAGGACTCCCGCCCTGTCGCACCTGTACTGCAGATGGGCTTTTATCTGGTCACCGGTTTCTCCGTCTCCTTCTGGTGAGAATGTGATTCTTGTGTGTTCCAGACTGTCTTCTCTCTCTTTTTTGCTCCTGCTCCGGCCTATGGCTTGTTACGAAACTGAGTGGCCTGAGGCTCGGGGGCGGGGTATAGGAGAGGGACCCCAGTGCATCCTGGGAGGCTGAAAATTTAACTCTGTGGTGCCTGGATGTCTGCCGCCATCGCCTATACCCCAAGGTATCCTGTGGAACCCTATGGACTTCGTAGAAATAGAGATAACAAGGTAAGTTCTTACCATATCTCATATTATTTTATAATGGTGTTGTCCAACATTACGTTACATCTTCCGTCATATTGATTGTAAATCATGTAACTTCCTACTTACCAGATGCAATAGTACAAAGACAAGATTGTGTAGATATATCTGTACATGAAATTAATAAGTTGAATTATTATATACCATTTAGTAAGTGCCAAGAACACTCTTCTTTTGTTTTAGTAGAATGTACATAAAAATATTATTTTCAAATGCTAAATTGTGAAAAATGTATATGTCACACAAAGTCAGTACAATACAGAACTAATTAATTGCATTAATCTGCATTCAGATATTTCCATTGGGATTCTTTTGTAACCTGTTGTAGTTGCGCTGCTTGTTTGGCTCATTATGTAAATTACAGTCCTGCATGAACCAAGAGGAGACATGTAACACTGTTCCAGGTTCGCATTTGCAGCTATTTCTGTCCTTTTTCTGCGCAGATACTGTAGCGTCTGAATGAGATCTACTGCTGGTATGATGATAGGGGCACATTGGTGGCTGGTTGAGGATGAGGATAGTTGTACTGTAGATCATAAGAAGGCTGACTAATCACAATATGGGAAATATTTATGTTGCATAACAATGGTCCACAAGTCATTTTTGTTCTGAAATACATCAATGTGTCACAAGCATCTGATTATATAATGTATAATTGTATTTAAAAGCCATGAAAATAATGACTAGTATATTCATTTTAAAGTAGTGAATAACCACAGTGACGTTGTTATTTACTTACTCATACAGATATGCCCTACTCCTTATACATCTTTGCTGTGCTAAAAAGCCCCTCCCGGCGCGCCAGGTCTCGTGAGACCCTGCTAGTGCCAGGCGTCTTATTTGCGTCTTTTTTTTTTGGGCGAAAAATGTGTCTAAGTCGCAATGGGATGCCAGTAGGACCAGCAGTCTGCTGATTAATTTTCTAGGCGACACTCGTATATCTGTGTGCAGCTGAATCTCAGAATCTGTATATAATGTGCTACAATGTAGCAGCCGCAGCTTTTTTCATTCTAAATTCCAATGTGGTTCATATATATACGGATTCAGGTGCACACAGATATACAAGTTTCTCATATCAAATGAATCAGCACAGTCTGCTGATGCGTACCAGTCATTGCATTAGTAGAGTAGCATGGGATCTGGCAGCTCGCTCCAGGCAAGTCGTGCTGCGTGGTGTATTGAGGCTAGATGTTTGAGGACACATCTGTATTAAAAACAAGCTGTAAATGCATACAGTGCCCATGCATATTAGACATTGGAAGCCACCATCTTTGTACTTGGAAGCGTGAGATATATTGGCGGAGCATTTATTTAAAATGAGTGCAAAGAAGGAAGATAATTTTGTCCATTGCAACTACTTAGACTTTTGCTTATATCCTGTCAACCACACTAGAATAAAGATGGGATCTGATTGCTTCCTATGGCCAACGCCATTTTCCTTTGCACCAGTTCCATAAATGTTCCCCTTTGTGATTCAAAAGTAGTAATACTGTAATATTTTCATTAATTCTCCTTCAAATTCTCAGCTCTGTACATCTCATTCTTTGCCTTTAATCTTAGAGGTTCAGTGGAAAAGCAGTGAGCATTTTGTATTGACGAGTACGGCAAACAGGCTTTAATAAGAATCTTAGATATAAGTTATTTGATAGCCTAAAACAAAAACTTTAAATTTGTAAACTTGCCTATGTAAAATACATTGCTAAAAGATATAAAATACAAAATACAACTGATTTGTTAGGAAATCGCAGTAGGCTGGGTTGGTCTCATTGATTAGCTGGCCCTAAAATAAATTCCTAAATCATATATAATTTTTACAAAACATTTTGTGAATTACAGGTTTATTACAACAACTTTTGACAAATGCTCTTCTTATTCTTACTGTTTACTGAAGCATACAGTGCACATCATCTGTACATCATTTTTCTCCTGTGCTTCTTAGCTGGGACAGTGTAACATTGAAGAATGTCCTTGCAAGAGGAAAGTTTCGGTAAACTGAGCACTTGTCACTTTATTTTCTATTGAGTTTTTTTCTATTGTTTTGGTTGCATGGCGTTTCTGAGTGCCTGTCTTTGTAAAGTGTGTTGCTCTGCCTCAGGCCTCAACTGTTCACTTTGTCTATTCTAGCTTGATACCATCCATTAACAGCCTTCACATTGTAAAAGTTTGAAATGTCATCAGTCAGTGCTACAGGACGAATAGATGTGCAAGTTATAGTTTCACGCACAAAAAAAGGCTTTGCCAGTGCCAGGTGTTAAAGCTTAGAGTGATACAGAACTGCATCAAGTAGAGAGAATAGAGCTTCCCAATCAGCTCTCATAAGACATAGAACCGATTTTCTCCAGTGCAGTAATGATCACCATATAGTACAGTAAGGTCTTTCCAAATATTTGGGGTTCACTAACGCTTATAGGGCCTCATTCAGTAGGGATCACAATTGCAACGGCGTTCAAACGGACAGGCATGCCTGCGTTTCTCCGTCCACTGCTCCGTCACCACCCCCAGATGCTGACAGCCTGTCACTCACTTTGCAATGGATTCCATTGTGCATCCGTAATCACAATGCGATTGCTGCGCAAGCCCAGCGTGGCTTGTACGCATGCGCAATGGCAGTCTATCGACTGCGTGCGTAATCGCTATTGCGTACACTGCTGATCAGTTATTAAAGTGATTAGGTAGTAATACCCCTAATAGAACCATATCCGAATGTACTTCTTTCACTTCAGAGAGCTTAGGGGGTCATTCAGACCCGCTCGTGAGCAGCAGTACGCTCGCAAGCGGGTCGATGTTCCCCCACTGCGCATGCGCACAACGGAGGGAGCTCCGACGTGCGCATGCGCGAGATCCGGCGAGCGACGGGCTCTCCATCGCTCCGGGTCTCACACCAAAGGGGGCGTGCTGTCGATGTTGATTGACAGCACGCCCCCTTTGGTGGGCGTGCCTGCCAGACGGAGGCGTTCCCATGGGAACGCCTACCGTCTCAAGCCGGCCCCACTGACATCACTAGTGATGTCAGTGGGAGTGATTTTGGCCCTGATAGAGCCAAAATCACTCCAGGGCTTGCGGCAGCGAGACCCTACCGCAGGGTAACCCACAGCTATGCGAGCGTCCATGAGGACGCTCCAAAAAAGGTAGGAGGGCCCTGATTCAGCTCTGAATCAGGCCCTTAATTCTTTCCTGAGAAAGCAGTGTTAGATTTGTGATACGTGTAGCTTTTAAAATGAGATATCTCTTATTTTTTATCTTTATTTTTATGGTTTGTTTTTAGCGTTTTATGTTTGCCTTTTAACTGTCAATTTTATGGTTTTGTTTGAATTAAACCACTTGCGATTGGTTGAGCAGCCAATCTCAGTTCAGTTTCAATCAATGGCGCAGTTCTTGTCATCCATCTATAACACATGATGGTCATTTTATACATCCCGTCATAAAAAAATCTAACCAACCATTACGTAATCACTGTATTTGGAATATTTCTTCAGGTTTTCCTTCCTCCATAGAATTTGTTCCAGTTTGTGTTAAAGAAACAAACTAATGTGATCTTTGCATACTAATTTTTATTTAATATTGAAATTAAAAGTTATTTTAATATATATTTTGATTGGTGAGATTGGGCTCCTCTAAAAAGGGGTTTAGTATTATACCGAACATGTGTTGGTTATGGTTGGCTATGGGTTGCCAGCAGTCGGGATCCCGGCGGTCAGAATCCCGAAACCGGGACCACGACAGGGTTATCATTCCGACACTTGTTGGTCAGTATGCGAACCCTCCCTCCCTGATGTCTGACCCTAACCTCCCCCGCTAGTGCCCGAACATAACCCCCCCCTCCCTGCACCCTAAACCTAACCCTACCCCATTAATGCCTAACCTTCCCCCTAGTGTCTAACCCCGCACCCTAACCCCCGATACTTACATTCGGGATGCAGGCGGTCGGTATTCTCGAGCTGGGAACCCGACTGCTGTCGGGATTCCTGCGCCGATATTTAGACCGTCGGCATCCCGTCAGCTGGGATGCTGACTACATCCTGGTTTCCACAGCTGCAGTTTTTAATGAAGTTTAATTTCAGCAATAGGTTGATTATGTCAGGCATGATTATTTTACATAGACTGCTTCATGTTATGTACTAATGTTTTCACAATGTTTTCTTTGTGTCCTTAATTTTGCTTTAACTCATCGCCATATCAGTGCTTTCAACAATTTTCCTGATGTGCGGACAGTAGAACAAATGGACATTCTGTGGCTGAATCATTTATGAACACTACTACATCATTAGTACTGTAGCTTGATTAATTCAGTTCAGAAAATTATTACTGATAGATAACAGGGTTGGGTATGATAAACCGATGTGTAGAATGCCGGCTGTCAATACACTGACAGTGACATCTCGATGGCTATAATCTCGACGGGAGAATGGTAAGTAGTGTTCTTTTGTCCTATTTACCCCCTAACCCTCCTTTCCTGCACCCTAACACTAACCTCCCTACCCCACACCCTAACCCTCCCGGTAAGTGCCTAAACCTGACCCTCCTCCCTTAGTGCCTAACCCTAACCTGCCCTCGGTGGTCCCTAACCCCCCCTGTCTGGAGCCTAACCCTAACCTCCCCCTCCCGCAGCCTAAGTCCCCCCGGGCGCCTAAACCTAACCCTCCCCCTCACAGCTAACAGCTACCGGGCCCCGCTGTACTTGTGATCGCCATCTCCAGCCATATCAGGTTTCCAGCGTTGGCATCTCCAGCCATGTCGGAATTCTGTCGCCGGTCTTCCCACACTGATCGGAAGTCTGGCGCCTGGATTATGGCAGTCGGCATACCGGCCATCGGTCATTTGACCGCATCCCCTTTTCAACATATCAAATGCCCAACAAAGTAAATTTAGGATTAGTTTGTGTTCATATTCTCATGTTGTGCAACTATTGAACAGACTTCAACAGAATTTTTTAAATTATACGATATATTGTACACAAATAAAAGGTTGCAAAGTAAAAAAAGTTACAAAGACAGGGTAAATGCTAACACAGTTAGGAGCCGAACATGAACAGTTTCCATAGCAAGAGGCTTTTCTATACAGACCTATGGAGTTTGTGTAGTAAAATAACAAAATATCTGGCAGTTCTAGAACAGGCAAGGAAAAGAGGAACCAGGGACATATAGATGTATGTATCAATAAATGAGTCTAGAGATCTTCTAGATGATCATATGTTAGCCTTCTGTTTTACAGCTGCTTACTATTCATTTATTTTCTTTGTTAACCAACAGCTAAACAAATCCTCATTTCATGTTTCAAAGGCTCCAGAGTGGTTTTATGTGGAAAAGTTGAGTTAAATTAAGATAATAACTAGTGGATTATGGGCCTGATTCAGAAATGGTTGGTAATGCAGCCGCTATCACAGTAGTCGTTGCGGGACTATGCAAATGCTAATCTCAGACTTCCCTTTTTGCTCCACGATGCTATGGAGTGTACGAACACTGAGATGCCCACTTTCAGGCTGCGTGGTCTGTTAATTTGCAATGGAGTTTGTAAACTCTCCAATATCGATGCAACATCGGTCACACCATCGATTTTTGTGGTAGCCTCGGGTCTACTACTGTCCTCTAATCCAACTAAACATAACCTCTGAAGCTATGGATTTGTGATTGTTTCCAGATACCCCTGTGTCACTCCCATAACACGCCCATGAAACGGCCCATTTTTGCAGTCACTTTAGGTCACCTCCCAGTCTCCACTCAGAAATGGCCAGAGGTTCCAAACCTCTTTTCAAGTGTTAGTGATGCCTTACACAATTACGAACCTCATCAGCCTCTTGGGTTTGTGCATATACAGTAATGGTTTCCAGGACTTTTCGCAAATATGCAGTAGCAAAGAATCGCTCAACTGCGTTAATATCGATACTGTGCCCGTCTCTGAATCAGCTCCATGTATATATGTTTATGTTTTTTCATAGTTTGCTATCATTATCTGCATATCTACCAATGTATGTTCCTGCTTATCCGGGAGATATATATTATGTGATATATGACGCATGAGATTGTCGTGTTAGCTTTTATTAAATATATGGTATGCTTATCAATGTTGTTCATGCTTTTGTGCTTTATTGCTATCTGATACATTACCTGCAATCATTGTGATACAGATTTGAGATGAAACGCTCCTTGTAAGCACCCTCATTCATTGGACAACACGTCCATTGTCCAGATCAGAAAGGAATCTATAACGTTCTATAGTCTTTTTTCTGTTAAAGTGTTTTTAGCCTTTTTGTATTTTTTAGAAACTCTTATTACAAATTTTTATGTATCTTATTTTTCAGATCTTGAATGTCAGTGCAATCGTCCTCGCAAACCTGTGTGTCTCTTACATCATGACAAGTCAAAATGATCTGGTATGCATCCTTCAATAATATTACTGCTAGAGAATAATTATGTGCCTTACATCATGTCAGGAAATTAAATGAATGTCAGGGAGAGGCAAACAATAGCGCCAATTGCCCAAGATCTCTATCCCATGGCAAAGAATATGCAATGATGATTAAAATATAAATGCATATAGGACACATATAGCTTATGAAGAAGCAGAACAGGTACTGCATGTATAAATAATGTATGAAGACGTAGGATTGCTTTCCCTTGCAGGAACCAGCTTCACTTGCCATTGTGAACATACAGCACTCTTAGTAATTACATCTATGCACAGTAGCTCTCTGAAGATCCCATGACAAATAACAATAGAAAATAAGTACTACTGAGGGCAGTGCCAAGTGGGTAATAACCCACATGGCTTTTCAAGAAGAGTACGGATTGGCCAGTCCCTCTGTCGGATAAGTAGGAATGATTCTTAGACCATATGTTGCCAGCTCTACCCTAAAGCAGCATCAAAGCAAAACACTGCGTCAGTGCTCCCCCCAAATCATACACGTTAGAATAAATTAAGGGTATGTATATATAATTTTTTTCATTGTAAGTTATCACCAAAGTGTGTTTGAGTCTTACCATACATGAAAGTTATTGTTTGAGGTATGTTTATTGGGGGGGAAATGTATTTAAATTAAAATTGAAATATAAAACCCACAAAATGTCATCTGTATGGAGAGAGCAGTTTAATCAACGAAATAATAGTCTGAACAGAATCAGTAACAAAATACAGTAGTAATCATCTGAGAGAGTTATTACAAGGAACCCATACAGTAAGAGCTATTTCCTCTATAACAAATATTTTCAGAAAATGAACACACACCATCTTCTGTGGCCAACAGTGGGGACAAGTTTACAAATTGAATTACAGCAGTGGAGAGAAATGTGAATCTGGACATACTGTTATGGTGAATGATGTCTGATTCTCTTAAATGGGGCCTTGGGGTTTACTGAGTTCAACTTGACCTTTCATGTGGGGTAACTGAAAGACTTAACACAGTGGTTCACAGGATACAATCTGGTGAGATACATTGGAGTGACCCCAAGTAGAACTTATTCATCAAACTAGACGTGATTGTCCCTTTCAAACTGTATATGTATACAAAAACAAAAAGACATTTATCATTGTTGGCGTTACCTTTTGACTGTACAACAACCTATATTACTCTTATAAAGCAGTTGCCTTATTTCTTTGTCGATTGTGTATGTACTAGTAACAAGTGCCTTTGGGATTTATTCCATTCTGAATTTTATGGACAGATAAGAATGTTCTATACTCGCCTCTCACATACTGGGTGGGGAGGGAGAAGGAGAGAGGTGATGTAGTTACAAAGTCAGTGATCACTTTGTTTGACAGTGACAACATAGACAGCAGAATGCCAGCGGCGCTATCCCGGCACAGTGAAAATGCTACTTACAGCTTTTACTGTGTGGGCATTATAACTATAATTATACTGTTTTCAATGCATGTTTAAAGTTAAAATGCCTGCACAGTAAAAACGCATGCGTCACATTTTTATTGTGTCACTGTCCACAAAGTGACTGTAACTTAACATATATATTCCGGAGGGAGATATAAATTAGCATGATGAGGGAGCCGCACACACATTACACTGGAGCAAATGGAATTTCCAAAGCTAAACCGATAAGTTGTAATTCAGTATGAGCACACTGTAAGCTATAATAAAGAAACAGTCCAAATGCTTAGCATTAGTAAGATAGAACAATAACCACACATTGCTATAGATATAAATTCTGCATATTGAGGAGAAAACAGATCTGTGCTATATTTACATTTGTTATAGATAATTCTGCACGGACACTGCGTACGCAGTCTTTTTTATTATTATTTTTTTATCTAAGACACATACTTTCTACTTATTTATTTTATATTGCAGGTTTTAACAGTATTGTTATTATTAAAGAGACCAAATAAAAGTTATATTTTATTTTCCAATTTTCTTTCTGCACCACAGAGGACAAATCTTTTTCTATCCTATCCTTTTTCTATGAAACTGCTTCTTCACTTTGTATTTTTTTATAGTTTATTATTCAATTTATATTTATATTGTATAAAATTTGCTCCTACTGGGAGTGTTTCTGACAGTTGCACTTTCATCAGGGCATTATGTGTCTTAGTCATTTTTTGGAGACTGGAGACACAAATTTAGATGCTACTACTAGATGTGCTCGCTAATGATCCTGTAGACCACTAAATGGATTCGTCCCCCGGTTGCTGAGTCTTGTCAATATAGGACTCTGGTCTCCGGAGAAACATTCTAAGGAGACCCTGGGTAACACTATAATGATTGGCTGTGTGTGTGAGTGGTTTTTCTGGCACCCTCTACAGTCTACACCCAAGGTAGCAGTGTCCCCTAGATGGATTCAGAGATAGGAATGTAACGGTGAGTATAACAAATCTTATTCTTCTTTCTAGGCTGAAGAATTCATGAGGAAGATTGAAAAGGAAGAGGAGCAGATTGCTTATGACTACCCAGATAAGAAAATATACCATCTTTGTATAGTTAACTTAGTTATTGGGTAAGTTGTAAATACAGTAAATAGGTTTTCCTCGCTAACACATGTTCCATACCTAAGAGGTTCTGTCAGGTCCATTATTTTTACTTTATGTCTTTTATATAGCATTTTTCTTTTACTGTAACCTTTTCCCATGTACTTACTTTGAGAGGAGGGTGACCTAAGCTCTTTTGTCCGGTGCCACCTTGAAGATGTGAGAATCTTGTGATTGATAATACCTGGCACTTGAGCCATCAAAAACTTACTGGAGGGAAACCTGTCCACTTATTTATGTTCTTCTGTTTACACTTAAGAATTAGCAAAAATGTGCAGAGGCAGGTAGATGTGACCACCGAGGGTGACTATCTCTAGAATATACTACCATTCTTTCAGATGTACTGTGTTTTTGGCTAAGATCTGTTTAGGAAGCCAAACACATATCACTTTGTCTAGTAATTACAATATCACTATAACCTTTTCATTCTTGGAGTCACTACAGATAGGGCTCATGATTCAGAGATGGACGGTATTGCACAGCCGCAGGGAAGCAGCTGTGCAATACCGTCCAACTAAAATGCAAATTCAGCAGGAGGTGACTGTAGGAAATAGATACCACCTGCATACATCTGAGATCCGAGTGCAGCGTCCTTAGACGCTGCCTTAGATCACCTGGTTGCTGCATTGGACAGGCGGCATAACCGTAACCTTACTCAACAGAACCCACTTTGTAATATAACTGTTACAGGGCAGTAAGAAGAATACTTTATGTATGTGTGTTGCTTAACTGCAAACTCAGTTTAACATCTTATACAACAGTGGTTCCCAAACGTTCTTATATCATGGTACCTTAGAATATCATCATTTTTGTCATGGCTCCTCTACTCCAGAAGTTACTTACTGAGAAATTCAGCAAAATTACTACACTAAGTAAATTGTGCTTACCTGTGTGGTGGTGGATAGGGTTGTGCTTCTGTTTGCCCACATTTTTTATGAGTGGCAGCAACCAGCACTGGTTCTGTTTATCACATTGACCATAAATGATTAAATTTGGTCCTGGACCACCAACCTGTGGCACCCCTGCAAGTGTCCCATGGCACCCTAGAGTGGGAACCTCTGTTGTACACATACTAATATTTCATATATTTTATTCATGTTTTTTTCTTTTTCTTATTATAATTTTTTTTTTTATAGAACTCTTTACTGTGCCAAAGGGAATTATGAATTTGGCATTTCTCGAGTTATTAAAAGCTTGGAGCCATACAATAAAAAGGTAAGTTTAAGAATATTAATTTAAACTACGGTGGATTACCATTAATCTAAAGTATTTCACTGGTGATATTCATGCTGGCTATGGTCATATGGTGACTGTTTAGAACAAAATCCTACTTGTATATATAAACCAAAAGGAGAAAGAGACTCTGCTTAGAAACAGAGGGCCTGATTCAGAGCCCCTCGCTAGATGCGATTGCTCACACGATATATTAGCACGCCCAGTATTTCTTAGAGAGCGATCACATAGTGTATGCAGACACCCACCAGCCTGTTTTAAGCCACCCACTTGTGCATGTCATGTCCAGGAAGTGTATGAAACTATCGGTACATCGGGTAACATCAGATGCTATCGCAGCGCTTGAGGTTGACCATACCCTGCCGCAAGCACTGTGAGCACTTCAGTGTAAAAACAAGGTGACATGTACTATGATGCTGTCTTTTAATTATGCACACCTCTAAAACACCATTGAGATGCTCAGGCATGCCTGTGTTTGCACCTCCACACTCCCATTTTTAATGGCCAGCCCCTGTTACCACCTACAAATGGCTATCCGTCGCTCACTCTGCTGGGCTGTCTACGCGCAGTGAGCGAATGCCTTGTGAACTTTCGATAAGGCATGCGCACTGCGATGCATGCGCACAATGCATACACACTGCATACCATCGGCAGCAGCGAGAGTATGCATCTTAGCGAGTGGGTCTGGATGAGCTCCAGAGTCTTTTTCTCTTTTTTTTCTCTTTATGGTTTATATATACTAGTTATATTGACTTGGGGGAGCACCACTAACTGGCCGGATTTAAATATCTCTAGAATTACAAAATAAGAGTACAATCTGGCACAATATTTATTTATTTATATATTTATTGAAATTATTCAGTTAGTTTAAAATAGAGACCCACTATATCAGGTGTGGCCGGGGATCTACTTTTTGTCCACTTACTTAGTGGTGATCTGCCAACGCCAATGGACCTGATTCAAAGGTGGACGCTATGCTGATGTTTGTGCTGTTGAGCAATTTATTTTTGTTACTGTGAATTCTCCTAACTGTACAACGGCAATCGCAGTTACCTATGGGATCGCTGGCATTAGAGACAGTGATTGCGTATTTTTGCAGATGTAAATCCATAAGATATCGTAATCGCACCCCTGAGTCAGGCTCACAGACACTGTGCTTCACACAAGCGCACTGATTTTGCTTTCCCAACAGCTCACATACAATACACTAGTATTAAACAAAAATGACAACCACAAAAAATAAAACATAACAAAAAATACATCCAGTCATTTTGAGGTGTACAGAGTTGCCACGAATCTGCTATCTCTTACATCCCCCCTCTATAGCATAAACTTGTAATAAACTGTAATTATCTCTACTGCTTAATAATATAAGGGGTTGTTTTATTTAAAAAATAAATAATCAGTCAGTCACTCAGTGTCGGTATGTGCGTCGGGGAGCCGGTGCTTGGGGTGGCATGGTACCACAGCAGGTGGAGGCTGTGCCCTGGAAGTGTCACCCTGCAGCCCCTTTACAGCACATATAACACAATCACTCCCCACACACTACCTCCAGGAACGGCTCCGGCACTTGCAGACAGTTTGCTGCTATCATTTCGGGGATGTGCTTGGCGCTGTGAGGAGCCTATGTGCTGATGGGACAGCTGCTCCCCATGACACTCGGCACTCTCTGTAGGGCAAGGCAGGTGGACAGCAGCAGCGGCAAGTTCCATACAGCGTGTGGGTGATCTCCAGAAACCGTTTTAGGTTTAGTTTACTTCAGTTGGTCGCCATCTACTGGCAGGTGCCCCGTGAGCTACCGGAAGATTACGATCTACCTTTTGGCCAGGTCTGCACTATATACTTCTCTTTTTCTAATTGACTTATACTATATAACTTTTAACCTGTGCGGACTATTTCCGCAAACCCCACCCCCTTTTTAGTACAAATAAAATCATAAGTACCGTTTGTGGGTGGTGACGGGGGGGTGGTCGGAGAAACGCAGACGTGCCAGTGCAATGAATTAGCATACTATCACAGTTGAACTGCGTGCGTAATCGCAATTGCATTCGCAATTGAGATCCGTAGTGAATCCGGCCCACTGTCGATGGGACAACGTCATTTTTTTTGTCAATGAGCGATAGAATGTTAACTTGTAATATTAAATGAAACTTGGTCTGATCTGTCTTTCCGTGAAATTGGGCGTTTCGGGAAGGAAACTGGGTGGCAACAATGCAAGCACACTGAACCGCCCCGACTTGTGGGAGTCTCATAGGAAGAAGTAGTTATTCAGGCTTCCACGGCTGCCTGCAACTACAGCTACTTTGTGTGCGACTCAGAATCAGCCCCATATTGTGCATTTGTATGTTAGACCAACTTTTTTGAGGCTTTAAAGACAATAATATCTGTATTATTTTTGCAACATAAACATACACCATTCATTACTTAATTACTTTGATTTCAGCTTGGAACAGACACTTGGTTTTATGCAAAGCGATGCTTCCTTTCCCTGCTAGAGAATATGTCAAAGCACATGATCATGCTACAAGACAGCGTCATCTACGAATGCATTCAGTTTTTGGAACATTGTGAAAGTAAGTTTTCAGAAGTTCTCGAATTTCTTTGGCATGGCTGCATGTTCCGGAGAAACCGACAGGGCCCATTGCATGACACCATGAAGTATGAAACTGACAAGAGCTGTCATAAGAACATGTTATATGACATATATACATATATATATTGTGTCCCTGTAATTTTTCATGGTAGGGCGTTGGCTAGCATTGCTTGCTTACAGCATTGCTGACCAGGGCACTATCTGTGGTTTATACAGATGTATCCTCATACGCTATTGTCACAGTCGTGCCAACAGCCCTTCTCAGTGCGCCAGGTTCAGTGTGACTCTTCTTATGCCGAGCATCTTTTTTGTTCAAATGTGCGTCTTAGTCGCAGTGCGATTTGATTGCACTGATTAATTTGATATGCAACGCTTGTATATCTGTGTACGATTGGGTCTGAATCTGTATACGAAGTGCTACAATGCGGCGGCCGTGGCGGCTTTTCTTCATGCCAAGGTCTGTTGACCTTCATATACAGACTCAAGGGCAAAATAGATGCTACACTGCTCGGCGCAGCTCACTCACGCCAGGTGTTCACGCCGCATGGAGTATTGAAGCTATGTGTATGAGGACACATCTATATGTTCTCCTGGTATTTGTGTAGGTGTTTTCTGCAGGTGCTCTTTTTTCTTTCCTCAGTCCAAACACATTCTGATAATTAATTAAACCCTAATGTGTGTATGTTGTAAGGAATTCAGACTGTAAGCTCCATTGGGAAAAGGCCTGACATGAATCATGCAATATACTCTTTAAAAGCGCTTCATAGTAATGTGGTACTATACAAATAAACAAAAATAGATATACAGGTTGAGTCTCCCATATCCAAATATTGCGAAATACGGAATATTCCGAAATACGGAATAATTTTGGCATGACTGAGATAATGAAACCTTTGATTTTTGATGGTTCAATGTACACAAACTTTGTCTAAGGCACAAATTATTAAAAATATTGTATAAAATTACCTTCAGGCTGTGTGTGTAAGGTGTATATGAAACATAAATGAATTTCATGTATGTACACAAACTTTGCTTGAGCCACAAAATTATTGAAAATATTGTATAAAATTACCTGCAGGCTGTGTGTATAAGGTGTATATAACACATACATACATTCTGTGTGTATATTTGGGTCCCATTCCCAAGATATTTCATTATGATATGCAAATATTCCAAAATACGGAATATTCCGTTATCCAAAATACCCATGGTCCCAAGCATTTTGGATATGGGAGACTCAACCTGTACTTTAGCAGTATCATAAAAAAGAACAAATCCGTTCACCAATAAACCAGATCTTTTTTAAGAGTTTTGAGTTTAAGTTTATTTTACATGAACAAAGTACCATATATACTCGAGTATAAGCCGACCCGAATATAAGCCGAGGTACCTACTTTTACCCCAAAAAACTGGGAAAACTTATTGACTAGAGTATAAGCATAGTGTGGGAAATGGCAGCAGCTGCTAGTGCCCCCAGTAGTAATTCCCCCTGGTTGTGCCCCCAGTAGTAATCCCTCCTGGTAGTGCCCCCAGTGATAATCCCCCCTTTCAGTGCCTCCAGTAGTAATCCCCCCCTGGTAGTACCCCCAGTGGTAGTCCCCCCTTTTAGTGCCCCCTGTAGTAATCCCCCACTGGTAGTGCCCCCTGTAGTAATCCTCCCCTGGTAATTCCCCCAGTGGTAATCCCCCCTTTTAGTGCCCCCTGTAGTAATCCCCCCCTGGTAGTGCCCCCTGTAGTAATCCCCCCCTGGTAGTTCCCCCAGTGGTAATCCCCCCTTTTAGTGCCCCCTGTAGTAATTGCCCCCTGATAATGCCCCCTGTAGTAATCGCCCCCTGGTAATGCCCCCTGTAGTCCCCCCCCTAGTAGAGAGAGACGTGATAAGAATAAAAAAAAATAAACACTTACCTGAAACTCCTGGTCCCGCCGCTGTCCGCTCCTCCGGCCGCTTTGCATGGGAGAGACGTCGTCATGACGACGTGTCTCCCATCACCCACTGCGGGAGCCGGAAGATGGCTCCCGCAGAGGGAGCAGCAGCAGCCGCTGAGAGTCTGATAGACTCTCAGCGGCTGCTGATTACAGCAAACACACAGCTGCCGGCTCCGGCGGCTGTGTGTTTGGCAGTGTGTAGCGCTGACCGAACTCCGTCCGGTCAGCGCTACACTTCACTCGAGTATAAGCCGAGGGGGTACTTTTTCAGCACATTTTTTGTGCTGAAAAACTCGGCTTATACTCGAGTATATACGGTAATTATTGTTTTTTTAGGTAGAAAGTGTGCACATAGAATAATTATATAAAATATATGTGCTTATATCTGTATGCTCAGAAGATAACTGTTACATTTTTCTCTCCATTACCAGTTTATGGTAAAAATATACCAGCACTAATTGAGCAACCACTGGAAGAAGAAAGGATGCACATTGGCAAGAACACTGTTACTTATGAATCGAGACAACTGAAAGCATTAATCTATGAAATAACATCCTGGAATATGTAATTAGTCCATAACAACATTCCTAATTAGTTTACTAAATATTTGTAATTGTGCTTTTTTTTTTCTCCCTGCGCTTTGTATGTTAATGTCATTTTGTAAATTTAAATTAAAGTAATTTTGTTTAAAAAAAAAATTACATTTATTGTAGTTAATTTCATACGTTTTGCATAGTTCCCAGTTCTATTGATTCTAGAAAATAAGGGTAGACATTGTTGTAGATTATGCTACTATGTTCAAGCATCACCAGGTAGTGATATATTGTGGGAAAACTTTATAGATACCATTACAAGAGACTCATAACAGGGAAAATCATGTAGAAGAAGGCATGCGTGCACTATCACAATAAAGAGAGACTACAAAGTGACATCTTAAGATACAACACCACCTAGTGTTGCTCTAGTATTGTCACTCCAATAATTCTTGCTGCTCTAATCAACAGCAGAGAATTAGCTCTTTAAACCCATTTTCATTGATAGCTTGTTGTGGTGGGTAGATTCAGATGAGCGCTTGAAACTGAAGTGCTTTAAAATAAATAGGCTTTTATTCCAGTGAAAAGGTACAGCCAGTGCAATAGTTTCTTGCACAGGAGTACAAACAGTAATTCAGGAACATAGCAATATAGTATCACAGGAGAACAGTAATATGGTAAATCAGGGTATGCAACATCCAGTACACAGAGGGGTACCAAAGGTGCTCCTATCTCTCCCACACAAGCCGGTGTTAACATTTCGGAGATTTTCACCCTGTCACACCTGTAATGTATTTCCCCAAATGTAATCATGTCCTAACTTAACAGCAAGTCAAGTAGATCTTATTCTTGTAGATCTCTCAAGATATGATACTTTACATCAATGTGTTTGGCTCTCCGCTTAATATGTTCCATCTGCACTAGCATAAGACATCTTTGGTTGTCTTTAAAGTTGTGTGTCAGTTCTGTCTGCTGTTATCCCAGGCCCCCTAACAGCTGCCTCAGACTTAAGAACTCTTGACTTTCTTGGACTGCTGCAACATATCCTTCTTCAGATGAGGAAAGTGTTACAGGTGATTGACTTCTGCTAGTCCAGCTGACTGGTCCTCCACCAAATAAAATTTCTATCAGTCTCCAACACAATCCATTTACAGATTAGAAATCTCACTGTTTGATTTGCCTTTTACTGTCCGTTTGAATATATTGCATTGTTTGTGTGTTTTATTGTAATTCCCCCTGTACACCGCTACATACATTTTGTGGTGCAATATAAATAAAACATAATAATCCACTTATACAAATTGGGTTCCATTTTTCCATTGCTGAAAGTCCCAGTTGAAATTTCATGGTTCCTTTTAAATACTGTATTACCCCCTTTTACAGAACATTCCATTTGATTTGACTTTGAGTCTTCTCTACACAAGATTCCCACTGCTGTACTAATGTCAGGTCTGGGGACATTGACAATATAGAGCAAGTTTAATGCTGCTGCTGCTTTTCTATATTGATGATTTTATGGCAATTAAATTTGGTTATAAATTTCATCTAATTAGTTTCCATGTGAGTGCTCACTGGTTTTGCACTTGCATCTCTAAATCCTTGATGATTTCCTGTATTTTATGCTATTTTTTTAAGCAGAAAACTGTCACATTTTCCTCTCTCAATTGAAATAAATAGATAAGGTAACAGAGATAACTCTGTAAAGACCCAAACCGTACACCCATTAGGGTGAGGTTGATTTGTAGGAGCTTTCATTTAGTATCACAGTAATACTTGCTAATATGCTTCCAGTATTTAACATTGCTTACCTGTCCAGCGGCGTCCACCTCCTTGACTGTGTCATCTGCTGAACTCCCGACAGCCTACCACTGTCAGCGATGGGCCAAGGTGGCCATCTGCGCTTGCACAATGTGCTTCAACCCTGCAGGGACACAGCAAAGCCTAGAAGGCTATTGTTGGGTACCCATGTGGGCCATACCGCTTACACCATATATTCATGTACAGTGGTAAACTAAGTTTACAGCAATTTGCTAAATATAAAACAGATGTCATAACCCCATTAGTGAGTGCTAAATGGATTATGGCTCGTTCTTAAATAGAGCCCATTGTCTGCTGCATTTTGTGGCCGAAAGATAGAGCCATTTTAATGACTGCCTTTGATGGCTTATTTTTTCAGACTTTACTTATGGGGCAGATCAATAGCATACAAAAGCAGACAAGCCTGCAATACATGTAAAACAGAAAGTTCAAATAGAAGCATGAATTATCAGACAACAGAGTAATCATGATAAAAATAGATAAGGATTAAATGTTGAAAGAACACAAATCATGGTCCATTTTTTAGTATAATGGAAAATGGAGGTTGATGATAGAGTGGAGAGCCGCAGAAAGATGGGTTGGGGAAAACAAAGGGGGGGAGGGGGTTGAAGGAGAGGATATAGTTGTCGAAAACAGAGTTGGATTGAAGAACTCTGGACTTTGTTATATCGGATGGAGGTGGGTATGCCCACAGATTCCAATTCTTGAAAGAAGATAGGGATGTATTAGAGCAGGGATGGGGGGACCTCAGGCCCGGAGGCCGTAAAAGGCCCCCGGAATCATTTGGTCTGGCCCTCTGAGCTTTTTTCTGCTAGCCTCATCTGGGTGGCAGCGTGCCTAGAATGGCACCCTGCAGCCAGAATCTATGCAGCAGTGCCACCTGGAGCATCCTTAGGATGCTACAGACGGTCACACCACTGCCCTTACAGCTCCCCAGAGCATCCTCAGGATTCTCCGGGCATTGTTGTAATCACCGGCTATTGTGGCCCCGCCCCCATCTGACATCACATGGGGGGTGTAGCCTGAACTGGGCCCACAAATAATGTTATATACAGTATCTCCAAAAGGCCCTCTGCAGAAAATAGGTTCCCCACCCCTGTATTAGAGGATACTGGACATGTGTCACGACCAAGGTTTCTCGGCATGGTGGTCAACGGGTAATACCTGTGAGGTCCCTGTGGCGGGGGGCGTCTGGCGGTGGCGCTGGTGTTTGGCGAGAGGCATTGGCTGCGCGTGATTCTGTGCGGGCACATTGTCACTCTGGGCTGGTGTTTCGCTCAGCATGGGTGCCGCCATCTTGCCTCCGGCCATGTCATTCAGTTGTCCAATCCTGGTGGGTCATGTGCTCTCTCCGGCCAGTCACGGTGCGGCACTTGGTATTTATGGAGGTCCAAAGCCTTCCTTCATTGGACTTCCCTGCCTGTCACTATCTGGACATTCTCCCATTTGCTTCACTAAAGTTCCCAAGTGCACTTCAGTCTTTGTCTGGACTTTTACTTTAGCCATATCCATGTCTACTAAACCACTCATTAAAAGTTCCAAATTTTTTTTTTTTTTTTGAGAAAAGTTTTTATAAAATTTTCTACGGGTACATAATATAAAAGGTACGTCTTAAGACATATATAAATAAGTCCATATGAATTGGCATAAAACCAAAAGTACAGATAATATAGACATTGGACAACTTAACTTCTGTTTAGAAAGGTAGTTAAAACCCGGTAATTTTTATGAGGGTTGGAAAAAGACTACGCAATTAGAAATGGAGGAAGATCCACAATAGGCGGGAAATTGGGGAATGTTAGTAAGGGGAGACTGGCGAGGAAGGGGGCAAAGAAGGGAAGGGTGGCGAAAAGAGCGTCTATCGAATGGCCAGCCAAATTCAAGAGTGCGTCTCATGGTAGGTCAACCAAGGGGACCAAATTTCCGAAAATGTATTAGGGCTTTCATGTATTTGACTAGTAATATATTCCAAACTGTGTACTTGCCAAATGGAATTAATCAGAGCAGTGTGAGAAGGGGGGTCAGTTTTCTTCCAAGAGGCCGCGATTGCACAGTTAGCTGCATTAGTAATATGTCTTATGAGCATTTGGGTATATTTGTCACAATTATGGATAGGTTTCGGGAGTAAATAATAAGACATGCAAGAGGGGAGAGAGAAATTTGTGATATCTAAGATGAGTTGATGAACTGTTGCCCAGAATACCTTAATCCTGGGACAATGCCACCAAATGTGTGCAAAGGTTCCCTCCTCCCCACAGCCCCTCCAACATGCACTGGAAGCCTGCGGAAAAATGGCTCGGATATGCGTAGGAACTAGATACCATCTATATAGTCTCTTATAAGTATTTTGTTTTATTCTGACACATATTGAAGTCCTCGCCGCCAGCTCGCGAATCTTGGACCACTCCCTAGGTTCCAGGGACTTCCCCAAATCCTTCTCCCAAGCTAGTTCATGCGGATCTTTAAGAGGACGATTATGAACAATTAGTAAATTATAAAGGGTGGAAATAAGGCCTTTAGAAGTAGATCTAATTAAACAGGGACTCCAAAGGAGAGTATGATGGATGAGACTTAAGGCCGACAGTTGAAGAAAAGAGATGGCGTATTTGAAGATACTGGTGAAAGCATCTCCTCGGTAAGTTAAATCTGTCTTGTAACTCAGAAAATTCTGGGAATGGACCAAGGGGGGAAATGTCTCTTAGAAACTTAATGTTATGGGAAATCCAAGGAGCAAAGGTCCCATGATCTAAGCCAGGTAAAAAACCCTTGTTGTTCCAGAGAGGGTCATAGGAAGTTGATTTTGAATTAGGGAGAAGGTTCTTTTGCAATAATCCCATATAGACAGGGAGAATTGGAGTGTGGGGGGGATGCAGGAGTAATGCGGTCTGTGTTTATGGTCCATCCAAAAAAGGGAGTATGGAGAAAGAAAATTAAGAAGTTGAGCTTCTAGATCTACCCAATCTCTAGTATGTGCAGCAGTGTGTGCTAGAACAGCGTGGGATAAATGGACCGCTAAGTAATATTTATGGAAGTTAGGCAAACCCAAACCTCCCTCTTTGACATTATAGCAAAGAATACAAAATCTAACTCTGGGTTTGCGGCTCGCCCAGATGAATCTGGAAACCAGCCGCTGAAGAGAAGTTAAAAAGTTGGAAGGGACTCTGACTGGAAGGGTTTGAAAAAGATATAGAAATCTCGGGAGTACGTTCATTTTGATAGCATTTACGCGTCCTATCCAAGAAATAAAATGTGTACCCCCACGAGTTAAGATCACGGCGTATCTTATCAAAGAGAGGTGAAAAATTTGCAGAAAATAATTTATCATAAGATTTAGTTAGTTGGATCCCTAGGTATTTCAAAGAACGGGAGCACCAGCGAAAATCATAGGAGCTACGCAGTTGAGATATTGTGTCAGGATCCAGAAGTAAAGGTAGAATTTCAGTTTAGTCGCTGTTAATTTTAAAGTTCGAAAAACGGACGTAAATTTGGATTTCATCAAAGACAGCAAGGAGAGAAGATAAGGGATGAGTCAATGTAAGCAGAACATCATCTGCTTACAAGGCTATGGTGTGATTTGTGTGATCTACTTGGATTCCTGAAATTGCAGGATTACCTCAGAGTTTGGCTGCTAAGGGTTCCACAATTAAAGCAAAGAGGAGTGGTGATAAGGGGCAGCCTTGTCGAGTGCCATTTTGGATATTGAAGGAGGAGGAAGCAAACCCATTGGCTAAGACTAAGGCAGAGGGATTATAATATAAAGAAGCCACTCCATTCAGAAAATTTCCATGAAAGCCGAATGCATGTAAAGTAGACCTCAAGAAAGTCCAATCGACCCTGTCAAAGGCCTTCTCCGCATCCAAGGCCACCAACAGGGTGGGGAGTGACTTAGTGTTAACAAAATTGATGAGATCAATGATTTTACGTGTATTATCGGAGGCCTGTCGACCCGGTATAAAACCCACTTGATTTAATGAACCAATGAAGGGATAACTAGGGCCAGGCGGGAGGCAAGAATTTTAGCGAAAATGTTTAAATCCACATTTAGAAGGGAGATCGGCCGGTAACTAGAGCACAAACTAGGTTCTCTGCCTTCTTTGTGTATGACCACTATTTCCGCCCTGGTGGTGGCTTCATCAAACTTCTGGCCAGACAGAATCGAATTGAAAAGGTTTATTAACAGAGGAGACAAAGGAGAGATACATTTCTTATAGAAGGCTGCAGGAGCCATCTGGGCCAGGGGCAGAAGAGGATTTCATGGACTTCACAGCACTTTCAAGCTCCTCAGCAGTAACTGCTTCGTTAAGAGCGGATAGTTGTGAAGGAGAGAGATATTTCCGGGTAGCATCCAAAAGGGAGGAAGGTGATAGCTCACGATTATGAAGTCCGTAGAGTGAGGAGTAAAAATCTTTAAAGCTATTGGCTATGGATTTCGGATCATAGTGAGCACCAGATGAATCTTTAATATGCAGAATTCTATTTTTAGTTCGTCTGGTTTAAAGTTTTCGTGCAAGAATGGCGTCAGCTTTGTCTCCCCATTCATAAAGTCTTTACTGCAGCCATTTAAGGGTACGAGAGGCTTTGGATGAAAGAAGTTGATTTAGTTGACCTCTATATAAACGTAGTTGTCTCAAAAATTTGTCTTTAGGGAATTGTTGACACTTTTCTGTCAGAGAGGCAATTTGATCCTCTAATTTTGATATCTCTTCCCTCTCAGTTTTTTTACGGGCGGAGGAGATCTGAAGAAAGTGGCCGCGAAGCATGGCTTTAAGAGCCTCCCAATTTATCGCATGCGAGGTATGATCAGGGATGTTATGCAGGTTGAAGTCGGAAATTGCGTGTAAAATTTGGTCACGTACTTCTTCACGCAAAAGAAGGAAGTCATTATTCTCCATTTATATCGATGAGGGCTGATAGTGGGGAAAACCCGGTCCAGTAGGACCACAGAATGATCGGACCAAGACACAGGGGGGATCTCCGAGGACCGGAGGATGGGGGTGGAGGTATGGTCAACTAAGAAGAAGTCTATTCTGGAGAAAACTCAATGTGAGTGGGAGTAATGAGAGTTCTCCCGAGCTGACGGGTACAAGGTCCTCCATGCGTCGTATAAATTATACAGTTTTAATAAAGAGGTGAATTTAATAGATTCACGTACCTGAATAGGAGAAAACCTGGCAGGGCCAGTACGATCCATGCAGACGGAGGGAATCACATTGAAGTCTCCTCCGATTATAATTTTACCTTTAGCGATCTTAGACAATTTAGAAAAGACCATAGAGAGAAAAGCACCCTGAGAGACATTAGGAACGTATATATTAGCAATCGTCACCGGGACACTACCAATTAAGCCTGTAAGAAAGAGGTAATGACCCAAAGGATCAACATGAGAGGAGTCAACTACGAACGGGGAGGACTGATGTAGGAGGATTGCAACTCCTTTAGATTTATGGTCAGTTGAAGCATAATATGCGTGGGGGAATGTTTTGTTGGTCAAATTTGGATGATTTTTGAGAAAGTGAGTCTCTTGCAGTAATGCTATGTGTATTTGTCGTCGCTTAAGGTATTGGAGAGTCATGGTTCGTTTTTTGGGGGAGTTGAGACCATTTACATTAAGGGAGATTAGTTTCAGCGACATCGAGAATTTATTAGGGGAGCTCCTAAACCTGAATAGCATTCCCAATAAACGCTCAACGCCAGCGGGGAAATCGGGTAAGAAAGGTGCGGAAGAGGAAGGGTTGTTAGTATAGGATAGGGAAAGGAGATAGTAGGAACTGCGTCTGTTCCACAGAACGCAGCAATATTACAATAGAAACAGCACATCCTGTGCACTTGGGGCTCGGGGGTGGTAGCGCAAAGGACACAAAACATGAGTAAAATCATGTGACAAACAGAACTAGCGTGGGGAACTTAGAAGATTCAAATAGCAATTATCAAATTGAGATTATAAAAAATCTCACGTTCTAACACATCAGTGAAAGAAAAAGGAAAAAGAAATATCTAAAAAAAAAGTTAGAAGAGGCTAAAAGAGGCTAGGGGCTAAAAGAAAGAAAACAGAGAGAGAGTTGAAACATTTAAAGAGGGACAGGTTTGAGATGAAAGGCATCACAATATAACACTTGAACAATAGTGACATCTTTGCGATATAAATGGAATTCAGATTAACTCTATGAGGTTGAGGCTAGAGATAGCAAGAGAGGACCATGTACATAATAAAAGCTTCATAGGTAACACCAGAATAGGTGCAGCATGGCCCAATCTCGATCAATCTCCAGGAACAAAGCTCAACATTAGAAAAACATCTCAATGAACATAAAACAAAAACA
The DNA here is from genome assembly GCA_031769625.1 of Taudactylus pleione. Classification (NCBI taxonomy): domain Eukaryota; kingdom Metazoa; phylum Chordata; class Amphibia; order Anura; family Myobatrachidae; genus Taudactylus; species Taudactylus pleione. Next base: position 40,160,852 of record JAUIMM010000052.1, on the reverse strand, counting down.
CCAAATAGTAGAAGATAAGCCACTTAAAGGTTGTGGGGCTTGTCATAAAGTTTAGAAATCTAATGTATAGTGCTCCTCCCAAACAGCTTAAATATCTACTCAAAAAAAGCGTCAGGATATTGCTTAATAATAACAAATCATGAGATGTAAGATGAGGAAACCCAGTCCAAAGAGAAAGGGGAAAGCAAGTTAGAGAAAAAGAGAAAATCTGAAACTAACGTAGGAGCCTCAGGCTTTAGACCATTCTGGAGATGGGGAAGACCGTTGTGGAGATCCTCCGCTAGTAGATGCAGTAGATGGAGAGGATGAGATGCCCAGAGTGGAAAGCAGAGCAAGTCCCTCTTCTGGCGTCTTGATTTTATGGGAGTGGCCATCATGAGTCACAGAGAGATGAAAGGGAAACCCCCATCTATATTTGATTTTGTGGTTTCGGAGTGTTTTTGTGACATTTATGAGGTCTCTATGCTTCTTCAGGGTGGAGGGAGCCAGATCTTGAAACATCTGAAGATTATGACCGCAGAATGAAATGGTTGGTGAGAAACGGACTGAAGAAAGAAGCTTGTCCTTGGTTTTGTAATAGTGAAAACGGACTAGTACATCTCGAGGAGGTTGATCAGGTGGAGGCTTGGCACGCAGAGCTCTGTGGGCACAGTCCAATTGTAAAGAGTCGGTGGAGGAATCTGGTAGGCATTGAAGGAACAATCCCTCTAAATATTCGGGGAGCGCATCAGAGTCAATTGATTCAGGAATGTTTCTGAAGCGGATGTTATTGCGCCTGGATCTATTCTCTGCATCCTCCATCTGCTCCTTAAGAGTGTCAATTTCAGAATGCATGTCTGATATTTCCTGATTGGTGACGTCTTGGAACTGACAGATCTCATCAACCTTGTGCTCGAGGGAGTCCGTTCTTGTACCCAAAGAATCTATCTCTGTTTTGAGAGAGGAGATCAAAGAGCAGAGTTCAGTTTGTATCGTTGTATGTATCATTTTGGTGATTTCAGAAGAGAGAGACACCGTCGAGCTGTCGTCTACAGGTCCTGAGGTAATTTCAGAGGAGCGCGGAGAGTGAGCTGACGTAGAACTGGATTTGCTTTTATCTTTGAGACGAAAGAAATCAGTTGACTCATTTGTAACAGATTTTTTGTTGCGATTAGACATATTGAGTAATCGGAGTGGATAGAGTCGGATGAGTAGTTGAAGATGGATTGTAGGAATGATCACTGATGGTGAGCGTGAGGGGGTCAGAGAGTGGTTGAGGATAATCTACATAGGAAAGGTTCCCTTCGCTAATGTCGAGCTATGTGACAAGTTGCATCTTTGAGGAGAGCAGAAAGGCCATACAGAACTTCATAGCTGAGGTGGAAGTGGAAGTCAGTAAGGCCAAGTAGAATGCCTGCAGTTAGTAAGCAGGGGGGGCCGCTCTGGGAGTCCAGGTAGTGATGCAGACAGTGCAGTACTGGAGGCCGTAACCTCTAAGCGTGTAGTGGACCTCGTGGGCACCTATGATCTGGGAGGTTTCCGTGTAGTGTCTGTTGAGCTTTGCCAGCGAATGGAGAAGGTTAGACCCCCTGAGCGGTGAGTGCCGGTAAAATTGCAGCACCCGTAATTAATGCAGCTGGTGCAAATCCCATTGCTAGTGCAGAGAGCTGGGTAGGTCCCGTGGATAGAGGTAAATCAGGGGGTCTCAGCCAGTGTCAGGAAAGCCCTTCAGTGAGGGGTCAGTGACCAGTTATTGGGGGGAAATGTAGGGCAAAAGGGATTTGCTAGTTTAGGGGTGTTTAGCGGAGCTCCTGTTTCACATGTCTGCTCCTTCCAGCGTCTAGTATCAAATGCTTTTATGTCTTGCAACACCCAGCTATGACCACATGGGGGAGTACCAGTATTTCAAAAGAACTGCACACATTTAAAATAAAGATGGGATATAATATCTATTTGTTACAGTATAGAATATCCTCTGTGGCAGGATATAGATATGGAGAGGATTATTCAGTGGAGCGTATAGAAGCAGCCACAATAGTCCCTACTGTTGTTGAGTGATAGGGGCCAGTGGACCACGGACTGTAGTGGGGGCTGGAGGCAGTGCACTGAGGTCCAAAATGGTGGATTGGCACGATTTGCGGTACCTTATAGAACCACTCCAGGAGTCCAGAGGAGATATTGAGTTAGTCTCCACCAGGAGGGCCCCCCGGATGAAGGTAGCGGCGCACCTCAGGAGGCAGCAGAAGCCGGCAGGAACAGTAGAGATCAGCGGCGGCAGCCGCCGCAACGGAGGTGAGGCTGTCCAAAGACCCGCTTCCAGGGCTCCGCTAGCGGTGGTAAGGAAGCTTGTAGTAGGAGGACTCCCACGAGGAGAGGTGGCGGAAGCGGCACGTCCCGGGGGTCAGTTGATTTCAGCGGCAGCAGCCGCGACAGGAGCGTCGCTGGAGGTCCACGCTGCCCCAAACTCAAGGCCGTGGCTGTAGAGGGGGACGTAGGCCTCACTCGGATATGGGGCTCTAATTAACTCTGGAGCCCAGAAACTGGAACCAGGATGGCCCAGGTACTCAGTGGTCACTGAGAGTGGTCTGGCCAATGTAATGGGCACAGGCTGCTCTCTATATAGGACAGGTAAGACAGGAGCTGCACAGTGCCACGTCTGTCCTGTTTGCCAGCTAGGCCACGCCCCCCAAAAGTTCCACATTTTCATTTAAATCTGCTTCTGTGTCTGCTCCTATCATCAACCCGGGGCAACAACAAAACCAGAACCTCACAGTTTGCACTGGCCCCATGTATCCGGCCATGGTAGAGGAGTCTGGAGTGGATTTATTCTGGTGTATTGCTGGCCATTTGGAAAACCTGCAAACTATGCAGCACTAAATGGCACAGTTTCTACAGGAGATGTCTAAATGACAAGATAATCTGCAAACCTCGTTATCCACCCCTGGGCTATCAGCAACTACACCTGTTCCTGTGCCTGGAAATACTGGCAATAGGGTATCCCCCCGTTTACACCTTCCTATGCCAAGCAAATTTGATGGCAACCCTAAGCTCTGTCGTGGGTTCCTGAATCAGTGTGATATACACTTCACCTTACAGCCTGATAACATTCCCACTGCAAGAACTAAAGTGGCATACATCGTGTCTCTGTTGTCCAGCCCGGACCTGGATCGGGATTCCCCACTCAGGGAGCGTTCAGATTCGTTGCTGTATAACTATGCGGACTCTGTATCATCATTCAGGAGGATTTTCGACGAACCTGGACGCACCGTATCAGCATCATCCAGTAACATGACCCTGAGACAAGGAATCCGTCATGTCAGCCAATATGCCATACATTTTCAAATTTTGGCATCAGAGCTCAAGTGGAATGAGGAAGCCCTTACCTCAGCCTTTTGGCATGGACTTTCGGACCGACTAAAGGATGATTTGGTCACCCGTGAGCTTCCCACTAACTTAAACGAGATGATTTCTCTCTGCAACAAGATTGACCTACGCTTCAGAGAACATCAGGCTGAAAAGCATAGAGCCTATGCAGGTGACCCAGACCCATCTCTCCAAAGAGGAATGTCAGAGAAGGATACTAAAAAACCTCTGCCTATACTGTGGCGATTCGGGTCACCTGGTGGCCTCCTGCTTCCGTAAATCAGGAAACGCCCATTCCTAACTGACCCTGGGGACATCAAGTTAGGAGTTATGAGCCTGTCCCCAAATACTAAAGATTTCATAATTATCTTAGCTATTGATCTCAAGCCTAAACCTGTCTTTGTTACTGCTCTACTAGATTCTGGAGCAGCCGGAAATTTCATGACCTCCAGCTTAGTTGACAAACTACAGATTCCTTGTACATCTCTCAATCACGCGATTTCCCTGACCTCTGTAGATGGACTGCCTCTAGCTAATGGAGTGGTCACCAAAGAAACTCAACCAGTACTAGTCTGTATCGGAGCACTCCATTCCGAGTATTTAAAGTTCTTTGTGATACCTGAGGCTTCCCAAGAAATCATTTTAGGACTACCCTGGTTACGCCAGCATAATCCCAGGATAGACTGGTGTTCAATGCAAATTCTTTCATGGGGGACTGACTGTAAGGAAAACAGTTTCATTAATATCACCAGCAATTCCTAAGGAGTACCAGATGTTCACTGATGTTTTTTCCGAACAACAGGCGAATGTCTTACCTCCTTACAGAGAATGGGATTGTCCAATCGATCTGTTGCCTGACAAGATGCCACCTCGTGGTCGCACCTATCCTCTATCCTTGCCAGAGACCAAAGCTATGTCCGAATACATCCAGGAGAACCTAGCAAAAGGATTTATTCATCCCTCCACCTCTCCTGCTGCAGTTGGGTTCTTTTTCGTCGGCAAGAAGGATGGTGGCTTAAGACCTTGTATAGACTACCGGGGCCTTAACGATATAACGGTCAAGAATCGAAATCCACTTCCATTGATCACTGAGTTGTTCGACAGGGTTAAAGGGTCCATCATATTCTCAAACTTAGATCTGAGAGGGACCTATAATCTCATCCGTATTCACGCAGGTGATGAATGGAAGACCGCCTTTAATACCAGAGATGGACATTTTGAATACCTTGTGATGCCCTTTGGGTTGTGCAATGCCCCAGCTGTCTTTCAGGGCTTTGTTAATGAAATTTTCTGGGACTTGTTATATGTCTCAGTTGTTGTCTACCTGGACGATATACTGATTTTTTCATCTTCTTTAGTGGAACATCATAAACATGTGAAGGAAGTATTATCCCATCTGAGGAAGAACCACCTCTATTGCAAATTGGAGAAATGTGTCTTTAGTGTACCCAGTGTGCCATTCCTTGGTTACGTCATCTCTGGCTCCAGTCTAGAAATGGACCCCAAGATGGTGCAGGCGATTTTGGATTGGTCCCGACCTCAAACCTTGAAAGCCATCCAGAGACTGCTTGGGTTCGCCAACTACTATAGACTCTTTATCAAGGGATTCTCGTCATTGATGGCTCCCATTACAGCTCTGACCCGTAAAGGCGCTAATCCTGCCCTATGGTCACCTGAGGCAGAAACAGCCTTCCAGCTTTTAAAACAAACCTTTATTTCTACTCCAGTTCTACGACAACCAGATCTGGATCGGCCTTTTTTATTGCAAGTGGATGCATCATCAGAAGCTGTGGGAGCAGTACTATCCCAGCTTTATGAAGAGAATCAAGTTCATCCCTGTGGGTTTTTCTCCAAGAAATTCTCTCCTGCCGAAAGAATTTATGCTATAGGTGAACAAGAACTCTTGTCAGTGAAGTTGGCATTAAAAGAGTGGAGATACCTGCTGGAAGGGGCTGAATTTCCCTTCACTGTTTTCACTGACCATAGGAACCTCCTCTTCCTCAAGAATATCCAGTGTGTGAGCCCTCGTCTGGCCCGATGGGCAATATTCTTTGTTCATTTCCAGTTCACTCTGACCTTCCGGTCTGGAGCCCTTAATTAGAAAGTGGATGCTCTGTCTAGATCCCTCCTCTGTGACGACAATTTGGAGATCCAACGTAATGCCCCTGTCTTGAAGTCAAGAGTGTTCGCCACCATACAGTTACAGCCTCCTACTGGGAAGACTTTTGTGGCCCCGGAGTTAAGGAAACAGCTCCTCACCTGGGCTCATTCCTCTCGCTTTGCAGGCCACTTAGGTACTAGGAAGACTCTGGAACTTTTAAAGAGAGACTATTGGTGGCCATCTATGAAGGCTGATGTATTAGAGTTTATTTCCTCATGTACCTCTTCTGCCCAGCATAAGTCTTCACGTCAAGCTCCAGCTGGTGAGTTGTTGCCATTACCTATTCATCACGTCCATGGATGCATCTTTCCATGGACTTCGTAATGGATCTACCGAGCTCTCAGGGTTACACTACCATCTGGGTCGTAGTAGGCCGATTTTCGAAAATGGTACATTATGTACCTCTAAAGAAACTGCCTACCACTCCTGACTTGGCTCACCTGTTTGTCCAACACATATTCCGTCTCCATGGTCTTGCTGCCGAAATAGTTTCTGACCATGGTGCTCAATTTGTAGCAAAATTTTGGAGAGCCCTATGTTCTGTTCTACAAGTAAAACTAAACTTCTCCATGGCTTATCACCCACAAAGCAATGGATCCATAGAGAGGGTTAATCAAGACCTTGAGACCTTCCTGAGGATTTTTATGTCATCTTCTCAAGATAATTGGTCTGTATTGCTACCATGGGCTGAATTTGCACATAATGCCTTTTATCATTCTTCTACAAACCAAACTCCGTTCCAAGTTGTCTACGGCCTTCATCCTCTGGTTCCTGAATTTCGAAGCCTGCCTCACCTTGATGTACAGCCATGGAGGATACTGTACGGAGATTTGCATCTATTTGGACTCAAGTACGTACTGACTTGGAGAAGGCGTCCTCTCGCTACAAACTTCAGGCGGATAAAAAGCGTAGGAGGGTGCCATGCATGCAAGTTGGAGACCAATTCTTATTGTCCACCCAGAACCTACGGCTCAGAGTATCATCGATGAAATTTGCTCCATGTTTTATCGGACCCTTCTCCATCATTGAAATAATTAACCCTGTGGCTTATTGCCTTCAGTTGCCCCCTTATCTGAAAGTCCCCAATTCTTTTCATATTTCCCTACTTAAGCCCCTGGTGCTGAACAAATTCCACAGAGTTCTCCCTGTTCCCCCTTGTATCCAGACTGAAAGAGGCGTGGAGTTTGAGGTCTCCCAGGTCCTGGATTCTCGTGTACGCAGAGGGCGATTGCAGTATCTATTGGACTGGAAGGGTTACGGCCCGGAGGAGCACTGTTGGACCCATGCCCAAGACATCCATGCTCCTGCACTCATCAGGAAGTTCCATGCTGCCCATCCTGAGAAGCCTGGTGAGTGTCCTGAGGCCACCCATAAGGAGGGGGGTACTGTCACGACCAAGGTTTCGCGGCATGGTGGTCGACAGGTAATACCTGCGAGGTCGCTGTGGTGGGGGGCGTCTGGTGGTGGCGCTGATGTTTGGCAATGGGCATTGGCTGCGCAGGCACATTGTCACTCTGGGCTGGTGAGGCCTGGCGGTGTTTCCGTTCCACTCGGCATGGGCGCCGCCACCTTGCCTTCGGCCATGTGATTCAGTTGTCCAATCCTGGTGGGTCATGTGCTCTCTCTGGCCAGTCACGGTGCGGCACTTGGTATTTAGGGAGGTCCAGAGCCTTCCTTCATTGCCAGTGCAACGTGTTTCTCAGCGACAGCTGAGAGAGAGTTCCTGTGCTCGTTACCTGCCTCCTTGGAAACGATACCTAGCCTACTCACCTTACCTTCTCCAAACCACTGGACTTAACCTGCATCCTCCATTTACCTTCCTTCTGTCTGAGTACCTGAGTCTGCTGCCACCCTGCACCTTGCCTCCACTTACACTCTGCTGGATCATATCTCCTCTGCCTGCATATCATTTTCAGCTCACCATACCTACATACTGGACTGCTCCCTGCCTGTCACTATCTGGACATTCTCCCATTTGCTTCACTACAGTTCCCAAGTGCACTTCAGTGCTTTGCCTGGACTTTTACTTTTGCCATATCCATGTCTACTAAACCACTCATTAAAAGTTCCACATTTTCATTTAAATCTGCTTCTGTGTCTGCTCCTATCACCACCCCAGGTCAACAAGAAAACCAGAACCTCACAACATGTACTCCATTTTTTAAATGTGTGAAATCCTGGGAATGTTTCTTCCAATCCGCTGCAAGTTGGCTTTTATCGGGTTGGTTTGGTGAAGGGAGACCCCTAGAATCCCAACAGCAGAAAGAAGACTTAGGGGAAAATGGGACAACAGCAGTTATATAGGTAATCAGATTGCTAATATCTGTCCAGAAAGGGCCAGCATATGTGTAGAAATTAGTTTTCTGATGTACAATCTCTCCGGCAGCAATTGAATACATTTGGATAATTGTTATTGTGTGAAGGTTTTTATGGATAAACTGTGATGATTGAAATTATGAGTATAGTATAGGCACACGGCCTTTATTAGTAGTACATCATAGGATCAAAGATTGTGGTGAGGGGTCTGTGCGATAGATGATTCTTAATGACACTATGGAAGTGTCTTATTTCAAGGAATTCCAAGACTGTAGGGAAGGTTTGTTTTAGGGAATCTTGACTCAGCTCCCAGCCAGGGTTCAAACTTCAAAAACAAATTCCCCCGGCAGAAAACAGGGTTATCGAAGACCAGAACTCGGAATCCCAGACTGAAGCAAAGAATGTAGCGGGCCAGTCAAATGAACTTACAATTTATAAGTATTCCAGCAGGCTATGTAGTTCATTAAATTCTGCAGAAAATATGTAAAAAAAACTGCTATAACAATCTGGATCTGTTATTACTATTACAGATGTAATGCCACCGTCTTCACCATCTTTTACACATTCAAGGACATGTGTTATGTTTTAAGACAACATTTACAACTCAACCTTTTAATACTGATGATGTCTATTCTGTTTTTGTGGACAGCCCATTGTAAAATTGCAGAGATTGTGGGTCTACCTAAATACATCTTGCCTATTATCGCATTACATACACCGTTTTTATTCAATTAAACTCTCAGTTTTCTCCTTTAAGTATGTTCAGTAAAGCTTAATTTATGCCTTAAATAACTCAACAAAGGATCACCGTTATTGCTTTTATATTACACTATGGTACATTTTTATTGCATTGATAAAATCACAACTATAAATGTGCTTTCCCGTAAAATGTGCATCTTCAAGGTGCCAAGGGGATTCCATTAGTATAAATAGAGGCCGTAGCTCTACCGCTTCCAAGTAAATGTAAAAAAATCAAATACTTGCAGGAAGGACAAGGGTTAGGCTTTGTAGCCATTTGTTAACTTAGGAAAGCCTCTGTAAATGCACTCTTTATATAGTCCTTGTACACACAAAATGATTTTGTTCTGCACAAGGAAATCTCATATTTACATTTAAGTGCAATCTGATGTGCACGAATATACCAAGCTTGCAGCCATAAAGGAATGCCCCATTACAAATAGTAACATTTAACACACACCCTATGCTAATTAGTCAAAATAGTGTTTCTATAGTGTAGATGAGGATTTCAGATGCCTATAACATCTATTCGGTAATGCATTTCCTATTTATCACATACCAAGCTGAGCAAAGGAAATGATAAATCTTTGTTTTCAAAAGTTCTTTAGTGTAATAATTGTTCAAATGCACTGAAAGTATAATTCATGGTTAAAATAAAAACATTTTGTCAAATCAACAAGTATTGTACTGCATTCTAATGCTGTCACAAGGTGTCAGAGGGATCAAGGATGTTACAAGGTAGTTTTCAGCAGCATAGGGGCACAAGCTACAGATGAGACATTTTTGTAGATGGGGCACAATATCATGAAACATCAAAAACAATAAAAACATATTTAGAAAATATAAGAAGAAAAATAATTTACAATGGGGTTTGTTCTATTTGGTCAATAATGTACCCTGGAATGCTGACAGGGGGGAGGGAGCAAGTACTAACTATCCTGGCCCAGCATTGTTTGAGGGGCTTGGTAGGGAGGAGGATAAATGACCCCCATTGCTACGTGTGCCACCACGCACTGCAGAACTGGAATTTGTCTCCACCACAGCTCATCATGCCCCTTTGGTATTATTCACACTAGGAAGGGCTTCTACCTATAAAGTTGGATACACTCACCGGTACTTAGGATGCCGCCAGGTCTTAACCATCCGGACAGTAGGGGCTTATATAATTATCAGAAGATCGCCGGATGTGCTGGAAAGTGAGGATGCAGAACAATTACTGAGACAGGACTGATACCTCAATAATAAGCCATGGCCATAGGGCCACAAACGTAAATCACAGGGCTGGATGAAGACAACTAGACAATCGTATATGAACAGACATGTTCGTTGAGCAGGTCTAATGATGGAGTAGCCTGCTGGTAGTAAATACAGAGGGGCGAACAAAGTGAAAGTTGCTCAGAGTCTGAACAGCTATAATAAATAACAATGGAGACAAGGCTAAAGACAAACCTGGCATAGGCTAGAATAATCAGGAGCGGTATGCACTGAGAGACCCATGTAGACAAAGTATCCAGGACACAGGAACAGGACCAGCTAGACTCACCGAAGTATAAGCTATCACTGGCAGTAATGTGTGGGGCTGACTGTATTTTATCAGGGACCTGCACTAAGGAGAGGGAAGCAGGGAGACCACCCCCCTAATATAAAAATTCACAGAAACGACAGCGTCTAATAAATACACCTGTAAATCTCCATGTTTTCAAATCAGGGGAAGCTCTCATGGAAATGCAATCTCGACCAGACACGAATAAGTGTATGAAGACACATTTCTTCTTGGTTTTGGAAATACAGTCATAAATCAAAGTCTGTACTCGCTTTGCCGGTTTGGAATATAATACAGTGCGCATTGTAGATACAATCAAAATATCACATTCCTACCTACTAATACTTTAGGATTACCCCTCCATTAATTTCAACTTTAACATTGTCTGTATTTAATCATAGAGGGAGTTGTATCAAACCTTTTAAAGAGGACAAGTGGAGAAGTTGGCCATTGGAACCAATCTGCTTCTATCTATCATTTATCGAGTACATACTATAAAATGATGGCTAGGTTTAATATATGTCCCCCAAAACTTTTTTTTATTATTATTATATTGGTTAAATTCAGCCTAGAAATACACTTTTTTAATTTAATTTACAAAAGTGCAAATGGAAGGAACAAAGTGAGTCCCATAAAAAGTGTAGGGACGGATGGCTTTCCAATACCTTGGGCTAAATTTACAAACTGCATTTTTTTGTAAGCCAACTCTTCTCGACGGGTTTAAAGTGAAAATTTAAAGTGACAATATATTTAAGGGTAAAGTCTGATGTGCTTCACCCTTAATGTTAATGCTGCTTTAAATTTTCACTTCAAACCCCCCCAAGAAGAGTTGGCTTACAAAAGACTTTGGGCCTCATTTATCAACGAGTTTTATCACTCACAACGAGTGATAAAACTCGCTACATATGATAAATGGTGCTCCAGTCAATCAGCTCCCAACTGTCATTTTTCAAACAGATAGCAGTTGGGAGCTGATTGGCTGGAGCACCATTATCATATGCAACAAGTTTTATCACTCGTTGTGAGTGATAAAACTCGATGAATGAGGCCCTTTGTGTTTACCTGTAAACTGCATAAGTCAATAACAGGTCACTAAATGCATCTTCTCCACCCCTGACAGCTTTTTAGATCATTTTTTATTTATTATAATAAAAAAAACTAAATTAGACATACTTATCATCCCAATCCACTATTAACAAGAAATGCCCTGTGACCTGCCCAACTCCTAACAGACAGTGCATACCCTGCAGAAACTGTCACCTTGGCCATTTCTATACACTTATCCACAAGAAGCAGCACATTTATACACAAATAAGCACAACTTCGCAAACAAGTTATTTACATTGTGGGATTGTGCTTTACCACCTAAATAATACTTTCCCTGATGTGCACCACACTTCACATTCCTATTTGAGATGAGCAAAGTTGCACGCTGAATTTTGTGTAAAATAGATTTTGCCTCTGCAAAGTACTTTTTGATTTGTTTCAATTTACAATCTACAGAGAGAGCTGGGGTGATGGTATCAAATATCAATGGTGGAAAAAAAATAACAGGAAATTACATGTGAAACTAAGGCCAAATTCTGATTGAGAAATCTGTAAAATTCTGTGACAAAATGTGCATTTAGGCAGACATCCCATGGGACATGTTTGAAGTTTTGTCCCTTTTAGTTACTATTACAAATGTCCTTGATTTGCCTCAAAATAAAGTATTGGTTGGGTTTTATGGCCTCAGCAAACTTCAAGCCACTTGGCTATCTAATGTTTTTACTGTAAAGTTGTGGGAGCCTCATTGGCAAGTGCAGGGGTGGGGTGTGTTCCGGTTGCCTGGAAACCCCCCTCCCCAGCCAAGACATTGACCAAAATAGCAATAGTAAATAATACAGTTTTACTAGAACTGCATGCTTTAAAGATTTCCTCAGTATCACAAATGAACTAATTAGTACCACCGTGGAGCTTTTCAAAAGTGTCAGTAAGTAATGAATACACGTGTGCGCCAACTAGGAGATCTGGAAAACATGTACTGTTAGTGGTGCACTACCATAGACCATCTATAAGGTAGTTATTATTACTGTATAACACACACTATCCAGTACAAAAGAAGACCAATGTGTACATATACTGTATGTCATGCATATTATAACAGCTTAAGTGATAATTATGCCGCCTTCATGGGCTATCCACACACTCATAATCAAGCATTTGGAAACTCCTCTCTAGAAATCTTGCATTTGCCCCTGAGGCCTGACTGGCTCATGTTCTATGTCATCATGCACTATTGCAGACAGTTTCACACAACATTTGATAACTTGCTTTATTTAATGCATCTGAAATTGTAGAATAGCCTGGAGCTATAAACGCATGAATCACATTAACACTCTGCACAACACATAACTTGCAGAAAAGATAAAATAATAATGGTCATAGGTCTGACAAGTAATCATATGAAACATGGATGTCAGGCTGCCCTGCTTGACCCCAACTAGAAGCTGAATGAAAAGTCTGCAGATTGAAGCCGTGATTAAATTCCCAGTGTATGCCTGAGCTGATTATACTTCAGCAGCCTTGTCACAATCAGCTGTGACATATCAGAGAAGAAATACAAACTCTACATGCAGAATCAAGGAATTCAATATAAATGTGCTTGAAAATTGCTTTCATGTCCATTGTATCACTTATGAATCACCAAACTGTTTCTTGGAAAACACCATTTGAAAGTCCTATGGAATTCTGACTCTTTTGCATTGCTTCAGTATTTATTGGTATATGTCTTATACCATCACTAAGCTCAAACCACCAAGGTCTATGGGGCCACTGCACCTCAATGCCACACAGTAGATCTCTTTTGTTCCAATCCCCACCACATTAAAATAAATGAAAATAATGGTGTCCTAATTTAGTACTTTCATTAGGTCTAGTAAAGGCCAAATACATGCCATTGTAAAAAAATAATAATAAAAGGTTTAATTCACTGTACAACAGAATAATACTTTTAATTTATTTCCATTTTCAAAATGGTCATATTTTATTAATTTGAGGTCAAGAAAACCGAATATGACTTCAGAATATTTTTATTAGCTCTCATTTTTGAGCTACACTACTTGCGCTATATGTAATTTAATAATATAGTCATAGTGAAAAGCAATTTTAAAAGAATCCAATATTTTCTTGATACAACATAAATAACAGTTGTTTCAATTCAACCACAAATAAGAACACAGAGCGAAACAACTTACAGCAACCAAAAGTACGATCTCAAATACTGTAGTGGCCTCTTCATGAGAGCGCTTTCTCTTTGCTTGTTGCTTGTACTCCTCTCTTGGGACATCTCTTGTCACTGACCAACAGTAGTCAGCAAGCATAGAATTGTTCCACCTACCCGTATATTTTTGTTCCATTGCTGAAATGACTAGGTGGAATCGCTCACCATGCCCTTCACTCACTGCACCGCAGGTGTCAGGGAAGAAGTCCAGATGAGAGCCAAGAAAGTGGGTTTTGAGTGTTGCAGCCTAATTGTGAACAACCTTCTTATCATCAATCTAAACATTGTTTCCAGCTCTTCTGTTACCCAAGAAGCCACACAAAACACCTCTAAAGGCTTCCCAAGCCACTTTCTTATTAACCTGGAGGACTCAAAGTTTTCATTCTTAAGGAGTTGAAGTGGCAGAACAGCAAAGATTCCTTCCTTAACTTTAGCATCACTCAGAAGTGGAAATGTTCCTCTCAGATACTTGAAAGGTTCTCCATCTTTGTTCATCCCATTTACAAAGTTCTTCATAAATTTGAAGTGTAAAGGGGGCAGAAAATGTTAGTTTCGATAATCCACAGGACTGTGATGGCCTTTTTTTCTCCATGTCCTACAATGACTACATGGACTACAATGACTCAGCATTCCTGTATTCAGGTTTGCCAACCTATATATGTCAGAATTCCCTAGTATTTAACAAAATTCTCCTACATCATCATAAATGGGCTATATCTTGGAATCAAGGGCAATATGCAGTATTTTAAATGTCATTTTTACACATGAAAACATTAGATCTGTTAGTCCAACCACTAACTTTGGTTGGCAGTTAAAGAGTTAAATCAAAATGGTGTGTGTACTGCCTGATTAAATAATGAGGTTTGTTCATTATAATTTTTTGCTGTGACACAAGTAATAATGGTTTAACCACAATTTCTGCTGAAAAGGGAAAATTAGAGGTTGCAAGAGAATTTCATGAACTATGTCTTTGATGGCGCATCTCAGCCTGGGACAGAAAAACACCATGCCTCAGTTTTTATTTGTTTTAAGTAAAGAACGTAACATCATGTTATCTGTTGGATGTTACTCCAACCAAGCCATTTAATGTCACAAAGATCATGGAAACACCATTTGATTTTGCTTATGTGTTCTTATTAACCACCCCCTTGGACTATACATTGTTATACATTGTTACTCCCTTTTACTATACATCCAATGAAATATCTGTATTGTACTTGTGAACACCGATCTGTAAATGATTCTGTAATTATGTGTATAAGATGTTTTGTTATTCTGCTCGAAAATCAGAAATCTCATTCTCATTGTAATTACTCCACGTCACTCTGCACAGAAAAGTGGAGATGTCTTTTAAATAAAATATATTTGCTTTACCACAAACAGACGGTGTAAAAAATACTGACTTTTATCAGCAGGAGAGTGAATCGTGGTGTACTTTATATAGAAACCAAGCACCCATGTTCATCTGTGTTCCTGCTCTACCAGGTAACTGACCCTCTACTAGGGCTACAATGTATAATTTAAGTGCAAGGTCTAGGACCTAAAATTAGAGAAGGGGGTGGTGCCCTCAGGAAGTGGGACCTATCTGGGATTTTCATTGTACCCCTGCAGGCCAGTCCGACTCCGAATGTACTGGAGTGAAGGAGTATTTTATGAGGTAAAATGGTGGGCAGCAGGCAAGCAAAATTAAGGCGCTTGAAAAAAAGCAAATAGTAATAGTCAGAAGATTACAGTAAAACATGTAAGTACAGGAAAAAGTGGAAAAGGCTTGCAGAGTAGAACAAGTCACCTGGAGGAAAAGGAGTGGAAAGTTACTTAAGCAGTGACAAGAGAGCAGTGCAGGATTAAAAAAGATCAGAGGGTGATGTATATCCCACCATTTAGACATGCCAAACTGCAACAAAATGAGCCCTGGCCCTGAGCCTCCAAAACCTCGCCCAGATCATTTACACAATGTCCGCTCTTCACATATTTTTGTAAGCCCTGTCATTTTTGAGGTCCACGATTTGAGACAGTCCTGTTGAAAGACAGTTGAGAGGAACAGGAGAGTAATATAGTAACTGAGGGGGATGTAGTCAGAATCCTGACGCTTACAATACCAGCTCCAGAATCCCGACAGTCAGAATCCCTATGGTGAGGGTTAGAGTTAGGTTTAGGGTTAGGTATTAGGGAGAGGGCTGCGGGAGGGGATAGACTGCAAGTGAATGGTTAGGGTTAGGCTGCGGAAGGGGTGGGTTAGGTTAGAATACTCACCAACATGCGTCGGGATTCTGACCGCCGGGTTATCATACCCAACCCAGCTGAGGAGACAGGACTGCAGTTATATCACTGTGATAAAGTTTCCTGCAATTACTAAGTAAACAATTGGGAGAATAATTTGCTTACATCTGTTACATTCCTATAGAGGAAGTTTCTAAATCAGAGGATGTTTTATTATTATTAGACCCTTCAGATCTGACTACAATTAACTTTTACCTTAACTGTTTAAGATGGTATGTTATGAGGTTCTATAAAGGCTTATGATAGTAATTACTGTTTAAGTAAATATATTACTCTTCCCCATCAGTCTTAATGAAGCTGTACAGTGAATTCATGTTTTACTCCTTAGAATGCTGGCATTATAACTGGGGAAATGTTTGCTTCTTGTAAACTCATCTGCCATACAATGGCAATAGTCCTGACTATTTATTGAAAATTCTGTAGACATTATAACAGTATCCTACAGTATAGCGGGACGCACTTGACATCTTTTTCGAACTCCTGCTCAGTATCGTTTTGCTGACTGCGCACACTGACACCTTAACTTCCCATAGAATCCACTGTATTCTGAGTCAAGCTCCTCCAGTATGGACACAAATCATTGGCGTTCTTGTTCTCCTGGATCCATTTTGATAGAACATCTAAAAATATATAAAAAGAATAAATAAAACATTACATACTAAAATGGCATGAAATTGTTACACCAACATTGAGGTTGGGTCATAATAACCTTTTTGGAGTTTGCGCTCAATAGTTCTCTGCGCTGACGGCGGTTGACTAGTAGCAGGAAACGGGTAGGGAGGGGTCTTAACTCCAGCTACTGAGAGGTTTGCAACATCACATAACTAAGTAAAATTATATACGTAATTTAAAATGCTGCAGGTCATTATGACCCAACCTCAATGACACCGGATTAACAATACTTATATATCAGTACTGATTCTCTTATTTACTGGTCCATGGACCATTTGTTTACTATGACACCAGTGAATTATAACAATGCAACAGTATACCTTATGTTAAGTCTTAAGTATACACTTTATAAAAGTTTCAGTTGTACTGAGAAAATAATTTCTAAAATCTGTTGGAAATTGGAAAAGCACATAGTAAAACTCTAACTTTTTACTTTTACTGAGGTCAATGGGGGTAGCTCTCAGTTAGCACTGTTGTCAATTATTACAGAGCAATGCCCTTGGCTTTAAGGGGAAGATTAAAGGAGTTTACACCAGTATCTATCAAGTCATGAGGGTGTTGTGAAGAATAATAAGAACCTGGGCACAATTCTCAAAGCAAGAACTGGACATGAGAGAACAGATGACACAAGTCTGCAATATAAATACCATTGAGGTAATCCAAATACATTGGAAGTAGATTTAATCCAGGGAACAGCTTTCCTCCGTTCAGTTACAAATTCAAGTTCTACCTAATTTTAGATACCATAAATATATTTAGTAAATACTGTACATTTACCTGTACACTTGAAAATTCTAGAACAATGTTTTAAAAGTTCAACAAATGGATAAATTTGTCAGAACATTTTATTTGTGCATTTTTTTAAATACATATAATACATGTAAGGATACCAATATATTTAGTTTTTTTGCTTATTCTCCTGGTGTGATGGTATTTAGCTAAAACAGGAATAATAATAATAATAATAATAATAATAATAATAATAATAATAATAATAATAATAATAATAAAGAAAAATCTATGAAAGTAAGGTGACGGGTAAGATTTTCAAAACTAAAGGGCTACTAAAACCTAAAATAAAAAAATCCTCATAAAATAGTGGCTTTAACATTGGTGAATATATATGTAAAAGTACACAGATTTTGCAGAGTTGGACATGTTGAGTCAGACAATTTGTCCATCAGGTGCTCCTGTTTATGCATTCTTCCTTTTCCATACAATTTATATTAATAGGAATTATCTCCATAGACATGTCAGGTAACCACCTGACAATACATGAACAGTATCAACTATCTGCTCTTCTAAATGCCTTAATTAAGTATCCAAAAATAAGCATGTTGCGCATAAGTCGATTTTTCGCCAGGACAATAATGTTTTGTTGTCCAGATTCATATTAAGTTCCCATGCAGCCTTCGACAATGTACTGGTTTGGGATCCCTATCCACCACCGTATCTCAAAAAACAGCAACATAAAAAGAAATGAGTGTAATCTGAATCCCCCAGGGACCAATGGGCCCTAGACAGAAGCCTAAAAGAGAAATGAAGAGGAGAGGTAGAGGAGAGAGAGGTGGGGAAAAGTGTGGGGAGAGAGAGAGAGAGATAGGGGAAAGAGAGAAGGTGAGAGGAGTAAAGAAAGAGAGGGTGGAGACAGAGACAATAAATAATTCAATAACAGCCATACTACTCTTGGCATTACACCTAGTTATTAAACTGGACAAGGTTCCTATCACATACTGGTCTGTGGCTCATACTTTCCAGGTTTACGGTGTTGGATATTGTGTGATCAGTGCTGGCACAACTAGGAGTTCACTCACCTATGAATGGACACAGTGATCACTGCCATCTTCCTGTAACTGTGTGCAGCAGTCTTATTCAAGTGATCACACCATGCAAACACAAATCTCTTGGTGCCCTATATCAACCCGCTGTGTCTGCAGTTCAGTGTCAGACCTTTATCGATCTCCTGGTTTTACTGAATTTCTGGATTTGCTCTGTGTATCTTACAGCCTCCATGTATAGCCTGCTCTCCAAGGGTTCTGTGCTCTCCTGTGCATTCTGTTGCTTTGGACCTCTGCTCTGTGCATGGTAATCTGCTACAGTGTCTCATACTACCAGTGTGTATACCTCTTTGGTTTCCTTCTGGACTATCCGCGTGCCTTCACTACAGTGTCTCTCCAATCCATACTACCAGTGAGTATAATTCTACTATGTACCTTTGCAAACAAAGCATTCTTAAACTCCAGTGTACATTCGCACTATCAAAGTCCATTTCTTGTTAGCAATATTACTACAGTGTGTCTCTGCACTCCCTGGTGACTTCATTATAGTATCATTGTATGCTTGTAAGTTCCTCACCACTCTCTATTTGTGCCACAGTTCCCCTCTCCTAATCACTTCTGGTGCTCATCTGGGGGCCATGGACCTATGGGTTATCTGCAGTGAAGCCCAAATCCCCTTGTTGGGATCCCGGGATAAAGCCAATGCCTTGTTAGACTCAACACCTCAGGCTGAGCCACGCCAAACCAGTCCCTCTCTTCTTTAGGCAAGCTTTTGACTGTCCGCTAAATAGAACTGTCAATGAAAAAGGTGAAAAAACACTAAAGGAAATGAAATACGTCCTTCATGTGCTTGCTTGTGCCTCAAATGGCGAAAAATGAAAGCCAGTGCTCATATTCAAATATAAAACTCTCCCAAAAGTCACCTTTCCAAGAGATCATGTAATTCAGGCAAATGAGAAATGCTGCATGAGTGAAGCTAATACACTGATTAACACTCATTTTATTGTCAATCATATTAGACCAATTTTGGGGTAGATTTGTGTTGCTGATTCCAAATATGACATCAGTTTTGCTAGATTGGCTCTAATGTTTTAATGTTTTAGATACATGATTGAGCAACACGAAAAACACAATAGAACTGCCAACTGACTGCTGGTTTGGTGGCTGACCACTTATATACAAGTAAAGGGGGGAATATTCTAGAATGATCAAGGAGTGAACACCTAGAATATTTGCTTGTCTCACGTTCTAGAATGTTCTTAAAGATTCCCTTATGTACGTGTTATGGCTAAGTTCCCTATTACTTGAAGGTATCCATTATCTGAATAACTAGGGGTATATTTACTAAAGTGTGAAGCGGAGTTGTTGCCCATAGCAACCAATAAGATTCTAGCTATGGGCAACAACTCCACTTCTAAAAACCAGCACTTTAGTAAATATAACCACTAGAGTTAATCTGAAAAAAAATACTTTCATTTTTAAATTCAGCAACCCCAAAATACCCTAAATTCATTCAAATATCCTTGGCAACTAAACAATTTTTTTCGTATTTGGCTGTGTAATGCTAGAAGTGCTTCATTAAAACTGGCACACAAGGAAAGGGTCTTTTTTTTAACCCGATGGACTGTTAATCATGGACTCAAAGGGCTCACATTTATTACCCTCTGTGAAAAATGAATGTGAGAATGTTTTTGTTACTTAGCAATGATTCCTGGTGGATTAATGAAAATACTTCAACTGCTAGATCTTGCTGTTAACAAAGCATTCAGAAGATTGGATTTCACACATTTACGAATGGTGGGAAAATGCAGAAAGCCACAATAGAATAAGTGGTTTGTTGGGCTACTGATTCATGGAAGTCTGTTAAAAATTCTACAATTATTGCTGGACTGAGAGAGGCAGAAATCATGAAGTCTGAATATTAGTTGGAGCAGGAAGAAAATTATGAATCAGACAACTAAAGAATATTATGATGTATTAGATTTATATAACAAAGATACTGATGTCTAGGACTTCAAGGGTTTTGTACATTTTGTTTAATGAAGGCAACATTGGTACTGCATGAAGGCTGCATATTTAGCATGCCATAATATGGCATCTGGTAAGGTCCAGTGATCAGGATGGCCAAGATATCTGACTGTAGTGACTCGTGACCCATTTTCGCACATCTTGGCCACCCCAATCACTGGTTCTCACTGCATGCAATTTTTTGGTTGAGGCTATGTGAACATCAGGCTGCCAGGGTTAGCTTTGAGAGGGTTGAGGGAGGGTTGGTGGTCTCCCTGCATTTCTCTACTGAGCCCCTGCCAACTGCTTCAACTGTTATTTCAATGCGTTATGTATCAATTGTTCATCACCCATCATTACCTTCTATTTTATGTCATTGTATTTTATTTATATAATGATTCTCTCACTGTACAGAGCTGCGTAATATGGGGGCATTTTCTAAATTATAGATAATAATTATGTGGAGGAAGCTTTATAAATAAAATAAATGAATAAGAACATTATTAAGAAAGTAAGTAAAAGACTCACTAAATCAGCTTGAGGCTAATTCAGTATAATGATGTCATTTTTTGTCAATATGTTCACATCTATGTTCGTAATCATACCATAAAGATAAATGAGGTGGGCCAGTAGTGCTGTGGTCACATTAATGGTTTACAATGTTTTTTTAAAAAAGATCAATGGTAATATATTTAATAGTAATACCATATTTGAGACAGAATATATAGAATGCATGTTATGCCTTCAGTACTTGAGGCATGTTCACAATTCATTGCTAAAAGTGTTCTGTAAATACCATATAATCAGCAAGCATAATCATTTGTAATGTTGTATTTCTGTATTGTACTGTATCTTTCGAAACTCAATAAATGTCGGTTTAATTCAGATCCTGTTACAAAATTCAGGCAGAGGGTGCATGGTAGACTACCTTCCGGATCCTCTGGGAGTGTCCCGTTTCAAGCTCAAAACTCCTGCTGCCCTGCATTATAAATCAAATCCTCATGATTCTTTGGATTCATCACTGCAGCCAGGGGACTACCAAGGAATTTATGGGCTAGGATAGTGATTTGCTGTAGTCACTATGACTGGTGTCTGGGCTCATCAGCCTCTGCTGTCGACTCTCAGCAACTCCCTGTTGGACCCCCAGCAAGATAGAACACAGCTTGCCTGACCCCTGTCATCGGTGTTTTCTTATCTTAGCATCTGCTGCTGTTGCCAGTGTGTGAGAGCTATGGCTGACAGTGAGAATGCTTTATTAGTAAACTTTAGTTAAACACACAAACAGGACAATACAACAAAAAGTTTTAAAATCCATTTTTTACCAAGAGAATTATCATTAAAGTAAGTCTGTAATTTCTTATCGTACAGTATGTGGTAAATCAACGGTATTTAGGCAAAATTATAGGTTCAAAACTTGTTGCATAGGCATCACATTTATCCTGTACATTGTGCCAAATGAGATGAAAAGAAATATCACAGTGGATAGTTGAAAACAAGAAATCCAGTATTGCAGTGTTATGAAATTTCCCCAAATATATTGCTACTAATGTTATATAGAAATATCTTGCAAAAGAATTTAAGCATTGATACGCCCACATGTGGAGCTAGACAAGCCATTTGGGTGGAGCATGACATGTCCCCTCTCAGCACACTCTACTACCAACTAGACTCTCCCTGAGTTTTAAACAGTAGGCAAGTATGGGGTGTCACCGGACTAACAAAACACGTTTATGCACCAAGAGGTGCCACTTTCTAGCAGTACATCACTCACCAGTAACTGCTAGCCATGTTCACAGCTTCAAGAACCACTTAGGTGGTTGTCTACATTCATTTGGAGCCAGAACCTCTGGGACATTGGGGCTGTCATCTTGCCCAGAGCCAGATGACCACAGATTCCTTCAATCCTGTTCCACATCTCCAGCACTTGACTCCTGTATCCAATCCACAGTGAAGGTGCCCTATATAAGTTTCTTCCTGGGCATAACACATTGCCAGTACATCTTGTGATGACTCCTACCTGTTGCTGACTGCTGCTTCTAGAGTTTGGCTGCACTTCAAGTCTTCCAATACGTCCTGATGTGTTCTGCATCATTTCCAGCATTAACCAATGGATACACTGTTTTGGATCTGCACTATCCATTCCATATAGCATAGGTCTGTTCCAATCTGCAGTCCATACTGCTCAAGCATCAGTATTGCTATTTTGTCTCAACAAGTGCTCAACAGCACCATCTGCAGTTCATATTGCTCAAACACCAGTATTGCTATTTACCCCCAGCAAGAAGTGCTCAATGGTACATACTGTACTACTCAAACACCAGTATTGCTATTTCTTCTCAGCAAGTTGAGCAATTCATCCTGCTCAAGCATCCAGCATTTTTACTTCTTCTAAACAAGTGCTCAACTGCATCGTATGCATTTCATACTGCTCAAACACCAGTACTGCACTTTCTTCTCAGCAAGTTCTCAACAAAACATCCTGCAGTTCATACTGCCAAAACACCAGTATTGCTATTTCTGCTCAGCAAGTGCTCAACAGCACCATGTGCAATTCATACTGCTTAAGCATCCAACATTTCTACTTCTTCTAAACAAGTGCTCAGCAGCACCACCTGCAGTCCACACTACTCAATATTAAGGACCTCTACCAACTCTCAGCAAGTACTCACTAGCATCACCTAAAGTTCACATTGCTATAGCACTATCCTTCTCCAGAGTATTCTGCTATTGAGCCGCCACTCATCCTGTGCTACATCCTGAAGTACTGTCAGTTTTCTGTGCTTTAATCCTATGTTTCCACTGAATGAAGAGAGACCCACTCAGACCTACCAGTTTTCTCCATATACCCTCCAACCATAATCATACCTTGGTCCCTGCTTCGGAACCACAAAACAAATCTCAGATCCTGGCAGTTTGTACTGGCCCAATGGATCTGACAAGTGATTTAACACTAGGTTCAAGCTCACTACCTAATTTAATGAGTTGGTTGGAAAATCAGAAGACTATACAGAGGCAACTGCTCTAGTTTCTCCCAGAACTTTCTAGTCATCTGAATACTATGCAAGTGTCCATTACAGAATAGGGTTCTAAGAATGTACAGACTACTATTAGTTCTAAATTACAACTGCCTACTTCAGAAAAATTTGATGGGAGCTCCAAGAAATGTTGGGGGTTTATTAATCAATGTGAGATTCACTTTGAACTTTTGTCAAAAAATTTTATTTTGCCAGAACTAAAGTGGCTTACTGTACAAAATTTCTTTACTATCCGGCCAAGCATTGGCATGGCCATCACCCTTGTGGGAGAGTTCTGATTCTATACTGAGTGACTCCTCATTATATGTTTCAGAGGATTTCGATGAACCAGGTAGAATTACCTAAATCGCAGCTAACATATTGCATCTTAAGCAAGGAACTTGCACTGTGGGACAGTATGTTATCCAGTTTCACACTTTAGCATCTGAACTTAAATGGAACAATGAGGCTTTATATGCAGCATTCTGGAGCGACTTATCTGATCGCATCAAAGATGTGTTGTCGACTCGAGAATTGCCTACCCAACTCGATGGATTTGTTTCATTATGTAACTGAGTAGACCTTCAGTTTAGGGAAAGTCTCCTGGAAAGAGGAAGGATTGAAGAAAGTGAGCCACGTAAGACTTATTGTCCTGGACACCTCTCTACTACAGAACAACCCATGAAAATTAACTCTTCTCCTCTCAAACCTGAAGAGCAACAGAGACACCTTCAGGAGAGACTTTGTTTATATTGTGATGATCCTGGTCATGTCATTGGAGCGGGTTCTAAACGTCTGGGAAATTTCTAAGCCCAACCTCCATTGGAGATGCCAGCTTGGGTGTAGCTAAGATTTCTCCATCAGCACCTGATTGTATCATCCATGTTTCACTTAAACATGGCCAAGACACCAAATATCTACTAGCACTCATCGATTCCAGTGATGCTGGAAATTTCATTACAGCAGAATTAGTTAACAAGTTGCACTACCTTTGGAACAACTTCCCCACGTTATGCATCTTACAGCCGTTAATGGCAGTTGTATACCAGGTGGCACTGTAACGCATCAAACTGTTCTTGTAGTAATTTGGGTTGGGGTATTACATTCCGAAACTATAAATTTTTTTGTGTTACCTAAAGCATTTAATGTTCTGGTTCTAGGTCTGCTATGGCTACAGAAACATAACCACCAGATTGACTGGTATACTCTCCAAATCAGTTTGTCGGGTCACTTTTGCCAAAAAAGCTGTTGTGAAAGTTATTTTATGCAGCAACCATTTTGTTTAGATAACCTCCATTTTGCTTTCAGCAGCTATTTTGATTAAGATGAGGCAGTCACTGAACTGTATGTACTTGGTTATTCAAATGAACAGTACTTGAGAAAGATTTATTGCTGTGCCTTAGTTAGAATTTGTACATTTTTATTGGAAACAATGAACATTGTCCCATGTTTGGTTGAGGGAGGACTGTCCAGGGTTACTCCCCTGTAGCTTGCTTGCTCAGTAATGATGTTTATCCAGAGTGCTATAAAGATAGAAGCTTTTTGTTTAATAAAGTAAAGAAGTCTCAAAACAGAAAGTGTTTGTCTGTGTGATTTCTCTCCGGCCATAATTAAAACTGAATACACTGGGAATCTATAAAAAAGAACTCGATTGGGTCCGGTGCTGGTTTAGATTTCACACTGTCTTTAAAAAATATTTCCAGTCCAGCAAAATCTCATTTCAGAACAGTAAGATTTTAGAGGCTACCACATTGCCTGTGCAATACAAAAACTTTGTCAATAGCAAATTGGCCACTGATGTTCTTCCACCATATCGATAATGGGTTGTCCTATTAATCTCATACTTGTCAAAACACCTCCCAGATGTTTGATCTATCCTCTATAACTTCCTGACACAACCGATGTGTCTGAGTACATAAAAGAGATTTCCTGAGATCAAGGAGAATCTGATGTCCTGTTGGAAAATCATTAATGGCTAAACTTCTACGTAAGAGACTTCTTCATTGAGCTCATATGTCCCAGTTTGTGGGACATTTGGGTACACAAAAGACTGTTGAATTTATTCAGCAAAGTTATTGGTGGCCTACTTTACTCCATGATGTGAAATACTTTATTGCCTCCTGACACAAATGTGCTTAACACAAATCACCCTGTCAATCTCTGGCCAGATAATTGCTCCCTTTGTCCATACCACATATTCTCTGGACTCACTTGTCAATGGATTTTTTCATGGACTTGCCTCTGTCTAAGAAATTTAACACAATATGGGTAATAGTAGACCGTTTCTCCAAAATGGCTAACTTCATTCCCCTTAAAGGTTTGCCATCTGCGCCCATTCTAGCACAGCTATTTAATCAAGAGATTTTTAGAATTCATGGCCCACCCACAGAAATTATTTCTGACAAAAGGAGTACAGTTCGTGGCCAAATTCTGGAGAGCCTTACATTCCACTCTATGAGTATAACTGATTTTATTTCTTCAGCTAATCACCCAGAAACCAATGTTCAAATAGTGAGGATCAACAAAGACTTACCTTCATCACAAGATGACTGGGTGTAATGAATCTCCCCTGTATTTGTATATGTACCCTAGAGTCACTCTAGGAAGGGCTACTGCCTATAACATTTGCACGTTCTTCCAATAGAGTATGATGCACTCACCGGTACTTAGAATGCCACCAGGTCTTAACCTCCGGACAGTAGGGGCTTATACAAACAGCAGGAGTTTGCAAGGTAAAACCGGAGTAGTAGTACAAAGGTAAAATTAACCATAGAGCAGCTCACAACAATGGGCAGAATTCCTACCGTGGGCAAAATTTGCACATAACAACTCGTATCACACTTCGTCCAAGTCCACTCCGTTCTTTGCAGTTTATGGGTTGCATCCATGAGTACCTGATTTCACATATATACCTCAACCTTCCATGCCAGCAGACAACCAGAATTTATGCCAATTTGCTGAGATTTGAAAGAAGATTTGATATTCTGTCTTGCCCCTCCCCTTGAGAATGTAAGCTCTTGCGAGCAGGGCCCTCTGCCCTCTTGTGCTTCTCCTTACTTTATTTTCATCTACTTCTTACCTACCACTAGGACACCTAACACTTGGTTGCTTATGCTCTGTTGCTTATTTGGGTGTTATGGCCACCAATGTATCAATGTATATTATCCAGGTCCTTGTCCTGCATTGTATTGTATTGTATTGTACTGTAAGTCACTTTTTTGGTTATGTACTTTGTAAGGCACTGCGGAACACTTGTGGCGCCATATAAATAAACGATAATAATAATAAATGTAAGCTTCATCCAGGTATAAGACTTTTCCTGACTTCAAACGCAGAGCAATTTCTAGTCCCAAACCAGGAGCTAAAGTATGGCTAGCTAAACAGAACATCAGATTGAGGGTACCTTCTATGAAATTGGCACCATGATATATTGGTCCTTTTTCCATCATCCAAATGATTAATCCTACAGTATATAAACTCAATTACCCTTGTACCTCAGGGTTCCTAACGTTTTTTAAATTTCGCTGTTAAAGCCTCTGGTACTTTTTGTCCCAGTCTTACCAAATCTCCTAAAGTTTTGACTCAACGAGGAATGGAATACAAAGTGAAAGAGATCCTGGATTCATGTATTTGTCATGGTCATATAAAAAACTTAATAGATTGGAAAGGCTATGGCCCAGAAGAGCAAACATGGACTGATTCTACTGACATAAATCCTTCTGATCTGGTTTCCAAGTTTCAAGCTAAATTCCCTCACAAAACCAAAAGGCGTCAAGGAGCCACCAGACTACAAAACCCATCTAAGTGCCCAGCTGTGACGCTTTCTAGCAGTACATCACTCACCAGTAACTGCTAAACATGTTCATAGCTTCAAGAACCACTTTGGTGGTTGTTTACTTTAATCCGGTGCCGGCACATTCGGGACATGGGGGCTGCTCAAGCATCCAGCAGGTACTGTAGTAGCATCATGTAATGCTACTACCAGGACCTAGCAGTTATTGAAGCTGCCCTAATGAGAGCCTTAAAAATTTAAAAAGAAGTCCTTGAAAGTCACATCCTTACCTTGCTCTGCTATATGAATAACACTGCTACAATTTAAAACCTTAAGCGTATGTTTATTACCTGTTAACAAATACTGTATCTGAAAGAACAGATTATAGCTTGTACCAAATATATACATCTTTTAAGATTTAAAATACATCCAATCTGGCCTGTATGAGTAAAATTACAAGCTTCCTCAGTAGTTCAGTCATGTTTCACGTAAGTCGTAAATGATAGTACAAGCAGCGAGAAGCAGGCTTAGTTTCAGATTAAATCATGTTATTAATATGTGCACTTTATAATCTCTAAAGTGAACAGTAAAACAAAATAAAAAATACAGCTGGTGAAATATTATGACAAACAAATAATACTGTATGTTTAACTAATATAAAAACTTTATTTATTACTTTAATTAAAGACATACTATTGCTTCAGTAGGAAATATTTCAAAGTAACATTTGAACTTGTCTCACTTGTACGTACTGTAGGCCTGATTCAGCAAGGATCGCAAAGAAGAGATTGCATGCACCTGGCCGCTGCAATAATATGCTAATGAATGCATACGTACGGCAATCGCAACACAAGATCCAGATGCCCAGCACTACATAAAGCCAGCCCACCTCCCTTTACTCTATGCTAGCGAAAACATTGGTAACATCGGGAACCATCGAAACCATATGCACAACTGTGGTAGCCCTAACCAGCCGCAGGATTGAAGCAGCTTCCTGTGTACATCGAGACGTACAACTGCATATGCCGCCACAAAAGATGAATTATGCATGCCCCTGTAATGCCATTCAGACACACAGGCACGCTCCGTGCTAATTGCGTATGCCGTGCGATCCCTTACTTAATCACAATGACTGGTTCGCGTATGCGCAGAGACGAAACATCAGCCAACTGGGAGCGTATTCTTACTTGCGATCCTTGCTGAATCAGGCCCTTTATGTATACAATGTTTCAGTCGGCCACTACTCACTTCATCAGGAGAAAGTAGAGGCTTAACACCACAAATTAGGATACCTGCTACCTCTGTTTATTAAAATATAATTTAGTATACTATTGGCCTAAATCACTATGTACAGAAGGTCAGCATGACAACCTGACAGTTTCATTGTACCAAGAGAGGGCAATTCAACTGCTTGTGATGGATTGTGATTCTCATGGGTTTTAAAAATGGCTTTTTTTTGTTAGAAAGCACCCCGTTGCTACCAGGGGCGAAGCGCGTAAATAGGATCCCCCAGTTGTGACCTACATGGTTGAGACGTATATTTGCTGATGTTCAAGGGTCCAGCAGGCTGAAGCTTAATCCACTCATCATTATGATTCCGCTGTGAGTCACTGTGTACAAACTACTGGCAGCCGGCTGTAATCCGCAGATCTAAGGCAAGCCATGGCATAACCCCTCGAGGATAGGGATATATTTGATGGGGTGAGCATCAAAACATAACCCGGCATATTCCGGCTGAGCTGCGGCTTATTACCCTCCCGAGATAGCGATCATTTACTGGATGGGGTAAATATTTGGCTGTATATACAAATAACTTTGTTTTGAACAGTGATCACCACTTGTGGAATTTTCGCAGTAAAAATCAGCTGACGGCATCAGGTTGCAAGTTTGCACTATTTTTCTCAGCAAATGGACTCAAGTGAAACATTTATCTTTTAATTGAATTGCTGCTAATTGAACAGATATTGGGCCTTTAGGTGTTTTTCTGGGTTATTATGTGGAGTATTTTTAGATGGAATTATTGTTATAATATTCACACCATATAGTATTGAAGGTAAATAGGTTTTATTAGTCTGTGTGGACCTATAGTGGGTAATCTTTGTAATTTTACTTTTACATAACCGACACATCTGACACGATCCACACAAGCCTTTGGATTTACACTTCTTTTGGGTTTGAGGGGCAGAAGTCACACTCTTCACTACACTGTTCTCAATATGACTTGCCCTATGGTACACAAACATTGGATTTCCTATATACTCCTTGAGGATAGGGTCCTGTTTTCTGAAGTGTGGGTTATTCGGTATAAAATATAAAGAAACCTTTATGTGAACTTCTCTCATTGACTCTTGGTGAGTGCTATCTATGTCAGTGGGTGATCGTGCATAGCAGTGGAGGAGAATTTAAGAAAATAGAGACGGAGTCCGTGGACGCATAGTGTGTAGCAAAAACAGCACTTGTGGACTACTCCTATTTGTGTATTTTGGAATTTAAAAGGGATTGGTGCTCCTAGGAGTGGAACTGAGCAGAAGTTTTGGGCACAAGGAACTTTCACTTTTTCTTCTAGATAGATAGATAGATAGATAGATATACACACACACATACATATATAATCATACACACACGTATGTCACACATACCTTACACACACAAAAGTATGTCACACATACCTTACACACACACAAAAGTATGTCACACACACATACATATACACATATATATCTATATATATATATATATATATATACACACACGTATATGTCACACATACATAACACACACACCCTTACCTGGCAGCTGCGGGTTGTAGATGGGGACAGAACTTGGCACCATGTAATTAGGCCCCTCCCCCTAGTGGCAAATTGCTAGATTTTTAGTATTGAATGTAAGCTCTCATGAGCAGGGACCTCTTCCCTCATGTGCTTCTCTTTACATTTTCTTCTACTCTCTACTCCCCATTAGGGCACCTAACACGGGACCGCCAACTCCCGGCAGCTTATTGTGAGTGCTTTAATCACTATTTCAGCAATGTATATAAGTTGTGTCCTTGTCCTGCACTGTAATGTACTGTAAGTTACTTGTTTCTTGTTCACTTATTAGTTCTATGTACTATGTAAGGCGCTGCGGAACACTTGTGGCGCCATATAAATAAAGGATAATAATAATAATAATATTGATACAGAAAGCTGGATTATACCATGTATATAACCATACAGCAGTTTACTTAGGAATATCTATATGAAAAGCTGACTCAGAAGGACATGGAAAAATATAATGGCAGTTTTTTCAATTTTGTGAATACTCAAGGAAACCTTTTCTCAGTACAGGAATTATGATACACTCTCATGAGTATAGAGCAGGGTGATTTAATGATTCCCTGAACAGTAGTAAACAATTTGCCTGGAGGAAACTGACTTTATAGTCCAACATTATTGTGGAAAGAGGAAACCATGGTGATGATTCATTATCTTTCAGCAAAAGAAGAAAAAAGAGTTTTGGGAAATGTTCTGGAACGACTACTTCAGTAGAATTTAAACTATAAATAGATAGCAGAACGAGCAGTACTCTTATGAATGACACCTAAGCATATTAACCATATTAGTAAAGCGAGTCTGGGAAGGGTGTAATAAATTCTATTCATAGATTTACTGGAAATTGTACACCGGGATCTATTAGCTGGAACCTTATGTTCTCCAGAAGATTCTAAAAATCAGAAAGATATAAAGCAAATAATTGCTGATGCTTGATAAAAATGTCATACACACAGATATGATCACTAAAAGCCTGATGCAAATTACGCCAATACATACACCAACTGCTTCTGGCCGCAAAACAAGTGACAAGCAAATGCGAGTATGTGATGCTTACGACTGGCTTGAGACTGGGAAGGCTGGACAGGGGAGGGAAGTGCAGTCTAACATAGGTTAAGTATACGTAATTGCAAACACCTCCAGACCCACACAGAGATGCAAATATACATGTCAGTAGTCGTACTAATTATGAGTGTGTTAGGGCTGCTGCTAAGACTGTTGATGATGACGGCCGCCTGCACTAGCTGCTTAAGATTGGCTGATTGCCGATTGACATTTGAAGCCGATAGGGGCTTTCTTTTTTGGTGATGCATATATTATATGATCTACTTAGAAAGTTTACGGTATAATTATTATTTGTACATGGGAGTCAGAGTTTTACTGTACCTGCTGTATTTCTAATTGTATTGAAATCTAATAGCTAATGTGTATTACGGTGTGAATAAATATAACGTGGTGCTCTCTGGGGCACTTAAAGTTATCTGGATGATTTAACTATGCGCGGTATCTTTGATTATTTTATCAGCGTGTAAAGGTGTTACAGTCCCATATACATCCACAAATTATCTGCATAAAGTCCAGAAATTAACTGTAGTAGAAGATTAAAGTGCCCACACATATAGCGATATTTTATCCGATCTAGGCGATTCCGACGCATTGGAACTACAGATCGTGTAAAATATGCCAAAATCGTGAGGAAATCGTGAGTTCCCACTCACGATCACGATGCGATGCGCGTCCCCGTAGGTTGCACATCACATCTTCAGATCTGCCATGCTCTAGTGCAGATGTGACAATCTAGGACACAATGCACTGTGAAAGTCTGGATGCAGGAGAGATTGCATGAAGATTGGACACCAAATTGTGTGCAGATCGTGTGGAGATCGTGTGCAGAGCTGCCGGGGAGAGTTTCAAGGGAAATCGTACACAGCGGCTGATCGTGTGCAGATTGCTATGTGTGTGGGCACCTTTAGTCCTTAAATGTCCTCAAATATCAGTAGGTAGGGTGTTCATCTAAATCCCAGAACAAACTGATTAGGTAAGTGAAAATGTACTTACCCACATTTTATGATATTCCTCCTGCTGGTCCTCTCACTCCCAGTGCTTCAGGTGGAGGTGTGTGGGGTTTACAGACTGTACCACCATGTATAGTGGTATATTAGCATATAAACCAAATGTACACCAGTGTTTAGTACAACACATTTATTGGTACAATAGATTAGTCAATAGCTCCCCGAGTCCCAAATTACTGGCTAAAAAAGTGGTCCATAAAAAGTATCTATTCAGAGAATATAGAGCTATCTCTTACTGTTAATAAAGTCCAGCACATAAATGTTCCATGATGCAAGTAGGTAAGGGACGTGCTCAAACGCGTTTCATCCGAAAACCAGACTTTTTCAAGTATTATGGTATCAAAACAAATGTTTAAAAAAAAAATGGGGAAAAAGAGAGTATAAGGTATGCCTGACATAACCCTGATAATAATACTACTGGTGCACAGCTGCACGCATTTTGCAATTCGTTCTAAGTTGCATATGTGCACAGCTGCATTTTCTTCTGTCAGTTGCTGTAACGAGCTCTGCTAAATGGTTTAATGAGGAAGTCTAAATTTTGAATTTTGTCTTAAAGTGTAAATTGTACATTTGTATCATTTAGAAACATATTACTTCATGTTCATAGGTCTTTTTATTACATGCATTGGTAGGACAATCACACCACTGTTGTGCCTCATGGCAGATGTCTGTAACTGGCAAAAGAGTGTAATACTTCTATTCTAAAGTTTACTTACAGAGTGGTGATTTTGAAGCACTTAGATTTATAGTCAAACTGCATTTTCCAGTTGAGTACATCTGCAGCTGACTACTTCTGAGAGGTCCTTGGGCAATATTGAGATCACTTACTGCATGGCAAATGGCTTCATAGCTCACAGTGGTTGATCCTAATTTGAAAGACATATTCTTGGCTTCATAGATGTTAGCATTTATACTGGGAATGGTCCTCTTGCATTATTCTTATTTTTAAACTCTGCTGTCTGATATTATGTTTGGTTTTTTTTCCTCCTAAAGAAAATGCATATCTGTTATTGAACATTATCGGGGCCAGCCCCAGGTTTAGTAGCGCCCTGTATGAGAACTTTTGAGGGCAGCATTATTTTAATAATATCTTAGGGGACAAAATCAATGTTTACTTTTTAAGCGAGCAATGTTATTTATTAATTATAAATATTAAAGATTCAATATCATTAATTGTTTATTGGTGTAAAAAATGTCAGGTGCAATATATATTTTTTTATGGCTCTATAAATGTTGGTGCCCACATCATAAAATAAAACTTTTGCCTTCTTTCCTAAATGCTATAACCTTACTGGTGAATTTTCACATATGGCCTTGTCCAGCTGCATCGCACTTAGGGCCTGATTCAGACCCGGATGCTAAGCCGCGAACGCATGCTATGGCTGATAACCGCATGTTTGCGCATGCGTATGCTGCAATATGCACATGCACGAGTCACTCATTGTGCTTGGGAATTGTGCGCTCGTGGTACTCCGACTGGATGCTAATTTGAGTGACAGATAGCACCGTTTGTGGGTGGTTACAGGGGAAGGTGCTTGGGAACGGGGGAGTGGATGTGCGAACACAGGCGTATCTTGGCATCTAAACGGTGTTTTAGGGGTGTGCATAATTAGCAAAGAGGCGTCATTGTACACGTCACTTGGTTGTATTTTAGACAGCACTGATCGCAGTGCTTGCAGACGGGTAGGGGCTACCTCAAGCGCTGCATGCAGCTCCGATGTCTGTAGATGTTACCGATTAATCACACACTTCCTGGAGATGACGTGTGCTAAGAAAGAAAGGTGGGCAGCTTTATACTCCGGCGTGCGTTCGCTCTGCCGTCGCTCTCTAAGATATAGAGGGCGTCCTTCCACCAGACAGTGCGATCGCGGCATTTGCATACCCGGCCCCTTTAAGCTGCGTGAAAGCGCAGCTTAGCGTCCGGGTCTGAATGAGCTCCTTAGCACAAATACAGTGTTATGCTTTTCTATTTGAATATTTGATCCTAATTGACTAATTGAAGTGTTTTTCACTGATTTAGATGAGTTTAAAGGTTCTCCTAAGTAGTTTACTTTCAAAGTGTTCCTTCTAACAATACTACAGCCGGAATGAATAAAACCTAATTCCAATGTACAATGACAAAAAGTTATAGATATGTGCTACTCTCTGTAGTACTCAGATCCTGATAAAATTCTATAATTCAGTTGTAAAATAACTCTATAGATATGACTTACACAGCTCCAGTACCTGATTGGTGGATTCTGCAACCCAGGAAGCATTAATACCTCCACCCCTCGAAATTCATTATAATATCTTATAGACAAAACTTAATTTTTTTTTTTATAATGGTTGTGGATTTCGATACATTACTGCATTTCTCCTAACATTTGGAAGTTCAGAATTGGGTCGGGGGGCATGCTAAAGGAGTGACAGTGTCATTCCGGGCATGGCCTTGCATGTGATCGGTGTTAGTAACAATAAAAAAAACTGCAGCTTGCAAGGAAAACTTCCCAATTACCATAACTTAGTTCCATTGTACTGGAGAAGCTATCACATTTGAGAAGACCCAGATTAGCTTTCACATACAAGAATTTAAAATTCAAATGATCTGAACACAATGGGCAACACTGAAGAATGAAGATGTACATTATCCTTGCTGTCCATGCTGTCACTGGTGTTGGAATTATTAATAATGTATACATTTTTGATTATTTAAAAAGATATGTTAAAAAAATATATAAAAAGGACTTCCTCTCACCTGGGGGTGTAGTCATTATTGGCCTATTCATTATTGGCCTTTTTTTATTGGACTCAATATTAATATTAAGTATTAAACTCGCTCCGGATTATGGTGGCGGATACAAAAGTACCGGGGCAATTCAGGATTGATCCGGTTGCATGACAGCTGCTCCAAAAAGCAGCTGTCCCACGATCCCTATCACTAAGACTTTCACTGCTAACTGCTAGCGGTGAAAGTTTTCACTGCCATGCATTGCAAGTGCCCATTAACTGAGTTCACATATGTGCACAGATAGAACAGCTGGAGGCTGAAGGATCCGTTCGCACTCCAGAACTACATCCAATAGGAATGAACGGGCCATCAGTAACTAACGTCATATGAAGATGGAGTCAGTTCCTGCAAGAAAACTCTGTAAACAGTCAGTTTTTGGAGTTTGCCAAATACACTGATAAAGAGTAGGCCCGTGACTTAATACATGTGTAAACTAGTGTTTCCACATGTGTAATGGGCCAAGTAGGAGGAATGAATAGGCCCCCTAGTCACTCTTAGTTTTCTGCTTATTATCATTCTCACTTGTAGCTTCCTCTTCCTTTATCTCCAAGCAGCTCCTGGCCTCCCCTATATCTTCCCTGGCCCATCCCCATGAGGCTGTGGCCCTTTTTCAGGTGCGTGTCTTATGTCCCTATTTGACAAATGGTAGAGGGGGGGGGAGGCGCCATTACTCTTTCTGGCACAGGGCACCAAAAAGTCTAGTTATGGCTCTGATATTAGTTATTTAAATAAACAGGAAAAATCTAGTCTCATTAGCCTAAAAATAAAGTATGTGGGGTATATTTACTAAAGCTTCTAAACAGACAAGTGGTAATGTTGCCCATAGCAACCAATCAGATTCTGTGTATCATTTTCTATAATTATTTGGGAAATATTAGCTAGAATCTGATTGGTTGCTATGGGCAACATCACTACTTGTGTGTTTTAGAAGCTTTAGTAAATCTACCCCTACTGGTTTAAAAAATAGCAGACCTTTACAAATAAATTATACTCACTTAGAAAAATGTTATCTGGTTAGCAATTTATACAGTGCACAGATAATTATGGGATTACATTAAGAATTAGAAAAATAAAGGAACAATAAATATTGCAACAAAACAAAAGTAGTGCAGAATGCATTGGATGGATACAATAGCCTTTACTGCCCACACAAAAGGAACTTGTATTATAGAAATGTGTGTAAAAGTCTTACCACCTCCTAAAACCTCGCATTGATGGATGAATGCCTGAATGGTGACCGCTGATGATTAGATATCCTCTATGATGAATATGATCCTGTGTCCACCTACTCTACATTTATCCGCTGTGGATTTACATACATGCATTATACATTTTACCATGAGTGCATTCATAGATGAAGCACTCATCTTTCTGTACCCCATACAAAAGGCTAACTGACATAGGAAATCAATTTAGAAGTGTAGTAGTGTACCTAATACAAGTATTTGGGGTTCTTATATTGTGTTAAATGGCTGTTATAAGTATATTTGTGTAGCAGTGGAAAAATTATCAAAAGCAATTTTGGGGGGCAAAATAAAAGCTGCAGTTAAATAAGGTGTAAGTATACTTCTGTGTCCAAAAAGTGCACTTTCAAAAATGTTATAAAATACACCTGGTGTAGCAATCTGCAATGTTTAAAACACACATGTCATCCATACAGCCTCGCAAAATACTAGACCCACTACTTTAAACCCATTTTCCAACACTTTTAATTTTTTTACCCCAAAAATTACATGTCATTATTGGCCATATTAAGCTAATTAAAGAAATATTATTGCCTAATTTGTCAATAGGGGGGTGTCCAATGAGTTCTGAACCAAGGCCCTCATTCAGAGCCGCTCGTTAGCGGCAGTACGCTCGTTCCGAGCGATGTTTGCACATCTGCGCATGCGTACGGTTTTTAGTACGCATGCGCGAACCAGTCAGTGCGGCCGAAAATCGTTTGTACGCTATATAGCGAGTGCCTGCTATTTTGAGTGACAGAATGAGGCGTATGTGGGTGGTAACAGGGGATGGTGCTTGAAAATGGGGAGTGGAGATCCGAACGCAGGCGTGCTTAAAGGTCAAAACGGGCGTTTTATGGGTGTGTATATTTAAAACAGCAGCGTCATTGATCACGTCACTGGGTTATTTTAGAGCCAGAACTGCTCGCAAATTTGTGGTAGCAAACACCAACCACAAGAATAGCGAGCAGTTCATACGCTGGTCGATGTACTCGATTAATCTAATAAATAGCGGACATGACGTAGGATGCGAGCGGCCAGGGGGCGTTTTTAACAAATAAACGAGCGTATGTTTTGCTCGCTCGTTCAGACTTAGAGGTGTGAACAGACTACAATGTGCGTACGGATCATTTGAATAGCCACCCCTTGTTTTTAAACGAACGACCGCAAATAGCGAACGGCTCTGAATGAGGGCCCAAGTCCCCAAATTTTTAAGCAAAAATAGGGATTTTGCTAATTTTTTCACCTGTTCTGAGATGGTGAAAATAGAGCATGTGCGAAAAATTTGTGAATTGCTCCATATGCCTTTTTGCGTGAAAAGTTAGCACCTGCAAACACTTTTCGCCAAAACGCGGCTTTTCATGGCTAATTGGATATGGTCCTTATACTGTACTTACCTACATGTTTTCAATAAATAATGTGTTCAATAATGCTAACACATTATGTAAATGGACACTGCCACTGAGCAGGTATATGTAGAGTTTTCTATAACTTATGTCACTGTCCAGGCTTTGCTGCACTGAATATCATTTTGTATAAACGTTGTCTTATAGAGCTCAGAGAATAAGAAATTGAATTGAGAAATTAAATAATTTCACAAGTGGAATCGGTATGTAATGCCGGCTGCTGTTTAGCTGCCGGATCAAGTACCGACAGTGGCAGCCCGACGGATCGAAATCCTGACTGCAGCAGGTAAGTACCCTGACCCTCTCCTCTTCCTACCCTAACCCTCCCTTAGTGATGCCTAACCCTAACCTCCCCCCTAGTGCCTAACCCTAACATCCCCCTGTTAGTGCCTAACCCAGACCACCCCTTAATGGTGCCTAACCCCCCCCTTTCCCTACCCTAACTCTAACCATCCCGGGGGGGGTGCCTAAACCTAACCCCCCCCCCGCGGTTAAACGACAAGACACCTGGCTTACAGGGCCAGATTAACAATGGGGCGGATGGAGCTACAGCTCCAGGCCTCCAAATAAAAATAGGCCCATCATCATGACAGCATGATGTTGACTGACTGTCTGCTGTCCACGTGGTCAGCCATGAATCATAAGTAGTAAAATTGTATTTCTAGTTACCTCACAAAATATTATTTTTTTTCTTTTACATATTTACGGAGACATTGGTGTTGAGATTATAGCGGGTGTATATGCCCATGTGGCTCTGGCCACACCACACAGCACTGGTCACACCTCATCTGCTTTTCAAAATAAGCCCTTAATCATTTTTAGCTCCAGGCCCATGTGGCCCTCAATCCGGCCCTGCTGGCTTACCTTTGTTCGGTATGCTGGGTATTGGGATTTTGTAGTGGGGCTAATTATAGGCGTTGGGATTTCGACGCCTATCTTTAGTCCCATGTCGGGATGTCAGTGTCGGGATATCATTGGGCGGGATAACGCCCGGCAGTATCCTGACTGCATCCCTCACAAGTATAGAGGAAATAAATATAGTAAACTACTGCCTAAAATTGGAGAGTTACCTGGATGGAGTTCATAAAGTTAAACAATAATGATACAATAATGTTATCTTTTTCATTAATATTTTTTGTATTACGACATTTTTGCAACTATTTTACAAATAAAGTAGTGTATAATATGGAAATCATGCAAACAGATCTTCTGTACACTAGATGTCTCCAAATTCCCTCTTATATAAATGTCCCCTTGTATTAAATAAGTGACATATTTTATTAGAGCTCCTTATTCTTTCACATTGGAGATCATTGGTTGTGTTAGATACATTTCCAAGCACACTTCATGTATAGAGACCATTATTTGTATGTATATACACAAATAAAATAAAATCCTACATTTTATATCTTATAAACATGCTTGAAATAATGAATACAATGTTTTAGAGTAGGAGTTTTCATGCTACGACATGGATACAGAAAAAAGTAATTGTGAATAGAAATTATAATGAATAATTCAGTCTCCTTGGAAATATATCAGGAAAAGGAGGGTGACAGGGTAGAACATTTCTTCAATTTTTTTTCATGGAATAGTATATTGTCTTTAATGTAAAAGTCAGTAATTTATGGACTGATGCACTTCATACATTTGATTTGAAATTAATTACCTATAGCATAATGTACATTTCTCTGTAATTGTGTGCCAAACACTAATATATAATTTAATGAAAATTCATGACCAAAATCTGTTAGTAGCCACTGTAAGCCATTTTTTTATTAGAACCTGATACAATGGGAAATATTAAATCATATAGCTATGTACACAAATCTGCTGTAACACTGTCGCCAGATGTTTAATTTCCTTTTCTAAATTACGCTCAGAAAGGAAATTATAATCTGATAGGTAGAGTTCATTTGTGAACGATAGACCATTTTATTCATGTAAATCTAATACAGGTTTTAGCTCTGCAGAACTGCTTTGTTTTGCCATTGGTAATCTGTAACTTGTAATGATCAGTTTTGGGGTCCTCTGACACCAACTAAAAAATGATAGGGCATAGCTTTTCCAGGAGCTCTGTTAATAAGTTTGGTCATGTTTTGTGGTTGTTTGTTTTTGTTTATTTTTATTTCCTCAAACAGGATCATGCTTAAAATAAATGCATCGTATACATTTTGAGGGTCACTAAGGGCTCTATTTACTACAATCCGCATATTGAATGCGGATTGTAGTGTGATATTACCGAGTGAATTCGCATTGCGAATTCAGGCAATATCACAGGGATTTACTATAAATCCCTTGCAGGGACAGAGCTTGTGATAAAGCTCTGTCCCTGCGGATCCCATCCGCACTCTAGTCGCGGTATTTTCGGAAAAAATACCGTGACTAAGAGCCCGCGCATGCGCCAACCCACTGTCGATGCTACCCCCCACCGATGCTAAGCCCCACCCCCCGCGATCGCGGACCTCCGCGCCCCCCCTCCCCCCCACAACCCCCCCTCCCTTCATTACACTTACCTGCATCCTCCTGGCCTCCGGTGATCTTCTCCGGGCTTCCCGATCAGGTGATCTCCCATACTGCACTGGGACCCGATCACCTGATGACCGGGCCACAGTGCACTATGGGAGACCAGCTGACCAGAGAAGAGCCATCACCGGAGGCCCGATCACCGGTCCCTGGATTCAGGTAAGTAAAAAAAAATGTTTACATTTTTTTTTCTTTTTTATACCGCAATCAGCTTGCGGTCTGTTTAGACCACATAGCTGATTACTGGTACCGGCTCCCGCCTCTGCTTTCCCCGTTAGAGCAGAGTGGGAGCCCGGTAACTGGGGGAAACCCTGGATAACGCCACCTCCAGGTGGCGTTATTATCACAGGGCTTCCCCCGGTATTTTTTTACAATTTATTTTTAGTAACTCTGGTCGGATCACATTTCCCATTACAATTATGGGAAATGCGATCTGCTTTACTAAAAATAAGTGATACTTAGGGGTTGGAGTAGAATTTTACTAATTCTACTCCAATTGCCCTGTAATAACTACAGGTGAAACTAAAATAATGTGAAAAGGGTGTGAAAACAACCCTTTTCACTTTATTTTAGTAAAAATAATGTTAATAAATAGAGCCCTAAGAATTGGAGATGGCTGTGATGTGCCGTTCTGGAATAGCACAACGCAACCAGCAACATTGCTGGTTTTTCTGCACATCTCATAGATGTGCACAAAATCATTGCATTTTAGGCCAATCAGATGTGGGGGGAAATACATACATACAGTACATAAAAAATAATAATGTAAAAGAAAAACTATATATTAGGTGGTATGAGAGGCATCCCAGGTGCTGACATTTATCTTAATGGCAATGGGTATATAATATTGTCATTTATTCTTCATGGAGCTGTGGGTTTGTACCCTGATGAAAAGGCTGCATAGCCTTGAAACGTGGGCCTAAATAAACCACATTTACACTTTTATCAAGTCCGGATGAGTGCCGCCTGGTCTATTGTTTACAAAAACACCCTGCATATATTGCTATATTTGGGAAGGCACCTCGGCAGCTGATACTTCCTGTACCAAGAGTGCCATTCTACATGTATATATATATATCTATATATTCATACATATCCAATTGAGTCCACACTCGCATCATCCACAGTTCAGTCAGGGGCGGGCTAACAGGGCCGTCGCCCAGAGCGTCTGGCCCTAGAGGGCGCCGCTGAGTCCTTGTAAAAAAAAAAGTCCAGTGCTTTTATTTTTTTTAGCGGCCACCGCCACACTCCTACCCGAGCCTCTATATGCCGGGCGCCTGCTCACATTTTGTGATCAGCGGGTACACGGCTCTCTCCCCGCATCGACAGCCAAAAGCCGGAGCTCCGGCTTCCGGCTCCCCCAGTGAGCACTATGGGAGAGACGTCATGATGTCCCTCCCATAGATCCGAGGAGCGGTCAGACCGGACGGCAGCGGACGCAGGAGCGGGGCTTAAGGTAAGTATTGTGTTTGTATTTTAAACTGTATATTTTTTTTTGTAGAGGCACTATCATTGGGAGCACTACTATAGGGGGATTACTATAGGGGGCATTACGACTGCGGACACTACTACAGGGGGCACTACTATAGGGGCCACTACCACTGGAGGACTACTATATAAGGCATTACCACTGATGGCAGTACTACTGGGGGCACTACCATAGGGGGGACTACTATAGGGGACATTACCAC
Organism: Taudactylus pleione; assembly: GCA_031769625.1. Taxonomy (NCBI): domain Eukaryota; kingdom Metazoa; phylum Chordata; class Amphibia; order Anura; family Myobatrachidae; genus Taudactylus; species Taudactylus pleione. The sequence goes on along the minus strand of JAUIMM010000052.1, from coordinate 40,119,469 downwards.
TGCTGGCACTATTGGGGGCACTACTATAGGGGACATTACCACTTGGGGCATTACTAATGGGGTACTACTATAGGAGGCATTACCAATGGGGACATTACTAATGGGACATTTACTACAGGGGACACTACTATAGAGGGAATTACCACTGCGGGCACTACCACTTGGGCACTACTATAGGGACCACTAGCACTGGGGGCACTACTAATGGGGCACTACTATAGGGGGCATTACCAATGGGGGCATTGTCTAAAAGGGGCACTACTGTGTTATAACAGGAGTAAGGGACTATTGTGTGACATAATTTGATTTGTGGATAATGTATTATACAGGGCATTACTGCGTGCGGCATAATGTGTGATAAAGGGCATTACTGCGTGTGACATAATGTATTATACAGGGCATTACTGCGTGCAGCATAATGTGTGATAAAGGGCATTACTGTGTGTGACATAATGTGTTATAAAGGGCATTACTGCGTGTGGAATAATGTGTTATACAGGGCATTACTGCGTGTGGCATAATATGTTATACAGGTCATTACTACGTGTGGCATAATTATGATTATTATTATTATTATCATTTATTTATATGGCACCACAAGTGTTCCGCAGCGCCTTACAAAGTACATAGACAAATGTGTAATGTGTAAGGCACATTACTGCGTACGGCAATTATTCACTGTTAGGGGAGAGCTTGGGGGAAGCCCAGCACCTCCGTAAGAGCTGGGCATGCCCCAAAGTGTGATGAATTTGGGGGTGTTCCGTAAGGACATGCCCCCTTTCCGGAACCGCGCGCATCTCCAGCGCGTGCAGAGGAACACCATCTATAAAATGGAGGGGGGGCAACTGAGAACTTTCACCCTGAGCTCCCCAATATCTAGAACCGGCCCTGAGTTCAGTGCTGGGGTAGCAACCTATGCAAGATCATGAGCTTCAATACATATCCGACATGAAGGTGCACTCACCAGTCTTATCATAGAGTCAGCAGGAGTAGTTTATTCAGAAAACATCAGCCCATAGTATCAACGTTTCCAGGTAAAAGTCCCAACGGGCAACAATAGAAAAATTACTTTTAATTGAAGGAAAGTACTCATTTAATAACGCATGCAATGTATATTGGACAGTGAATAATAATAATAAAAATAGAATATATAAATATATAAGATGTACATAAAAACAGTCCAATCCACCAATCACATCAGTCTCATAGGTGCTTGGAGGCTTAAATTGTAATCCAGTGGTATTGAGCGTGTAAAGTTTTGAGTGTCAGTCCAGACTCATAATTACCAAATCCAGTGTCCAGTTTAATTGAGAGGTCCTAATTAGCAGTTTTATCAAAAGACATTTGATAAAGCTGTGGGTACAACACAGCAAAACGCGTCAGTATTGGTTGCTTTCTTCTACTATCCAGAGTGCCAATTTACGTTTTACCAGCATGCCTACTCAGTCACACCAAAGGACTGCTGAACCTCTGCCCAGGGGACCAAACTCTTACGGAAGCCTACCAGCACTGCTAATTAGGACCCCTCAATTAAACTGGACAGTGGATTTGGTAATTATGAGTCTGGACTGACACTCAAAACTTTACACACTCAATACCATTGGATTACAATTTAAGCCTCTACGTTGTTACTTATATTTTGTTCATTTGTTTCTTTTGTGCCCCGTTCAGCGCTTCTACAGTGTAATTACTGTGTTTCTATTGTAAAAGTCCCAACGGGGACTGAAACGTTGATAATATGGGCTGATGTTTTCTGAATGAACTACTCCTGCTGATTCAATGATAAGACTGGTGAGTGCACCTTCATTTTGTATATATATATATATATATATATATATATATACAGTATATATATATATATATATATATATTGTGATGACACGGGTATTTATCTCGGTAGAGGGGTAAATTTGTGCAGTGTCTAAGGTGCTCAATCAGGATCCAACACAGCTTTTAGATAAATAATCGATAATGGTGCTTTACTTTCAGCATATTCAGGTGCAACACAAATGAACTGAAAACAATAAATGCCTAGCCCCTTTTCTGGGCAACTAATTCACTTCTTCACCCTTACTTTAATTGTGCAGCTAATCTGCAAACACAGTCTCTCAAAGTCCCAGTCCTGTCTCTGACAGGTATTCTCCGGCCTACTCACGTTCAGGCTCCTGGCCTGCTTGCAATCTCACATTCTGCTACCGGCAGAGTAGCATACACAGTCTATTCGAGTTTTTGGATACTCCCTACCTCCTGTAGGTCTAAACCATGCTTCCTAGCCACCAGTGGCTTCCCAGCCCACACTGGTCTCCAACCGTAGTCCCACCTGGCCTGGATATACATGCCCCAACCTATCCTGACTGCAGAGTCTTGCAGACTGACTCTCTCACTTTTCTAATTAGGCATGCCACATCTGGTCTTTCTCCCCTGTGTGGGCGGATCTCTCCTGCTCCACACAGAACCTCTGTGTCAGTAATGCCATTCCTTCATATTGCCACATATCCCCCTCCCCAGCTCGCAGCCCCTGGCTTGAGCTACATAGGACGAGACATTTTCATGACGATGTCCCTCTTCACTCTCCTCATGAGGGAAATCCACCGCATCCATGGTCATACAGACTCTTGTGATCTCTGGGGATCTCATTCTTCAGATTTTAGAGTATATCTTCCTCCTAACTATTTTTCACACTTTATGGTACCATTTGTACTCTTTGTTTTCTTTATGCAGTACTTGAGGTTCATCCCTGGGTACCACATCAGGCATCAAGAACTTGAAGTTACTTTTCCCAAAGTGACATATTTCATCTTCACGCTTGTCAACTTCAGCAAAACCCAGCAAGTTTTTTTCCCAGAATCTTCTGGTTCATGCAAAAAAACAACTTTTCCTTTATTTATTTTCCACCAGATATAGGTTTCTCTTGCTTAAACCTTTTAAAGGCACACCTTTTGGCCAACTTCTGTTTGAAATACTGTATTGGCTATTGGCATACTTCACTGGAAACTCAACTTTTTTCAAAGTGCCACCCTCATCCTAAAAGTCACTAGCATCACAGTTCCCAAGCTGTATGTCATCAGAGCATGTACTGACACCGCCACCATCAGATTCCAGACTCTCAAGTCCACGTAAAAATACTTGAATATTTATTTCACTGCTCTTTAAACTTCACTTCAGCACTTTGATCTACCACTTCAATAAAGCATAGACCTCTTGGATATTCTTGTGCTCCCACTTTTTGAGCCTTGAAAATATGACGAAATTCCACATGTTCCACCAGCACAGGTTGAAGTTCAATCTCCACAGAGGTCTTTATTTTCAAATACTGTTTAGCTGGACTACTTGCTTTGAGCTTTTTAATGTGAGACCACTCCACTTCTTCATAGACAAATTCAACAGCATTGCAAATTCCATCCTGCTTGCATGAAGGCATTGTTTCACATACATGTGTATTACTCTTCACAAGACTTTCAGTATTAACTTTCTTTAAGGTTCTGCTTTGCACTGCAAAACTGTGTGATTGAGTCACATCATATCACTTTGAACACACAGCAACAATAGAGTCTCATTCTTTGAAGCTATTACTATCTCTGTAGACTTCTGTACCTTTGCTTCATGGGATTTGCGATCAACATCTGTATACATCACTTCTTTATCATCAATTTCAGACACGGATTTGCAATCTGGGCCTGTTTCCCTTTTGGAGGACTTCACGCCCTCAGATATCACTGTAAGCTGAAAGACATTGCAAGGAACCTCATCCACTTTTATAAGACAGTCGTTTAGGGAGTTTCCCAACCTTGATACTTTGGTCCCATCTTGGACAATGTGACATTTAATGGGGACATCTTCATTGTCAAATTGCTGCTGACAAACATCATTCTCCTGGAACATCTTACTTTGTTCAAACATCTCACTGCTCATCCACTGCTCATCACACAAGACACTCTGCACTGATAGCATATCACTCTGCTCCCCAGCCTTTTCAGGATCAACCTGTAATAATTGCTGCTTGTGTTTAGGTACTTCTGTCACACTGGGTTACACAAATACATTGGACACCATTTTGGGTCCAGAATCCAATCTTAGAGTGCCATTCAGCTTCCCCTGCTTTTCTGCTTTTCCCACTACCATGTGGAACTTTTTCTGAGCCGCAGACAGCTGCTCTTCCAGCTGGGCAATTTTCGCCATGGCGCCTTCCAACTTGCTCTCTGACTGCAGAAGATTGCTCTCCACAATATCAAACTCAGCAAGTCTCAACTTTTGTACAGCTATTTGAAACTCTGCCATGTTTAATTCAGATTGCAACTCCAGTTCTTTGGTATTCATCTCCAATTGGAATCTTTACAGCTGGTACTGTGTACTTATCAGACATTTCTTAAGGTTCTCACTCTGTTCTTGCAACTTCCAAGCCCTGCCATGGGCAAGGTTAAGCTCTTTCTCCAAAGCTTCAATGTGCTCTACTGTGTCATGCAACCTTTCCCCCAGATATACATTTCTTTCTGTCAGACCCTCTGAAACTGCTCTAGCTGCAGTTAAATTGGATTGGAGAGTTTGTACTTGCTCCTTAGAGCTGACTTCAAGATGGACAAACTCCATCTCTTTTCCTTCATGGTCTGTCTTACATTGAGCGTGAGTCTGCAGCATCTGGAGATATTTGTCATTTACTTCACAAAACTTTTCAGCCAGAGAACTTTTTTCAATACACAATCTTTAAGCTTTACTTGTGTGGACACAATTAAAGAGTCTTTTTCTTTTAACACTAGAGTCAGATCTGCCACTTTCACTTGCATGTGCTCTGCATCACTTTGATGTCTCTGGACACATTCCTTCAATCCCTCCACTTCATGCTGAAGGACTACAAACTTTTGATTCAATTCAACAATGTCTTGCTTTAATATGTCATTCTTTGCTAGCAGCATATCATTCTCATACTTTGTAAACATTTGAATGCTTCGGCCTTCTCAAGGTGTTCAGACAACCACTAATTTGAGGTCTGTCTCTTTAAGAACTTTAAGTCTTTTTATTTCCTCCTGCTCAAATGCTATTTTCAAAGAGGACAACTCATTCTCTAATGTTTGTTTCAATTTGCGCGTGCAAAAGCTTCTCTTTTCTTGACTTTTCCTCATTGCACTTATCTGGTCACAATAGTGTAAAATTGTTTCATGCAAAACTTCACACATAGTCCAATTTTTTTATGCTGATATAGACCTCTCCTTGTGGACCTGGCACCTTACTCTGACCATACACACTGACATTTTTATTCTGCTTTGGCAATTTAAATGTCTCTTTCTCTGGAACATTACTCGGAACCCCAGTATTTTGCAAATAGTCACCAAAGAGAATTTCAAACAACTTTAACTCATTTTCTTTCAAGACACTTGCTTCACTGGATTTGCATCTCTCCAGCTTCAACTGTAGACAACCTGCCATTTTTCTGAGCTAGATGCTTTTTCCCCATATTTATCTCCACACAGCATATACACAGGAACAACTTCTCTCCCAAACCAATTGGGTGTATATCACTTTAAATTTTAAATGCACATTTTTTCTTCATGTGGCACTACAATTACCAGCACTTGCTCTTTAACAGCCTTTCAATAGGAATCTCTGCTCTCTAAGTATTTTAGTAGAATAAACCACACATTTTCCTTTAAGCATTCCAATGCTGAAGCAAGAAAGTGCACATTCCTCTTCACACACAATATATATTTCATAGCTGGCAATTCACATACATTTGCACGTCATAATGGTTTTCCACACATATGCAGACAATATTCCAGCAATTTGTGTAATACTTATTTGTCTTCCTCTCCAAAGGAAAAGTGCATACTTGCAGACAATCTTTTTGTTTAAACAACACTTCATAAACACTTTTGTGCAGATCTGTCTTGCGTAGACCATTCTGCTGCTGCTATAATCAAATTTGGCACAGATCTGGTTGTGTAGATCTGTATGCACGCATTCTCCACCATATAGTGATGACACAGGGGTATTTAGTTTGGTAGAGAGGTGAATTTGTGCAGTGTCTAAGGTCTTATGGAGTTTTTTGGTTCTCCCTACCTTCTGTAGGTCTGAACCAGGCTTCCTAGCCACCAGTGGCTTCCCAACTCACACTGGTCTCCAACTGTAGTCCTACCTGGACTGGACAAACAGACCCCAGCCTGCCCTGACTGGTCTTGCAGGCTGACTCTTTATCACTTCTCTAATTAGGCATGCCTCATCTGGCCTTTCTCCCCTGTGTGGGGGCGGATCCCTCCTCCTCCACACAAAACACCTGTGTCAGTAATGCCATTTGCCTTCATATTGCCACAATATACATACAGGGGTTTCAAATGATAAAGTATGGAAATAGAAGCGCTTGTAAATGATCTGTTATAAAGTATTAAATGATAAATGATTAATGAATGAATGATTAAATAATAACTGAGGACCAATGTTAAATAACATACACCAACAATCAACATGTATAGACAGACACTGATGTTTAAAAGGCTCTCTTGTGAAAAATTATGGTGTTAACAGGATGGCATCCCCGATAAAGCAGCACGTTGGAATAGCTAGCAAACGCTAACCCTACCTTTCCCTATGTTGCCGCACTTCGTGATTCTCAGCCCCGGATCCTCTTCTGGCTCTAACTTCAGACCTTTAGTCAGTGAGCCGTTTGGTGGGTCCCGCTTCAGCCGTGTCCCGGCGCTAATCCCGCTGCTGTATGAGCGCTCTCCGGCTGAGTGCAGCTCATGCTCTGGAATTGCGCCCGCTGGGGTATGTCAGGGGTGGGGGGGATAATCCAAATGTCCACAAAACTGGTCACCAACGCGTTTCGTACTTAGACTTTTTCAAGGGGTTTCAAACGGATAGTCACTGTGCATAAATATAAACCTATATGATTCAGAGTCGCCCACCTGCAGCATTTTGCGATGGTGCATTTTCATCTTGCTGCATCTTCCGATGCAACATCGGTGCACCATCAAAACTTGCTCTAGCCCTATGGCAGGTGCAGTTTCTCCACCTGGACATGGCCTCCTGTGTGAGTGGTTGTTCATCTTTGGATGCAACATCTGCTTAACCACCCACCTGTTACATTCCAGGAATGCCAACTGAAATCCACAGACCCTGTGTCTAAATCTGTTCTGCATCTCTGTGTGGTAACAAGCAGGACTTATGCACTTTGTGATTCCTGTGCATGCACAGGAGATAAAACATTGGTATGTGCTGAATATTGGCATAGCATGCAATTCTGAATCAGGCCCACTGTCTCTTGGAAGACCCTGGAGTAGTTCACTGAATCCAAATTATTAGTTGCCCTGTACAGTGACTCATATATTCTCTCCTTGCTGGGAAAATAGAGTAGCTGGTATTCATTGATAGCTGTTCCCACACTCTGACCAATCAATACTGCCTCAATCATAGAACAATATTAATATCAATAGTAATACTTCATACCCATCGTTCCCACTTCCCTAGAGCTTCCAGCTCTGCCCTGGGCTGTCCAGTCTATGGCTGGTGGATACTATGGCAGGGGGATCTCATGCTGCATGTCTCCCTGCTATAGTGTCACCAGCCCTGGCTGTTTTAACCTAGTGCTGGTTATTGAAAAAAGGGGACCTCACACAAAGTTTCCCTGCCCCTATTTTTCAATACCAGTCTAGAGGTTTACGGCTTAATATAATTTTGGGGGGACCCCCACACTTGTTAATTTTAGCATTTTATTTTACTTTTACAAACATTAAAGCCTAAATAGATCCTGCCCAATGCAGGAGGCCAAGTACCCATCACTATGTCCAGTGCTGTCACCTTACTACCATCTGTGTACACGCTGGTTGGCTGTGGCCTCCCTGACACCTGTGGTCACTCATCTATGTGGCTGGCGTCCCACTCCTGGCAGTTCCCACTTTTCTGCATCATGTGCTCCGTCACTTTAGACTTAATCATGTGATTCGCTCTGAAAAATCAGTCTCCAGAACTATGTTTACATGATTCATCCAGCCTATCAGTGCTAAAAGCACCCTATTTAAAACAGGAACTGCTGACACATTGGGCCTGATTCAGAGCCACTCGTAAGCGGCAGCTCGTTCGCTCCGAGCGATGTTTGCCCAACTGCGCATGCTTACGGATCGTTATATGCATGCGCGAACCAGTCAGTGCGGACGAAATTCATGTGCTCGCAAAATAGCGAATGCCTGCTAATTTGAGTGACAGGATGAGGCGTATGTGGGTGGTAACAGGGGAAGGTGCTTGAAAACGGGGAGTGGAGATCCGAACGCAGGCGTGCTTAAAGGTCAAAACGGGCGTTTTATGGGTGTGCATATTTAAAACAGCAGCGTCATTGACCACGTCACTGGGTTATTTTAGAGCTAGAACTGCTCGCAAAATTGTGGTAGCAAAAACCAACCACAAGAATAGCGAGCAGCTCATACCCTGTTCGATGTACTCGATTAATCTAATAAATAGCGGACATGACGTAGGATGCGAGCGGCCAGGGGGCGTAGTTTCACAAAAAACGACCGCAAGTTTTGTTCGCTCGTTCAGACCTAGAGGCGTGAACAGACCGCAAACAGCGAACGGTTCATTTGAATAGCCACCCCTATTTTCTGGACGAGCGAGCGCAAATAGCGACCGGCTCTGAATCAGGCCCATTGTTTCCAGTACAACTTCTCTCCCTGAAGATCAGTACCTTGGCTCCTGGTTCTGTGTTACATTCCTGCATTCTGTTCCAATTACCTGCTCGGTATTTGATTCACAGCATTCTGCACCACTTCCAGTTACCTTATCAGTATTTGCTTTACAGCATTCTGCACCTGTTCAAGTTACTGCACCAGTATTGCTACACAGCATTCAGTCCTGATACACTCCTGCAGCCTGCCTCAATTGTGCTCTCAGCACCTTGTTGTAAAGTTCCTGCATCCTGCTTCTATTGTGCTATAGCACCCAGTTCCAGTATCTCAAGCACCCTGCTATAATTGTGCTCCCAGCACCTAGTTCTAAGTTCCGGCATCCTGCTTTTATTGTGCTAAATCACAAAAATTCCAGTATCTCCAACCAAAGTTCCAGTATCTCCAACAGCCTAGCTTAGGGCATTATTGCAGTTTGTTCTGGATTTACCCATATACTACTATTACAACCATCTACTATCTAGATAACCTGCACCTAGTCTCAGTGCCTGTTCCATCCATCTCCGCTACTACCAGTGGTCTGAATGAGGAATAGTGTAGTCAGGCTATCAGCTTCAATTAGACTCCAGCATACACAGCTGACTTCAAAGGTCCAAACCCAAAACAACAAACTCTCAGTGATGTAACAGATCTACTAGTGATCTGTCCAGTGTTTTCTGCAATCTATCCTAAAGCTCTTCATCTGGAGGGTGTCAAGAGGACATGTAGCAAAAGTTCTGTTAATTGTTTTTTCTCTTCTCAAAAAGAGCATTGACAATATTACCCAGGTAATTCATTTAATTGCAATTACTGCACATTTAAAAAGTGAAGTTTGGTAGACTTTCCTAAATATAGGAATGTTATAAATAATACTACACTGCTATTACTAAAGCCTGATCAGTCCTTGCATCTCATCTTTCCTCAAACATGTAATGTGAAGTGGCAGGAAAATGTGATTGGTATCTAATGTTAAGATTTAAAGCCATACCTATACCTATAACCCCCAGGGGCAGAACTATGGGAGACAATGGAGGCGCCTGACGCCGGGCTCCAGCTCTGAAGGGGCACCTTCTCCACAGCATATTCACCCCATTTCGGGCTGTAACTATGTACACGGAGTGTACAGTCGGCCGCTCAATACATGACACTCCTTCCTGGCACCTTCCTGGTATTGGGAAGCCACCATACTCTAGTGGAGAGCTCCATGTTAGACCATTAGCTGTTGCCTTCGTCTATCTATAGCTTGTCTGCATGTGAATTGCTACATTTCCATGTCAGTGGCTGTGGCGGAGGGGCACCAAATTATAACTTGCCTCCAGGCGTCTGGGATGAACTTACGCTACTGATAACCCCCACATTGTTGTAAAGTCCTGGATAGCAATTCTGAAGGAAAGCTTAAATATTAGCCTTCTGTGAGTTATTTTCAAAGGATTCTAACATGCCATACAAAAGCTTGCAAACCACATTTTACCCGCTTTGTGTGCTTTTCTCAAATTTTGTATTTGCACCTTTGTCTCCCCATCATTCTCTTTGTGCTCCACCTTCCTTTAGATTTGTGTGTCTCTGTCTCCCCATTGGGGGTGCTTGCTATCAAATCCTATATTTTGCCCCAACCATCTCTTGTCCTCTTACCCTGCACCTTCTCTCTTCTTCCCCTTCTTTTTCCATTTCTCCCGTCCTCTCCCCTACTACTCTGTTAAAGTTTACGATAAGTCAAGGTGGCTGTTGCTTAGATGTAACTTGGACAAGCAGAGGCACAACCATGTCCAATGCCACATAACTGGACTCCATGGAGTGTGGCAGGTAAGCACGGCATCAGTATGTAATGCCGGCTGTCGGGATAACTACTGTCAAAATACAGACAGTTGGCATCTCGACAGGGGTCAGGTAAGTATACTTACCATCCCCCCTTCTCCCCCTAACCTTCCCTTGTGGTAGCCTAACCCTAACTCTCCCCACCCCCACCCTAACCCTCAATGTTAGTGCCTAAACCTAACCCTCCCCCCTTAGTGCTTAACCCTAACAGCGCCCCAGCTGGTGCCTAACCCTAAGCCTTTACCCCAGGGGGGCCTAACCCTAGCCTGAACCCCCCAAAACCAAATGCTAACCCCGCTATGCTACCTAAACCTAACCCTCTCCCGTGGCTAACAGCTAAGGGCGCCCCAGACTTACCTCGTTCGGGGTGCCGTCCTTGTGGATTGCGACATTGGGACTAAGATATAGGAATCAGTATTTTGACGCCTATCTTAAGTCCCTAGTCAGGCTTCCCTTGTTGAGATTTAGACCGGCGGCACCGGGGCCGCTGGTCTCTCATAACTACATCCCGGTAAGCACAATCTTATGATTTCAATAATTTTTTCCTGAGTGATTGTTTAGTAATCTTTTGATACTTTACTGGTCCTATTTGTCAAGCTACACACCTCATATTTAAACTTTTTTCTTAAAATTTTTCCACATTTTTGAACCTGAAAAGCCAAGCTATCACACATATATATATATATATATATATATATATATATATATCAGTGACGTGCAGTGAGGTAAATGGCTGGGAGGCACTGACTAGTATTAGAGCCAGATTTACAGATATATTTATATGAACCCGAGGGTTCATGTGGCCATTATACAAAGGTGCAGCAGTATATAGTGCTGTAAATGTGGTGTGTTCTGACAAGGGATGTGCGGAAAAGGTAGACAAGGGAGGCAGTGTCTCATCTACGACAAGGCCGCAACTAGGGGTGGCGAGGGGCTAATGGGGCACGTGCCCCGGGTGCTGGACTTGAGGAGGTGACGAGGATAGTCTGCCAAGGTGGGGCGGCCCCAGGTAGTTGCATGTGTGGATTTGGGCCACTAGCCAGGACCTGCAGGCAGCCATCTTCAGCCTGGCCTTGAGAGACACAGCGCAGCCATTAGTCTAATGTGAAGCCAGTCGCAAACCAATCAGAGCTTTGTGGACCGTCAGTCAATCAGCAGTGGCTGCCGGTCTGCGAGCTCCATTGATTCGCAACTGGCACCACATTAGAATGACAGTGGCGCTGACTGCTCCCCTGCATGTGGCATCTCCGTCCCGACCCGCGCCATCTGACCACGCAGCCCCGGCATGTAAAAGGAGGGAGCTGGCTTACTGGGAGATCTACTGTGTCACAAAACCGCATATCCCTTTTATGCTCTATGTTGCTTTTTTTATTGGGGGGGGTCGCCAAATTACTGTCTTGCCCCGGGTGACAGAAATCCTAGTTTCGGCCCTGCCTACCATACACTTTTTGACAACGAAAAATTATTAGAATAATACACAGAAAATATTTATAATATTATCTTTACATTTTTCTTATAATGTTTATAGTAAAATCTGTGGAGAATACCTAAGTATTACAGTAAAGGCTTGGCTAACCTGCCTCACCTGACCATACATCACTGATCTACATATATATATATATTGTGACAGGGACAGCATGCTTTCACTTGATGTTAATGTGGAGAAGCAGGTATGTGCAGAAATGGAGCAACAAACAGCATGGTAATGAGCAAAACCGTAACTAGACTTTTTGGTGCCCTATGCCAGAAAAAGCATTGGCGCCCACCCCTCCCATTTTTCAAATAGGGACATAAGATAGTTGTAATGGGAGTGCAGAAAATGGCTGATGAAGGCCATGTTGTGTGCAGTGATTTTATAATTGTATCAGGCATTAGGATGTGGTCAGACATTGCATAAGGTGTTTTTGACAGAAAGAAGCTAAGAAAGGACAAAGGCCCTCATTCAGAGCCACTCGCTATTTGCGGTCGTTCGTTCTAAAACAAGGGGTGGCTATTCAAATGAACCGTTCGCTGTTTGCGGTCTGTTCACGCCTCTAGGTCTGAACGAGCGAACAAAACTTGCGTTCGTTTTTTGGAAAAATACGCCCCCTGGCTGCTCGCATCCTACGTCATGTCCGCTATTTATTAGATTAATCGAGTACATCGACCAGGGTATGAACTGCTCGCTATTCTTGTGGTTGGTTTTTGCTACCACAATTTTGCGAGCAGTTCTGGCTATAAAATAACCCAGTGACGTGGTCAATGATGCTGCTGTATTAATTATGCACACCCATAAAACGCCCGTTTTGACCTTTAAGCACGCCTGCGATCGGATATCCACTCCCTGTTTTCAAGCACCTTCCCCTGTTACCACCCACATACGCCTCTTTCTGTCACTCAAATTATCAGGCATTCGCTATTTTGCGAACACATGAATTTCGGCCGCACTGAGTGGTTCGCGCATGCGTATTACGATCCGTACGCATGCGCAGTTGGGCAAACATTGCTCGGAGCGAACGAGCAGCCACTTGCGTCCGGCTCTGAATCAGGGCCAAAGATCACTGTTTAGTGACCAGACATACTTAATCCTGAGTCAACATTCGTTACCTTCAGAACACACCATAAATAGTTGTTGTTGAGATTTCCAACATTCATAATTGAGGCAACAGTGCCCCATACTGTCTATTGATATTTATGTATATTTCCAAACATGACCTTTATACCTGTTAAAATACTTATGCAGGGGCTTTTCTCTAAGAGAGCAGCCTATATAAGCTGTAATTTGTCAGTATAGAATCAGCCTATGCCATTCTGTACGAGATTCCAGCTCCAAGATGTTGGAGGGGCTCCTGGGAATTAAATCATTTATGTCCTGAGTAGATGATCTGACTTGCTATGAAGGAGCTGATGTTACATTCCAACAAGCCTTATTCCAAACGGTGGACAGAGACAATGCAGAACACTGTTACGTTTGACAAAGTCAAACAACTTTGAGACATTTGAGAAACTTTGAGCAAACACAGCACGGAATACACGGGAGGGTCATTTGCATTTCTTACTATCCACAAAACTTCCAGTGTGAATCTGTGAATGTTTTGTTTAGGTAACTGAAAACTTCTATGTTATATATAGATTAGATATTACAGTAGGATGTATATATGTTTATTGCAGTATAGCAGCTGATTAAAATAAATGTTTATTCTGTTTGTTTAGTAAGATTTAACAAGGGTTAAGGTGTAAATGTTGCCATTAAGCAAATACACTGAAACATTTAAGTAGAAAATTATATTTAGAGGACTGATGTATTATATAGTATTAGATATTGAGACTCACCCTGTTACTTCCTTCTTTCAGGATGTATTATAAAGAAAGATAATGTCCCTTATGTTTATCTCGGGCTTGTTATACCAGAGCTTTCTTCTTGACTACTATATCAGAGACTGAATTATGAAGTGCCCGATGACAACAGAGGAAAGACCGTTAAATTGCATGGGATCTCCCACAGTGCAGGGTGGGAGGTATTGACTTTACATGAGACTTTTCCAACAATTGGAATGTGGTGTGATCTCACACAGGACAATTTCAGATACCATCAAGGACTCAATATGTCCAAGGGAAAATAAACGGTTTGGTTATACGCACAGGAGCTCCAATGTTTATATGTAAATCTCTTCCCCTTTAACTTAAACTTTATATTAGCTTATTTTGTATGGGGAGCTGCACCTAAGAATAAATCATAAGTCTTACACAAAGAAAAAAGTAGAGCACACACAGATTGTATCTTTCTTGTGTTGATAAATCGGAATAGAAATCTGATTATAATATTAAAACATAACTTTTATTAGATTTTTTATAATCGGCCAAATATAACAAACTAATGTATAATAAATATTGTAAATAAATTATGACTATAAACCTCTGTTGTGTATTATTGTAAATAGATATAATATTTGTTTGTACTCTTATGGACCGCTATATTGAATATGAATTATTCCTTGTTATGTATATGAAGCCTAAACACATATAGATAGGCTTACTCAGATACCACTATCCAAAGTATATATCAGTTACAAGTCCAGATATATAGCTGACACAGATTATATTTAATCTCTAGGGAGAGTTAAATATGTAAATGTTACATGTATTAATTAACTCTTATATACTATAACCACCAACCTTGGAATATATGATAATCTGATTTCCTTAAGGGTATATCTGTGGGAGTCAATACTACAGTACTCTCCTTATTTAAATAGGAGAATATAATGATATTTATCTTCTTCGTTCGCAATGTGTCAGAGTAATGAAAGATTCTTTGTTGGACTTAAATGGTGAATGTGCTGGCTCCAATATCAATGGCACTGTGTATACACTACACTATAAAGTTTATATCATGTGGTTAGGAAAGGTGCCACTTTCTGATGTCAGCTGTAATTGATATTGGAGCCAATCAAGGCTAATTAGCAGCACCTGTTATCTGTCTTTAAAGTTGTGTCAGTGAAAATCTACAATAATCCTGACGGTGAATTAGTCACCCAGGTTATATGCCTGGGGCGACTAGTGTTAGGGATCCTGGTGTTAGGGATCCTGGACCTGAGGGTCCACTAAAAGAACTGTGTTGCTGTATCGAAGATTCTGTGTACCTGCTGTAACATCTTGCCTGTGAACACTGCACTGACCTGTATATCTGCCTGTGGTGAGAAAATAAACTTCTGTTGGATTTTACTCCGGTCTATGTGATTCTTGTGGCAATATATAAATAATCTTGTTTTTCCTTTACTTTGTATTGGAGCTGGCACCTGCAAATAGACATCCATGGCTGAGGCAGTTTGAGATACACACAGCCCACTGAATTCAGCGGTGCACACTGTATCATTTCTACATCACCAGATTTAGTAGAATGGTTTTGTTGAAATAGAAAAACTTAGAGAAATATGGCAAAACAAAGCGGTACTGTATTTGTTATGTTTAGTAACATAATCTGTTGGAAAAGTAAGCACAATGTACAATGTTAAAACCAATTAAGACATCAGGGTGCACAGTTGTATCTGGAACAGCTAGTTCTCAGCTTAGAGGAATAGATCTCAGCAGCATAAACAGTAGGTCCTTTCAGTCTTAATCTGGATAATTTTCTTCTGCCAAGAAAATATGTTGACCTTCTGAGCAGACAATGTTGTGTGCTGGAAGCAGCAGCTGGGAATGGATGTGGCAGGAAGTAGGAGAGATGCAAGAAGGAAGAAACTAGGAGACTGCAATTATTCTCTGTCCTGAAAATCATTATGTTGCAGTTACACTCTAGTTTCCTAAACTGGGCACTATGCGAAACAAATACAACATCTTGTCCTACTTCACCCTCATTACACACCATAAATAGTTGTTGAGATTTCCAACATTCATAATTGAGGCAACAGTGCCCCATACATATTGCCCCTCATTGTCGTTAATAATTATTAAATAATTATATTCATTATCAAAGATTTGTACTAGACTGACCACTGATTGTTTTTTACATGCTAAGGGGTCTATTCAGCAATGATTTTTTCACATAAAAATGCAGAAATCATCATATACATAATTTTTTACATAAAAAAATTCAAAAATCATATATAAATGCTAAATATAAAAGCACATAAATATACATGTATACAGGCTAATATAAAGCCTGTATACACATGTCAATCACTTTGGACAGGCTGAATATGCACTCAAAGCAGTGACGGAGACTGAGCATGCGCAGTAGCGGTAACAGTAGGTATTGTTTTTGGATACCGATAACAATGCCTTCTCTAACATCGCAGGGACAGCGTGTTACCACAACCGCTGTCCCTGCAGAAAATAATGCTGAATAGCTTACAGAAATTTCAATAATTGAAAAAAAATTGTGACGATGTTGCCCGATAATATTCTGGGCAACATCGTCACTATTGCTGAATAGACCCTTAATAAGTGATGTGACACCATGTTAGTATTTTGTATGACCCCCATATTCATAAGTTATCCCACACAAAGATCTTTGTTGGCACCAGTGTTTCTAGAGTCTTTACTTAATTGACATGTATACATTTAACTCAATTATCATAAATATGTCTTGTAGTATTTCACCAGACAAATCAAATCCTCAATTACAGTATAAGAATGAGCTATGGGAAGTCACTATATTATTTCTAATACAAATGTATGACTTCCAAATGTCTTAAAAGAGAAAAAGACAGAAACATCCTGCGCAATAAACCCTGTGTGTGCTTTATCTAGTTTACCCCCAAAACTAATCTTTATTATACAGGATGATAGTAACTTCATTTCATATTCCCCTTTACTTTATTTCATACATTTTATAGCACATTACTGCAAGTCTTCAGTACAGAAGTTAATATGTTGTTTTTTTTGTTATTGTTGTTGTTGGTTAGCATAGTGGCTCAGTGGTTAGCATTGCTGTCTCATAACTCTGGTGCCATGGGTTTTATTCTGACCAGGTGATCTCTGCGGTAGGGTTTATAAGTCTCTCTGCGCAGTGATTGCATGGCTTTTCTTTGGGTGCTCTGGATTCTTATCATACTCCAAAGACATACTGGCAGGTTACTTAGCTTCTAACAAAAATAACTAGTGTAATGTGAATAATTTTAATATATATTTTGTAATGTGCTGTAAAATATGTAGTTGCTATATAAATACATTATAAAGATGACAAATATGTGTGTTCTGTTTTGGTAAAGTTTACTATTTTTATTAATTATTTTTAGCAATTTCTTTTTTTAGAACCTATAAATTGTAGTCTCTTACAATGGGACTCATTGATACCATGGACAGGATTTATCAAGCTGTATGCAGTCAAACCTCAGAAAAACTGCCGATTTCGGAGGTCCGATTGCATTCACTAAACTCCGGAAAGCAAGTGGGCTTCTTACAGTAGACTTCCCAGGGAGGGATCCAATTGGATCCTTCCCAGTGTCCTCCATGGCTCGCGCATGTGCTGGGCGACATTGGAAGAGCTGTCCTTTGCGATTATAATCACAATTGTATATGCGCAGTAGTGTGGCATGACGTCACTGTGGGTGGTGATACCCAGTGCAGCACTCAGTCAATCCTCGTGTGTGCCGAAGGGTTGCCTTGTCCCAGCATGGTCATGCCCCCTGATGTGTGCCATTATGGTGGCATGACCATGTGGCATGAACCCATTATCGTCACCTTTTGGGCTTGCCCAGCAGTCTGGGAGCTGCAGGGTATCCCTTAGTCTCTCCGGACACAGGGGTGTGTGGATGATGTGCACATGCATGCAAGATCCATCCCTACTGCAGCAGCACTGCTCGGTGACACCATCCGAGCTGCTCTGCTATTTTCGTAACACCACCTCGGATGACGTCACCCGGTGCAGCTCGCACCGCCATAGTGACACCACTGTACATGCACATGCCGTTACTAAACGCCACTATAAATGCGATCAGTGGCAGAATGTATCGCATCCAAAATGCGATGCTTGATGCATCCCGCCCTGTGTCACTAAAGTGTGGCCTCTTACAGTAGGACTCTCATAGTGTCACTAAAATGATAATGATATCCATATCATGCTAAATATTAAGATTGTTTCAATTACAGAAATTACACATTTTACAAATTTGTTTATTGCTATTAAGGGGCTTATTCAAGATGTTAATTATCGGGGTCCATTCGTAACGAAAATCAGCGAGCAGCTTCACTGTTCCTTTCGGAGCAGTGACGGGAGTGCAAATGCTCAATCTACAGGTCACGTATGCGCACAAGAGCCCTGCCGTCCTGCGGAAGGAGCTGGACAGGGGCCCTCTTCACAACCCAGGACTCCTTCTATGGGAAGGAGCACTAGCGCACGCAGGGAAGGTTTCTGATTACCTAGAAACCCCCCTGCCTGCCGATCCATCGCTGCAGCTGATCGATATGAGAAGGCAACTGTGTCAGTAATGCTGCATCTGCTTCCTCATATCCACACTGAGAGGCTGGCTGTCGCTGAATCTAGGGGGAGCGCAACTCCTCCAGACAGTTCCCATGGGGCTTGGAGCTAGACGGGTGATGCACGCCACTCACTGACTGTCTTTCACTCTCTCTCTGGAATCTAGGTGTGTACACTGTCAGTGTGTGTGTAATGCATGTGCGGGGGTGCCATGGGGGGTGGCTAGCATTGGGGATAGTTTTTAATTAAAGTATGTTGGCTGTGTTTATAAGAAGAGGTGTGTGTGTTTGTCCATGTGTCGGGGGGAGGGGGGGGATTGTGGGTACGGGCGCTGCTCTAGGGGTTTTAAAAACTCTGGCACACTAGGTAACCATCTAGTTTCACTAATGACAGTGCCTGCCCTGGACATATCCAATCTATTGCAGTGCAGCAAAAATAATTCCCAACAGACAGTATACTTATGTGTTTGTTTGTATGTTGGGCATGTATGCTTGTGTGTGTGGATGTATGCATGGTTGTGTGTGTGTGTGTGTGTGTGTATGTATGCATGCTTGTGCATGTATGTATATATATATATATATATAAAGAGAGCGAGAGAGAGAGAGAGAGAGAGAGAGAGAAATCCAAAAGGTAATTGGCACTCAAAGGACATTATAACCAATAGGCAAAAAAAGCAAAGTGTTTATTGCATGGTCTACGTTACGTTTCAGGGCATCCACCCCGTCGTCAGTACCCACTTGCACATACACAGGACAAACACAGACAAACACTTACCCTCCATAAATACCCACATAGGAGTCAGCCTGCTACGTCCGTCCACGCCCAGCCGCGAGTGAGTCGGCGTCTCACACTGCCGCACTTCCGGGAACCGTCAGCCTGAGTTGCTTAGCAACCCAATTGCTTGCAGCTCACACAAAATGGGCTTAAGGAGCACACCATCCCAGCATCTTGGCTAGCGTGAATGGGGAGCATCAGTCGAGCCTGACCCCAAACATCACACAGTAGCAAATACGAAATACATATCTATAAAAATACACAATATAGAATATGGAAATACACAATGTCAGAAGTGAAGCAATTACATAAGAAAATATTAATAAATCTAATGAACCACATTAAATACATATAGACACACTTATAAAGATAAAGACATATATAAGAAGATTACATCAGGCTATTCCAATTGATCTTTTCATTAAGGCCTCTGGGCCACACAGTATCCAGTTTAAACATCCAACGTGCTTCTAAAATCAAGAGGGTTTTGATCCTATCACCACCTCTACGTGACTCCGGAACGTGATCAATTAACTGATACCTTAGGGCAGAGAGAGGATGTCCACTGATTTGAAAAATGAAAATGTTTCGCCACAGGCTGGTCTATGTCCCTACCTGAAATAGCTAAATTGATGGCCGATCTATGTAATGCCATCCTATTGTGGATTTTACGCGTGGTTTGACCCAGGTAATATAGGCCACAAGGACACCAAATGATATAAACCACGAAAGTCGTGGTACACGTTAGTACATGGCGAATATCAAAACTCTTATCAAGGTGTGGATGCTTGAATGATTTACCTGGCACAAAATATTTACAAGTAGTGCAGTTATGACAGGAGTAGCAACCAGGGGGCTTCACATACATTCGATTGTCGAGGTAACCCTCGTCCGTAATGTCGGTGATTATCAGCCAATCTCTCAAGTTACGGCCTCTACGAAATGCTGCTACAGGTCTCATATTCTTGAAAATAGGTAGCTCTGGATCCGAAGACACTATGGGCCAAAGTGCCTTAGTAGCATGCCTGATCACTGGACTAGCCACAGTAAAATTGCTAGACCAAGGCATAATCTTATTGTGATCCCTACGTTTAGTTTGTAATAATTCACCCCTAGGCATAGCTAACACCTTCCTTTTTTGTTCTTGCAACATATCATGGTCATATCCTTTAGCTAAAAATTTAGCAATAAGTTCATCCAATTCATCCGATATTCCTGAATTGTCGCTCATTATCCTCGCCACTCTCATCATTTGAGAGAGTGGCAGGCCTTTCTTAAGCGCTGGTGGATGATGACTATTGAACATAAGGAAGGTATTTCTCTCCACATCCTTGCAATACACATCAGTAATAATCTTGCCATTGACAACCTACACCTGCACATCTAAAAAAGATGCTGAGTCCATACTATAGACATATGTGAACTTAATGGTCGAATCCAAACCATTGATCTCATTCATCAATGATTCAAATCGTGTCACTCCCCCTGTCCATAGCAAAAACACATCGTCTATATATCTAGTATACATGGGAATAAAACATTTCACATCAGGTCTATTAAGAAACATTAGGTTCTCCTGCTCAAACATGAAAATGTTCGCATATGAGGGGGCCACAGCCGACCCCATAGCGCATCCGCGCAACTGTAAATAGTATTGACCATCATATAAAAAGTATTTTTTAAACAAAATAAGTTCAAGAAAGGACATAAATAAATTAATGTCCAATAAATTTGGATCCAGATACTGTGTCACAAATTTTTTCATAGCCTCTAAACCACCCACATGAGGAATTGAGGTATAAAGACTGCAGATGTCAAGACGGTACTTCATCAATATTTAGCAATAGATTTAGAAAACTGGTGGTGTCTTTCAAAAATGAGGGCTGTAGTAATAATAATGGCTGTAACAAAAAGTCTAGGAATCGGGCCACTGGCTGTAATAGTGAATCTCTAGCCGATATAATAGGTCTCCCAGGTGGCTTGTTGCTGTCCTTATGCAGCTTGGGTAAGGTATATAATACCGGGACTTTAGGGTATTCATTATATATTACTTTCATCAATTGTGATGATATTTTGTTATCAGATACTGCCTTATCCAATATCATCTTGAATTCTTGTTGGTATTGTTTAGTGGGATCGCAACATAGTCTCTTGTAGACATCAGCCTCAGATAGTTGTTTTACGATCTCCGCTCGATAATCTTGGATATCTTGGATTACAATGGCGCCGCCTTTGTCGGCGGGCCTAATTATGATGTCTTGATATGTACCCAAATCCCGTAATACAGTAGCTTCTGCTTGAGACAAATTTTTCCGTATCTTACCCGGAGCTACAGTAAACCTGGTGACCGCATTATCCAATAACCTATTAAAGGTTCTCAATAAGGCATTAGTTGAAACAGGGTCGTATGTAGACCTAGATGCTGTTTTCAAAAATTTATCTATCAGCGATATTTCTACATTCGGAGTTTTATTTTGATAATGCTCCTTAAGTCTTAGGTTACGCGAGAATCTATGTTGATCCCTTTTCCAATTAAAGGTGTCATGATAATTTGTAGGCACGAATGAGAGTCCTTTATTAAGAACTTGTATCTCTGTATCACTCAGAACTCTCTGAGATGAATTAAATATTAGCGTCTTCTTCTGGGTGGATTCGGTGGCGGATTATTTCTGCCCCCTCTTGTTTTGCCGCCCCCTGTACACTCTATTTTCTTCGTAATCCAGATCTACTGTATATTTTTTATTCTTTTTAAATCTAATTAAATCATTTTTATATTTGTCACACTGTTGTTTAGTGAATCATATGTTGCTTAGTAATCATATGCTGATTAGATTCATCCTCCAGAATACGTTTGTGTTCCTTTTCAAGTATATTGATTTTATTCCTAGTATTTTGTCATTCATGACTTGGTTGTCAATGGCAAGATTATTACTGATGTGTACTGCAAGGATGTGGAGAGAAATACCTTCCTTATGTTCAATAGTCATCATCCACCAGCGCTTAAGAAAGGCCTGCCGGTCTCTCAAATGATGAGGGTGGTGAGGATAATGAGCGATAATTCAGGAATATCGGATAAATTGGATGAACTTATTGCTAAATTTTTAGCTAGAGGATATGACCATGATATGTTGCAAGAACAAAAAAGGATTGTGTTAGCTATGCCTAGGGGTGAATTATTACAAACTAAACATAGGGATCACAATAAGATTATGCCTTGGTCTAGCAATTTTACTGTGGCTAGTCCAGTGATCAGGCATGCTACTAAGGCACTTTGGCCCATAGTGTCTTCCGATCCAGAGCTACCTATTTTCAAGAATATGAGACCTGTAGCAGCATTTCGTAGAGGCCGTAACTTGAGAGATCGGCTGATGATCACCGACATTACGGGACGAGGGTTACCTCGACAACCGAATGTATATGTGAAGCCCCCTGGTTGCTACTCCTGTCATAACTGCACTACTTGTAAATATTTAGTGCCAGGTAAATCATTCAAGCATCCACACCTTGATAAGAGTTTTGATATTCGCCATGTACTAACGTGTACCACGACTTTCGTGGTTTATATCATTTGGTGTCCTTGTGGCCTATATTACCTGGGTCAAACCACGCGTAAAATCCGCAATAGGATGGCATTACATAGATCGGCCATCAATTTAGCTATTTCAGGTAGGGACATAGACCAGCCTGTGGCAAAACATTTTCAAATCAGTGGACATCCTCTCTCTGCCCTAAGGTATCAGTTAATTGATCACGTTCCGGAGTCACGTAGAGGTGGTGATAGGATCAAAACCCTCTTGATTTTAGAAGCACGTTGGATGTTTAAACTGGATACTGTGTGGCCCAGAGGCCTTAATGAAAAGATCAATTGGAATAGCCTGATGTAATCTTCTTATATATGTCTTTATCTTTATAAGTGTGTCTATATGTATTTAATGTGGTTCATTAGATTTATTAATATTTTCTTATGTAATTGCTTCACTTCTGACATTGTGTATTTCCATATTCTATATTGTGTATTTTTATAGATAAGTATTTCGTATTTGCTACTGTGTGATGTTTGGGGTCAGGCACGACTGATGCTCCCCGTTCACGCTAGCCAAGATGCTGGGGTGGTGTGCTCCTTAAGCCCATTTTGTGTGAGCCGCAAGCAATTGGGTTGCTAAGCAACTCAGGCTGACGGTTCCCGGAAGTGCGGCAGTGTGAGACGCCGACTCACTCGCGGCTGGGCGTGGACGGAGGTAGCAGGCTGACTCCTATGTTTGTCTGTGTTTGTCCTGTGAATGTGCAAGTGGGTGCTGACGACGGGGTGGATGCCCTGAAACGTAACGTAGACCATGCAATAAATACTTTGCTTTTTTTGCCTATTGGTTATAATGTCCTTTGAGTGCCGATTACCTTTTGGATTTCTCTATGTTTCTTCCTGATATGGCACCAGGACTGGCTGTATGATTGCAGGAGTGCCGGCAGTTTTGGACATACGTATATATATATATATATATATAAATATATATATATATATTGTGTGGAAATCCCCCTTAAAAATCCTGCGTTTGCTCCTGAAGGAGCACTCAAGTTCCGAAAATATAATATTTTCAGAGCTTGATGAATTCTGTCTCCATACTAGTGTATGGGGACAGCGTGCCGTTTCATCAGAGGAAGGTAAGCAGGAGATATATGTGATATCTCCTGCTTTACCTTCATGATGAATGGCCAGATAACTTAATTTTTACAATTGCAGGTGAAAATGTGCATTTTCACCGGATTTTGTAAAAATTAAGTGATGATGAAAGGCCCCTTAGAGATATATGTGGCACAGAAATTAACATTGGAAATTGTGTTATGTTTTGTTTCTTCAATTTGACATGTCTCACTATCAACATCCAGATAGGGACTCTTTGTATATTGTTTTTGTTTTCAAGAACAGATGACAATCCAGCTGGTAGTAGAAAATAATATGTGGAAATCAGAACATTTTTGGAGTCGCAGTCTAAATTTATTTGAAGACTAAATTAAATAATGTCTCATGCTCTCTGCCAATCCTGTGAATGAATGTGAAGCCTCCACGCACCATATGGCAGTGGGAGGGGGAGAGATCGGAGTTTCAAAATGAAATAGGCTTTTGAGTTTTTAATGATATGTCTAGCCTAAGTCGAGACAGGCGTTCATGGACTGCTGAGTGAGCACTTTTTATACCAACAGATTAGAGGTTTCTACGGCAACTGCATCTGAACGAAACAGATACACTCACTATACTGTAGGGTCTGTGCTGATAAATATTTAGTATTTTTATTTAATAAAAAGGTTTTCTAATGCACATTTGTGTTGAAATAAAATTAGTTTTCCGTTATATTGTTGAGAAGGATTTCCCCTGTGTGACAAATGATTACAATGATGAAGAGTATTTATGGGTGTAATTACACAACGGAAGAATTTGAGCTGAATAATTTTGCCCTTTCAGTCTCCCTGGGGCTCAGACTGGCTGTCTGATTTCAATAATTATCTCTTTAAGTGACTCAATAAAAAATAATTAAATCCACCCTCTCTGAAAAAATACTTATCATTATATTTGCCTGAAAAGGTGTATGATTGTTTTCCATTGTTTTTTTAAAGTTATGTGTTTGACACATTTGTATAGACAATAATAAAGAATAAATAAATAAATAAACAATATATATATATATATATATAAAATGTTATTTGATGTACTAACGCATATGTGAAGTGTGATTGAAGAAGATGGGTTCTTTTGGACATCAAGCCCTCTGTACAGGGTCACACTGTGCATGTGTGGTGGAAACCCCCCCTGCTAGGAGTCTGCAATACATTGAGGATTGTTTGCACTCATCAGTCAGGCACACTTGCTGGATTGGACTACTGGAACAAATCTAGCAAGGAGAAGTACACTTGCTGCCTTTATCTACTCTGAGTTGCTCATACAGCATGCAAGGCTCATGGATTCAGTACTACTTAGTGGAATCTGCACCTATCTTCTTATTATAAGTGAGGGCAACAGCATGGTATTTGGAAGTTCTTACCTGGCACTGGAAAGAGTGACTGCTTTATAAATGTATCAGGATCCTGACACCTCCCTGACCTACCTCCACTCAGCCTGCATGCACCCATTCCTTAGTTTCTGTACTACATCTGGACATGAGGTATACCCTTTATTACCAACATCAATTTCTGTATATTAGCAAACGGCTAATGTGGGAAAAGCATAGATATGGGGTGTGAAAAGCATAGATATGGGGTGACCATAGGTACTGCAGCCACACTCTTAATGATTAATTCCCCAGACCACTCACTGAGTAAGGTGAGCCAGCATGTATACAGCAAAATATTAAAGAAAAGAATGGAAACCTCTAGTGCATAGCTCTGTGATGCAGTCATAATGTCGACATGTAACATGTCAGCATTCATAATGTCGACACCACAATATTGTCAGTTGTGATGTCAAAATGTCAACATTAAGCATGTCAGCATCTGCAGAATGTCAACATATTCACATTGATGTGAAATTTTGACATTCTGCAGGGACCAGAGTTAGGGCTAGACTGCTGCAGGGGAGCAGTGGCAGATCCAGGGGGGGGCGATCAGGGCGATCGCCACCCCTAACAGCTGCTGCGCGCAGAGCAGTTGAGTTCTTGTTCTGCACCGCAGCGTCTGATATATAAAGTGCCAAATCAAGGGGATGCACATGTTCCCAGGCCCCCCCACAGTGCAAGGCACATTTATTCTCCCAGCCGCATGATTGTGGGAGGGCGGCGGACCGGAGGCGCAGTGGAGTCAGGCCAGAAGAGCAGCATGGATGGTTAGAGAAAGAGCGGGGCGGGCCAGAGGAGGAGTTTGGAAGGCCATTGAGTAGTGGGGCAGGCTGGAGGAGGAGTAAGGCGGGTCGGAGAAAGAGTGGGGATAGACCTTAGGAGCAGGGCCGGCGCTTCCATTAGGCAGCTGCCTAAAGCGCCGGCTCCTGTGTGGGCGCTAATGGGTCTGCCTACACCATAAATGACATCCTTCATCTATAATATGTTATTGGCGGCTACTGCGGATCCTACCTGCCACCGCCGCCGCTAGCGCTGCACTTTGTCCCAGCATACTGGTCCGATGCAGACTGGTGGTCACGGGGGGCACTGACAGTCACATGACATGTGCTGTAAGCTCCATCCTCTCCTTCCTCGGCTGCTGCGCGTGGGCTCCCTCCTCCCCATCCATGGTACATTTACACTTAAGGGATCTAACCTTTGCCCTGTCCTTCATGATGGCCTGCAGACACATCAGAGCAGGGATGCGAAAGGACAGCTTGTTCCTGTCCTACCATTCAAGAGGGGACCAGTAAGCTGTGTAGAGGAAGCCAACACCTCCTCCCCAGTGTTTCCACCTCCTACCCAGCAGCGCGGGACCTGCTCCCTGTGTCTCTGCAAGTGTGACTGACTGACAATAGGTGACAGTGCTGACAGTGCTGAGAGGATCAGGTAAGTGAAGATGGGGGAGGGGTGGAGTGGGGGGTACTGTCACAGTTCAGGAACGATAATGTGTATAAAGGGTTAGCTTTGTGGATTTTATAATGAGAGTGATGTGGTTAATGTAATATAGGTAAGATTAATGGTTTAATGTTTTTATTGGGGTTTTTATTGGGGTATAAAAATCGGTTATTTTGATTTATAAATGTACAGTATAAAGTATATAATGTACAGAACTGATGATGTGGGGATTAATTATTGATGGGTATATAGTGAGTTAATGATTAGAAAGAGGCTAATTATGCTGAATGGGGTTTCTACTGTACAATGATGCTAAATGTGTAAGTTCATTTTGAGAAAGGTTATTTAACAGTGATGTTTATGGCGGTCAAGAAAATGCCCTCTGTATAGTGCCCTCAGTGTAGTGCCCTCAGTATAATGTTAGGTCTAGACTATACAAGGCTGATGGACCTGTCACACCCACGTGACCCGGCCTGAAAGGGGGAGGGGCGGGGATACTAAAGGGGGACCAATAGTGTCCCCTCGCGGGCTCGCTACGCTCGCCACGCTTCGGGCACGGTGGCTCGCTACGCTCGCCACAAATATTTATTCCCCCTCTATGCCCTAGTGGATGGTGACACAGGAGTGGTCCAGCCTCCTGCAGCGGTCACGTGGTGGATACGTCACAGAGGTCCTTCAGCCACATAGGAAATAGCAGCAACTGTCAGTATAGTGGTATAGTGCTCTCAGTATAGTGCCCTCAGTATAGTGCTCTCAGTATAGTGCTCTCAGTATAGTGCCCTAGTATAGTGCCCTCAGTATAGTGCCCTCAGTATAGTGCCCTCAGTATTGTTTGACGGTAACAAAACCAGTCTGAGTAGTTTATGGCAGTAACAAAAATGCTCTCGGAATTGTATGAGAGTCTCAACAGTGTTAATATTTTTGGATATTGTTAAAGTGTTTTATTTTTTTATGTTATGTTGGTAATAAATCTGATAATATTTTAAGAAGCCCAGTTTTTGTAAGGGGTTCAGTGGAGGTGGAAGGGGAGCAGGGGCAGTATTGTATAGCTTTGCCTAGGGCACCTGGAAACCTTGCACTGGCCCTGCGGAGGAGATGTGGGATGGGTGGGCAGCCACAGGTCAGACAGCTGGGAGGCTGGGACTCCTCATCAATGCCACACACAGCAGTAGCATAGGGTGTCCTCGGCTGCACACAAACAAATTGCAGCTGTTAAGCCCAATGATGGGGATGGCAGTTACTCTGTCATGGACCCAGGAGGACCAATCATTAGAAGCTGGTAGTGTCCAATGAGATTGAGTCTGCATTTTGAACTTGTTCTTATTGGCCGGGCCTCGTCTGCAGGATCTAATGATTGGTTGCTGTCCTGGAGCTGCTATGATTGGCCTAAGCAGCTTTGCCACTTAATGTACAGAAAAGGAGAAATAGGGGGTGACAGGTGAGGAGGGAGCATTAACCAGAACAGAAAGAGTGTAAGAGGAGAGGGGAAATATAACAATAAGAGGGAAAGTTAGGAGACAACAGACAGATAAGGGAAAGAGCAGGAGATAAAGCTAAAGCATGGAGGAGAGAGCACATGGGACTTAGGAGTGGGGGGGGGATTCATGTTTGGTTGGGGGGTTTGGAGTGAGAGTCCTGGATGGATATACGTGCAGCCGCTGGCGTCATAATCCAGAAACTCCAGACCGAGTTCAACAAAAGAAGGAATTGGATCAGGCAACGGCGCTGGAAACCCTGCAGCGAGCGGGTTTCAAATTAGTGTTTGTGTGAATGTATAGAGTTAGTTGAACATTTTTATATGATTTCACAGTGTATGTATGTGTGTGTGTGTGTGTGTATGTAACTATGTATGTATGTATATGAGGAGAGGAGTCGGGATTAATTCGTAAACCGCCGCCCCTAAAAAAAAAGTCTAGATCCACCCCTGCAGGGGAGGGTTAGGGTAAGGCACTAGGGGGAGTATTAGGGTTACTCTGCAGGAGGAAAGATTACGGATAGGCACAAGTGGGAGGGTTAGGGTTTAGGAAACTCACTGCCAGAACCACTGCAGGATGAGCCATTATGATGTCAGCGCGGGACCTGGAAGATGCCACTGGAGACGCCAGACTTGTCACCGCTAGACCACCAGGAACACTTTGGCGACATTCTAATCATGTTGACATTGCATATGTGGTCAGTGTCAAAATGTCAAGCATGTCAACATGCTGCATGTTAATATTATGAACATGTTGATGTTAACATGATGAATGTCGACAAAATATACCACACCCCTCTGTGACTATCTGTGTGACTTGATTACCAAATACTATTATTAGTGCAAAACACAACAGAGGTTGGTGTCTGGTACTTCTCAACACTGTACTTATTCAACATCAGTCCTGGCTACCTCTGTAAATCTATACACCTTCAGCAACAAAATGAAAGTAAGCAATCTCTACAGCCAGCATGCTGGCAAGGTGTCAAACAGCCACTGAGAATGCTTCAGCACCCACGTATGCCGAAGTTGCCAACCATGCAACACAATGACCTCCTGCAAGCAGAAGCTAGCAGATTTAGGGGCAAATTTACTAAAGGTCTGAATATTGTGTTTATGGGATATTTTCCGCCAGTTTTGCATTTTCAGATTTAAGTCAAAACAATGATAAAACGACCAGAAACCTGACTGTAGAGTACTTTAGAACATCGGACCAACAATCAATACTTTTACATAGAAACCGGAGACTTACTAAAGGTCGGTTTATAAACCGACCAAAACCCGACGACAAAATGATGGCAAGCCCACCCAAACAATAGACCTGTCAGTTGCAGGCGAGAGTGGGAGAATCATAGTGATCTGTGCAGGCCTCTTTTGGTTAACTTAAAAGCAATGAAAGTGCTAAATCCATAACCAGCCCCAAACCTCACTGGAACTGGAAAATTGGGGGGAAAAACAGCATGGGGTCACCTGGATTTTTCAATAAGCAGCACTAAGCTAAACCAGCCGAATGCTTATACTATAAGCAGGGAGACACATACAACATGGGTCCCCCTGCCATAACTTAAAACTAGACCCAAACTGGACATCCCAGGGCTGGAAATCCTTGAAAAGTCAGGTCCCCAAAAATAAAATAGGGTCCCACCTACCAAGGATCAAGCAGCCCTTGGTTGAAAGTCCAGGGCTATTCCCTACAGTCCTAGGGGTAAACAATCGAGATAGGTCGAGATGACCATCTCGGGTGATTTATTGATTTTTTCCCTGCTTGCAAAATTACTAAAGGTAAAAGTCGGGTGAGTTAGAGAGAGATTTCTCTCATCTCACTCGTAAAACTCGGGTGAGATAGCAATCTTGAATCAAATCACCATCGTGCCAAATCGGAAGTACTTTTCACCTACATCTCTCAAATTTACCAAAAATCGGGATGACAAGCTCGGGTGAGATAGGGGCAAACTCTATGTCAAAATCACTTTTCAAACTCTCAACCCCCTGAGCTGCGAGATGGTCAGAAACATACACAAATCATTGTGATTTGTGTATGTTTATTTCTGTAACTGTAAAAAATAGGGATAAATTGAGAAAAAAAATCACGTGAGGTTCCCCCCCCAAAAAACACTAACCAGCTCCGGGCTTGGCAGCCTGTCCAGGTTCTTAACATTACAGGGAAAAAAATGTATAGGGATCCCCTGTAATTTAAGAACCAGCACAAGGCTGCAGGGACAAAGCTGGTTTTAAATATACGGCGAAAAAAATGACGTGGGTTACACCATAAATTTAAAACCAGCCCTGGACCCTTTCTGATGCCCGCTGATGCCACAGCCAGGGGTGCCCTTTCACCAGGCCCCCCAGCTGCAGCATTAGCCCTGACCGTTAGTCATCCCAGGCCAGGGATCCCTGGGGAGTTGGTGACCCCCCCAATAAAGGGGTCACCCTCTCCAGCACCCCTGGCCTAGGCTGATAGCCCGGGGCTATCCCCGCCACCCCTGTCATTGTCTTAACAGTGGAACTACAGGTCTCGGCAAGCCTCCCCCACATGCTGGTACTTGGAGAACCACAAGTACCAGCATGTAAGGCATTAAGGGCACACTGGTACCTGTACTTCACCTGTAAAGAAATGGTTAAAAAAACACACAGCACACCTGTAAAATAAAGCTTTATTACATACATGCATACACATACATACTCACCTGTTTCCAGATGTTCGCGTCCACTTGTCAACGTAAAGTATCCTATTGGAATTACCTGTAAAAAAAGATCCAATACTCACCTTTGTGTCCCACGATGTTCTCCACAGAAATCCAAGACGGGCCCCTGATACAGTGTAACAGCATATTACTGCATGCTGCTACAGTGCGCTACTGTCTGCTCGTGGGAACGAGCAGACTTCAGTCACGTGCCGCCGGCCAATCAGCTGCAGCTAACATTAGCGGCCGCTGATTGGTTGGGACCCACGTGGAGGAGCCGCTCATTGGCTAAGCCCACGTGGGTCCCAGCCAATCAGCAGCCGCTAATGTTAGCCGCAGCTGATTGGCCAGCGGCACGCGACTGAAGTCTGCTCATTCCCACAAGCAAACAGTAGCGCAATGTAACAGCATGACCGGAATTGACCGGAATTGGGTGCGTGGCCTAATTTCCATAGGACACGCCCCCTACGTGATGTTATTTGGAGGCGTGGGGGAGCCTCACTAGCTGGGCTTTCCCTAGCTCTCTCCTGTCACTGAATAGATGCCATGAGCATGCGCGTAGCATCCATTCAGATGCCGGGGTCCGGCACAGCTGCGGCGGTGGGGGTCCCCAACCATCACCGCCGTGACCACCCGCGGGCCGCTTCGCCCTACGGGTGGAACAGCGGGACAGTACTGTCCTGCTGAAATCGGGATGTTGGGGAGGGGTGCGCCCTCTATGGGTGACGCCCCTATTTGACTGCACTGGTCGAACACCCCTAGAGCCAGCCCTGAGCACTTGCATCAGCTCCATGCTAGGTGCAAGAGATCCATCAGAAACAGGATTCCCTTCCCCATACGCATGACTCAGAATCACGCAGCCTTTTACATACACATCCATGACACTCCCACGACTCTAACATGACACTCCTATAAGATAGGGCTGTTCCGAGTACTCGCATTGTGGCCCTGAAACACACATTTTCACAGAAAGACTGATCTGTATATGGATATTCCGTATGACTCAGAATAGGTAGGACATACATATATAGCCATGCACATCTATGCCGCAATGCAAGCTCATTGCGGCATGGATGGCATGACTAGCGTTCCTGCGGCTATGGAATAAGCGTGCATACGTACGCACATATCAGGGCCTTATTAAGGTCTGTGGGGGCCCTTGGGCAACAAACTTGTGGGGGCCCCTATATACCACCTGTCTTGTCACCCTAGGAATTTTTTTCTTTCTATTCACCTTAATGCCCCCAGTAGTAGTGCCCCATTTGCAATGCCCACTGTAGAAGTGCCCCTTATGCAGTGTCCCCAGTAATGGTCCTCCTTATGCAGTGCCCCCTGTAGTAGTCCCCCCTATGCAGTGCCCCTTATATAATGCCCACAGTAGTGGTCCCCCCTATACAGTGCCCCCATTAGTGGTCCCCCCAATAGTTATCCCCCTATGCATTGCCCCCAGTAGTAGCCCCCCTATGCATTGCCCCCAGTAGTAGTCCCCAATATGCATTGCCCCCTGTATTAGTCACCCCTATGCAGTGCCCCTTATATAGTACCCCCAGTAGTTTCCCCCTATGCATTGCCCCCAGTAGTATTCCCCCCGTATGCATTGCCCTTAGTAGTAGTCCCCCTATGCATTGCCCCCAGTAGTAGTCCCCTCCCTATTAAGTGCCCCCAGTAGTAGTTCCCCTATACAATGCCCCCAGTAGTAGTCCCCCCTATGCTGTGTTCTTTATATAGTGCTCCCATTAGTATTCCCCCCAAAACATTGCCCCCAGTAGTAGTTCCCCCCTTATACAGTGCCCCCAGTAGTAGTCCCCCCTATACAGTGCCCCCAGTAGTAGTCCCCCCTATGCATTGCCCCTAGTAGCACACACACCCCCTATACAGTGACCCCTGTAGAGGCCCCCCTATACAGTGAAGCCTGTAGCGCTCCCCCCCTCTGCAGTGACAGTGCCCCTTATCACACACATAACAAACAAAAAAACTTACCTGAATCCCCACTCCTGATGGGACCGCCGATGTCTGCTCCGAGTCCCGGCTCTTCTCCTGCACTACAGTATGGGAGAGATGTCATGACGTCTCTCCCATCACCGGCTGCGGGGGAGCAGGAAGGCGGAGCTCATGAGTGAGCTCCAGCCGGCTCCCTCAGATGACGCAGCAGTCAATGAGAGTCTGTCTGGCTCTCATCGGCTATATATATAGGAAAAACACAGTCGCAGAGTTTGGAGGTATAATTAATATACCCAAAACAGTTGTCCAGAGAAATATATACACATTTATTATAAAACAATCACATCAATGGTATCAATAAAGAAAAACAGTAATTAAAAAATATTGTAGATAATTTGGAATGTAACATATATAGCATAATACTTGGAAATGTCCCAATAAAGTGCTCTGTTTGCTCAAGAAAAGTGAATAAATGCAGTCTTGACGACAAAGTCACTAAATGTTAGTGAGGCTATTAGCCTATGTATTGGATGGAGAGAGTTCTTGCAATGAAGTTATATTACCTGCAAACTCCTGTCCCTTGTTGCAGGAATAAACGGCAAAGGTCAGTGAATGATAAAGCCTTTTGTCTAGAAGTCTGTGCACTCAACCTAAGCAGCAGGGAGCATCTGATGCTGGTGGCTGTCCTTTAGTATTTCTGGGGTCATGGATGTAGCGGTGAAACAGACCCGGCTTGGTGCCGCTTACAGCTCCAGATGTAGGGGGTTTCTGAAGGATATACCTTGGTGTGATACCCGGGGCCATGACAGTCGGTCCGCCTCGTACTCCGTGTGACGCCAGGCAGTGCGGTAGTAGGGAAAAGTCAGTTTCCCCAGTAATTTTCTAGACGAGCCATTGCTCGTCAACAGGGATAGAGTAGATATACCCCTGGAAGGTATAGTTAGCCGGACCAGCAGACAGCCACAGATCTTGTAATTGCGGACAGGGGTTGAGGTGAGCCGTGTCCACAGGATTGCTGCAACATGTAAAAACACCTACGCATTTCAATATCTCAAGGACATCTTTTTCAAGGTGGATACAATGTAATCCTGTCCATATACTTAAGTAGTATTCCTAATTAGCTACATTTAATCCAACTGTTAATCAACTGACCAATTAATTTGAGTACAACCGCTTGTAGTAATATTGAAAGATTAAAACAAGAGAGAGTATAGGCTGCATAAAAGTTTCTGCAGAAACTAAAGGCCTGATTCAGACCCACTCACGAGTGTACAGCGATCGCAAGCGGGTCGATGGTCCCCCACTGCGCATGCGCATGCCGGCTCAGGCGTGCGCATGCGCGAGACCTGGCCAGCGACGGGCGTTCCGTCGCTACGGGTCTCGCACCAAAACAGGGCGGCTGTCGATTTTGATTGACAGCTAGCCCCGTTTTGGAGGCAGACAGGGGGGGTGGCAGGCCAAACGGAGGCGTTCCCGAAGGAACGCCTGCCGTTTGGGGGCGGCCTCAGTGCTGAGCTTCCGGCTCTAATAGAGCCGGAAGCTCACTGGGGCTTGCGATGGACGAGACCCTACAACAAGGGTCTCGTCGCAAGCCCGATGGTTGCGATGGTCGCGACCATCGCGACCGTCACCTGGCTGCTCGCAAAAGCTGTGGGTGGTTACTCACAGCTTAGCGAGCGGCCAGGAGGCCGACACAAAAGAAAATAATGCCGCCCTGATTCAGACCGAGCGCTCTCAAAGAGCGTCCGGCTCTGAATCAGGGCCTAAACTCGACTGATATTTGTATCACATTGTAGCAGACATATTCAAAATACCACTATTTTGATATAAATGTTTTTTAAGTGTTTATTAAATAAACATCTCTTATTCAAACAGTCTTGTATTCCACAGTCTGCTTATTTTCTTGTATATATTAGTCAATCAAGAAATACATAATAAATTGATCCAAATTTATAGACAAAACACCTCTCTATCACCATTTATGTTTTTGTTTTATTTTTAATAGTGTTTAGGGGACTATATATATGCATATGTTTATAAGACTATACATATATTTTAGTCAAATGTTTTTGAATAATTTAATCTTCACAGGTCCATCTTTAACCCCATGTTATAGGGGGTGTGCATGCATACATTTATATTTCTTTACATTTATCTCGGGAGAGAGGAATAACGGCAGGAGAGAGGGAATATTTAATCTACACGAGAATATCATAAAGGAATGTGTATAAACATCCAATCCATAAATCTTCCACATTAGATCCAATATTCAGAGAAATAGATACTCTTCATACTAAAATGAAATTACAAGCAATCTAAACACAATGTTTGGATACAATGGCCCTCATTCAGAGCCGTACGCTCTGAGCAGAGCGCATGCTCTGAATGAGGGCCGCCCTCCATAATTATGGAGCGTCCTCCTGGACGCTCGTATAGCTGTGGGTCACCACCCACAGCCTATACGAGCGTGCAGTTTGATGGCCGCGATGGTCTTGACCATCGCGACCATCGCCACTGCGAGCTGGAGCCTACGGTTGAGTTTTTCAACCGCAAGGCCCGGAGTGATTTTGGCTCTATTAGAGCCAAAATCTGATGGTATCAGAGCCGGCTTCTGATGGTAGGCGTTCCCTTGGGAACGCCCCCGTCAGGGAGGCACGCCCCTGGCACGCCCACCAAAGGGGGCGTGCTGTCAATCAACATTGACAGCACGCCCCCTTTGATCAGACACAACGAGCGAAGGAAAGTCCTTCGCTCGTCGCGTCTGGCGCATGCGCACGATGGAGCTTCCGCCGTCGTGCGCATGCTCAGTGCACAACATCGACCCACTTGCAAGCGGACAGCCGCTTGCGAGTGGGTCTGAATCAGGCCCAATGTTTGGAGGATGGGGAAGGGGGCATAAGTATTATAGACTTCCAAGGATCAGGAAAAGAAGATAGGAGATTCCTAACAAAGTTAAAAACAAAGAATAGTATCATGATGGGCATTCATACCTTATAACCCAGATATAAACCAGAATACGGGGAGAGAAAGGGGTGGGGGGGATTTGGAGATGTTTGATGTTCAGAAAAATCAGAAAACAGTGTTGAGTTCAATCTGTTCATTCAGTCCATCAGGGAACAGACTTTTCATATGGAATATCCAAAACACCGCCTGTTTACACAGAGCTCTATATCGTTCCCCTTTTCTGAGCGTAGATGGTATTGCCTCACCCTCATGTTGTTCCACAAAGTGTCTGGATACACTAGGATATTCCTCCTGTGAATCTTTTGCGGAGGCTTATTATTGTTCTACCTACATATTTGATGTTCTTACACCTACATGTAAGCAAATATACAAGATATTTGGTGTTACAGTTAATAAACTGTTTAATTGTGAAGTTTCTATCTTACCCTTCAATGTTAGTTGTTTTTTTATTTGTATGTTGACACGTGATACTTGGTGGTTTTACTGGTAACAACAAGTCAAAGCTGGCTCTAGAGGCTTTTTCTCAGACTTGAGAACACTAGGTGCTAGTTAATTTTTTTAGAGATTTGTTCTTTCTTTGTACAACAGTAGGTTTTTCAGGGAGTATTTGTTTGAGTACCGAATCATATTTTAACATATGATCTGGTCAATCCTCCCTGAAGATTCATTATAAGTGGAAACAAAAGCAAAATCCTTTTCTTTTCTAAAGTGTTAGCTTCTCTGTTCTTTGACTCTCAGCGGCTGCTGTACCATACAGACAGCCGCCGCTGGTGGCTGTTTGTATATCACTGTGTAGTGTGGCCTCGCACCCTGCGGTCTACACTACACTAGCGGATGGGACACTAGCGGCAGTACATCTGTACTCAAAAATGTATAAATTTGCTTTGCACATCTATGTGAAAAAATTTGCCCTTTGTGTCTGTGCACAGAGATTCATCTAACACAGAATCAGGTCCTTAGAGGGCAAATTAAACACAACAATCTACAATTCATGGCTCTGCTAAAAGATGCAATCGTGAGGATATTTTAGAATAATGGATTACTGTAATATATAAAGGACAATGGGGGGACATTGTATACTTTGCGAGGGACTAAGGTTGCTAGTCCAAGCATTTAAAACCTGAAACATGTGCAATACAGAGACTTTATAGACACATATATTACGTACCTCACAACATGACCCTCTCCAGGAGGGACACAATGCTCTTGTCCTGGACTTCCCTGGTAAGAGGCGCAGTTCAAAAGTCAATTAGGGGAGACACACCAACAGCCATTTCAACCACTGCCAAACTTCACTGGCTGGGACTCACTGGCAGTTGGTTTGACCCCCCAGCTCTGCCGATATCCGGCACTGTTCAATCACCACCGTCACCGTCAGGGATCTCCTGGCACCCACGTGTACCGACCCTCCCTGGGTCTTGCTCAAAGTTAGCCAATTTTGGTGAATGCCTTAATGGGTCAAATTAGACCTTTAAATACCTCACTTCCTGCCTGGGATTGGTCCACGTGCACCTGATCCCTATACAGTAATCACCTACAAGTCCTTTGATGCTGTGCACTGAGACTTTTCCCTTCAAGCTTTCCCTGTGCGTCCCTGTTGTTATGGTAACCCTAACCCAATCTTTGTAGCTGTGGTCTCTCTCGAGCGTCACAGCTGTTCACATTGATGATCCCTCTGATCCATATCACAGGCTTTACTGTATCTTTTTTTCTCTTTATGTTTTTATCTGCAGGGAGGATGTGGTAATCTTCTTCTTTCTTCCTTATAGATTCATATGCAAATGATGGGGAATTCATCAATGGGTCATGCAGGTGGTTATGGTCATCCAATCACCACATGGCTATGTATATAGCAAATATGTCCAATATCACATCGTACATATTAGATGTAAACAGCCTCTGCTCTTGAAGAGTAAAAAAAAACGTGCTCTGTGACGTGTCAGTTCCTTGCTGGCAGAGAGCTGAGATCTGTGAGAGCAGCACTCGACTGCAGTGGTCTAATATTTAAACAATTTTATACAACAACAAACAGGACTCTAAGGTTACAGGAATCATAACTTAACAATGATTGCACTTACAGTTTTCCCATAAATATAACAAGCAATCTTTTGTGTAGTATAATCATATAGTATAATATAAAATACTTCGATATAACATAAGTTTAACATAGGTATAACAGATAATTTTTCATAATATAAAGCTATCGCCGAACACGTGTTTTGGATAGCGAATGAAATCGAGCCGAAATTGCGGTAAAGTGGCGATAAGAACCGAGTAAAACCGAGTAAAACCGAACCCGCTCACCCCTAATATAAACATATTTTAACAATAGCTACAACCATGCCATAATATAGATCAGCCGTGATACCTTCAACTTACTTATCTTGGGCCGTACAGATAATCTCTCACTTTCAAAACCTATTATAAACTCGTGGTCTGTATACGATCTCCCAATTTTGGAACACTCGGATAGTACAGGTTGAGTCTCCCATATCCAAAATGCTGGGGACTTTGGATATCGGAATATTCCGTATTTTGGAATATTTGCATAGCATAATGAGATAACTTGGGAATGGGACCCAAATCTAAACACAGAATGCATTTATGTGTTATATACACCTTATACACACAGCCTGCAGGTCATTTTATACAATATTTTTAATAATTTTGTGGCTCAACCAAAGTTTGTGTACATACATGAAATTAATTTATGTTTCATATACACTTTATACACACAGCCTATAGGTCATTTTATACTATATTTTTAATAATTTGGTGTCTTAAACAAAGTTTGTGTACATTTAAACATCAAAAAGCAAAGGTTTCACTATCTCAGTCATGCTAAAAATATTCCGTATTTCGGAATATTCCGTATTTAGGAATATTTGGATATGGGAGACTCAACCTGTATTAAAATGCCTTGATTGTGAGACCCTAGTAAAGGTAAGTTTTAGATTAACTTAATAACATACACATAGCTATATATATAATACTGTAATACCTTTTAAATTAAAATTGAACTCACAAGTAGTTCTTGTATTCACCTGTTAGTAGCCTAACAGCCTTGGACTCATAATTTGAACACCACTCAGTAGTTTATGCAGAGTAGTTTATATAAGAATATCTGATCTTAAACAAAAGCACATTAATATAGTTATTTTCAATACAAAAGTGGACCAATAATACTCGCTACCTACAATTTATATTTAGAATTTAATTTATATAGAGTATTCCTATTAAAGAATCTCTCAATTACTACAGGATTATCATTTTAAATCTATAACATATTAGGTTAATGTGGGATTATCTTCCCAAAGAAATAATTTAGATATTAAACACTAATTTCTTTTATTTTATTTTATCCTAAATTAAATACATAGATCAAAATCCTAATGCCCAATATTTTACTTACATGTGAACAAACACAGGAACAATTACTTCCACCCTTGTGAGCTCTATGTGAATCAGAATGTGAATAGCAATTATTTCTTTGGGAATATAATCCCACATTAACCTAATATGTTATATATTTAAAAGGATACTCCTGTAGTAATTGAGAGATTCTTTAATAGGAATACTCTATATAAATTAAATTATAAATATAAATTGTAGGTAGCGAGTATTACCGGTCCACTTTTGTATTGAAAATAACTATATTAATGTGCTTTTGTTTAAAATCAGTTATCCTTAAATAACCCAAAGATTGCTTGTTATAATTATATGGTAGTTTTAACTACATTATGGGACAATTGTACAGTAAGTGTAATCATTGTTAAATTATGATTGCTATAACCTTAGAGCCCTATTTATTGTTGCATATGTTGTATAAAATTGTTTAAATATTAAGGATGATTATCTTGAGTATTATGAGAATTTTTTCAACTAGCCTTAATAAGAAATCTCATGTTTTTTTTCATTGTTCAAGTGCCCCTGAAGAAGTCGTGAGCGCCAAAACGTGTTGGGTATTTGCTGCTTAATGGGCAGGAACTTAGGATATTTTTGAATGTCTTTTAATTACGGGACATCAACAGGTCTATGTTAATAAAACAGAAAGGAATTTTTACTATACACATTTATATGGTATATTATATTTGTCTGACAATTGTAAATGCAATTTGTTTTTTAATAAATTCAGTGTTAGATTTGGAAAATCATCTTCCACCTCGTTATTGGTACCCATTGTATATTAGTATATTAAAGTTTAGGTGATTTAACCAGAATATATAAAAATATTTAGTGCTCACCAGGTTCTTTATCTATAAAATTCCTATTCTGACCCCTACTGGCAGGGTGATCCAACCTGAGGACTGCTACTTTACACTAACGATAATAAAATAAAAACAACAAATTATCATAAATAAACCTTAACTGATAAATTAATATATATATATTCCATAGACAAAAAAACTTACGGTTTCATATGTCCTATTTAGGCTGCTTAGACATGATCTGAAAATTCACAAAACCTATTGATTTTCTGCCAGTCAAACTCCAAAAAGCAATGAAATTATGATAATTAAGGCTGACGACTTAATGGACGTGTTCCTCGTGCAATACAGATATGGTATGCCATCACACCCTGTGGTTAATGGCAGATTCAGCACTCTCACAGAATGAGATTGCTGTCACTCACAAAATGGTGGAGCTGCTAATTCACAGAATTGTGTGCTCATTGGAATACACACATGCAGTCTATGCAATTGAGGTCAAAGCAGTTATGTGGCTCCCACATCCCACTCAGTGCCCACAATCTTCCCATTTGATCACCAAAACAATCTCACTGGCTTCCCACATCCTTCTCACTGCACACATTTATCTCATTTAGAATACACGTTCAGCTCCCTTATTTTTAAAAGTATCATACTCTGTCTATGCATGTACACTATCTTCCCCTATATGCCTCCATGCTGCTATATATTCCCCAATCTCTACTGCTGTGTGGTCTCCCAACTGTGATAGTCTGTGTTCCCTCATCCGCACCAATGTTTTTCCCCAGCCGCACCGCCCTGCATCCGTGCCTTCCCCACAGCCACGCTGCTGTCCTCTCATCTGTGACACTCTTTCTTCCTCCATCTGGCTTTTCTTCCTCCATCTGGTCCCTCAACTGTGCCACTCTGTCTGCCCCCGAAGCACCCGCACCACTCTGTCTTCCTCCCCATCCACACCAATCTGTCTTCCCCAATCCCTACTGCTGTGTGGTCTCTGAACTATGGTAGTCTGTGCTCTCTCATCCATACCAATCTGTCTTTCTCCATCTGCACCGCCTTGCATCTGTGCCACTCTGTCTCCTTCTGCACCACTGCCTTCCCCTAAGCCATGCCGCTGTCTTCCTTTCCTCTGTGGCACTGTTTTTTCCTCCATGTGCACCACTCTGTCCCCCCCAACTGTGCAACTCTGTCTCCTTCCCCCACCCATACTACTCTGTCTTCCTTAATCCCTACTGTTGTGTGTTCTCCTATTTGTGCTAGTCTGTATTCCCTTATCCGCACCAATCTGTCTTGCCTGTCTTCCCATGTCCATGCCACTTGCTTCCCCCATCCACGTCGCTGTCCCTCCAAATCGTGCCACTCTGTTTCCCCCCATCTGCACCACTGTTTTCCACCCATCTGCATTACTTTGGCAACTCCCCCCCTCTGTCCTGCTTAACCTTCTCTCCTCTACATGCCTTTGTGTCTCACCTATCCACACTGCTGTCTCCTCCCCCAATCCACACCACATTTATCCCATCTGCACAGCTCTATTCTCTGCTTTGACCTCAGTTGCATAGACTGCATGTGTGTATGAAAATGAGCACACAATTCTGTGAATTAGCAGCTCCACCATTTTGTGAGTGACAGCAATCTCATTCTGTGAGAGTGCTGAATCTGCCGTTAACCACAGGGTGTGTTGGCATACCATATCTGTATTGCACAAAGAACACGTCCATTAAGGCGTCAACCTTAATGATCGTAATTTCATTGCTTTTTGGAGTTTGAGTGGCAGAAAATCAATAGGTTTTGTGAATTTTCAGATCATGTCTAAGCAGCCTTAATGGGACATATGAAACCGTAAGGTTTTTTGTCTATGGAATTTCATAGCTTTTTTAAAATGTATTAACTATATGGGTTTGGATGAGCAAACTGGGCTGCCTGCAGGGGAGAAGGGCAACAAAATGGTACACTAATGCAGGTGGAAGGGGGAACAGCACACAGGAGGTTGGTTTGGGAGGTGCAGAGTGCAAGACGGCTGTAGGCGTGTGGGGTAGCGGCAGCAGCAGTGGTGCAGAGCAGTGGCAGCGGTGCAGTGCAAAGGGGGCATCAGTGGGCAACAGAGGGTGGAAGAGGGGACCGCACACAGGAGGTTGGTTTGCATACCTTCCAACTGTCCCGCTTCCAGTGGGACAGTCCCGTTTTTCTGGGACTGTCCCGCCTGCGTGCCGCAGTGTCCCGCGGTGGGGGGGAAGTTGGGGGGAGCACAAACTGCTGCTCTGCATGGCAGAGCAGCGGCTGTGTAGGAAGAGAACATGCCGTGCACATCTGTTCTCTTGTGTAGGGAGAGCCTGGGGGCTAGCCAGCGTCTCGGAGAGTGCTGGGCACGCCCCCAAAGTGACGAAAACGGGGGAAGCCGCAAGGATCCTCCCCTTTTACAGCAAGCCACGCCCAATTTTCGAGCTCGCGACCTGTACCTCAACATCTTTAAATGTTGGGATATATGGGTTTGGGAGATGCAGAGTGCGAGATGGCTGTAGGCGTGTGGGGTAGCGGAAGCAGCAGTGGTGCAGAGCAGTGGCAGCGGTGCAATGCAAAAGGGGCATCAGTGGGTGACAGAGGGCTCACTGACAGTGAGTATACAGATGAGAAAATCAAATCA
Source organism: Taudactylus pleione (assembly GCA_031769625.1). Lineage (NCBI taxonomy): Eukaryota > Metazoa > Chordata > Amphibia > Anura > Myobatrachidae > Taudactylus > Taudactylus pleione. The sequence goes on along the minus strand of JAUIMM010000052.1, from coordinate 40,076,945 downwards.
GTAGGTCACAGATGGACGAATGCAGCAGTGAGATCTACGCATTTATGTTAAAAATTGAATGTGTAAAAAAAAAAAAAGCGTAGCCGCCCCCCACAGAAAGCAACCAGCCCCGGGCTTTGGAGCCCCAGTATTGGTTGTGCTAGATACAGGGGACAAACAACGTAGGTGGTCCCTGTATTAAGCACAACCAGCACCAGGCTTTTGAGATCCTGTCCTGGTTGCCAAAATACAGGGGACAAATGACATAGGGGTATTTGGTGCAACCAGCACAGGGCTCTGAGGCAGTCCTAATTCTGGAAATACAGGGGGAAGAAAATGCATAGGGCTCCCACTGTATTTCCCAAAACCAGCACCGGACTCCGTCTAGCAGGGGTGAATGACACAGACAGGGGAGCCCTTTCACCAGGCCCCCCAGTCGCAGCATCACCCTTGACCGCTAGTCAACCCAGGCCGGGGATCCCTGGGTAGTTGGGGAACCCCCAATAAAGGGGTCCCCCTCCTCAGGGCACTCCAGGCCCAGCCTGATAGCCCGGGGCTATCCCCGGCACCCCTGGCCGGTGGGTGCCGGGTTGATTATGTATAGTGTGGTGCATAAGAAAATATAAATATTGGCTTTTGCTGTGGAACTACAGTTCCCAGCAAGCCTCCCCTGCATGCTGGTACTTGGAGAACCACAAGTACCAGCAGGCAGGGTATTAAGGGCCTGCTGGCACCTACAGTACCCCTGCAAAAGAAATATTGAAAAAAACACACACACACTGTAGAAAAGTATAATTTTATTAAAACATACATGCACACACACATGTACTCACACATGCATACACACTATCTCACATACTCACCTATGTATCCCTGAAGCCAATCTGTCCCCACCGCCGCAACCGTGTCCCCGCCGCTGCTTTGCCCGCTACCGCCCGCAAACAACGGCCATCTTGCTGCACCCAAGTGAAGCCACTATGACTACACCTGCTGGAAGCTCCTACTGCGGCTGCGAAACAAGTTGAAAACTCCTAACTTTATAATGGTGCATTCTTGAGGTAATAGTTTAAAAATTGTCACTTTCTAATATACCTGAACCCCAAAAGCACGTACCCTGGCACAATAGCTATCTAATAAAACATACCTCAAGTCTAAATTCCACCCCTAACTTGAGTTTTGCCTTCCCAAAAATCCCTCATAGACTACTGCACAAAAGTGTTCCTAATTCACAATGTCAGAAATACTGACAGTTGGAGCATTTAGATTACTCCCAAATCCTCATTTTTTATGTTTTTGCCCTGAAATTTGGCAAGCAGCACCCAGTGACAGTTCTACCCGGCCATGCCAAATTTCAGATCCATACCTCCAATAACTATTGAGGTGTAGCCCCTTGAATACCCTGCCCCCCTTCAGAATTCTCTATGGAGAAATCCATTGTTTTAGATGCAGCCTTAATATAAGGGCACGACTGTGCCCTTATAATATATATATATATATATATATATATATAATATATATATATATATATATATATATATATATATACACTACCATTCAAAAGTCTGGGGTCACCCAGACAATTTTGTGTTTTACTTGAAAACTGACTTTTATTTCTCAAATGATTTGCAAAATTAATAGAACATATAGTCAAGACATTGGCAAGGTTAGAAATAATGATTTTTATTTGAAATAATAATTTTGTCCTTCAAACTTTGCTTTCATCAAAGAATGCTCCTTTTGCAGCAATTACAGCATTGCAGACCTTTGGCATTGTAGCTGTTAATTTGTTGAGGTAATCTGAAGAAATTTCACCCCACGCTTCCTGAAGCACCTCCCACAATTTGGATTGACTTGATGGGCACTTCTTGCGTACCTTACGTTCAAGCTGCTCCAACAACAGCTCAATGGGGTTGAGATCTGGTGACTGCGCTGGCCAATCTATTACAGAGAGAATACCAGCTGCCTGTTTCTTCCCTAAATAGTTCTTGCATAATTTGGAGGTGTGCTTTGGGCCATTGTCCTGTTGGAGGAGGAAATTTGCTCCAGTCAAGCGCTGTCCACAGAGTATGGCATGTTATTGCAAAATGGAGTGATAGCCTTCCTTATTCAAAATCCCTTTTACCTTGTACAAATCTCCCACTTTACCAGCACCAAAGCAGCCCCAGACCATCACATTACCTCCACCATGCTTGACAGATGGCGTCAGGCACTCTTCCAGTATCTTTTCACTTGTTCTGCATCTCACAAATGTTCTTCTGTATGAGACAAACACCTGAAACTTTGATTCGTCTGTTCATAACACTTTTTTCCAATCTTCCTCTGTCCAATGTCTGTGTTCTTTTGCCCATATTAATCTTTTCCTTTTATTGGCCAGTCTCAGATATGGCTTTTTCTTTGCCTCTCTGCCTAGAAGGACAGCATCCCGGAGTCGCCTCTTCACTGCAGACGTTGACACTGGCGTTTTGCAGGTACCATTTAATGAAGCTGCCAGTTGAGGACTTTTGAGGCATCTATTTCTCAAACTAGAGACTCTAATGTACTTGTCTTCTTGCACAGTTGTGCACCGGGGCCTCCTACTTCTCTTTTTACACTGGTTAAAGCCTGTTCTCTGAAGGGAGTCGTACACACCCTTGTAGGAAATGTTCAGTTTCTTGGCAATTTCTCACATGGAATAGCCTTAATTTCTAAGAACAAGAATAGACTGTTGAGTTTCACATGAAAGTTCTCTTTTTCTGGTCATTTGGAGAGTATAATCGAACCCACAAATGTGATGCTCCAGAAACTCAACTAGCTCAAAGGAAGGCCAGTTTTATAGCTTCTCTAACGAGCAAACCCATTTTCAGCTGTGCTAATATAACTGCACAAGGGTTTTCTAATCATCCATTAGTCTTCTAACGTGCTTAGCAAACACAATGTACCATTAGAACAGTGGAGTGATGGTTGCTGGAAATGGGCCTCTATACATCTATGTAGATATTCCTTTAAAAACCAGATGTTTGCAGCTAGTATAGTCATTTACCACATTAACAATGTATAGAGTGTGTTTCTGATTAATTTAATGTTATCTTCATTGAAAAAAACAGTGATTTTCTTTCAAAAGTAAGGACATTTCTAAGTGACCCCAAACTTTTGAACGGTAGTATATACAGTCAGGTGCATAAATATTGGGACATTGACAGAATTTTCATATTTTGGCCTCTATTCACCACCACAATGGCTTTGAAATGAAACAAACAAGATGTGATTTAACTGCAGACTTTCAGATTTAATTTGAGGGTATTTACATCCAAATCAGGTGAACGGTGTAGGAATTACAACGGTTTCTTTATGTGCCTCCCACTTTTTAAGGGGCCAAAAGTAATGGGACTATCAACTCAAAAGCTATTTCATGGACAGGTGTGGGCTATTCCCTCATTATTTCATTATCAGTTAAGCAGGTAAAAGGTCTGGAGTTGATTCTAGGTGTGACATTTGCATTTGTAATCAGTTGCTGTCGACTCTCAATATGAGATCCAAAGAGCTGTCACTATCAGTGAAGCAAGCCATCATTAGGCTGAAAAATCAAAACAAACCCATCAGAGAGATAGCAAAAACATTAGGTGTGGCCAAATCAATTGTTTGGAACATTCTTAAAAAGAAAGAACGCACCGGAGAGCTCAGCAACACCAAAAGACCACAGAAAACAACTGTGGTGGATGACAGAAGAATTATTTCCCTGGTGAAGAAAAACCCCTTCACAACAGTTGGCCAAATCAAGAACACTCTCCAGGAGGTAGGTGTATATGTGTCAAAGTCAACAATCAAGAGAAGACTTCACAACAGTGAATATAGAGGTTTCACCACAAGATGTAAACCATTGATGAGCCACAAAAACAGGAAGACCAGATTAGAGTTTGCCAAAAAACATCTAAAAAAGCCATTACAGTTCTGGAACAACATCCTATGGACAGATGAGACAAAGATCAACTTGTACCAGAGTGATGGGAAGAGAAGAGTATGGAGAAGGAAAGGATCCAAAACATACCACCTCATCAGTAAAGCATGGTGGTGGTAGTGTCATGGCGTGGGCATGTATGGCTGACAATGGAACTAGTTCCCTTGTATTTATTGATGATGTGACTGCTGACAAAAGCAGCAGAATGAATTCTGAAGTGTTTCGGGCAATATTATATGCTCATATTCAGTCAAATACTTCAGAACTCATTGGACGGCGCTTCACAGTGCAGATGGACAATGACCTGAAGCATACTGCATAAGCAACCGAAGAGTTTTTTAAGGCTAAAAAGTGGAATGTTATGCAATGGCCAAGTCAATCCCCTGACCTGAATCCGATTGAGCGTGCATTTCACTTGATGAAGACAAAACTGAAGGGAAAATGCCCCAAGAACAAGCAGGAACTGAAGACATTTGCAGTAGAGACCTGGCAGAGCATCACCAGGGATAAAACCCAGCGTCTGGTGATGTCTATGCGTTCCGGACTTCAGGCTGTAATTGCCTGCAAAGGATTTGCAACAAAGTATTAAAATGTGAAAGTTAGATTTAGGATTGTTTAGTTTGTCCATTACTTTTGGCCCCTTAAAAAGTGGGAGGCACATATAGAAACCGTTGTAATTCCTACACCGTTCACCAGATTTGGATGTAATTACTCTCAAATTAAATCTGAAAATCTGCAGTTAAAGCACATCGTGTTTGTTTAATTTCAAAGCCATTGTGGTGGTGAATAGAGGCTAAAATATGAAAATTCTGTCAATGTCCCAATATTTATGCACCTGAATGTATATATATATATATATATATATATATATATATAGCGTTTATAGTTTGATCTAATCAGAAGACACGCTGCAGCCCAATATGATGGAAAAAAAGTTGCTGTTATTATTACTGCCCTCAATTAGTAATGTGCCACAGTGCTCAATCTATCTCACCCACTGAAGCAACAAACCCACAACGTATTACACTCTGCCTCCTGCATTATCTGCATCAGCCATTATTTATCTACAAACAGCTGTTAGTTGAAATACTTTTTCTTTGAAAGTCAAAGTAAAATTGTCTTGTACAGTAGGCAGGTGTTTGGCACCATATTCATTATTAATATATACAATGTATTTTCAGGAGGTAGTAAAACATTGAGATTTTCCACCTGTGCTAATTCCACTAGGAATTCTTCACTGCAGTTGTGTGCAGCTGCACTATACCCACTGGAGAAATATGTTACTCTACATTATTTTGTTATTTGCCTTAACTAATGAAGTTTATGCCTATGGGAGCACTTGACTCATACTTGGTTTATGCTTGTCTTTTTGAGCTTCGACTTTTATTTTTATACTTCACTATATAATACGTGATCTGAACATACCACTATTAAGTATACATAATTTTTTTTGAATTCCTCATTGCTTTTTGTTTGTTTTTTTATGTTTTTCTGTATAATTCATTGTGGCTGAGCAGGTTCATTAATCTAATGCATTTTCAGTCTTGATTAAAAACTTTAATGGCTTAACATATATTTAGACTATGACAACTATTTTCTAATACCTCCCAACATAGTGAAATTAGAAATTGGTACACAGCCAAAAGGAGTCATGATAGAGTCCCGTTTAGGGTTGTAACCTTGACACAGTGAAAACACTGAAAAATTGACTAATAGTGTAGTATCTTTAAACATATTTGTGACTAATCTAAAAGTGTCTAGTGCTTGTATTCCAAAGTGAAAAAGACAACAGGCTTGTCTGTAGAAAGATCATGATTTTAGTTGTTCATTGGATTGGGGTAAATCGATGTTGATGCCCAGAGCTGGCCCTAGGCATAAGCAAACTAAGCAAATGCCTAGGGCATTCAGAATGCCTAGAGGCATCCAAGCCCACCTAGAGCCGGCTGAGGTTTGGGGCAGGCATGGCCGATGCACCTGCAGAGACTCTGGCAGCTAATATTACTGCTGCGCAGCATCCACAATTGGAGCTCAGCCAGCAGCTAATTGTCCAGGGTGATGGGTGCTGTGCTGGGTGAAGGGTGCTGTGCTGGGAGAGTGGTAATGGGTGCTGTGCTGGGAGAGGGGTGTTGTGTTCTGGGAGAGGGGTGCTGGTTGATGGGTGATGGGTGCTGTGGGCTGTGCTGGGATCACAGCACAATGGGGAAAGGGGCCGCAGCATAGTGATACCACACTCCTTCTATAAGGCCACTCCCCTTTTCAGGATCCCACCGGGGGGGCACCCAAAATATGGCCATGGGGACAAATGTGGCTAGGGCCGGCTCTGTTGATGCCACCAGTTATTGGATATTCAGTTTGAAGAAAAAGGAAGGTACGGCACAATATTCTGACATTGTACTTATAAGGTGAATGTCACAAACCATGCTAGAGGCCTCCGTCTCAGACCCCTACATCTTCTCATGCGGCTGTGCCATTGCTACCCGCTGAGCTGTCGGCCTGTTGTTCCGGTGATCTCTGATGCGGGGCCTCCGTCTGATGATCGTCTGCAGCATCCCTGCTGTTGCCTGTGTTCCTCTGCCGCAGATCCATGCGCGCACGCCGCGCCAGTATGCAAGTTTTCTGGAACATGGGCACGGCCATCTTGGGCCTGGTCAGGTGATACTCGTGCATCCAAACAGCAACCGTCTCAAGTTGCTTCAGCCAATACACTTCAGCCTGATGGTATAAAAAAGACCTTACTGTAACACATGCTGGTTGCCAGTGCAACAATGTCTATTGCTGCTGCATGACTTATGTTCCTGATGTGATGTTCTGGGTTGTTTGTGGACCCGGGGTGGTAGCAGGAGCGATCACAGAAGCAGATTTGAAAATAAAACTAGGATTTTTAATAAGTGCTTGAGTAGACATATAATGGCAGTAAATAAAAGTCCAGGAATATATAAATGTGCACAAGAGTTCTGTGGTGGGAGTAAAAGGGTTAATGTCCAAGTAGAAACAGTTAGAGCTGTCCAGGTGTGCAGGTAGTGAAACTGAAAATAATCAAACCAGGTATGCAGGGAGTGAACTGAAAATAAACAAGCCAGGTATACAAGTAGTGAACTGAAGCGCAGGATGTCAGCAGGCTCAGGCACTCAGGTATGGGCAAGGGTGATGGAGGAAGCGGAGTAGTCCAGTGGGAGCTAGGAGCTGACAGGCAGACTGGCAGACAGCGAATTCACAGGAACAGGAAAGCACAGAGAACTCCCTCTCAGCTAGGCTGAGATACACGTTGCACTGGCAAAGAAGGAAGGCACTGACCCTTCCTAAATACCCCATGCCGTGCTGTTACTGGCCGGAGGGAACATGTGACTCACCAGGATTGGCCAGCCGGATCACCTGGCCAGAAGGCAAGATGGTGGCGCCCATGCCAAACGGAATGGAGACGCCGCCAGGCCTTACCAGCGCAGAGTGACAACAGGCCCGCACAACAACGCGCGCAGCCAAAGCCCCCCGCCAGACACCAGCTCCGCCACCAGACAGTCCGCGCCACAATGACCTCACAGGTAACACTCGCCTAGCGCCATGCTGAAATACCCTGGCCGTGACAGTACCCCCCCTTTTGGGGTGGCCTCAGGACACTCACCAGGCTTCTCCGGATGGGCAGAATGGAATCTCCTGATGAGCGTGGGAGCGTGGACATCACGAGCATCGGTCCAGCAACGTTCCTCTGGACCGTAACCTTTCCAGTCCAGCAAATACTATAGACGACCTCTGCGTAGACGAGAGTCCAAGATCTGGGCGACCTCAAACTCAACTCCTCTCTCCGTCTGGACTCGAGGAGAAGCAGGTAGAGCACTATGGAATTTATTCAGGACCAGGGGCTTCAATAAGGAAATATGGAAGGAATTAGGGATTTTTAGGTATGGGGTAACTGTAGACAATAGGCCACTGGATTAATGACTTCTGTTATGGAGAAGGGACCAACGAAGTGTGGTGCAAATTTCATAGATGGAACCCTCAGACGAAGATTCCGGGTGGATAACCAGACCTGGCTTCCAACTTGCATGCGTGGAACTATTCTACGCTTCTTATCGGCCTGGGTCTTATAGCGAGAGGATGCCTTCAACAAATCAGACCGTACTTGAGTCCAGATGGCAGCAAAATTCCGCACCGTGTCCTCCACGGCCGGAACATCGAAAACAGGCAGGCTTTGGAATTCGGGAACACGAGGATGAAGGCCATATACAACCTGAAATGGCGTTTGGTTAGTTGACGAGTGGTAGGAAGCATTATGTGCAAACTCAGCCCACGACAGCAAGGCAGCCCAATTGTCCTGGGAAGATGACATCAAAATTCTTAAGAAAGTCTCTAGATCTTGATTAACTCTCTCGGTGGAGCCGTTGCTTTGCGGATGGTAGGCCGTGGAAAAGTTTAACTTCACTTGAAGAACAGAACACAAAGCCCTCCAGAATTTTGCAGTAAACTGCACACCACGGTCAGAGACAATTTCAGCAGGAAGGCCATGTAGACGAAATATGTGTTGGACAAACAACTGTGCCAGGTCAGGGGCAGAAGGTAACTTCTTCAACGGTATATAGTGGACCATCTTAGAAAATCGGTCTATTACAACCCAGATAGTGTTGAAACCTTGAGAGACTGGCAGGTCTGTGACGAAATCCATGGAGAGATGCGTCCATGGACGTGATGGAGTAGGTAATGGAAGCAATTCCCCAGCTGGAGCTTGTCGTGATGATTTATGCTGGGCACAGGAGGAGCAGGAAGAGATAAACTCCATTATATCTGCCTTCATAGAAGGCCACCAATAGTGTCTTTTCAGGAACTCCAAGGTCTTCCGAGTGCCTGAGTGCCCTGCGAAGCGAGAGGAATGTGCCCAAGTGAGAAGCTGCTTCCTTAATTCCGGGGCCACAAATGATTTTCCCGTAGGAGGCTGAATTTGTAATGCGGCGAAAACTCTTGATTCCAAGACAGGGGTATTGCTTTGATTTTCAGATTGATCATCACAGAGGAGAGATCTCGATAGTGCATCAGCCTTCTGGTTAAGTGCTCCAGACTGGAAGGTCAGGGTGAACTGAAACCTGGCAAAGAATATTGCCCAGCGGGCCAAACGAGGACTCACACATTGGAGGTTTTTGAGAAATAGGAGATTTCTATGGTCCGTAAATACAGTAAATGGAACTTGGCGCCTTCTAGCAAATATCTCCATTCCTTCAACGCCAACTTTACAGCTAGTAGTTCTTGCTCACCTATGGCGTAGTTCCTTTCGGCAGGAGAGAATTTTTTAGAAAAGAACCCACACGGATGGACTCGGTTGTCCTCATAACGTTGAGACAAGACTGCTCCCACAGCTTCAGATGATGCATCTACTTCCAACAAAAAAGGCCTGTCCAGATCTGGTTGTCGAAGAACTGGTGCTGAGATGAAGGCCTGTTTTAGAAGATGAAAGGCAGACTCTGCCTCAGGTAACCATTGGGCAGGATTAGCACCTTTGCGGGTCAAGGCTGTAATGGGAGCCAGCAGTGTAGAAAATCCCTTAATGAAGCGTCTATAATAATTGGCGAAGCCCAACAATCTCTGGATGGCCTTCAGTGTCTGAGGTCGGGTCCAATCCAGAATTGCTTGTACCTTCTTGGGGTCCATTTCTAAACTGGAGCCAGATATTACAAAGCCGAGAAAAGGTACACTGGGCACTCCAAAGACGCACTTCTCCAGTTTGCAGTAAAGGTGGTTTTCTCTCAAACGGGTCAGAACTTCTTTAACATGTTCTTGATGTTTAGCCACAGAGGGTGAGAAAATCAGTATGTCATCCAGATAGACAACAACCGAAACATATAACAGATCCCGGAAAATCTCATTAACGAAACTTTGAAAGACAGCAGGGGCGTTACACAATCCAAAGGGCATTACTAAATACTCGAAATGTCCATCTCTGGTATTAAAAGCGGTCTTCCATTCATCACCAGCTCGGATACGAATGAGGTTGTAAGCCCCTCTTAGATCTAATTTAGAAAAAATTACAGAGCCCTTGACCCTATCAAACAACTCAGTAATCAGGGGAAGAGGGTATCGATTCTTTACAGTAATGTCATTAAGGCCTCGATAATCGATACATGGTCTTAGACCACCGTCCTTCACCGTCCTTCTTGCCAACGAAGAAAAACCCAGCTCCGGCAGGTGAAGTAGAGGGGCGAATGAACCCCTTTGCCAGGTTGTCCCGGATGTACTCGGTCATGGCTTGAGTCTCAGGCAAGGACAGCGGATAGGTACGACCGTGAGGTGGTCTCTTATCAGGTATCAATTCATTTGGACAGTCCCATTCCCTATGAGGGGGTAAGATATTTGCTTGTTGTTCAGAGAAAACGTCGGCGAACATCTGATATTCCTTGGGAATGGCAGAAGAAACTAATGGAACTGTCTTCCTCACAGGTCGAATTTTTGGAAGACAGGATTTCTGACAGTCCATACCCCATGACAGAATCTGCATAGAACTCCAATCAATCCTGGATTTATGTTGACGTAACCAGGGTAGACCAAGAACAATTTCTTGAGAGGCCTCTGATATCACCAGGAATTTTAAGGACTCAGAATGAAGTGCCCCAATGACGAGAAATGCACCTGAGCAAATCCACTCCTGACTCCTGATCCGTGGCCGGCTCCATGGGGCCAGTGCAAACTGTGATGTTCTGGGTTGTTTGTGGACCCGGGGTGGTAGCAGGGGCGATCACAGAAGCAGATTTGAAAATAAAACTAGGATTTTTAATAAGTGCTTGAGTAGACATATAATGGCAGTAAATAAAAGTCCAGGAATATATAAATGTGCACAAGAGTTCTGTGGTGGGAGTAAAAGGGTTAATGTCCAAGTAGAAACAGTTAGAGCTGTCCAGGTGTGCAGGTAGTGAAACTGAAAATAATCAAACCAGGTATGCAGGGAGTGAACTGAAAATAAACAAGCCAGGTATACAAGTAGTGAACTGAAGCGCAGGATGTCAGCAGGCTCAGGCACTCAGGTATGGGCAATGGTGATTGAGGAAGCGGAGTAGTCCAGTGGGAGCTAGGAGCTGACAGGCAGACTGGCAGACAGCGAATTCACAGGAACAGGAAAGCACAGAGAACTCCCTCTCAGCTAGGCTGAGATACACGTTGCACTGGCAAAGAAGGAAGGCACTGACCCTTCCTAAATACCCCATGCCATGCTGTTACTGGCCGGAGGGAACGTGACTCACCAGGATTGGCCAGCCGGATCACCTGGCCAGAAGGCAAGATAGTGGCGCCCATGCCAAACGGAATGGAGACGCCGCCAGGCCTTACCAGCGCAGAGTGACAACAGGCTCGCACAACAACGCGCGCAGCCAAAGCCCCCCGCCAGACACCAGCTCCGCCACCAGACAGTCCGCGCCACAATGACCTCACAGGTAACACTCGCCTAGCGCCATGCTGAAATACCCTGGCCGTGACACCTGAGCTCCCGATTTGAAACCTATGCTTCCTAGCATAGCTAGGCTGATTCTCACTTAATACATATGTTCCTGAGTTTCCTGTGTGTTACCAGTGCTACTCCAGTCCAGAGTCATATTCCAAGTGCTTAAAAGTTCATTCCACGTTACTCCAGTCCGGAGTCATATTCCAAGTTCTACAAGTTCAATCCTCGTTACTCCAGTCCAGAGTTACATTCCAAGTTCTACAAGTTCAATCCTCGTTGCTCTAGTCCAGAGTCAAATTCTATTCTTTAAGTTCATTCAGTTCCAAGTCTACAGTTTCATTGTACAGTTCCTTTCCAAGTCCAGTGACTATTCAGAGACTTTTGTTTTACAGATTTATTCAGTATCTTCTAGTTGCGTTATCTCTGCACAGAGGACTATATGATAATAACATCTTTATCACAGTCTCCTCTGTTACTGTATGAGCAGAAACTACATTAAACCATCCAGTTTCAAACTACCTGTTGGTTCAGGTGTCTCTGTCTTACAATCCAGTTCGGGTACACAACCCCAAGTTCCCCAGTCCGTGACAGTGAAAACAAGACTTGAGTAAATTAAATTGAATAACAAAAAATAATATGTCGTTTATCTGTTTGTCTTTGTGGTCATTTATTAGTAGTCCCTTTGGGTGATGCCACATATAGTCACTGAGATATGATTGATGGGCACTGTGTGAACTATTTCGCCGTAGCAGGGATAACATAAAATTTGGCCAATCCCAGAACATGTGAAGTCATGACATCACTTTGAGGGGACGGGGCCATCAGGACAAGCAAGAATAGGAATACCCAGAGACACTCCTGGTAGCGCTACAAGCTGCTGGGTGAGAGCACAGGGCACCCTAGGGACACTTAAGGTAGCTTTACAAGCTGCAAGATGCTGTTCCAGGGGTAGTTGCCATGCAAGTGCCCATGGAAGTGGGCTAAATGCAGGTACCATGGGGCCGCAATGATGCCACCCTGTGGGCCCTGCGCCCTGGGTTGTGGCCTGGTTTAAACACCCCTAGTTACATCCATTTCCCTTTCTATTAACATTTAAAAACAATTTGATTCTAGGAGAAGAAGCTTGTGCCAGCCCCAACAGCTATCATTATACCACAGAGTGAGAAAATAAGGCTATTAAGCTTCCACATATCCATATACACACACTCACACATATATATTACTCTCCTCATCTCTCTGTTGTTACCTCTTAATCTCTCCCATTTCTCTGCTAATCTCTCTTATCCCATTGACCTCATGAACTCTGGGGGTCATTCAGACCCGCTCGCGAGCAAAGGACGCTCGCAAGCGGGTCGATGTTGTCCCACTGCGCATGCGCACGACGTAGGGAGCTCCGTCGTGCGCATGCGCGAGACCCGGATAGCGATGAGCTCTCCGTCGCTCTGGGTCTCGCACCAAAGGGTGCGTGCTGTCGATGTTCCCATGGGAACGCCTACCGTCTGGGTCCAGCCCCACTGACATCACTAGTGATGTCAGTGGGAGTGATTTTGGCTCTGATAGAGCCAAAATCACTCCTGGGCTTGCGGCAGCGAGACCCTACCGCAGGGTCTCGCCGTAAGCCCGATGGTCGCGATGGTCTTGACCATCACGACCATCATCATGGACGCTCGCTATAGCTGTGGGTGGTCACCCACAGCTATGCGAGCATCGAAGAGGCCGCTCCATTTTCAGGTACGAGGGCCCTGATTCAGAGCGAGCGCTCTGGTCAGAGCATTCAGCTCTGAATCAGGCCCTCTTTCTCCTGTTGCTACGGCTGCATTAAGACCTTTAGAGGCCCTAAGCATTAAAAGATTTTGGTGCCCCATATATATTTTGCTCGCCCAAAAAAACAAAAAGACAAGTTATCTCCAAAATTCTCACAAAAGCCTTTAAAACTCTCCCAATTTGGAGAAACCCCCCATCTGGCAATATTGTTGATTGCCGCTGCACTCACTCTCAGAGGACGACTGAACGATACAACCGACATGACCGTGTGGCAGTTTACCAGTTACAAGATTCTAATTTTGTTGTATTCCCAAGATTAATGTATATCATTAATCTCTGTTATTACTACTTAATTATTATTTTATTATTGTATATACAATAGCCCCTTTTTGTGGAACTTGGTTCAGCTGCACCATTTGCAATTTTGCAAAATGGTACATGGCAAATCCGGCAATGGAAAATTTCTGTAGTGCCCCCCTCCCCTGTTGCATGTGCTTATTTTGTTTAATGGTTAATCCAGCCCTGACTATTGCCCCATCATAGTTATCATCACTACCCGTGACTGCACTTTCCTCTTGACAGGTTATTCTGCTGACACTCCACTGTATGCTCTGCTACTATGAAAATCAGAGGGGGAGGATCTATTATATAATTCTGCTAAACAGTAAGACCATGCGCAGTGAGAACCATATGACAGCGCAAACTTACACCTCACATGATCATCGCTCCAACTGCAACTACTGCTGCACATGTCACACACTCTGGGTACACACTCACTCACCTGATTTATTTATTTATTTATTAACAAACCCCATGCCCTGAAAAGGACCATGTATTTTGCCTGCAAAAAGCCCTTGTCCCAAATTTTTTCTTAATAATGATGTGCAAAAGATATGGGGGAAGTTATATTAAGCCTTGGAGAGAAATAAAGTGGAGAGATAAAGTGGAGAGAGCTAAAGTACCAACCAATCAACTCCTAACTGTCATTTTGCAAACACCACCTGTAAGATGGCAGTGAGGGGCTCATTGGTTGGTACTTTATCTCTCTCCAGTTTATCTCTCTCCAACGCTTAGTGCTTAGTATATCTTCCCCATGGTTATATAATAAACATTTATAAGTCAATATAATACTTACCTGAAAAAAAAATCTTGAAATCTAACAAACTAAACTCAAGCTTGTTAAAATCATCTTGCTTATCTCATCCCCTTTCTACTTTACTAACTTTTCACCATTTTTCATAAGAGTGAACTAGTTCCAGGGATACATTGTGAAATTCTTCAAACATCAATACCGCCACGTTCACATTTTCTCTGCTTTCGCTCTCAAGATTGCAGGCTCTTGGGCAAAGGTGCCTCCCCAGTTATATCAATCAGAATTAATGTTAGTAATACGCAGTGACGTGCGGTCAGGTGAGGCAGGTTTGCAGAGCCTTTCCTGCTTTCCTGTCATACTCAGGTATACTCTAATTTTTTCTTATCATTTTTATAGTCAAAACTTTGAAGAAAATATTATAAATATCTTCTTTGTCTCATTCTAATAATTTTTATAGTCAAGACTTTGGAGTAAAAAGTCTATTGCAGGTGAGGCACTGCCTCCCCTGTCAATATTGTCCGCATATCCCTGATCAAAACTCACCAAATTTACAGCACCATATACTACTGCACCTTTGTATAATGTCCACATGAACCCTCGGTTTCATATATGTATGTTTAAATCTGGCTCTGATACTAGCCAATGCCTCCCCAGCCATTTACCTGGCTGGGGAGGCACCGTATGTCACTGGAATACGTAGCTCAGGCATTCTATTACTTCGTACTCTGATGTAAAAACAAAAGTCAATGTTGCATTAATCATGATAAACTTATAACTTTAATCCTGTTTTTCATCCCTATCATTATTTACATTTTGTTACTGCAGGGTTGAAAAGCTTCAGACACAAGGATGATTTGATCTAAGCAGTTATGTTACTTATTTTATCAAATGATGCCCTGAAAATATATTTATTCATTAATTTTGCAGAACACTCAAAGCATGTCACAAAGACGCAAGTGTATACAAAGATAAAAGAGCATGAAATATAATTTGTTAGTGAAAGTAACAAATTATATATAAAGTTTATTTTTGGATTTAAAGTCTTTTTATTGCCTTCCAGGAGGATGCTAGAGGTTTGAATTGTGAATTATTTACTTTCCTTTAGAAAATAATGGTAATCAGAATGATTTCAGAATTTTTTTTATCAACTTGTGAACTTATACAGCTCCAAATACTCTGCTAGAACTAGTGAAGGACAGTGCTCTTTGAGAAGGAATGATCATTGGGATGTCACTATTCAAATGGACATTAAAAAAAAAAACAACAAATACCTCCCCTTTGAAAAAAAAATTTTTTGTTTAGCTAAAACAATATTTTAAAAATAAAAATAATATTTAAATTTAAAAATACATTTTTAATTAACGATATGCCATTGGTGTACTCCATGAAATTCCACACAAAACATTACATGTCAAATAGTAATTTTTAAAATGAATTAAATGTTAAATACTGTACAAACATGTACTGTACATGTTTGAAATGAAAGCATGTCAAAGAGCAAAAGAAGTCACTTTTAGACTGATGTTTATAAATGTTTAAGCCTTACCAATGTCAATGAATCTCTCCAACTGGAAAACAGCTTTAGAGGTCACATGGGACACAATGCTTTTGTTACAATAGTCAGTTAAATGTCAAATATGATGTTCGCTTAAATTGTTCTGTATCCACACAATACTTGATGACACAGTAGATTGCTAAGGCATCAGGCTTGAAATCATATATGAAGCAATTCATTATCTTCAGGGCATTGCCAGATTAAGGAACACATGGGCCTGGGGCTGAAAATAATCAAGGATCTATTATGAGAAGTTGAGGAGCTGTGACCAGTGGTCTGTAGGTGCAGCCTATACATTTTGTGCTTTATATAATACAATTTAATACCTATGATTTATGGCCAACTGTGTCATAGGCATCATTTTGCTGTTATGTTGATGTTATGTTGTATGTGGAATCCTGTATTACCATCCTCCCCATTGTTAATCTACCCACGGTTCAGGGGGTTAATCGATACAGAGGACCACATTAGACATTTGAGTACTGGTATCTGCAGTCTATACGCTAATTTACAATTAATTAATGAGGTGCCTATTCATAAAACAGTGTAGAACTCCCCTTTTTCCAGATGGTTACAAGTTTATAAGGAACAATGGTAGGTGAATACTGGTTTGTAATAATTTAATGCTAGTTGATGCATTGATAGTGTGTGTGGGCGTAATTTTTATGTTAGTTTTTTTTCTAATTGCACTACTTGAATCAATAGAAATAACAAAAAATCCTAAATGATGTAAGGAACAGTTTGGAGTCTATTATTAAAAATAATTTATTTAAAAATTGTGTTTTGTTTAAAAATAAATGGTATAATGGACAATAACATAGAGACCCTTTACATTGGTACTACTGGGGAGGGAAAGTCGCCATTTAGTGTGTCCTATCTTATTAATTGCTACAGTCCCACATAGTCAAGGAGGACAAGGGTGTGGGGGGTCAGGAAGTGCCCTGACTTCTTTTAGTGTAAAGTTGGTAATATTTAGGAGTGGTGGAGCACTCTGTGTTTTTGAACACAACTGAGTGAAACCAGAACCTCCACTAGGGACTAATTGGATGGAGTTGGATCCAGCATCACTCAGTTCCTCACTCTTGCAGGAAATAATGGTAGAGCAGTGGTGTTGCCAGCACTGATTCATTCATTTCATGTGTGAATTTGATCCACAAATCTCAATTCCTTAATTGTCTTCATGATTACAGAGATCGCTAAAGATAATTATTCACAATTTATCTGTCATATGCATGGCACTCTAGCAGCTTATCTGCTCCGCTACTCTTTGCTAAAAGAGGCAAAGCTCCTGACACCAGCATAGGGTAGAGGCAAGCCCCCAATCAAAACAAGATCCGGGAAATAGGATAGAGATTTATTAGTAAGAATTATTTATTAGAAAAAAGAGTGTGGGGAGATTTAGGTTAAGGTGTTTGTCACATTTGGATGGAGAGAAGAACGATTAATTAAAAATTAATAGAATGAGGAGAATTTAAAAGGTATCCATTTAGATAAATAGGCACAATCTGAATTTAGAAATAACCAGTTAATTAAGTTAACAAACATTTCTGCTACAATAGTGCTCTCATTAACGTCGATGTGAATTTTACTGTCAAAACAAGTGAGAGATATTTTTATGGTTTAGCATCAATTTGCCATAACAATTAAAGGTTCAGTATTTTAGTTCTTCACGTAATTGATAGATCTGAAAAACTTCATTATAAATGATATAATGCAGCAAAACATCAAGTGCTATTAAAATGTAATTTTCCAACAAACCGTTAAGAAATCACTTTTGCAATGCAATTTCAGGACATGGTAATGGAAGTTTCAATTACTTCAAAATCTCTGCCTGCAATTTTAAGCTAGTGAAAGCACTGGTGCAACAGTGCTTCATTTAGTATATGTCACCGTTTATTTGAAGAATCGTATGGATGTACCGGTCCTGGGGGTCTATTTATCAAGCAGTGAAAAGCGTGGAGAAGTGGACCAGTGGAGAAGTTGCCCATATCAACCAATCAGCTCCTACCTATTATTTTATAGACTGTACTTAATAAATTCTACATCAAAGCTGATTGGTTGCTATGGGTAACTTTTCCACTGGTTCAATTCTCCACACTTTTCACTGCTTGATAAATAGACCCCCTGATTCAGAAGTGCACGCAGTATCATTGTTTGCACAGTTGAATCATTATTTGCTACTGCGAGTGCGTGAAAAGTCTTGAAAACCCTTACTGCACAAACATGAAGCAAAGTGTGTGATAGTGTATGCTCCCGAAGCTATTCAATACACCGCTCTGTTTGGGCGGGCTAAGGATTTCTTTTCACACCCCCCTCGGGATGCGAGGAGAAATCTGACCAAAGTGCCGAGTGTGCAGCTGTTTTTCTGCATAGCGCAGCACTAAAAGTCGCACGCCGGGCACTTTGGTCAGAGAATGCCGGTTACCGCGCCTTAACAAGAGTGTTAAGGCGCGATCACCGGCATTCTCCAACCACACAATGCACTGAATTGAATAGCTCTCGGAGCTCGCTCCAGGCGCTATTCAATTCACGTTGAATTGAATTCCCCCCATGGGTGGTCAGGGTACAGACTGGGGAGTGACCTAAAGTCTTCACAAAAAGCGTAGGTGCCATGGGTGTGTTATGCGAGTGTCATGGGCAGGACTGGTGCTAGGTCGTTCAGCGCCCCCCCTGAAAACTATAAATTTGCACCCTCCCTTCCATTTTTTATAAAGGGGCATGGTCTCACAATGAATGGGTGTGGCCACACAATAATACCCCCACTTCAAATTACGCCAGTAGCGCAATCATATTCACATTACATCACATAGTAGTGTTCCTTATACACAATATGAAACACAGTAGTGCCCCTTATTCACGTTACTCCACACAGTAGTGCCCCTTACACACATAATGCACAAAATATTAGTGCCCCTTCTACACGTAATGCAACAGTATTAAAGTCCTTTATACACATAATGCCAGAGTGGTAGTGCACCTTATACACATAATGCCCACAGTAGTGACCCTTATACACATAATGTCCACAGCAGTGCCCTTTATTCACATAATGCCACACAGTAGTGTCACGTTTACACAATGCCCACAGTATTAGTGCCTTTATACACATAATGCCCACAGTAATAGTGTCTCTTACACATAATGCTCACAGTAGTAGTGCCCCTTACACATAATGCCCACTGTAATAGTATCCCTTACACATAATGCTCACAGTAATAGTGTATCTTACACATAATGCCCACAGTAATAGTGTCTCTTACACATAATGCTCACAATAGTAGTGTCCATTACACATAATGCCCACAGTAATAGTGCCCCTTACACATAATGCCCACAGTAGTAGTGCCCCTTACACATAATGCCCACAGTAGTAGTGCCCCTTACACATAAGACCCATGGTAGTAGTGCCTCTTAGACATAATGCCACATGGATACACAGCACTGTACCTACCTGAACACCTGCTCCTGCGCCCGCTGCTGTCTGACAGCTCCTCATGCTTGGCACTATGGGAGAAATTACATCTTTCCTGACACATGCTACGGGGGCTGGAAGGCAGAGCTCAGGAGTCACCCGGCATCCGCTGGTAACAACATTTTCCCTACACTGACAGCCCGATAGGGGATTAAAGATAGGCATCGAAATCCCAATGCCTATCATTAGCCCCACTACAAAATACCAACACCTGGCATACTGAACGAAGGTAAGCCGGGTGTCTTAGCGTCTAGCCTCTGTGGGGGGGAGTGTTTGGTTTAGGGACCCCTGGGGGGACTTGGGGTAAGGCACCCCCTGGGAGGGTTAGGCACCATTAGGGGGTTTAGGGATAGGCACCCCCCGAAACACTTAGGTATAGGGTGTGGGGAGGGAAAGTTAGGTTTAGCCACTAACGAGAGGGGAGGTTAGGGTTAGGCACCACAAAGGGAGGGTTAGGGTTAAGGGGGGAGAGGGGAGGGTTAGGTTACTTACCAGCCCCAGTCGAGAATTAGGTCCGTCGGGGTTCCGCTGTCGGCATTTGATCCGGCGGCTATTCAGTCACCAGCATTAAATACTGATTCCTTGCAAAGGTGTGTACTCAGCTTAACTGAGGAGTACCACTGCATCTCAGAACATTTAGACTGTTGTCTTTACACTTCAATTGTTGTCTTGACGCTTCTACAGACATTCTACACATGACCAGGTGTTACCGCAGTGAGAGCTTGTCTGATTGGAATAGGTAACCAGTGTATTTATAAAGCCAAAATTGCACTCACTCATTGCATGTAATAAAGTTGTGTAATCTGGTTTTCATGCTGTAGTTGTATTATGAAATTCCTGCTTGTTACTTACCTTGCTTTCATTGATTATTATTATGTCTGCTCCTGCCATTGCTTGTATACTAATCATCCCTGTCTTGAACTCTGCTTGCGTATTATACATTCTTGTCTGCATTCTGCCCAGGCCAGGACTACCTGTGATAAAGCAGAAATGTATCTCACATATTTATGCACATGAAACAAATATTAAATTAACTTTGAGGATCGATTAACCATGTATAAGTGGATATTTATCATTAGTATTTCCTATCTAAAATATTAGTAATAAGTATTTTATAAAGCACCTAAAGTACTAAGGACCTGATTCAGCAAGGATCGCAACTGAGATTACGCATGCAATCAGCCGATTGTTGCATTCTGCGCATGCGTATGTATTGCAGTGTGCGTGTGCGAACCAGCCACTGTGATCGGGACTGCAGTGACTACGCAGACTCATCGCAGAGTGATTGACAGGAAGTACCATTTGGCGATTGTGACAGGGGGGTGGTCGGTGAAAAGCAGGAGTGCCAGTGCGTTTGACCGCCGTTGTAGGGGTGTGCATAAATTATCCACTGCGATGCCTTACGTAGCTTGGGCTTTCACGCTTAGAGGAATGATATCTGCTAGATGACACATACCCCACTTAGGGTATAGAAGGCAGTAGCTGAGGACTATGGCCCTCATTCAGAGGCGCTCGCAAGAAGCGAGCGCTCATTCTGAATGAGGGCGGCCGCTTGTAATTTTAAGTGCGGCCTCCTGGTCGCTAGCTAAGCTGTGGGTTACCACCCACAGCTTTAGCGACCGACCAGGTTGATGGTCGCGATGGTCAAGACCATCGCGACCATCGGGGCTTGCGACGAGACCCTAAGGGTGGGTCTCGGCAACCGCAAGCCCCAGGGAGCTTCCTGCTCTGATCGAGCAGGAAGCTCCCCACTGACATCACTGCTGATGTCAGTGCGGCCGCCCACAAAACGCCTCCGTTTGTGAAACCACCCCCACGCCATGCCTACAAAACGGGCCGAGCTGTCGATCAACATCGACAGCCGGCCCTTTTGTAGTGAGCTCCGGAGCGAGAGAATTTCTCTCTCTGTTTCCGGGGCTTGCGCACGCGCAGTGCAGCCTCTGCACGTGCGCAGGGCCTAAACATCGACCCGGTTGCGAGCGCTCAGCGCTTGCGACCGGGTCTGAATGAGGGCCTATATGTCTGGTGAAGTGAATGCAGTCGCATAATTAGAGACACCCAAACCCTGAATACTGTATGACTACAACAGCGAAACACTTTCGCTGTTCCAGCCCCACCCACATAGATAAAAGTTCATAGATCCCTCATTTCACTAAAACATATTAAAGTAAGTGGCATTGGAGCTTAGGATAACTACAAATTTGAAAGAAGTGTGTCCCAATTTATATTCTGCAAGAGACTGTGCAGAATCTCCAACAATCTGGTTTCTAGATTAGTTCTGAAAACATCGGATGGGGGAGGAAAGACAGTTTGCTGCGTACACCATGTGGTCTTAATCAGCTCTGCTCCTGCCTCCACATTTGCTTGTGAACTCACTGTCCTGGTCCGATCCTGGCTTGTTGTTCTGCTGATTTAGGAGATCGTGTTGTGTGGTAGTTACAAGAGTAACTGGCACCTTTATTATTAGGGCATTGTAGATCAGCATAACATTGTAAAACATTTAAAGTTATCAAAGAAGTACAAAATACCTCCATGACTCTCCAATTAATGTTTATAGTTACATCTTACACCAGCTCTTAATCATAGGTTCTCAATAATTAAAAATGCAATGACACAATAGAAAATACACAACTAAGTATAAAAATGTTTTAATAAGTTCACAAAGGTCATGCAATAAACTAATTATTTACACTCAAGCCACAATACCTATATATTTTTATGATCAATGGCAAAAAATTTTGCTTACTGGAAAAAAAAAATCTCTTGTAAATTTCAAGAACTATTTAGACTTCATTATGAGTTACTTTGGCACTTTTAATAATTTTGTTATATTGATATTTGTGAGCTTAAAAATACTATTGTACCTGACTTGTATGAAAGGTGTCACATTGATGTTGTTGCACTTAAAAAAACTCTACTCACCCTACTCAGTCAGAATGTGTTCTGCATGCAGAAGAAGCAGGCTGTCTATAAACCCATAATAAAAGAAATAGGGAATCGGTATGAAATACCGGTGGCTGAATAGCTGCCATTTCAAATACCAACAGCGGCATCCCGATAACTGAAGATCCCGAAAGGGGTGGTAAGTACACCATCCCTACCACTCTCCCCCCCAACCCTAACCTTCCCTTAGTGGTGCCTAACTCTAACCTCCGTCCCTAGTGCCTAACCTTAACCTCCCCCCGGTGATGCCTAACCCTAACCCCCCCTTCTCGCACCCTAAACCTATCCCTCCTGGGGGGGTGCCTAACCCTAACCCACCCGGTGATGCCTAACCCTCCCAACTCGTAGCTTAACCCTAACCGTCCCCAGGGGGTGCCTAATCCTAAATCCCACCAGGGGTGCCTAAACCTAACCCCCCCGTGGCTATCACTTAACCCTCCCGGCCCACCGGTAATCTGACTACATCCCAGAAATAGGATATCTTCAGTATATAGTTATATATTACTCAAAGAAATTATAAACATGTTAAATTGACTTACTGATATAAAGTGAACATCCCGCACCAAGTTACTAAGAGTAAATAATGCTTACATATGAGGAATGTATTCTTTAGTTTTCCCCTATAGAATAAAGTTTTATTCTATAGGTGCAATTCAGGTGCCACCCACTGATTCAAGAATATATGTACAATTGATGCAAAGGAAAAAGAGGAATCAGTCATAAATTGGGTGCACTTAATCCCTCATAACAAATAATAAAATGAAATCTTTATTGGGTATACTTTAAAAACACAGGCCTTCTAAATCAAAATAAATAGCCTTGAGAAGCTGACCTAAGCAAAATGCACATCGACGTTTGCTGTGCGCTGTCCGTATATTTGTAATTGAGAAAGCTGAATATGTCCTGGTCCTGGTGGAATCATATGATAGTGCGGAAATACCACCCGCTACATTTAAACAACTTACACACCGAGATATGATGTGCAGAGTGAAAAGACCACGGTGATATTAGATAGAGGAGACATACGGCACTGTGAGATTACCGATCGACGGTGCGTTGTCTAATCACTATAGAATAGGAATATTTTATTATTATTATCATTTATTTATATGGCGCCACAAGTGTTCCGCAGCACCTTACAAAGTACATAAACAAATTGTAGACAAGCGACTTACAGAACAATACAATACAGGACCAGGACATGGATAATATATATTTCTACATATATATTTCTACATTAGCGACCATAACACCCAAATAAGCAACAGAGCATAAGCAACCAACCAAGTGTTAGGTGCCCTAGTGGTGAGTAAGAAGTAGATGAAACTAAAGTAGGGAGAAGCACAAGAGGGTAGAGGGCCCTGCTCATAAGAACTTACATTCTAAAAGGGAAGGGAAGACAAACAGGTTTGACACAGATGGGGTAGATGGGGAGGAAGGAGCATGTAGCAGGGAGTTAGAATGATAGCTGGAAGGCTTTGATGAAGTAGTGGGTCTTGAGAGCCCATTTGAAGTATTGCAAAGAGGTGGAGAGTCTGATGGGGAGTGGGAGAGAGTTCCAGAGGTGGGGAGCAGTGCAGGCAAAATCTTGGAGGCAGGAGTGGGAGGAAGTAATCAGCTGGCATGAAAGGCGGCCTGCATTCATTGAACAAAGAGAGCGGAGAGGAGAGTGAAGGGAGATGAGATCAGAGATGTATATGGGAGAAGATTGGTTGAGGGCTTTGTAAGCGAGTGTGAGAACCTTAAATTGGGTTCTAAAAGGGAAGGGGAGCCAGTGGAGGGCTTATAGGAGAAGGGAGGCAGATGTAGAGCGTTTGGAGAGGAAGTTAAGCCGTGAAGCAGCATTAAGGATAGACTGGAGAGGAGAGAGATGGGATTTGGGGAGGCCAGATAGGAGGAGGTTACAGTAATCCAATCTGGAGATGACCAGTGAGTGTATGAGTAGCATCCTGGGTGAGATAGGTTCTGATCTTAGAAATATTTTTGAGATGCAAACGACAGGACTGAGAAAGATTCTGGATATGTGGTTTGAAGGAGAGGGATGAGTCCAGGATGAAAGCAAGACAGCGCACCTTGGGATTAGATGAGATAGCTATTCCATCAATTGATAAATAAATAGTGGGAATTGAGGTTATGTGGGAGGGTGGGAAGACAATCAGCTCTGTCTTAGACATATTAAGTTTAAGAAATCGCTGGGACATCCAGTAAGAGATAGCAGAGAGACAGTTGGAGATATGAGTGAGAAGAGAGGGGGAGAGATCAGGGGAGGAAAGGTAGATTTGAGTATCATCAGTATAGAGATGATAATGGAGGTCAAAAGAGCTGATGAATTCACCTAGAGAGGAAGTATAGAGGGAGAATAGGAGAGGTCAAAGTACAGAACCTTGGAGAACACCTACTGTAAGAGGCTGTGGGGGGGAAGAGGAGACATGTGAGGAAACTGAGAAAGATCGGTCAGAGAGGTAGGAGGACAGCCAGGAGAGGGCAGTGTCACGTAGACCAAGGGAGTGAAGGAATGCAGCAGGACAGGGTGGTCCACAGTGTCAAAAGCAGCAGAGAGATCAAGGAGAATGAGAAGAGAATAGTGGCCTTTGGATTTGGTAACAAGGAGGTCGTTGCTGACTTTCGTAAGGGCAGTTTCAGTGGAGTGGAGAGAATGGAAGCCGGACTGAAAATGGTCAAGGAGGGAGTGGGAGGAAAGAAAAGTGGTGCGGCGGTTGTAGACAATCCGCTCAAGGAGTTTGGAGGCAAAAGGGAGGAGAGAGATGGGTCGGTAGTTAGAAAGAAGGTTAGGATCAAGGGTAGATTTTTTAAGAATGGGGGAGACAAGGGCATGCTTGAATGCAGAAGGAACAGTAGCTGATGAGAGGGAGAGGTTAATGAGGTGGGCAAGATGGGAGCAGGCAGAAAGAGAGAGGAAGCAGAGGAGGCGGGAGGGGATAGGATCAAGGGGGGAGGTGGAAGGGGGGGAGGACCGGATGAGGTACATGACTTCCTCTCCAGATACAAGGGAGAAAGATGTCAGAGTTGGTAAAATTGATGGGGAGGGGTGATCTGGGAAAGGAGGAGATGCAGAGCTGGGGGACTGGTTGGATATGATGTCCTGATGTATGGAATCAATTTTAGATGTAAAGTAGCTAGAAAAGTCAAGGGCAGAGAGCAAGGAGGGGAGGGGAGGAGCAGGTGGGCAGAGGAGGGAATTGAAAGTGGTGAAGAGACGCTGGGGATTAGAGGACTGAGAGGAGATGAGGCTCTTGAAATATGACTTTTTAGAGAGGGAGAGAGCAGCATTATAGGATGAGAGCATAAATTTGAAATGGAGAAAATCTGCCTCAAAGCGTGATTGTCACGACCCTGTCTAGTTGTCACCTTTTTGCCTTGGGACTTACCCCTGTCAGCTCCCCCATGGATCTGTGTGTGTAATTTGCCTGGAGGATTTGCTGTGATTATTGCACCTGGCCTCTCCTCTGTCTGTGAGCACTGCTAGCCCTGATTGGAATCACAGGTGTGGTTCTGATTCTCAGAGCTGCAGAGATGAATACTTCCTCTGCATGTTGTGCCTTCCACCACTCAGAATGCTACTACCAGACCACCTGTCCGTATCCACCAATTGCTGCCAGACCCATGGTATATATATCCTCTCCTGATAGCATTCTGGGCCTGAACATCTCGTCTTCCCGCGGTGTATGATTCATACTGTTTCTGCATTCAAGTATATCCCTGAAACCTGCTACAGCAACCCCTGGTGCAATCCAGAAAACCTGTTTCAGCTGTACCTGGCAATCCAGTAAATCTGCTGGCAGCAGCCCCCGGTGCTTCCAGAAAACCTGTTACAGCGAAACCTGGCAATCCAGTAAGCCTGCTGACAGCAACCCCTGGTGCATCCCGAAAACCTGCTACAGTAATACCTGGCATCCAGACGTCCTGTTACAGCAATACCTGGCCTGTGCTCTGTTGCTAGTCCTACTCCTGGTTGGTCCCTGGCACTCTGTAACCTGCATCGTGTCACCCTGCCTTGCTTCCTGCTGTGGATCAACTCCTGCCCCTTTACCTACCTACTCCCTCCCTGAACCTAAAATTCCCAAACCTACCCATTCCTTCCTGAAACCTGTTATTCCCAATTATCCTATCCAGCCTGCACCTGAGTTCCAACCTTGTCACAGCATTTCCGGATCACCCTGTTTAACCCTCGTCTCAGCATTACCTGATTTCCCTTCAGCCATTGTCACGTTTTTCCAGTTCAGTCCACATTGTTCCAGTCCAGAGTCAAGTTCCAAGCTCATAAGTTCAGTCCACGTTGTTCCAGTCTAGAGCTACCCACGGCTAACCGGACGCTCCACGTAGCCACCCAGCTACCAGCGTCTACCCACGGCTATCCAGCCGCTCCACGTAGCTACCCAGCTACCAGCGTCTACCCACGGCTATCCAGCCACTCCACGCAGCCACCCAGCTACCAACGTCTACCCACGGCTTCCCAAGCCACAACAAGTAGCTTCCACGCTACCATCCGTCTGCAAGCCCATCTACTAGTAACCCGACCAGCTCAGTCAGCCTACCTGCCGTTCCCAGTCCGGTCCCTCCAAGTTCCTTCTGGTCACATTCCAACGTCTCAAGTTTCCAGTTCCAGTCACTCATCACCAAAGGCAGTTCTCACTGCTACCCACTTCTTATAATAAAAGAGCTTTTCATCTACATCATCTGTGGTTCCAGTCATGCCGGCCTCCGTTGAAACCCGATCACCACCTGAGACAGGTAACTCGCAGACACCAATTGTGACAGAATGTTCAGGCTCAATGATGGTGGCGGAGCAAGCACCTATTAAGGGACTAGATGCTTTCCGTAACCTGGTCACCCGCTTGGATTCACAGGAGGCCGTACAGCATCAAGTGCTACAGCTTTTGAAAATCCTGAATAACAGGCTAGATGTTACCCAAACCTTGCCTGAACCCCTAACTACCTTCCATCGACTGCTGGAACAGCTTCAGGCTCTACTCAGCAAAATTTTTCAGATCATTCCTGAATTTCTTAGAGCTGCCTCTGTCTTGACTAAAACCTCTGCCTTGGAATCCCTAAGAAACAAGGATTCTTCCGAACCAAGTAATGTCAGACATCGTAGTTACCCACACCCCAAGCTCTCTGTGGCCGAACGCCAGCGGCGCAAAGATTTACAGCTCTGTCTCTATTGTGGGAGTTCTGACCACTTCATTAAAGACTGTTTCCTTTGCAACTCCAGCAGTGGTTCCAAGTGTCAACGTCTCAGTGCCCGTTCCGGCCCCAGCCCGGATTCTGCCCGTTCCGGCCCCAGCCCGGATTCTGCCCGTTCCGGCCCCAGCCCAGATTCTGCCCATTCCGGCCCCAGCCCGGATTCTGCCCATTCCGGCCCCAGCCCGGATTCTGCCCATTCCGGTCCCAGCCTGGATTCTGCTTGTCCCAGTAGGGGACTCCAGTCAGCAGCCCCAGGAGGGGTCTCAAGTCTCGTACCCCAGGAGGGGGTTTCAAGTCTCGTACCCCAGAAGGGGATCTCAAGTCTGGCACCCCAGCAAGGGGTCTCAAGTCTCGTACCCCAGGAGGGGGCCTCAAGTCTCGTACCCCAGGAGGGGGTTTCAAGTCTTGCACCCCAGCAAGGGGTTTCTACTCCCATTCCCCAGAAGGGGATCTCAAGTCTCGTGCCCCAGGAAGGGGTTTCAAGTCTCGTGCCCCAGGAAGGGGTTTCAAGTCTCGCGCCCCAGGAGGGGGTCTCAAGTCTCGCGCTCCAGGAGGTCCAGAGTCAAGTTCCAAGCTCATAAGTTCAGTCCACATTGTTCCAGTCTAGAGCTACCCACAGCTAACCGGCCGCTCCACATAGCCACCCAGCTACCAGCGTCTACCCACGGCTATCCAGCCGCTCCACGTAGCTACCCAGCTATCAGCGTCTACCCACAGCTATCCAGCCGCTCCACGCAGCCACCCAGCTACCAACGTCTACCCACGGCTTCCCAAGCCACAACAAGTAGCTTCCACGCTACCATCCGTCTGCAAGCCCATCTACTAGTAACCCGACCAGCTCAGTCAGCCTACCTGTCGGTCCCAGTCCAGTCCCTCCAAGTTCCTTCTGGTCACATTCCAACGTCTCAAGTTTCCAGTTCCAGTCACTCATCACCAAAGGCAGTTCTCACTGCTACCCACTTCTTATAATAAAAGAGCTATTCACCTACATCATCTGTGGTTCCAGTCATGCCGGCCTCCGTTGAAACCCGATCACCACCTGAGACAGGTAACTCGCAGACACCAATTGTGACAGTGATCTTCTCCACTGTCGCTCGGCGGTTTGAGAACACTTTTGCAGATATCTGGTGCATTTGGAATGCCAGGGTTCAGGAGTAGATCTGCGAGTGTGAGTAGTGATCGCCGGAGCAACAGAGTCCATAGCAGAAGTAAGGGAGGTGTTATATAGGGAAGTGGCTTGTTCAGGGCAGGAGAGAGAGAGGATAGGGGAGAGAAGTGAGTCAAGCAGGGAAGAAAAGGAAACTGTGTCGATAGTGTCAATGTTACGCTTAGTAATGGTGGCTTTTGGAGGTAGAGGAAGGGAAGGAGAGAGGGACAGGTTAAAAGAGAGATGGTGATGGTCAGAAAGTGAGAATGGGGAATTGGATTGATCAGAAATATCTCATCGGTGAGTGAAGACCAGATCAAGCAAATGGCCACTCACATGGGAGGGTGAGGAGGTCCATTGGGAGAGACCAAGTGAAGATGTGAGGGTGAGGAGTTTGGAGGCAGAGGATTCTGTGGGGATATCAATTGGAATATTGAAGTCACCTAGGATAATGGAGGGAAGGTCTGAGGAGAGAAAGTGAGGGAGCGAGGAAGCAAAGTTGTCAAGGAACTTGAAGGGAGGGCCAGGGGGACAGTAAATGACAGCTACTCGGAGGAGTACTGGGTGGAAGAGGTGTATAGCATGGACTTCATATGTAGAGATTGTAAGGGATGGTTCAGAGGGAATGGGTTGGTATGAGTAACCAGGGGATAGAAAGACCCCAACACCACCCCCATGGCGACCACCAGGTCATGGGGTATGAGAAAAGGTGAGGCCCCCAGAGGAAAGAGCTGCAGGAGAAGTGGTGTCAGGGGGTAAAATCCAGGTTTCAGTAATGGCTAGGAGATTCAGGGAGTTGCAGATGAAAAGGTCATGGGTTGGGACCAGTTTATTACAGACTGACCTGGCAGTCCAGAGGGCACAGGAGAGAGGGACAAAGTTTGTTGGAGAGATTTGAATGAGATTATCAGGGTTGCTGTAGCGTAGAGGTGAGATTAATTTGGGGGACCGAGATGAATAGAGTGTAGCGATGGTGTGGACACCAGTGCTAGAAGGGGAGCCAGTAGAAGGTGGGCTGGAAGGGAGATTAATGATATGTGGATGGATGTGGGGTGAAGTGACATGGAGAGGGGGGTGGGAGGAGGGATTAGCAGTGAGGTAGAAGGACCCCGGTGGGGTATAAGAGATTGAAAGTGTATGCCGTTCCCAACAACGCCTTGATAAAGAACTCTGTAGACTTCATGATGAGATGGAGACACTCAAAGAAAGGCAAGAAGACCAAGAGAATCGTTCTCGCCGTAATAACTTACGTATCCGTAACATAGCAGAATCAGTCCTTTGCTCTTCTTTAGCATCATTTCTAAAAGATTTTTTTCAATACATGGTGCCAACTCTCACAGATGAAGACTGCCTATGTGACAGAGCCCACAGGGCACTCCGCCCAAAGCTCTCTCCTACTCAAACACCTAGGGACATCATTGTCCGTTTTCATTATTTCCGTTCAAAGGAACGGATCTTGACAGCTATCCGAGACTCTCCAGTGATTTCCTTCCAAGATATGCAGCTGCAAGTGTTTCAGTACCTGGCCCCCTAGACTATTCAAATCTGGCGAGACCTTCAGCCGGTTACTAAGATTCTGCGGCAGCATCAAATCCGTTATCGCTGGGCATTACCCTTTATGCTCCAGGTTTCAGCAAATAACTCTATGCATAATGTTATGACCCTTACTCAAGGTCAAGAATTATTAGCCAAGCTTAATCTCCTCCCGACGCCAACCTCTGTTCCGGTAACAACTACACTTTCTCCCAAACCACAACGTTCTCATCCTCCGTTGCCAGAGTGGACAAGGGTATCCCGTCACCATTCTAAGAACTCTGAACCAACCTGAACTGTGAGGTTACTATATGGTTGTTCAATTTTTTTGTGATAGGGTTTAATTCCCCTGCACAGTCCTCTCTTGTGTTTTTTGTTTTCTGGTTCTTTGCGACCATATGTTATTATTTTTATGTGTATTCAGGTTTATATGCGTTTTTTTCTCTTTCCCCTGCCCCCCCACCCTTGCCTGTCCCTCCCCTCTTTCCTTCTTTCCTTCTCTGTTTTTCCCAATTATTTTATTTTATTTTTTATTTTTTTTTCTCTATATTGACACAGGTTAATGATCCCTGCATTATAGGGATTTTTTGTTTGATTTGGTTATTGCTGACCTTATATGTAAGGGTCCAGGCAGCCCTGACTCTATTAGATGGTCCTTCCACTACCCCCATGCCCCCTTTAATATTTTTGATAAATGTTATGTTGACTGATTTTATTGCGGTCCTTGTTTGGGACCCAATTTAGCAGGGTTTTCACCCAAATGGGTTCTCTGTTTTTTTCTCTTCTTTTTGTTTTTTCTTCTGTGGCTCTTCTATGTTTTTCTCCCCCATCTTTTTTCTCTCTGTCCCCAAAGGTGGCTCTACTTGGGCCAAACTTTTGACTCATTATATCTATGTGTTATGTATTTCTTACATATATTTCCATGTCTCTTAAATTGATATCTATTTATGTAAATGGTCTTAATTCTCCTAAGAAACGCACTGTTTTCTTGGGGGCTTGCATGAGGGAGAAAGCCAATGTTGCATTCCTACAAGAGACGCATCTTACGGGCCTGCATTCCCAGCTTCTAGGTAGGTGGTTCGCCCAGACCTTCTTTGCTTCAGCGAATTGTAAAAAACGTGGGGTGGCCATTTTAATTCAGCGTAATATCCCCTTTGTCCATATAAAAACTGTGATGGACCCAGAGGGTCAATTTCTTATAGTGATTGGTACCCTCCATACTGAGATTTTCACCTTGGTATCAGTGTACGCTCCTAATCAAGAACAGCCTCAATTCTTTGATTCTCTGTTCAGGTGTATTAGCAGAGTGGCACAGGGCCACATTATTATGAGTGGAGATTTTAATACCATTATTGATCCCCTGTTAGATAGATCTAACCCACCTGCAAACCCCTCCGGGATGTCTCTTCCTAGAGCTTCTCGCACTTTCCTGGCTTCCCTTAAACATTATGGCCTTTGTGACTCCTGGCATCTTAAACATCCTCATGCCAAGGACTTTACTCATTTTTCAGCTCCACATCAACATTATTCCAGGATAGATATGATTCACATTCCCTCCTCTATTACATCTCTGGTTACGGAAGCCGGTATTACCCCCTTTACATGGACAGACCATGCGGGTGTTTATATTCTTTTAGATGTACATCGTTCTTGTCATGGGAAGCGTAATTGGTACCTTGATGATTCCCTTTTACAGCATCCCCCCGCTCTACTAGAAATAAAACTGGCTGTGACCCACTATTTGAGGAGAATGCCTCTCCTGATATTACTTCTAGTATCCTTTGGGAAACCCATTAGGCTACTATACGGGGTTTTCTCATTTCTAAAACCTCAGTGGTTAGGAAAGCGACTGCGTAGGAAATTCATCTCCTTGAGTCACAAATCTCCGTTCTATTAATTCAACATAAGACATCCCCTAGCGCCTCCGTGCTAACCCAAATTGAGAAACTATGAGGTCAGCTTAATGCCCTTCTGTCTCGCCACGCTGCGCTTATTTTGCAAAAACTCCGTCAATGCTTTTATGATAAAGCTGACAAAATTGATTCTTTATTAGCCAATAAATAGCGTCGCAGACAAGCATTAGGTGCGATAAACAATTTATACTCTCCGTCTTCTGGATCTCATACCTATGATCCTGAAGTTATGGCTGAGGAATTTCAGACCTTTTATAGTTCCCTTTATAATTTATCAGATTCTTCTTTTCCCACTGCTGCTGGAGCCGAGGGAGTGCATTCATATTTGTCCTCTCCCCCCCTGCCTAGTCTCTCAGAATCTCAATTATCCACTCATAATGATCGTATTTCAGACGAAAAGACAATAGCTGCTATTAGATCATTGCGTTCCTCTACTGCCACAGGCCCTGATGGGTTTACAGCCCAATACTACAAGTTGTTTGCAAAGGAAGTTGCCCCACATCTCATATCTTTAGTTAATGATATTTTGGAGGGCGCTTCTTTTGCTCCTGATATGACTCGGGCTGATATTGTGGTGATCCCTAAACCTGACCGTGATCCTACTCACTGTATTAACTATAGACCGATTTCATTATTAAACGTCGACCTGAAAATTTATGCTAAAATCTTAGTGACTCGGTTAGCTCCTTTGCTTTCTCATTTGATACATCCGGATCAGGTCGGGTTTATACCTGGACATCAGGCATCGGATAACACTAGAAGGGCCATTGATCTAATACATTCTATTCATAAAACAAAACTTCCTTCCCTAATTTTAGTTCTAGACGTGGAGAAGGCCTTCGATTGCATTTCCTGGCCCTTTGTATTCACTGTCCTAGACAAAATGGGCTTCTCGGGTAAATTTTTAGATGGTGTTTTGGCACTCTACCGTTTCCCCACGGCACGGGTTTTGGTTAATGGTGTTTACTCCTACAGTTTTGGGATCACGAACGGTACTCGGCAGGGTTGTCCCCTCTCTCCCTTAATATTTGCTCTCATTATGAAACCTCTGGTGGCAAGGATCCGTTGTAATAGAGCTATCTCGGGAATATCCACAGGCCCCTCTGAATATAAAATTGCATTATATGCCGACGATGTTTTAGTTTCTCTCACTGATCTAGCCCAATCCCTAACTTCACTCCTAGAGGAAATAAATTCATATTCTCAACACTTGGGTTATAAAATTAATGTTACCAAGACTGAAGTTCTCGATTTCTATATCCCAGCTACCCTAAAACAAACCCTAGAGGCCATGTTCCCTTGTACCTGGCATAAAAAAAAGATCAAATATCTTGGTGTCTTCTAAACTCATCACTATCATCAGCTGTTTCAGGCAAACTTTCCTCGCCTTCAAGATTGTATTAAGTCTGATTTGAATGACTGGTCCAATTATTTTATCTCTTGGATAGGCAGAATACTTTCGGTTAAGATGAGCGATCTCCCTCGGCTCTTGTATCTATTTCAGACCCTTCCAATTTACATTCCTCCCTACGTGTTCAAATTCCTTCAGTATCAAACTTCACATTTCATATGGAACCGGAAACGCCCGCAGATCAGACTAAAGCTGCTTCAGCGTCCCACCAGGGGAGGAGGGTTGGGCATTCCTGATTTTAAAAAATATTATTATGCTGCGCAGCTCTCTCATTGTGCTCAGTGGTGTAACTTTAAAGCAAGGAAGGTCTGGGTTGCTATCGAAGCCGAGGAGCTGGGACTGGCTACTGTATCCTCCCTCTTATGGCTACCTAAGATTCATCGCCCCCGGATAGTTTCTTCCCACCCTGTAATTTCCTTTTCTTTAGCAATTTGGGATTTAATCAATAGACGTTTTAAGTTAGCTCCAGGCCTGTCCCCTTTGATTCCATTACTTCACAACCCCATTTTCCCTCCAAGTTTATGCAAATCATCCTTTACTGCCTGGTTATCGGGTAATATCTACTATGTAAATGATATTACTACAGATACTACTTTTCCACCATTTTCTGAAATCCGGGATAGAGTAGCAATTCCATCCACAGAATTTTTTTCGTTCCTACAAATTAGACATTTCCACTCTAAAATTAGTCCGATCTTGATTAGCAGACCTGTGACTACTTTTGAGTCTATTTGTTGGGGACGACCCTCTACTAGGGGTCTTATTTCTACCATTTACTCCTTATTAAGGGAGGAAGTATGTCCCAATCGAGACTCTCATGAATTAGCGTGGGAACGAGATTTGGGGCACTCCATAGATGCTGAGGATTGGACGGAAGTTTGGGACAATCCCGCCGCCAGTTCTATTTGCATCAAAATTAAGGAAAACACTTACAAATTGCTATATCGTTGGTATTATGTGCCATCGCGGCTTCAAGTAGTGTGTCCCGATGCTTCTGATAGATGCTGGAGGGGTTGCGGTAGCGAGGGCACTTTTTTGCATATCTGGTGGACCTGCCCCAAACTAGTCAGTATATGGCAGGAGGTTGTCGATCTCCTCTCGCGCCTCTTTGAGACCATGATTCCATCTGATCGTCAGCATTTCCTACTTCCTGCCCTCCCTATCCCAATATCAGAATAAGTTATTCCAACACATAGTCTCAGCTATGACCTGCCAAATTGCAGCAGACTGGAAAAACACTAATCCTTCTCCTTTGCAGGCAATATTATCACGTATCTGGTATGCCTACAAGATGGAATACATGACTGCTTTATTATGCAATACTTCGAAATCATTTCATAAAACATGGTCCCCCTGGCTGACATACCAAAACATTTCCTCTCCATTTAACATTTAATTTTAATTTTCTTCTACTACACTTAGATTGAAAGAGTGTTTTACTTCCTAGAGTCCACCCACCCTTCTCTCCTCTTATTTTCCCCTGTTTTTCTTATGGTTTTCTTCTCTTTTTCACTCAGACGGTTTGCCACACCGTTGCCGCGAGATTTTTCTTGCTTCTATATCTTTTTCTTTTTATACTGAGAAAATGAATCACTATATTATTGTTCTGCAATGTTACAGTCCTTATTTTAAAAGCATATTCTATGCTGTAATTTATTTTTGAATGTTTGACTGTACTTTTTTATTGTGATTTGCTCAATAAAAAGAGTTTTTAAAAAAAGAGATTTAAAGTGGAGTCCGGGAGGAAGGTAAACAGAGGAGAGGAGATAAGGGGAAGAGGAAGTGGAGGAGACAAGGGGGAAAGGATAAAGGTGGAAGCAAGGGGCAGAACAAAAGATTAGGTAGACATTGAGTGAAGGTGGGAGTTGATGAAACCATTGTAATCGTAAGGATAATGTAGATAGGGGAAGAAAAAGTTGAAAGTAGGAATGAAGACAGAATGTAAGAGTGCAGAATTCCAGAAATACAAGTAAGAGTACAGTGTGGGAAAAATGTGTCAGTAAAACAAAAGTTTATTATTGAGTATAATAAAAGTGGAGATTTGGTGGGAGCAGAAATAAAATAATAAAATAGACAGTGGTTGGAGCTAGATGATATAAGACTTAAAAAAAAGCCAAGGTAAAGTACATTATTATAGAGGTAAACAGACATTAACACAGATAAGTATGCATTAGGATTATATGTAAAGCACAGAGCCGCACAAATAGTAGCAAGGGAGGCACCAGGTTTATGCAGCCAACAACGAGGGAGTTCAGTAATGAAAGTCCTGGTTATATAGTCACAGGATCTTGTAGTATGGAAAATGTAAACTCACAATTGTTCTTCCCACTTTGTCCAATTAATGGTTAGGTTGTTGTTTGCTTGTAGATCGGTGGGTTTTCTTCTGTTTCACTTCTGTTTAACACTGATATAACGCCAATAATCGATTTAAAATGTAATTGGCATTTTAAAATAGGGCACTTATGTGATAGGGCACTCCAGCCAAAGGATACATGGTATGCATGTGGTCTTGTATGAATATATGTGTCTAAATAAAGGCCACCCGTTAATTTGGCATAAAAGCATAGGCGGCACTGAAGGAGTACCAGCAGCAGTGTCTGCGGTGCACATTACCTGCATAACAACAATTGAGAATACGTCAGGAGTATACGTGCAAATCACACATGATGATGGTATAACCTGCACTCTGCTAAGTGTGACGTATAATCCAATATGTTTATAGTAATACTCAGTCTATGAGACAGGTAATATTGAAGGTATATCAGCCACTAATGCGGGGCAACACAGACCCGATCATATGCTGATACTAATTGCAACAAGTAATTATCCAATATACATCTGATTTGAAATATGTGGAAACCTCAAATTGCACAGACACTGTGCTAAGTGGTATATCATAATTAGTGACTGAATGAATTCTAAAATATTAAGTCCATATGATTATTGGACTATTCATGCCATAAGTATGCAATTTAATTATCCACAGCGGATTATGGCCAGTATTCAATTCGTTTTGCACCCGCAATACTTTTCCACCTGCCGCACTTTTCACCTACATCGCATGTTTTGGCCGCGGATACTTATCATGTGCGTCCCCACTATTTGCCGTATTCAATTCCAAAGGACGCGAAAACGCATCCAGGCTAATCTCAAACAGGCGAAAAGTGCTGTCAAAAATGGGGAAATCAACCTGACACCCCCCAAAAGATGCACTAACTTTGGGGATTAATATAGTCCCTGAATAGCCCTACTGAAGCAATTTGGGGTACTTAAGTGCTGTCAATTACTTCTAATTAGTGTCTTTGCACAAGTGGTGAAGAATAGCATTAAGCCAGTGGCGTATCTATAATGGGTGCAGTGTGTGTGGGGCACACGGGCCCCCGGGTCCAGGGGGGCCCCGCACCGCACACATTGCACACATATTATTTTAGACTTACCTGTCCGTGGTCCCACGTCGGGTGTCTGCACTGCTCAGAACACCGGAAATTGGCCGCCGCTGCCATTTTTCTGGTTTTCTGCACATGTGCAGTAGACTCCGGGCACTAGAGTGTGCCCGGAGTCTACTGCACATGTGGAGAATGCCAGAAAAATGGCTGCCAGGCCATTTTCCGGCGTTCTGCGCATGTGCAGTAGACTCCGGGCACACTCTAGTGCCCGGAGTCTACTAAGGCTCCAGTGGCTGGCTAGCCACGTCAGTCGGCTGTTGGCCACAGGGGAGAGAGGAGGGAGCCCCGCACGGAGAGTGCACATGGGCCCCCTCCTCTCTTAAGATGCCCCAGTTTTTTTGGTGACAATAAGTAGTCCTGTCAAATTTGGGGTACATGAAAATGGGTGCAAGCATGGTTTCAAGTTGCTAAAGTAAAGTTTTAAAAAACGCACCTGAAGCAACCACCTGAAATGAAAAAAAAAAACACCTCACCCATACCCGCAGACCCCCCAAAAGTCTATTTCGCTAGTTTTTAAGTTTGTATCCCAACTTTGTACTTTTTTGCCCCATATTCTGTGTTGTTTTGGGGTGTTCTAAACTTTTTTAAGGTTATTTTTGATGCAGTTATACTTTGGGGGGCTGTCCCAAGGGTGCTGAGTGGTTTCCCCATCTTTCCACCCCAAAATAGCGATTTTGCACTTTTTTTCACCACCTATACATAGGCGAAACTTTTCACCTATTACATTGCGTTGACTGTCCGTGGACGCAAAAGTGTTTGTGATTGAATACGGAGATAAGTTTCCGCCAGGCGAAATGACGTCATCCGCGATACTTTTTCACGGATTACGACTTGTCGCCGCTATTTGTAAGATTTGGCAACAATTGTATTACTACCTAAAGGGGCCTATCCACTAGGTGACCTGAAAGACTGAACGTCTAGCGTTCAGACCTTCAGGTCGCCGAGGTGCGGTGCCCGCACTGAACGGCGTTCACTGAACATCACTCAGTGCAGGAGTCCGACCTTCTATCTCTGAACATGCCGAATCTGACGAGCGTCGTCAGGTTGACGGGCATGTTCAGTAGATAATCTAGGTCGGCAAGGACCCAGCGTGCACGCGCATCGCTGGTCCTTACCGGCTATCCATTACACGACTTTGTGAACAATGTGACCTAAACCTTCTGATTTTGGTCGGATTGTTCACAAAGTCATGTAATGGATAGGCCCTTAACAGTGGATAATTTTGTAGATACTGTTTACACTATACTGTATGTAACAATATGACGTAGTAGAATCTCATGATAAGTAAACTGTGATATTAAAATATTTTTTCGTGATTACAACACATGTAAATCAGAGAACCGTATTATATGCTATAAATAAGGACAGCGCACAGTTTTGTTTTTAAACTTTATTCCTTTCACATTCATTTCATTCTTTATCACTCTATACCAGTGGTTCCCAAACTGTGTGCCGTGGCACCCTGGGATGCCTCGGGACACTTGCAGGGGTGCCTCAGGTTGGCGGTCCAGCACCAAATCAAATTATCTATGGTCAATGTGGACAAAAAGAAGCGCAAACCTGTCCACCACCACATAACTGAGCTTAAAGGTGCGTATCCACTTAGCGACATGACATCATTAGTGTTCAGTCGTTTGTTAGTTGCTCGTAAATTGGCCATGTAAATGTCGAAAACGACCAGGGAAGCGCGCGCGCTGGTCGTTCTTGACATCTATCATCTCCCAAACATGCTGGTCAACCTGATGACGCCGTCAGGTTGCCCATGTTCTGGGATAATTGATGAGCCTACACTGAACGACTGAATGTTCAGTGCAGGCACATCACAGACTGTGAAACGACTGCACGATTACAATGTCGTAATCGTGCTCTCGTTTCACAGTCTGTAAGTGGATACGCGCCTTAAGGATGACAGGTAAGCACAATTTACTTCACTATACTACATTTCTGAATTTCTCAATAACAATTTTTTGGCTTAGGGGTGCCATGAAAACAATGCTGATACTCTAGGGTGCCGTTATTCAATAAAGTTTGGGAACCACTGCTCTTTACCTTTGTAATATCTACTCATTTTAATTTTTTGCTCTATGTGACCCTATTTTAAGGGCATATGATAATGATATACAAATATTAAAAAAGAGAGAGCAATAAATAGCACCTTTATTTTGATTTGGAAGGCCTGTGGTTTTAAAGTATACACTCAGCAATATAGAAGAAGAAAGTAGGGCTATGGTGTGGGGCACTCTTGTAAGTGAATAATTGAATTAGTTTAATACATAACTTTTATTAGCAACAATAAAATATTTTTAAGAATGGATAATATAAATCCATCTTCAAAATCAGAAATCACTTGATATAATAAAATCTAAAGGCGAATTATGAATATATACACACAATAACTGGATATATTGGATGGTTGATTAACTTATATAGAAATATCTGTATTGATATTGTCTGGCTTAGTGCAAAAAACAATCCCAAGATATCTTTTGCTACAGCACCTGGTATTCCCTGGGAGTCACCTTCCAAGTACTAATCAGGCCAATTACAGTTTAGCTTCCAAGATCAGATGAGATTGGGCAATCAAGTAATGTATGGCTGTAGATAATATAGGAAAATTTGCACAATTACAGCACAGAACAATATAAATGTAGGACTAATTTGTATCAATAGTCCATTTGTTGGTTAGATATCCCAAGTTCAAAAAAAGAATGCACAAGCAGACTTAGTTTGTGTCACATATCAACAAAATATGTCAAAGTAGTGATAGCGAAGTAAAATATACCGTAGTTTATGCTAATACAGCCTCATTTGTGAATAAAGAGGCACAGCATATATATTCGACATTCATAATAAGCCACACAAAAAAAGACATACAAGATTGATTATACAAATTAATAAAGAATGAATGGTATTAACAATATCCTTCAGGCTAGGAGCATTAATTGTATATATCAAAGTAGGAATACATGTCAAAAATGACAAGAAATATTTGATATACCTAGCACAGAAGACACAGCATTCTCACACGTTGGTATTGAAAAAGGCACACCTGTTAATGGTTCAATTGGGTGAGTAAAAAGAGTCCCACTGAATACTGATGACTAATATGCAGGATATCACATTATAATTACCGCATATACAGATATGCAGATATATATGTCTCCATATGGAGCTGGACACAAAATAACAATGAGAGTTCTATTGACTCAAAAAATAAAAATAACCATGTCCAGAATGAGGCTGTATTAGCATAAACTACGGTATATTTTACTTCGCTATCACTACTTTGACATATTTTGTTGATATGTGACACAAACTAAGTCTGCTTGTGCATTCTTTTTTTGAACTTGGGATATCTAACCAACAAATGGACTATTGATACAAATTAGTCCTACATTTATATTGTTCTGTGCTGTAATTGTGCAAATTTTCCTATATTATCTACAGCCATACATTACTTGATTGCCCAATCTTGTCTGATCTTGGAAGCTAAACTGTAATTGGCCTGATTAGTACTTGGAAGGTGACTCCCAGGGAATACCAGGTGCTGTAGCAAAAGATATCTTGGGATTGTTTTTTGCACTAAGCCAGACAATATCAATACAGATATTTCTATATAAGTTAATCAACCATCCAATATATCCAGTTATTGTGTGTATATATTCATAATTCGCCTTTAGATTTTATTATATCAAGTGATTTCTGATTTTGAAGATGGATTTATATTATCCATTCTTAAAAATTCACTATATGGTACTTTATTTTATTGTTGCTAATAAAAGTTATGTATTAAACTAATTCAATTATTCACTTACAAGAGTGCCCCACACCATAGCCCTACTTTCTTCTATATTGCTGAGTGTGTACATAATGGGCTTTGGGAGCACCACCAACGATCATAAATTACGGATAATTATCTGCTAATGAGAAAAGGTTGGTTTATGATCTAATTTATTATTCTTTTGTTCTGTGCAGTATCCTTCCCTCTCCTTGTTTTAAAGTATACCCAATAAATGATTTATTTTATTATTTGTTATGAGGGATTGAGTGAACCCAATTTATGACTGATTCCTCTTTTTCCATTGCATCAATTGTACTTACTGTAATTAAACCAACAAAAATAAAGACATACTATACTGTTTGAAAAAACTATAACATGTTTATATTTACATCTTACACCAGCTCTTAATCCTAGGTTCCCAATATTTAAAAATGAAATGACACAATAGAGAATACACAACTAAGTATAAAAATGTATTAATATGTTCACAAAGGTCATCTGCAAGGTGCTGCCCAGTTTCTGAGCACTATAGAATGAATGTAATAAATCAATGTAAGTCTCCTTAGTAAAGGTATACGTGCACTTGTGATATTAGTTTGGATACAATGGTACTATGGAAAATACTGTATATTTAATGTGGGAAGTACATTAGTATTAGTAATAGGACATTCTAAAAAGAGAAATGTTTACCAAGCTATTCATACAGAACACTGAGACATGCCATTGTACTTAGCTAGAGTCCTCTGTTTTTCCAAGCCGTAAAGAAAAGATGTGTTAAAAATATGTATTGGTTTTGTTTGTTTTTTTAAATTAGATATAATTATAGTTATTGCTTTTGATTCCCTTGTTTTATGGACTAATCCAACAGTCGCCTTCCCAGTGTATTAGGAACCAGAGGCCAGAGTTACCAACCAATCAAAATATTTATATGGAGAACTGTCTAAAATTGTACTGATTTTTTTTTTTTTACTGACATATAAGCTATATAAAAATGTCACAAGAGCTGAATGGCAGGCAGCATCTACAGAAATAGGGGGCTCAGGAATTATAATTAAGGGGTCAAAACATCAGAAATCATCTCCCATTTATTAGTGTTACTTACAGTAACTTGATGCTTGCCTGTTACAAAAAAAGACTACTGAAATATATCATTACAATAAAGATGCAAAATAAACTTTTCTTAACAGAAAAAAATGAAATTTAGTTACATTTATTTATTTGCCATCCTAAATCACATTTTATTTTGTGGCTATTTATTCTTTAGGAACTGTCTTGTCTTCCAAAAATGTTTTGACTCTAGATTCACATTGATTGGACAATAAATCTCCGTGTGTTTTATATCATATTTAAAATATGTTTTGCTTAATTTCCCAATCTTTCTGAAATGATACTGTTTTATCCTGGGAGAATGTACTTTCATTAGTTAGTTATGTATAATTCAAGGACCTGGCTCACTGATCTACTTATTATTCCATTTTTGACCTTCAAAGTTAAAATATTTGACTATCACATATGAGAAGCATATTCAAACAGTCCTCTGTATGCATATGGGTAAAATCGAATAGTCACATCTGTGCACACATTTTAGTTGACGCAATATATTTTATTCGTTGTTACTGGCCTTTTGAAGGCAGGGATTGTATGCATTAATATGCATAAGAGCAGCTGACTCTACAATGTTCTCTCAAACTACAAAATTAGTAATAAGAAGCTGAATCTTTTTGAAGCAGAATATGAACTGAAATACCATGTTTCAAATAACATTTGTTTTTCATGTACAATGTATTAATTGCTCTTGGATGGAGAGCTGTTGGAATAAAACAAAAATAGACTATTCGTTTTTTAAATAAACTCTTTATTTAGAAGGTTTTATATTCAACAGTGTAATAGTTTTAAGTATCGTTAAACATGAAATAAATAAGATGGTAAAATCACTTGTTAGGACAAATAAAAACTAAATGTCATAAACAAAGCTATTAGCTAGAAATGTACATGGACGCCAGTATTTTGGATCTGGATTCATCTTCGTGTTATAGGGGCATATCCAATTACCTGCGGGACCTCTCCTGCGAGTAATTGAGGCTTGAAAGTCCCGCGGCGCGGGGTTAAGCTATTAAAAAAAATAGCTTTTTCCCCGCACCGTTAAATCTGCTGTCGCGCGCGGGAACACACTGTTGCCGCGAGCAACGCGGAAACAGTGTGTTATTGCCTCTAGTGCAAGGCCGATTAGGGCAGCTTCATGCAGATTTTACCTCGCATCTACATGAGGGGACTCGTGCGCGGTCTCGGGGACACACGCGAGCGTGCATTCCCTGATAATTGAATTCCGACAAGCGCGATGATTAGCCGCGGGGTAAACTCCGCAACTAATTGGATATGCCCCATAGTTTTGGTTTTGCAAAACCACCCTCGTGTTTTGGTTTTAGATCTGTATTTTAAAATAAAAAAATAAATAAATAAAAAAACAGCTAAAATCAAGTAATTTGGACATGTGTGGATGTTTTCACATGTAATCCAAAACCCGAGTTTGTTTTTTAAATCTGAGTTCCGAACTAACTGCATAACCAAACCGGGACTCGGTTCGACTTGGAACCCCATAGTAATTCTGAACTCTAACTCGGTTTGACTCGGATCCCCTAAATTTGGTTGTTGTCGGGTCTCTGGGAACCGGACCTGCACATCTCTACTATTAACACGTAAGTAAGTGATAGCAGACAATCGGTAGAATCTATTTTTAAGAAGGGGATGAAACTGTAGAGAGGTGTGTAGGGATAGGAAAGATAAAAGCGGGGGAGCAGTGAAAAGGAGGACAGGGGAAGTAAATGAAAATAGTTATCTCAACGTAAATCTCCAGTCTGTTAATGATGAATCATCAACATAGTGATCAAATTGATTAAAACTTTGAAGAGCAGTTCATGTTTGGGACAAGTGGCCCAAGGGTTCCATTCTTTGGACAATAGAAATAAGTGCGCTGTTGGGAATTGC
Organism: Taudactylus pleione; assembly: GCA_031769625.1. NCBI lineage: Eukaryota > Metazoa > Chordata > Amphibia > Anura > Myobatrachidae > Taudactylus > Taudactylus pleione. Next base: position 40,033,370 of record JAUIMM010000052.1, on the reverse strand, counting down.
TGTATATAAATATATAAAAAAATAGTAAATCTTTATTATATCATAATAGCCAGAATCAATATATTATAGACATAAGAAACCAGCCATAAGCTGTCACCTAAGAGCAATAAAATATAAACAATAATAATATCCTCAAAGAAACCTGTGGCCACAGGGTTAAAAAAAATGTAAGAATAAAATATGGTATAATGTATCGCATCAAACTCCAGGTGGCATGGTCATGGGAAATCACTGGGAATAGCAGTCTCTCATATAAAGCAGTCTATAGAAAGCACAATATGTCGTTAAAACTTCCCCCCACTCCTGCGGAGATGTAAATCATCTTGCATGGCTTAGAAGCCCTGCAGCACCACACAAAGTCAGTAACACCTTCATTTATGCACAAGTTTTACTCATACTTGCTGACTTTTTGCTTGTCCTCCCGGCAGTGGGTGCTGCAGCAGTCAATGAGACTCTATCTGACTCTCATTGGCTGCTGTTTAATACACGCATCGGCGCTACACTGGTGGCTAACTAGGGCGGGCCGGACCATGGCCGGCAGCGCCTCCCCGCGCCGCCGGTCCCACGGCACCCAGGGCACGCACCCTTCCCGACCACCTCTAGTTACGCCACTGGAGGGGACAACTTTCTTCTTTAGGTTGGAACAACTTTCGGTACTTGTGCACGTAAAGTACACAAGTACCATTTAAAACATTCATTGGGTTCTCTCTGCAATAAGTCTGTAAAGTACACAAGTACCCTTATAAGCAACAAAAAAAACTCCCCTAAAAATGTAATCATCTAATTTCAGTAATCATAACCTACCAAAGGTAATCTTGTTTGTGCACTATTCTGAAAAAAAAAATAATTCTATTTTGCAAGGAATGCCCAGAACAGCTCTTTTCCTATCCTGTGCAAATAATCTGCCACTCCACAAATGCTGATATCTAACTTCAGAATCTACAAAAATCATGGTGCACTTGCACTTGTGACAGATTCACAATGGTTCACAATTCTGCTTATATACACACACCGCAGTTGCTAATATCATCGGTGCTAATTAAATGTTTGCATTCACATTGTGAACACAGCCTGACATAAGGATGCCCACTTCCCCTTACTTACATCCATATACTAGGAAAACATAGCAAAACAGTCGGTAACATTGAGTAACATCGGACCCGTAAGCACACTTGCACAAGCCCTGACCTTACTCAGAAATTGCTAACATTCACGCACGCTACCAGTGCTATGGCTGCTTATGGCCACGTAATGGATAATTTATGCACGCCCCTGCAACGGCACTGAAACGCACTGGCACGCCTGCGTTCACCCGACCACCCCACTGTCACCACCCACAAACGGCACTTCCTGTCACTCACTCTGCTCTGGGTCTGCGTAGCCTCTGGATCGTGCACGTGTACTGCTCTGCATATGCATGCGCAGAACGTAACAATCGACCGTTTGCGTGCGTTTTTGAAACTGCGATCGAAGCTGAGTCAGGCCCAGTGGCTGTACATAGTGAGACCAATGCTGATTTTGCTCTGCCCACCAGCTGATTTGCACATTGTAAATGAACCTTTACAGTATTACAGGCTAATCACAATACTAAACATTATGACATTGATATTTAGGTACCATATAAACCCATTGAGTTTTGTTAACTAACTAACTAAGGGCCTGATTCAGAGCCGCTCGCTATTTGCGGTCGGTCGTTTTATAGAAAGGGGTGGCTATTCAAATGAACCGTTCGCATTTTGCGGTCTGTTCACGCCTCTAAGTCTGAACGAGCGAGTAAAACTTGCGGTTGTAATTTTGAAAAATACGCCCCCTTGCCGCTCGCACCATACGTCATGTCCGCTATTTATTAGATTAATCGAGTACATCGTACAGCGTATGAACTGCTCGCTATTCTTGTGGTTGGTTTTTTCAACCGCTATTTTGCGAGCAGTTCTGAGTTAAAAAAAAAACAAGTGACGTGGTCAATGACACTGCTGGATTAATTATGCACTCCCTTAAAACGCCCGTTTTGACCTTTAAGCACGCCTGCGTTCAGAATTCCACTCCCCGTTTTCAAGCACCTTCCCCTGTTACCACCCACATACGCCTCCTCCTGTCACTCGAACTAACGATTTTCGGCCGCACTGACTGGTTCGCGCATGCGTATTACAATCCGTATGCATGCGCAGTTGTGCGAACATCGGTCAGAACGAACGAGCGGCTCTGAATGAAGCCCTAACTACCTATCAAAGCATGTGTGTTGCTAAACTAAATAGTATACCTAAAATAAATGAAGTGTTCAAGATTATCTAAAGCTATCGTTCAAACTTTTGTCATATTCCTTTGGTGAAAGCCGACATGTTTAATGCCGTACAGTACAAGGGGATAGTGAAGTATTAGGAATAATTTCTTAATTGATGCTTTTAAGCCTTATATTACACTTAGGTAAAAAATCTGAGCAAGTTATTAAAAAAGTATGAAATGCAATGTAATAAAATGATGAATGAAATGTAAACCAATTTGTAATAAAAAATATATGAAATAATATATAACAAAAAGGCAAAAATAACAACAAAAATCTGCAAAACAATATGTTGAATTGTAATTGACCTGTATAATGATTTTGTGCAATGGAACAAAAAAAATAATTAATATGTTAGTTTACCTGCATAAAATTGTAATTGATTATTTTAGAAGTTAAACATTCTGTAGTCTTTAATACGTGTAACTTATTGATCATTGCATCATACACATAGATATAATATTTGTTTAGAGTGCATCATACAACATAATAAACAAACTGTGAATATGCTAATCTTATCTGAGATTTTCAATATTTATCTAAAGACATACAAGGTACTGCCACCCACACAAACATTACATTACAGGGCAGCACAGATGGTGTAATGGTTAGCATTACTGCCTCACAGCACTGAGGTTGTGGGTTTAATACCCACTATGGCCCTAACTGTGTGGAGTTTGTATATTCTCCCTGTACCTGCGTGGGTTTCCTCCGGGTGCTCCGGTTTCCTCCCACACTCCAAAAATATACTGGTAGGTTAATTGACTCCTAACAAAATTACCCCTAGTGTGTATGTGTGTGAGCATGTGGTAGGGAATATAGGCCCTCATTCAGAGCCGTACGCTCTGAGCAGAGCGCACGCTCTGCATGAGGGCCGGGCTCCATTTTCATGGAGCGTCCTCCTGGACGCTCGTATAGCTGTGGGTCACCACCCACAGGCTATACGAGCGTGCATTTTGATGGCCGCGATGGTCGTGACCATCGCGACCATCGAAATTGCGAGCCGGAGCCTGCGGTTGAGGTTTTCAACCGCAAGCTCCGGAGTGATTTTGGCTCTATCAGAGCCAAAATCACTCCCACTGACATCACTAGTGATGTCAGTGGGCCGGCTTCTGACGGGAGGCGTTCCCGTGGGAACGCCCCCGTCAGGGAGGCACGGCCCCGGCACGCCCACCAAAGGGGGCGTGCTGTCAATCAACATTGACAGCACGCCCCCTTTGATCGGACACAACGAGCGAAGGAAAGTCCTTCGCTCGTCGTGTCTGGCGCATGCGCACGACGGAGCTCCCTCCGTCGTGCGCATGCTCAGTGCAGACCATCGACCCACTTGCGAGCGGACAGCCGCTCGCGAGTGGGTCTGAATCAGGCCCATAGATTGTAAGCTCCGCTGGGGCAGGGACTGATGTGTATGGCCAAATATTCTCTGTAAAGCGCAGCGGAATATATGTGTGCGCTATATAAATAACTGGTAATAATAAAAAATAATAATTTATCAGCTGAAATACTTTGTACTGCTGTGCCCATTTTGATGATCTACGTGGCTACAACAATTAGAACATTTTGACAAAGCAAGAGATTAAATTTGTGTTGCAAGGTGCTCTTATCCTAGTCAAACCATAATTGCTGACATTCCTGTACATCTTTCCAGGAGCAGCAGGAGGGGACCTGCTCTCTCCTCTTCGGGGGATGGGGCCAGACGATAGACGTCATTAGACGATTTGCGCCATTTAGCCCAGCCCCTTCTCTACGGACACGAAAATTCCAGGTAAAATCTCCCAATTCTACCCACTTCACTAGGAAGTGGGCATGATGTGGGAGATATGCCTACTCTTCTGGGGGTGCAGGGCGTTACCCGAAAAATCATGAGCCTCTCGTGATTCCCGGGAGAGTAGACATGTATGAGTCAAACCCACCTTAATAAGACTTTTCACTTCCTAAAAAGGAATAGTCCTTTACTGTAAATTCAAATAAACACATACCGTAGTTAAGAGGTTGCACTATGACAGATGCTGAGTCTCATAGAATGGTCTTTTATCTCATAACAGCATTCCCAGCCCTAGACCTGTATACTCCAATGCTGAACCCTATTATTTTACAAGACTCTGAGATGTGTAAACTAAAAGGAGGGCAATGCGAATAATTTTTATTTTAATTCATGCAAAAAGACGTGACCAGTAATTATGTATTTAAAAGGGTATTCTTGCCATATGAGCTTGTTAAGTCACACCAGCAGTAGTTTGAAAGTGGCTATGAGTAAGGGTAGAAGTAAATTATGGATTTTATAATATATATGAAAATTTTAAATGTTCTGCTTAGTTGTCCTTTGACATAATTTATATTAACTTCAAAAAGTAAAACAATATCTAATTTGATGTGATTATTTCATCTAGTTACAATGAAATATGTTTAAATGAAAAGATGCACATCGCAATATAGATGGATGCCCTTCTGGGATGTAGTTAAGTTACTGTCTTCCAGAATGCTGGCTGCCAGAATCCCAATGTGGAAAGACCTTTTTGGGATTAAAGATAGGCGTCTAAATCCCTACGCCTATCTTTTGCCCGATGCCGAAATCCCGACAGCCGCCATGCCGAACGAAGGTAAGTGGGGTATGTTAGGCGTTAAGGGGGCGGGTTAGGTTTAAGGACCCACAGAGAAGATTAGGGTTAGCCACCCCCTGAGGTGGGTTAGGCTATGGGAATGGGGGTTATGGTTAGGCACCACCGGGGGGAGGTTAGGGTTAGGTACCCCCTCGGGAGGGTTAGGTTTAAGGTGACAGGAAGAGGGGGTTAGGGGTAGGCAACACTGGGGGGAGGTTAGGTTTAGGCACCACCAGGGGGAGGTTAGGGTTAGGCACCACTAAGGGAGGGTTAGGGGGGGACAGGGGAGGGTTAGGGTACTTACCAGCCCCAGTCGGGATGTAGAGCGTTTGGCTTCCGGCATCTGTATTTCATCCGGCAGCTAATCAGCCACCGGCATTACATACCGATTCTGCCTTTCTTTATATTTTGCAGTAATACATATCTTCTAAACCCATCTTGTGTCTTCCTGCATGAGGGGCCTAGTCATCATCACTAAATGGCACGATACACATGCGGAAATGGTCTTTGCATATTTTATGAAACGGGCCAGTTATCATCAGGGTTCCGATAGGACCACCTGATATTCAGCAAACTCTGAAAATGCAAAGTTTTCAGAGTTTGCCTGTGAGAACAAATCCCTTGTTTTTGGAGCCACGTTCATTCTATTGGAAGGAGTTTCCGGGGGTAAGGAAATGGAGCTTTGCGCATACGTGACCTTAGGTCACACATGTGCAGAATCCCGCTTCGGGGAGCTAAGTAATGCTGCTACTTCTGTAGCAGTGTTATTAATCCTGGGGACAGCTGCTTTTTGGAGCAGCTGTTCCTGCACTGGAGCAATGCTGAATTACTCCAGTGATAGGTATCCCCTGCGGCAATGTGGATATTTAATCATTGGGGGCCGTCCAATCCCTAAGTCAATATAGTATAATATACAGTATTCCACAACCATTGCTGTACAGATATAAATTACTAAAATTCAAATTACTGTACTGTTACAACAGTCCTGAATGTTGTACATACATCGTCTCAACATTTGCTATTTTTTATTTGACATTATTACTCTGGAAATTCTGTAGCACTGTTATTTTCTTGACATGTTTCTGTAAATAAGGATTAGCAAACACCTCTTATTAACAGCCTTCTTATCTACTCATTGTTCCATGTGACTTTTTTTTATTATTTTCCATCGCACATGTCAGCCAAAATCAACTAATCTTATTTATTTTTCTTGTAAAATCCTGAGTCATTTGGCTGCCCTCATTTCCACCTTCTTAAGCACAGATGTATTCCATATTGTGTTAGAATAAACAGCCTACAATAAATACAATCACAACTCTGCTTTTACTTAAGCAGGTTCAACACAATGTAAGTATTGTTGTTTATATTTGTATTATTATTATTATTATTATTATTTTCATTATTGTTGTGTTGAGCATACATCTGATGCAGCTGTTCTTGAGCCATAGTTACAAGATTCACCAATTTCCCTTATTTTTTATCTAAAACAGCCAGTTGACTGGAACTGGCTAAAATATCCATTTACATATAAATAAATGTGGTTCTCCAACTCAGCAGGGAGGCCAGGAAATCCTTTGTCAATACTCCCACCGTAGAATGAAGGATACTGTGTGTTTACCATGCGTTTTTGCATAGCATGGTGTGGAGTTTAAATTGTATTTATATATTACCAAATAATAGATTCCATGAGGCAAGATGGATGCTGAGACACACTACATATGTAGACATTCACACAAATATATAAAACAGAGAGAGAGATTGTATTTGATGACATAACATTTGTTTAATAAATTGTTTTATATCATATGTAAAAATTATTATTGAAGACCGATTATTAATGTAAATGCATTATATCTTAAACTGCTGTGAAATGAATATCATGAAGTTAGAATAAGAAAATAATTATATGATTATATGCTTGGTTTAATAAAGTGTTATTAATTATAAATGTATTTTAATAAAATGATCATTAGTACATTTGCTTCAACTTTATATAAATAACCCCTCAGTGTTATAACATATATCACACTCTTTATAATCACTTTGATACTTGAGTACCATTTCTTAATCAGTGCCCTCACATTCCATTGGAGCCAATCATCCTGACCCAGCTGCATTTCTTTGATGTCTAAGGATGTGGGTCCTCAATACAGTCTATATAAATTAGATGCAGTCTAATCAAATGAACAATTTAATGGAAGGTTCAAAACAAGGCTATAAAAGGAAAATGAAACGAGGACCAAAATTAAAATTCACACAATCATAATGTATTTCCACAAAATATATCTGAAGGTACCAAACTCCAAAATTCATATAATCAGATCCTCTGTATAATGACAATAATGGTAATTTATGACAAAAGCATAAATGATGTTTTGTAACATAAAATACTCTCGGGTCTATTTACTAAGCTTTGTTAGGAGATAAAGTGAACGGTGATAAGGTACCAGCTCCTAACTTCCATGTCACAGGCTGTTTGAAAAATGACAGTTAGGAGCTGATTGGGCTGATTGGCTGGTACCTTATCACCGTTCACTTTATCTCCTAACAAAGCTTAGTAAATAGACCCCTCTATGTTTTACAGGACAATGTGTGGATTTATGGGCCAAGTTTGTGGCATCTGTAGAACTGCAAAATTTTGCACCATCTAGGGAGTTTGGCTGATTGAGGGTCTTTCTAGGTGAGAGTTCCTACTTTTGCAGTAACACTGAGATTTTCTTTCAGATAATATGGAATCTCTGCTTTGAAGTTGAGTGCACTATCTTTCTCTTCACACAAAATAACTTGATTTGTCCACCACCTCGGTGTTATATACATTCAATGAGATACATTTGGCAAATTCCTGCTGCACTTTTGTGGGAAAAAAACACTTATCTTGTAGCACTAATGTGATGGTAAGTTGAACTTATAAAAGAATGTTTCACTCTTTCCACCAATGGTGTTTCTCAGATACATCTGAAAACTTACAAAGCTAATCTCAGATTTGCCAGGAACAATTATCAAGGACCAATAATGTCATTCACCTGGAAATGCACTTGTAAGATACATTCACTTCCACAAATAAATTATTAGTGAATGATGTAGTATAGAAGTATCCTCCAGGCAAAGGCATTACTTTGGGTATATCTGTTCATCTACTGAGAGACATTGATCACTTACCTGGGGTAAAGGACAACCTCTGTGCAAAGTAACAACCAAAAACCCAGTTCCTGTGGTGGGAATTTACATCATTACTAGTACACCTAATAATATGGGTGTTAGTCAACAGTATAAGTATAACAAATATCTGAGAATTCAATGTGGTCATTAGTGACTAATTTTCCCTTTATATAACGTTGATTAGTTTAATTCAAGTTTAATTATTGACAGCAAACATAATTTTTTGTATGTGTTACAACAATATGGAAGTTACCAAATCATACTTTTTCAGTGAGTCAATATTTATTATTGGAGCCAGCATATATTTTTCTTATGACTTATAAGTAATAATTTGTAAATCCATAAATGTAGCCATAGACCTCTATACTGTTAAGATGATTATAAAAAGCTGAAGATGCATGAAATCACCCAGTCGACAGGCAGAATACAGCATTGCACTGTCAGTTGTTACAGCAAAAGTGCGTAAGAGCCAAACAGAAAATACATCTGTTATTGTGTAAACCTATCAAACTCTTGCTGATTTGAAATCAGTCTCAGTCTTCATGGAGTCTCTGAAACAGATGTGAGCTATTTCCCATCAAAATGCAATTTTCAGTATTTAATACCCAGCTCTCACTAGCTTGAGAGCAGAAGGTTCTAATAAAGATGAAACAAAAACACTACATTATATTAATATGCTAAACACTGTGGGGATCATTTAGAGTTGGACATATGCCATTTTTTTGTGTAAGGAATGCATTTCAGTACCACGCATGTGCACAAACAATGCATGTTTATGCAAAAATGATAAATAAAAATATATATTTTTGCCTATGACTTCATCTCCTTTAACCTGTAGAGGTGGAATGGGAGTGGTCATATGGAGAGTAAGGGTATATTCACCTAAGTGCAACGTAATTGGCTGATGATGTATATGCAGATGTCTTGCAGGTACTGAAGTGTTGGTTTTGACACCCACATTTCCATTACATCTTTTGTGTCAGCTAAGCTTGTTATTATTTCTAACTGCTAATATTTTATGACTATAATTTTAATAACCTGTTACAGTGGGATATTTAAACTGGAACTGTACAGTGAACATAGAACCAGGTTGGAAAAGAGTAATGGTCAATCAGATCAAATTCACTCCACACACTATTCTTAGGCAACCATATTCCTCTTCATCAATACTGAATGCAGCAATGATTAGGTCAGGGCAGTAGCACTAGCCTCCAAGGGAACATAGTTAAAGAAATGCACAAAGTAGAAACTGTAAAAAAGAGTACATAGAGCCTGATTCAGAGATTTCTGCAAAGCCAATATTAATGCAGATCGAGTGATTGTTTGCAATTGTGCATGTGCGAAAGCCGCACTGTGCATGTGCAGCGATTGCATTGCAAATACATTAGTACAGAGGCAGTCAGTGTTTGGGGGAAGTAATGGGAAGGGGGGGATAAGAAAAACGCAGACGTGTCGGACCGTTTAAACGCCGTTTCATTGGCATGCATAAATTAGCCATTGTGATTTCCTTCACAGCATGAGAGCTCTCTGCGTGTCAGGAGAGCTGCAGTGTTTGTGACTGGTCAGACATAACTTACATGCTGAGTGCCTGCCTGATGTACGTAAATGTTATTTCTGTGTACTCTGTTGCATGTCGTCAGACAGATATGAGAAGGCAGCAGTGGGCATCCCTATGCTCGGCTGTGCTTTGGAAGGCATTAGCATATTTTAGCAACTGCGTTCCATGAGAAAATGCAGTTGTAATTGTACTAGCATAAATCTCGGAATCAGGCCCATAGATTGCAACAACTGCAAAATTTGAAAAGACTACACAGCCACAAAATGGGCAATTTCAAAACAACTGAAACAGGGAAACCAATGATACAAAATAAATAGCATGTAAAACCTATGAGTGTTATATGCACAGTTACATGCCCATCTAATTGGAGCTTAGTGCTCAACATCTCTGCACTGAGTGCCAATTTAATGTCATAGAACTAGATCACCATTTATCTCATAGATGGACAAAGGATAGAGGTTTGTGTAACAAAAACCAGGTTTCTGTCCCGGTCTTTTCTCTTAGTTTGCATAGTACAAGGAACCTGTTGAAACATCATTGGCTACATCAGATCACATGTTGCTGAAGCTCTCAGTTACTGAGAGGCTGGTGTTGTGTTGCTCTTGGTTCATCCCCGTAGGTATGCACAGATGCCATTAGAGGGGGTGCAGCTTCTGCCCTTCCCCCTACGCCATGTCATGGACTACAACAGGGACATACACTACTCACCTTTGCAGGCAGGTGAGTCCAGATGAGTAGTGTAGAGGGAGGGTGGCGGCGTAGTCCATGACCTGGCTATGGGAGAAGTGCTGATCACCACTTCTTTTTTTTTACCAAAGATCAATGAATTTCTAAGCAGATGCTGCTGTCTCCAGGCTAGGGTGACATGTAGCCAACACAAAGTAACCATACAATGTACCCTCTTGGTGTCTGCAGCAGAATAGATGTTATCAGGCATTGAATGTGCCAACTGAAAGAAGCATACAAAGGTGGCAGCCATTGCAAACTTGCCATTTAATGGACAATGCATTTCCTTCGAATCGGGAACATCAATGGTTGCCAACAATTGCTTTCCAATAGTTATCCACACTCCTAGCACTATTGCTATTTTCTGTTTTCTACAGCGATGCCTACACCAGCTAATGCATGGTTGAACTCGATACTGTAGATTTATACATACAATGAGCAAGCTTGCCAAAATAAACTCATCATGACTATAAAGGTTAAGAGCCCCACCATGATGTAACTGCAGTATGACAAGGACACCGTTATATTTGAATAGACAGTGTGTTCTCATTAAGGGCTCTATTTATTAACATTATTTTTTACTAAAATAAAGTGAAAAAGGGTGTTTTCGCACCCTTTTCACATTATTTTAGTATCACCTATAGTTACTAAAAGGCAATTGGAGTAGAATTCGTAAAATTCTACTCCAACCCCTAAGTATCACTTATGTTTAGTAATCAGATCGCATTTCCCATAATTGTAATGGGAAATGTGATCCGACCAAAGTTACTAAAAATAAATTGTAAAAAAATACCGGGGAAAGCTCTGTGATAATAACGCCACCTGGAGGTGGCATTATCCAGGGTCTCCCCCGGTTACTGGGCTCCTACTCTGCTCTAAAAGGCAGAGCAGATCCCAGAACCGGTCCCAGTGATCAGCTGTGTGGTCTAAACAGACCACACGCTGATACACGGCAAAAAAAAAAAATAGTAAAAAAAAAATTTACTTACCTGACTCTATGGACCGGGGCTCCAGTGATGACTCCCCTCCGGTCAGCTGGTCTCCATGCTGCACTGTGGCCCGGTCATCAGGTGATCGGGTCCCAGTGCAGTATGGGATATCAGCTGACCGGAGGCATGGAAGATATCACCGGAGCACCGATGACTGCAGGTAAGTGCTATTAAGGGAGGGGGGGTCGCAGGGGGGGTCGTGGGGAAGTCCGCAATCACAGGGGTGGGGCTTAGTGTCAGGGGCAAAGCTTAGCGCCGGGGGGGAGCAGCGGCGGCCAGTCGGCGCATGCTCGGGGCACTAGTCACGGTATTTTTTTGAGTGCACTAGAGTGCGGATGGGATACGCAGGGAAAGAGCTTTGTCGCAAGCTCTGTCCCTGCAAGGGATTTGTAGTAAATCCCTGTGATATTGCCTGAATTCGCAATGCGAATTCAGGCCCTGATTCAGAGCCGGACGCTCTGACAGAGCGATCGCTCTGAATCAGGGCCGTCCTTCTTAATTTTTAGAGCGGCCTCCTGGCCGCTCGTATAGCTGTGGGTGACCACACACAGCTATAGCGAGCGGCCAGGAAGATGGTCGCGATGGTCAAGATCATCGCGACCATCGGGCTTGCGAGGAGACTCTTGTGGTAGGGTCTCATTGCCGCAAGCCCTAGAGTGCTTTCAGCTCAAACAGAGCCGAAAGCACTCCCACTGACATCACAAGTGACATCACTTGTGATGTCAGTGGGGCCGGCCCCAGACGGTAGGCATTCCCATGGGAACGCCTCCGTCTGGGCAGCTACGCCTCCGGCACGCCCACCAAAGGGAGCGTGCTGTCACTCAACATCGCATGCACACTGGGCCACCATCTACTCACTTGCGAGCGCTCAGCGATCGCAAGCTGGTCTGAATCAGGCCCTCAGTCGGTGATATCACACTACAATCTGCATTACAAATGCGGATTGAATTAAATAGAGCCCTTAGTAATGAAAAAGCCTAATAATTTAGCTGAGATCTATTTACTTTACAATGTATTACAAAGAAATATTAATGCATAGTGTATTTATAATACCTTAGTGCATAATCTGTGTCATAAAGCATCTGTTGGAAACATAATCCAGCCAAAATATCTTGTTTAGATATTTATTATTTTTTTAATTCATTCCTTGTTTGTCAAGCAAATTAAGCGAGCACCAGCTGGTAACTGAGCATTTAAATGACCCATAATAAACAAAAACACGAAGTAAAAATAATCGTATACCAGAATGTATGTGGTAACTGGAAACTAACACCCTGTGTGATCCCCACATTACACATCAACATGCTGCTAAGAGCAGTGAGGATGTCATAATGATGCCACATATTGTTGTTTAGTGTTGTTCTCTCATTACTGCTTTATAATGGCACAAACAGAGCATGATAGAGAGGGGCAAAGAGTTAGACAGAGATATGGCTGTGTAATAGTGTGAGACTCTGATTCTTATCTATTAATACGAATAGTATGGAAATAATTGAAATGAACGAATCCAGCAGTTAATGTAATTCCTTTTATTATGTCAGAGGCAGAAAAGGGTAGACAAAGAAATTCAGGTAATATACATATATACTAAACAGATGGCTGGAGAATCCATTTTTTTAATTCACCTGTGGTTTTAAGGTACAGGTGTTATTATGATTATTATTATTATTATTATTATTATTATTATTATTATTATATTTTTTAAGGTAAAGTGAATAAAAAGTAATTAACAATTGGAATGTAAGCAGCTGGAGTCCTGAATTAAACTAAACTGGTACTTGGGTTGAGGAAATCATGTTTAGAATCTGGGATTTTTAAACAATACACTCACTTAATTGATGACTTTCTTTGTTACCATACAAATGTTCCCATTGCCTCCACATGTGAATTTTCATAGTGGATAAAAAAAAAAACATTCTCAGATTTAGGATGTGCTTCATTATAACAATTGCCAATTGGCTGGAATGATATAAAAACAGATATTTTGTTATATTTTGTGGGGAATTTGACATTAAAGCAGACACATTCATTAATTTATCACTAATATACGTTTTGTGCTGTATTATGCAGAAACTATTTTCCAATTCTTGTGATTCTATCTGTATTGACGACTCCCAGCTTTCAGACAGACAAAGGCTGACCATGATTGACAGCTCTAGCGTCCAAAGAACACAGGCTCACATTCACATAGGCACATGGCTAGAGACAGTTTTCTATGTGTGTCTGTAGTGTATGGTGATTGTGCACTACTGCATTTTTTTTTTTCTTTATAAAACCAGAGCTGGGTGACTGAGTCTGAACAGCCGATTATCACAAGTATTGTGGTGCCTGGGCCAGTCAGCTAGTAGTGTCAGATGCTTCTTGCAATCACCACAGTTTCCAGGTTGCCTATCCAGACCTGCATTCTAGAGTAATTGCAATATATATTAGACTGTATTTAAACTCCATTTGTAACTTGACCATGCTCAATGATTGATTTCAGCAAATCAAACTAGGGGAAAATATATTTTTTACAGCCGAAAAACCATACTTGACAACTTTTGGAAAAGCATTTCAGGGAGATTGTGAAAGCAGCACCTATGAGTGCGGTGGTAAAGTGGACATGTACTGCTACATCTGAGAGGCGTGCCAAAAAATTTATTTTCTTCCAAATGCAAATGATCCCCAAAGCAGTTAGTAAGATCTAATTGTTGATTAAAACACACTGATACTTTTCTGGGCTTGCTCATGTATTGTATTTTATATATAGTTCCATAAAAGAGAAACCTTATATGAAAATGCATGGAGGGACATGGCACTGATTGTAACATTTTAATGTATATATCTCTGATTTATTTTTTCCCAAGTATATAAGAGCTGCATAATGGGGATAAGGTGCAATCAGGGAGATTGCTAGACTCTTCAGGGAGTCAGGGAGATTGTTACTATTTCAGGGAGTCTCCATGACAATCAGGCAGAGATGGCAAGTATGCCATAAAGTGTCTCTGGAATTGAAGAGATGTTTATATTATGCCAAATAACATGGATTGGCATACGACTGATTGAATTACTTGTTCCTGGCATAGAAAGTTAAATAGGGCATACTTGTGTATTCATGTGTTTGAAGTTACTACAAAACCTGAGTCTAAAACAGAATTGTGTTTGAAGTTATTACAGAACCCGAGTCTAAAAATAGAATTTCTGGAATGCTTAATTCCATCTTTAGTATGCATTCATAAGGCTAAAATATAACACTGAGTGGAATCTGAGGAGTAGTGCAGAGAGTAAAGCTCAGTCTGATGGCTGCTATAGAAAACAGAGCTCTTTCTTGTACAGTAAGTGCCACTCAAATAGGCACCTTGATGCTTTTCTATGGGGGGAAGCAGTGTGTGCTATAATTAACAATTAATGTTCAACTAATAGCTAATTAAAAAAAAAAAACCTGAACAATATTTGTTATGTGTGCCTTTAAATGTATATATGTAAATTTATGGAATATTTTTTTTCCCCAACATCTTATAATATTAATTTGGTTACATAAATGAAAATGAAGATGGGTGAGTGATGGTAACCACTCCTGTTGAGGCAGAATTTCTTGTGGCCAATGCAGGAACCTCTCCCTCATTCTGGTAATTGTGTTTGCTATATGGTAACCTGGAAAAATACAAATCCCTCTTATTTGCCAACCTAAATAATTTGTAAATCTGATCTCATATGACTAGTACACATTGTTTACACCAAATTGCTGATGAACATCACCAACTACTGTACACTCTGAGAATAGCTCTGCTTGTATGGTACCAACTCAACTATACAGCGGCAGCAGCTGACCCCGGCCCAGGTAAGTTGTACTCACCCCCTTCCCCTCTCAGGACCCCTGTATTGGTGTATCAATTAACATTATGGGGCTGATTCTAAGTTGGATGCAGTCATGGCCATCCTTGCTTCTTCTACTGCAGTCGTGTCTGTGATTTTATGCCAATATATATATATATATATATATATATATATATATATATATAATGCCCTTTCCTGGTGTATATCCATGTGTCAGAATGTGCAAGGACTGAGACGCATGCTGTCAGCATTCAGATGCACCATCGGTCACACTGTCAAAATTTCCACAAGCCCTATGGCAGCTTTCACCATCTGAGTATGGCCTTCTACAGTATGTGAGCGGTTGAGCTTCTCCGTATGCAACCACATTCAGCATCACGCATGTGACACTCCTATAATAGGCAACATCTCCGAGCATCTTTTTAGCCACCCCTTTGTTACCTCCCAGCCACCGTCCAGGAACTCCACATTTCTGCTGTTGTGCATCTAACACTGATCTTTGACACGGTATGGACAAAATCGTGATGCATGCGCGGTGCAACTCTGACGAAAACATCGCTCCACTGCATCCAACATCTCAGCTGCACCCAACTTAGAATCAGGTGTTATGTCCTCTATTAAACCCAAAGCACACAAACAACCATGATTAAAATGATATGTCTATGTATAGCATAGGAATATGAGTAAATGACCCTATTGCTCTATGGTGGTGATGTAAGAAAATCTCGCTTTTTTTTATACTTTCAGTGCTGGTAGATTTCTTAGATGTATACCCAGTATTGAATGCTTAGATGTGCAAATTCCAATGTACTGTATTATGATCCTTATTTAATAAGCCAAACTTATTTAATTTCAATGTAAAGGGCAGTTTCCTAAGTAGCAATAAACACAGTGATAAAAGTATTTATGTTACAGTGAAATAGGTCAACTTCTGATTTCTGTGTTATGCCTATTAATATAAATAAAAATCTTAACATTGTAATTGTACAAATTAAAATATGACAGTAGGTGTGAAAGGCATGTTGAAAAGATCTAATGGAACTGTGAGGAAAGTCTGATTGGTATTTGGGGAGCTCTGATGGAAATGTGGGAGAGATCTGATGGGAAGGAGATCTGAAGTGCATCTGGGGCAGGTAAGGAGGTCTGAGTCAAAGGCATGCAGGTGTGGGTTTGGCGTACATGTGTGTTATGTGGGCTTGTGGTGTTCTGAGTGAATGTGGGTGTATTTTGCAGCATGGAGGGTATCTAATGGCATGTGAGGCTATTTTGGAGTAAGTGGTATGTTTGAGGCATATGGTGGCATCTACTTTCAAATGAGTGGCATGTGGGAACATACTGAGATGAGTGATGTGAAAGTGCCAAGATCATTTTGTTCTATTCAATTGTTCTAAATCATGCTGCACACGCATAACTCTAATAGACATGTATTTTACCTCTTATTCTAGCATATGCGTTGATTACCTCCACGAATAAGGAAATGTATATACTAGGCCCTTTTATCAAGTACCCATCCTTTCGCTACAATTGTGTTATATACAATTCCATAAAAAAAAAACAATTGTTTGAGTGCCAAATAAATTATATTATAATTCTAATATGCTGCTTAAATCAGTTTATATGATTAGAGCTTCCTACTAAATCCAATTGGTAAAGCAGAGCCTGTCAGCAAATATTCTTCTAAACCTTTGACATGTTTAAATAAAAAAAAATCTGTTTAATATGCTACAATTGCATTTCTTGGAATGGTATTACTATACACATACATATTCTGGGAAGAGTTTTTCTGTAACTGTGATTCTACTGTATTTGAGTGATGCTGTAATTTATTTTATTTTGGAGAGAATAAAAATACATCTGTGAGATGTGGCTATGCTCTTAAAGAGAAGGGCAAGCTTATAGATTCTTAAAAATGTCTTGATCAGAGCCCTATAGCTGCACATTGTTTGGGGTTTAAACACTAATTGTGACCTCTACACCTATCATAACTTAGTGGCTGCTTGTATCTTGTAGTTGATATATGTATATATAGGAATAAACAATTACTTCAAAAAGATGATTTGTGGATTTTCCAATTATGGCCCGCATTCAATTTGAGGCGAAAAGTCCAGACTTTTCGCCTGCTGGACTTTTCGCCTCCTTCATCTGTTTTCCAGATGGAAAAGTATCGCGCACGTGCCTGCTATTCCCATTCTCAATTTCAAAGTAGGCGAAATTGGGAACAGGCGAAACTCGGATCCAAGGAAAAAAATGGGAATTTTTGGGAAATAATTCTAGGATCCCCATAAAGATGTCCAGATATGGGGGATCACTTTGGGTACCCCCATTTCTGCCTGCAGATGAAAGTTGGGTTTTTAAATAGCCAAGGTAGGTGCATAAATGCGGCTTGGAAGAAGGTGATGCCGAAGAGCATTTAGAAGTTTTTTTGGGGAAAAATAACTATGCCCATCAAAGTTGGGGTACTTGAAAATGGGTGCAAGCATATTTTTAAGTCCCTTAAATGATTTTTAAAAATTTAGCAAAAATGCACCTGCCTCTACTACTGCAATGAAGAAAACACCTGCCGCATATAAGGGAACCCCTCTGGACTCCATTCTACTAATTTAGAAGTGTGTTGCCTATTTATTTATTTTTTTAAATCCCAATATTAAAATTCATTTTTTGGGGTGTCCCTATTATTTTTTTTTTACTTTTTTTTAACAGATTATTTTTAGTGACCATTCCCAGGGGTGCAGGCTATTTTTTTTTAAGCCTGCACCCCTAAACCCCAATTCTGTACACTATCTCAGTCATGCTAAAAATATTCCGTATTTCGGAATATTTGGATATGGGAGACTCAACCTGTACTACTAATTCATTACATATTTTGCAACTGGAGTTTTTTAATGTTTAACTATTTAGAAAGTCCATGCATGAAATCCATAGTGAGAAAGTTCTGCATAATCAACAGCATGTTGATACTACGTGCTGGCTACATTTTGCTATAATAATCTAGAAATGTGATCTATTAGGATGTGCTGAAAAAAATCATCAGTATTTTTATGTACCCACATGAATTTTTTGGAAATAATTCCCTTGCTGCTTCTGTAACTCTGGAGACTTACAGTATGCCTGAGGATGCTCAATATACATTTTAACCTGCTATACTGTACAGATGTACAGTAGGGCTTATGTAATAGGTTGTAGGAACTAGTTTTGCCTTTAAAATGATTACCTCCATAAAACTACGGGAAGGAATGCAGGAGTTCCCGCAACGTCTGCAAGTTACAACCTATTACATAAGTACCATAATGTTCATGTGTGGCAAGATGGGGTCTCAGGAACTTAAATTAAGGATTTAGCCAGCTGGACACTCATTCTTGTACAAACTGTTATTAACATTGCTACTTTTAACAATATAGGCATTTTATGTCCATTGTACAATTCTTACATTTTGACTAGAGATGTGCGATACCGGATTTCTGAAATCCGAACACACCTGAATTTAGGGGTTCCGAGTAGAACTGGGTCAAGGTTCAGATTCACTTTTGTAATCTAGTTCGAACCGAGACCCGGTTCGGATCTGTTGCCGATTCGGAATCAAACTCGATTTTTATTGATATTTAATTGATTTTTATTGATTTTTATCTAAATCCAAAACCAAAACTAAAACTCTTGAGGGTGGTTTTGCAAAGCCAAAACCAAGATGGGACCAGTCACCACAGGGCCTATAAGTGAGGTTAGTATTGGGGGATGTCCATGGGCAGCCCTTGGTAAGTGAGAACATGAGAGGGATTAAAAAGTGCAGACAATAGGCAGATGACCTCTCTCCTGGACAGTGGAATTACAGCTCTAGCTAAACTAATAGCAGGGCAATGAAAGTTTGTCCACAAGAGAATTGTGATGCCTCCACAGACTTTGGTATTAGGTGTATCTGCCAAACTTCTATGACTAGTATCTGGAGTGAGATTTGGGTTTCAATTAGAAATGAGCAGTTTGGTTTTGCTGAAAATCCAACACACCCGAACTTTGGGGTTCCAAGTAGCACGGACTCCTGACTAGAAATTTAAAACCCTGATTGTGCGTATTTTAGATTGCATTTAAGTTCCTCCCTTGTTGTTATAAGTGTTGTGAGGTGGTCATAATTGTCTGGAAATTACTGCAAATAAATATTATTGATGTCATAAATACTATAGGAACAAAAAGAGGTCCAACTTACATGATGTTAGCTGGTTTTATCAATTTAAAAAGAAATCCAAAGCCAAAACCGAACCAAAACACTTGAGGATGGTTTTGCGAAAACCAAAACATTTGAGGGTTATTTTGACAAAAGTGAAACCAAAACATGGGGTTCCGTACATATCTCTAGTTTAAATAGACTAGGATGTTTTGGGCAAGAGGCGCATGCCCATCCCTATAAAAGGAGACAGGACTCCAGGCAGCAGACCTACATGTGGAGGGAGCAGAGAGAGTGTGGAACTTTCACGGGAGCTCCCTTGCCGTCGTGATCACGATTTGGAGTTAAAAATGTCCAATCTGACTAAAGATCTATCTTGCAGCCAATGCATTGTATCCCAGATTGGCTTATCTGCCCTACAGCACGGCAGATCAGAAGATGCGATGTACGACGAGCAGGGACGCGCATCGGCATCGTGCTCGTGAGTATAAACTCACGATTTGTACTTTTTTTACCCGATTCGTCGTCACGATTCGTAGAAAACGGCCAAATCGTTTAAAATGTCGCTATGTGTGTGGGCACCTTAAGAGGAGGACATCAGATCTACAACTACAAAAAGAGTTCCTGTATAAGGTATCTGGAAATCTCAACCATTATATCTACAGGCCCATATGTAGATATGATCTGGCAATCGTCCATCTCATTACCTGTATTTCTATTTCTTCTGTTTGAATATTGGATTTCATCATTATTTATTTTACTAAGTTATATATAAAAACTATAAATAGTGTGTACTATCTGTACCTACTAGCTGCACCATGTTTTTATATGAGTTTTGTTTTTTCATGCTATGAAGCATATCATTCTGATATTGCATGATTGACATGAAAAAGTTGACAGTTCAAAAAGTTGAAACCATTAAGGGAAGTATTTTTCTGATATTCTCTGTGTACACACAGTATATGTTTAGCGCACCTGGTAGATCTATTGTTTCTCTGTTGTTCCAAATGTTGGTTATTGGGGTGTAACCTCAATCTATAATGTGCTGCTCTAGATTGATTTGTGCTAGGGTATACTTCAGGTGTCTATATTTTGCAAATGCCTAAACTGGTTTCCGTGTCCTTCAAATGCCAATATAAATCACCCGTATTTACCTAGAAAGCTTCCAGCAACAAAATATATTCATACATACATCTCATACAGTATCTGATCTCAAAATATTCTGTCCTGGGCCTCACCTTGCCTATAGTTAACCACCTATCACTCACAGCCTCAAGGCTTCTCCCTTGCTGCTACCCACCTATAGAATGCTGGGCCATGCATCAGACTCTACCACTGCTTTTGCATTTTTCACTTGAAAACTGATCTCTTTAACAGAGTTACTCCCACTTATAATTCATACTAATGCACTAATCGAAAGTCACGTATGTAAAATTGTAGCTTCCTCAGAAAATGTGATGAATACTTATGCAAGCAGCATTTTTCATTAATTAAACAGAAAAATAATGAATTATGAATTTGAAATGTTACCTTTAAGGTTCCCTGAATGGGACAATCTTTGTAAGTGTAATGATTAATACAGACATCTGTTGACTTTTTAGGGGATTGAATCTGTTCTCAAGCCACTGTTTAAATACACATTTATATACATATACTGTTGTAACCTTGCACACAGGGCCTTATGCAGGTTGGATCGCAAGACTGCGTTTGCATGTATCCTGGCGATGTTTGCAATGCGCGCATGCGTATAAGATGCAGTGCGCCTGTGCGAACTAATCACTGCTATTGGGTAAGGATTCACAGTGAGTGCGCAAACCCTTCCGATATTGAGTGACAGGAAGTGCCGTTTGTGGATGGTGACGGGGGGTGGTCGGCCTAACGCAGACGCGTCTGTTCGTTGGGTCGCCATTACAAGGGCATGCATAATTAAGCCCCTGTGGCGGCATACGCAGCCTGAGCTGTAGATACTGGGCCTGATTCAGAGCCGGACGCTCTGACCAGAGCGCTCGCTCTGAATCAGGGCCCTCGTACCTGAAAATGGAGCGGTCTCTTGGATGCTCGCATAGCTGTGGGTGACCACCCACAGCTATAGCGAGCGTCCATGATGATGGTCGCGATGGTCAAGACCATCGCGACCATCGGGCTTACGGCGAGACCCTGCGGTAGGGTCTCGCTGCCGCAAGCGCAGGAGTGATTTTGGCTCTATCAGAGCCAAAATCACTCCCACTGACATCACTAGTGATGTCAGTGGGGCTGGACCCAGACGGTAGGCGTTCCCATGGGAACGCCTCCGTCTGGCAGCCACGCCCCCGGCACACCCACCAAAGGGGGCGTGCTGTCAGTCACCATCGACAGCGCGCCCCCTTTGGTGCGAGACCTGGAGCGACAGCTTGGCTGTCGCTGTCCAGGTCTCGCGCATGCGCACGACGGAGCTCCCTCCGTCGTGCGCATGTGCATTGGGGTAACATCGACCCGCTTGCGAGCGTCCTGCGCTCGCGAGCGGGTCTGAATGAGACCCACAGTACCAACAGGAAGTCATGGTCAACCACAACTGTGCGCATGGGGCCGATGTTACTCGATATTACCAATGTTTCCGCACTTTCCGAAGGCATTGCGGATGTAAGTATAGGGAAGTGGGCAGCTTGCTCATATAGTGGGCGGCATTGTATAGTACCGTGATCGCATTTATTTGCATAAATTCACTGCGGCCAGGTGCGTGCGAACGCAGTCCATCGATCCGTGCTGAATAAGGCCCACAGTTCAGAACATGGGCTACTTATGAAACCAATATTACATTTTAGAGGTGTATTCTCCTAATTGGAAAAATAAGCAGTGCCACCTTGGGATCTGCAGAGTAGTGAAGACATTGACCCCATCTATACTTACATTCCTCACATCCTCAAACAGCCCATGGAAAGATACAACATGTAAAGTATAGTCCTGTAACAAGAAAGTTAAGCTCTGCTATAAGATTGGCCACACGCAATACTGACATTTATATTTGGCAATTAGACCTATAGTTGTGTTTTGCAGCCTTTAAAACATGTATTGTATAATAAACACTGATGATTCAATAGAAATTGGCTTTTTTTACTACTATTGTAGGCATCTTAGTAAATCTGTTTAAAGACGACTGCTAACAGACTTTGGGCCTGATTCAGCTTGGGAATAGAGTGAGAATTAGCACTTAACTGTGAACCTGGATAAACCATATTGCAATGCAAGGGGTATAAATACATAATTTATTTTTGCATGTAGGGTAAATACTGGCTGCTTTTGCATGCAGCCCACAAATACTGCACAGCTTTATTATTACTCTACAATTTAGTTGTCAGTTTGGAAAAACTCCTCCCAAATCTAAATCTCTCTGCACATTTTAAATCTGCCCCACCTACAGTGCAGCATGGTTTCACCAAGATGATCAGTTAAGGGAATACATACGTTATACCGCCGGCCGCATGGCCGGTGGTTCAAACCCCTGCAGCGCCAGCCCGACGTGGATGGAAATTCCGATCGTCTACAAGGTGAGTATCAACTAACCTAATCTACCCCCTATGAAAAGATAGCCAGGGGCTGCGCTCAACCTTTAAACTAAATGAA
This sequence comes from Taudactylus pleione, assembly GCA_031769625.1. Taxonomy (NCBI): domain Eukaryota; kingdom Metazoa; phylum Chordata; class Amphibia; order Anura; family Myobatrachidae; genus Taudactylus; species Taudactylus pleione. Next base: position 40,010,488 of record JAUIMM010000052.1, on the reverse strand, counting down.
AGTATGTCGATAGAATCGTGGAAAATGAATATTTTAATATTGTCAAAAAGTTCTGATTGTTAACATACTATTTTATATTTGACTAGAGACCAATGTCCTGTTAAGTCAGCATACATATAAATGAACCGATTAGTATCAAATTATAATGTCCAGTAAATAACGATATACTAGAAACTGATGTATAGAACACTTCAAGGTAAAGGATGATTGAAAGAGTCACATGTGCCGTATTACCACCTGTATTATCCTGTTGATGGTTTGTGGAGAAACTTGTGTGGAAATAGTGTCTGAAAAAGATCTAACGGCGTCCCGCTAGTCTTAATGCACAGTACCTTTTATCTGTCCGTATGCACGTTGCCCGGGAGGATTCTTCTTCTGGTCCGGGGACATCCAGCTGGAGCCGACAGCGGGGATCTCTCTGTGGTACGGCGCACTGTGCCTCACACTCACGGACACTGTCCCTGCAACCAGGGTCAGGGTCGTGGGCGCGCCCAGAGTGCGCCAGCAAACGAAGGGGACGTGACAGCGGTCCTGACTCCGATGAGCCAGGGGCCGTGGACGTGAACCCTGTCAGAGGATACTCACCCGGAGGGGCTCCGCTTCCTGTCCTTTCTTCTTGTCCTGATGGTGGGGTGCTTGCGGTGGTCTCTTCTTCTTGGCGGTGAATATGTGGTCTGGTGTTTCGGCGGTGGATATATGCAGGCAGTCTGGCAATGCAATACTTGTGTTCTGGAAGTGTCCATCTCCAACGTGTTTCGACCTTCGCAGTCTTCTTCTGGGAGCATATAGTGTTGATCTACCCCCTAACCCTAACCCTCCCTTAGGGGTGCCTAGCCCTAACCTCCCCCCCTTGTGCCTAAATCTAACCCCCCTTTCCCCGCCGCCTAAAACTAAGTCCCCCGGGGTGGTACCTAACCCGAAGTTCCCCCGGGGGTGCCTAACCCTAACCCTCCCTCCCCCTAGCCTAAACCTAACCTCCGGGGGGGTGCCTAACCCTAAGAGTCCCCCCGGAACCCTAAACCTAACCCTCCCCCCCTTCGATCGGGATGCCAGGCGCTGGTCTCCCGGCAGAGGTTAATTAACCCTCGCCGGGATTCTGTAGTGGAGATGCCAGCAGTCGGCATAGCGACCGCCGGCATCATAAATGCATCCCCAGTTAAGTGCTAAATCTCACTCTATTTCCAATGCTGAATCAGGCCCTTTGTTTCCAGTCATCATTTATTTAAACTAACAGACCCCAGTGTAAACAAGAAGTGATCTGGTCACATGTGTGCTAGATTTCCCCCAAATAGGCTACTCCCATGTAAAAGAAGTAAAACATATGAGATGCAAAATATTGAAATTGTTTACATTGTATATAAATAGAGTAATTATATATAATATTCTAGCAGTTCTGAATAAAGAGATCACCTTTGTAACAAAGTTAAACTCATTTATAAAAATACACACATACAAAGAAAAAGGTTGAAGCACAATCCATTGTATACTGTAGCAATATCTGATAGTCCAAATACACTCAAAGAACCCAGTTAAAGACAGACATTAAAAAACACTAAGGGCTCTATTTACTACAATCCGCATATTGAATGCGGATTGTAGTGTGATATTACCGAGTGAATTCGCATTGCGAATTCAGGCAATATCACAGGGATTTACTATAAATCCCTTGCAGGGACAGAGCTTGCGATAAAGCTCTGTCCCTGCGGATCCCATCCACACTCTAGTCGCGGTATTTTCGGAAAAAATACCGCGACTAAGAGCCCGCGCATGTGCTGACCGACCTCCGCTACTACCCCCCCACCGATGCTAAGCCCTGCCCCCGGCGCTAAGCCCCGCCCCCCGCGATCGCGGACCCCCGCGACCCCCCCTCCCTTCATTAGACTTACCTGCATCCTCCTGGCCTCCGGTGATCTTCTCCGGGCTTCCCGATCAGGTGATCTCCCATACTGCACTGGGGCCCGATCACCTGATGACTGGGCCCCAGTGCACTGTGGGAGACCAGCTGACCGGAGTGGAGCCATCACCGGAGGCCCGATCACCGGTCCCTGGAGTCAGGTAAGTAAAAAAAAAAATGTTTAATTTTTTTTTCATTTTTTTTACAGCAATCAGCTTGCGGTCTGCTTAGACCACATAGCTGATTACTGGTACCGGCTCCCGCCTCTGCTCTCCCCGTTAGAGCAGAGTGGGAGCCCGGTAACCAGGGGAGACCCTGGATAACGCCACCTCCAGGTGGCGTTATTATCACAGGGCTTCCCCCGGTATTTTTTTACAATTTATTTTTAGTAACTGTGGTCGGATCACATTTCCCATTACAATTATGGGAAATGCGATCTGCTTTACTAAAAATAAGTGATACTAGGGGTTGGAGTAGAATTTTACTAATTCTACTCCAATTGCCCTGTAATAACTACAGGTGAAACTAAAATAATGTGAAAAGGGTGTGAAAACAACCTTTTTCACTTTATTTTAGTAAAAATAATGTTAATAAATAGAGCCCTTTAAGCGCAATGATAGACAGGCAGGAGAGACACTTACAGAAAAAGATAAATTCCACTATATATGTATAATATGTATAGATATTAATTTACTAAACAGCTGTTCTGCCATTAATTGCAAACAACTGGACATTGTCAGCATCAGTTTTGAGTGTCAATTGAAAACTTCCATCGATGCCCATTGATTGTTGGAGTCTAAAATCCCCATTGGTTTCCTTTCTTAAAATGGAAGCTGCCCTAAGTGTTCGGACCAAAAACTGACAGACACTTTCTGGTGCATTTCTCTTGGATTTAACATACCACATGCTATGCATGCCATCACAGATGCTTTATAAAACGCCTCAAACCATCTAGCTACTCCAAAAGGGTGTAGTGAGTTTCAGGGCCGCCGAGAGTAGGCCGGGGCCTGAATACTGAAGGGCATGTTGAAACCCAGGAAAGCGCAGAAAGTGGAGCAGGAGTCAGGGAAGTACATTTCTCAAATGATGAAATGTGCCCCTGACCTCAGCTATTGTCCCTAACTACAATGTCACCCTGGGTAGTTAGGCACCCAAGACACTTGTCAGGTACAAATGCCAAATCTGGTATTCAGATGTACAGGCTGAGAATGCTGTTAGCCATTTTCAGCACTCTGAGGCCCATTTCCGAAAGAGGCTATTGGACAATTGAAGGAGAAAATGGCTGAGGAGAGTCAAACAGCAGTCAGGATAGGTGGTTCCCCCTACTGTCCATGGAGTATCTGGAATACGAGGAGTAGGTGCTGGGAATCCTCCATATGAAACGACACACCATCTCAGCTCTCACTGCCTGCTGAGTGAACATTACCAATATTCTACATGTTTAAAATATGTGTATACATGCATTACAGATCAATGTGTTTACATAAGCACATCAACCAAGGTTTGTGTTGTTTAGATAAGTAACTGGTAACACAGAGCATGGTATGGTCGCAAATGATGCGAGTACATAAAGCAGATGGTTAATAGAGAAAATCAGCTATGAAACCAGAATTGGCGAGCTGCAGAAAGTATGAGGAACCAGGATGCAAGCAGTGAGATATTTCCTCTCATCCTGTCATCTAGTAGCTTGTAGGAGTTCCTATCTTAGGTTCAGCTAGTGAGATTGTTGTTGTCGTCTCATGCAGACTACAGTTTTGACACCTTTAGCCTTGGTGTTGTCCTGGGAATTGTTGCCTTTCACAAGTTTGATGTTTTGGCTTAAGTCACTCGAAACCTGAAACCAGGGGGAACAATAATTATTCAGGAACCAGTGGAATTCCAAGCTGCTCATGATGTGCCTCTCAAATTCAACTGTCGGTACTTACAGGGGTGAGGCAATTGCTGAAAAATCTCCTGGCATCATAGTAGATGGGAAACATTTGAGGAACGTCTGGGCTACTCAGACAGTGAAAGAGTCACCATTAGAATGTCAGCTTTGAAGTAGGATCTACAGAGCATCTGTCACTTTCCAAATGCCAAGTACCAGGTAAACCATTTATTATTTATGTGGGGATAAATATGCACCAGGAATTGGGGGAAATTATACATTGTGGGTCATCGGCAATAGTGTTGGTAGAAGAATGTTACAATGGGGTTTTATAGTGCCACTGGAGTGGAGTGGTTAATGCTAGAGGTGGCATCAATGGCTACAGAAGTGAAGAGAAAATACTACAGGGGCAGAGGGACATAGCCACAGGGGAACAATGACTACAGGATTGCGAGGATACTGCTACATATCCACCCACCAGTTCAAAAAAAGTTAAGAATTACCATTATAGCGCACCCAATAAAACAGTTGACATTTTATTATTAGGTTGATAAAGAAGAAGAAAAAAGAAAACTCTTTTTGAGGGCACTCTAATGTCAGTGTTAGTAACAGAAATAGATAATAAATAACTTTTATTAAATATACATTAAAAATATGTTAACAAGTACAGACCAGCCAGCACCCAAACAATCTTACTGCTAAAAGCAGCAGAGATATAAACTGTTTAAAAGAAACAAGAAAACAGACAAGCAGACGGACAACATGAAAACATAAATATAAGACTGATTGCAATATCACAAGTAATGTGGAGCCAAGTGAAATATTACAAAGAATTTCAATGATCGGTGGTGATAAGATTATCACCTATTCTGGTCCAATGACCAAATAATAAGATAGTAGCACAATGGCTAGTTCCAAGTATATACAGCCAGCACAAGTACCATCAACAGGCTCTAGCTAGTCAATAATCATGGATGTGAAAAAAACCTATTGAGAATATATTAAAACGTTTACATAAACCATAGTATGTATCTATTTGTTTGAAAATAGTGTACAGCCACCAGTATCAATTACCAGCAATGCTTTAGAATGTGTCTATATATATATACACACAGATAACTATGGTTTTTGAGGGATAGATCCTTATCAGCTGCCACTGAAAAAATCCCCAGGTATAGGATGACAGTACAAGTATAGAAAATTGATTGATGAAAATAGACTACTCCCTTTTGTGGGTTGTCTAGTCAGCAGCTGCTGCATGTCATTATAATGTATTAGTGAATGACACGTGAGCATACTGTATAGTACTCCCGGGGTTGAGAATAAGTAAAATGAGCATCTGCTTTTAGACCAGGCTCAAAAGACGGTCCTGGTGTATATATAGTGCAGGAGCCTCTTATGGCCAGACTCTAATGAGAGTGCCCATGGAGTAATAGACAATTGTATATAGTAGGATAAATGTCAGAGCATAGAATCAGAATCTATGCTGCTTCCAGTCATATACCTAAGGCAGTGGTGACTCGTGAGAAGCATAGACCACTTATACACTGATATGAAAAAAGAGAAGTATAGCGTCAGTAGGACTAATCCAAAATGAGCAACACTCTGTTGCCCCAAGGGTATTGCAGGGTAATGTGCTCAGTCTTGTAATGTATAGTCACTACATTTGCTTGAGTGAAGGGAGAGAGTCAGAAATACCTGGGTGCTCTCATGTAAGGAGAGCTGGCGTCAGATGAAAAAGGATCTGCCTCATGTAAAGCCTGTTGGTGTGCTGCTGCAATGAGTCCCGCCTGTACACAGCGGGACTCGCGGGTCTGAGATGTGCGTTTCACTCTGCTTCTTCAGTCAGATGCGCTGTGTACAGGCAGGACTCATTGCAGCAGCACACCAACAGGCTTTACATGAGGCAGATCCTTTTTCAGATGTCCTGACTGAAGAAGCAGAGTGAAACGCGCGTCTCAGACCCGCGAGTCCCGCTGTGTACAGGCGGGACTCATTGCAGCAGCACACTAACAGGCTTTACATGAGGCAGATCCTTTTTCATCTGACGCCAGCTCTCCTTACATGAGAGCACCCAGGTATTTCTGACTCTCTCCCTTCACTCAAGCAAATGTAGTGACTATACACTGCCTTAGGTATATGACTGGAAGCAGCATAGATTCTGATTCTATGCTCTGACATTTATCCTACTATATACAATTGTCTATTACTCCATGGGCACTCTCATTAGAGTCTGGCCATAAGAGGCTCCTGCACTATATATACACCAGGACCGTCTTTTGAGCCTGGTCTAAAAGTAGACGCTCATTTTACTTATTCTCAACCCCGGGAGTACTATACAGTATGCTCACGTGTCATTCACTAATACATTATAATGACATGCAGCAGCTGCTGACTAGACAACCCACAAAAGGGAGTAGTCTATTTTCATCAATCAATTTTCTATACTTGTACTGTCATCCTATACATGGGGATTTTTTCAGTGGCAGCTGATAAGGATCTATCCCTCAAAAACCATAGTTATCTGTGTGTATATATATAGACAGCATTGCTGGTAATTGATACTGGTGGCTGTACACTATTTTCAAACAAATAGATACATACTATGGTTTATGTAAACGCTTTAATACCTTCTCAATAGGTTTTTTTCACATCCATGATTATTGACTAGCTAGAGCCTGTTGATGGTAATTGTGCTGGCTGTATATACTTGGAACTAGCCATTGTGCTACTATCTTATTATTTGGTCATTGGACCAGAATAAATGATAAGCTTATCACCACCGATCATTGAAATTCTTTGTAATATTTCACTTTGCTTCACATTACTTGTGATATTGCAATCAGTCTTATATTTATGTTTTCATGTTGTCCGTCTGCTTGTCTGTTTTCTTGTTTCTTTTAAACAGTTTATATCTCTGCTGCTTTTTAGCAGTAAGATTGTTTGGGTGCTGGCAGGTCTGTACTTGTTAACACGTTTTTAATGTATATTTAATAAAAGTTATTTATTATTTATTTCTGTTACTAACACTGACATTAGAGTGCCCTCAAAAAGAGAGTTTTTTTTTTCTTCTTCTTTATCACTGTATATTTATACTCTCAAGGGGAGCACCTCCACAAGGATACTCTCTGATACCCGCGCAAGGGTTATATTTTTGATTCTTGTGGATATACTTACGTTTATAACATTTGTTCACTACTCATTTATAAAATTAGATCCTGTGCTCAAATTATTTCTCCATTTTTCCCTTTCCTTGGTTTCTATGAATTTTATTATTAGGAGAAGACAAATACAAAAGTGCAGTAATTAAAAAGTTTAGACAGCTAATCTGAAAAATCTATCTGGACATCACGGATAGTAGACACCAATAAAAAGACACCATATATCCTGCACCCCAATCTTCCCAACACATTTTATACTGGCCAGATTGTGGTCTAGGATGTATGGTGGCATTACGTATTTCTAGATGTACTGTGTTCAACAGTTGTGCTGCCCCTTTAATATAGTGGATGATTGATAGAGACTCTAGTGTGGTTATAGGTATGTTAATAAAGTGGTAAAAGACTGTATAGTGCTTGTGTAAATAGCACCGTGGAAGGGATGAGGTTGAACAACAACAATTCTTAATGCAGGAACATTAACTACTTTAAGTAACAAATTTATAACAACATATTTAGCATGCTATTATTTATGGATTTGTGGCATAGTATTTCCATCACATACCATATGTGGCTACTAGTAGCAAATATGAATATAATTTCTACCCTGGTTTATTATCCTATTTCAGTATGTTTTGCTGTAAATATATAGGGGTCAATACAAATAGGTGTGAGGTGGTTCATGCGAGGCATATTCACTGCAAATTTGTACAGCAAATTGCATTTGGATTTCTATTCCAAACTTGCAATCCATTCTCCCTGCAAATTCGCTGTGTTTTTTGAACTTGTAGATGGGAGTAATAACTGTTTTTTCCAACATTTTGCAAACTTGTATAAAAACACCGAACAATCAATTTACAAACATTTTTCTGCACCCAGAATACTGTAAGACATTACTTACTTTAAACAATTGCTTGCTATCATTTTTCCATCTTTAATAATAAAATGTAACTATGAGCCATTTGACACCTTTTAAGAACCTTCAGTACTTTCCTTATGGCCTCTATGGCTACTGCTATCTCAGTTACCAATTTTTGGAGGATCCCGGATTTTTCCCCCCACATTTTCATGCATGTATGAAGGAACCCACTATGATGCAGTGCTATGTAATGCCGTAATGATAATAATGTCTGTCACCTTTTCTCACAACATCTTAAATCTGTCAAGAATGACTCAAAACATTGTCATACATTCATAAAACATAGAAGCTGATGGAGTGATTTGTACTGAGAACTTGTAGTGATCTGTCAGAGTGCTTCAGAGTATGAAGGACAGTTTTATTTAAATAGTAGGTGAATAAAGATGTAATTGCACAGAGAATGTGTAAAACATGCTAAGTTAAAAAGTAATCATCTGAGAGCTTGGTGAAAGGAAATTGTGAGGAGAAAGCATGAGCAAGACAAGCTTTTTAAAAAAGAACAGTAAGAAATTATGGAAACAGCATTTCTTAAATGATATTAAATAAAAGTACTGTATGTTACACAGTACTTCCAGCATAGGTTACGAAAGAACCGGAATTGCCAGTGGTATTTCTCTGTGAATGAGAAGGTGTCAGACTCTGCAACATTATAAAAAATTTGGTTTCATAGGACGTTTTCTGGATGCCATATTAGCGCTCCAGGTGCCTGTGTATACAGCAATAGTTTCCTATCCTCCCTGTTTACAATTAGTAATGGCACCAGGCAAGAATGTCCTCTTTCTCCCCTAATTTTTGTCCAGACAATAGAACCCCTAGCAGAATGTATCCGTACTTCCCCATTTCTTAGCGGCCCCTCTTATTAATGGGTTACAACACAGAATTTGCCTTTTTGAAGACAACTTCCTTCTGTTTGTTACTCATCCGGAAACCTCTCTTCATTACATACAACGGTTTCTTTATCAATATTCTGCCGCCTCATTTTATAAATTGAATACATCTAAAACGGAAGTTCTGTCATTAAATGTTACACCCAATCTTCTGCTTTCCCTTAAATCACAATATAATTATAATTGGCAATCTGTTTCCCTTCGTTACTTGGGTATTTCCTTGTCAGCTAAAGAGGAAATCCTCCTTGAAAACAATTTATTGCCTTCACGAAGAACTGGAGGAACCACAAGGTTTCTTGGATGGGCAGAATGGCGGCTGTCAAAATGACTCTTCTTTAGGGTGACATTGGGGCTGATAATGTGTGGATTATAGCCACCCGCATTGCTCTGGTCACACCCATACAGCACTTTTCCACTTCTCACAATAGCCCCTTCATAATTTTATCCCCATACCCTATGGCCCTTAATTCTGTCCCGATTACAGGATACAGTATGTCAGTACTAAAAAAAAAAATATAATGGCTGTAGTTTGGGGTGATTATCTGGATACTAATTTGAATGTGCTGTAAAATAGAAATTATGAATACTAATTATATTGTGTATACTTGTGCAACATACAGTTTAGTTTAGATTTTAAGCACTAGAATATGTTACAGAAAATGCAAATGTATCTTTTTTATATAGTTTGCTACTTGAACATGTAAAATTATAGTACGTGTAAAAAATGGGTTATGGGTGTAATATACAAGCAAAACCCCTGTGTTGCCCCTGACTCAGCACGATATATGTAACTCAGCATTACACGTATTATATCTCTCATTGCCAGCAATGCTGCAGGAAGTGCTGTAACTGCAGAGGTTGGCCGTTTAAGGAAAAATGAAATCTTCTACTGCAGCGAAGTCAGTGCCACAATGCAGGCAAGTAATTGGACCGTTTTCATTATACTTCACAACTTAAATGACAGATTTATGCATAAAACCTGCCATAAAAACAGAACTGAGAATAATTTAACAAACACTGCAGTACAATCACTACAACAGCAAGAATTCCCAACAGGAGAATTCCATGAGAGTAAGTTCATTAACACTTAGATGATTAACTAATAATATTTTAAAGCCAGTTTTAAAGTTACTAAACTTAATAAATAATGCTAGTTTAATTGATTTGTGTTAGGACTACAATCATGGCTGATGAAAGGCTCTTATGTTGATTAAATAGTATGCAGTAGCAATTAATATGACATATAGAAAATAAAAATACCTATATTAATAAATATGTATGTATTATAATTTCCAACAATGCACTTACACAACGGTCTTTGTGAAACATAAAAATAAAATAAAAATAAGATTTCAGTCCTATGTTAGGGCTGGTATCCAGTGATGTTCAAGTGCAGCCTCATCCTTTTAAATGCAAAGACAATGCATGCAAATGGTAAAGGAAAGTGCGTAGGTGGCTAATCAAATGATACTGTATATTTAATGACACATATTATAACACATGTAATAGACAATAAATAATAGCTAAAATCAAGAGACAAAGATATAATTAAAGCTGATAACAATATAAAAAATAAAAAATGAATAAAATAACAAACTAAATAAATAAATAGACAGAAAAATCAATATGCACCACACTAAAATTGCATTGTATAACATGTAAAACATGTACAAAAACACTAACTCCTATAAAGCACCAATCAATGCTGCTTAGCAACATAGAACCAAGAAGAAGTAAAAAAGTAATGTTGTAATCTTGAAATGTAACAATTGTAACTCCATTCAGGAGTATCCTTTAAAACAACCCAGTGTTTGTAAAGAAGGGATTTTTTAGCACAGTTCCCAGGAGATTAATCGATATGTATAGAGCCTCCTGTTTTGCTAATATATAGCAATTCCAATTAGAAACATAATTTTTTTTTTAATTAATCCATATAAATCACTGGTAATGGTTAGGCTGTGGAGTTTCAGGTTGCCGGGGCAGATTTGAACAGCATGCATGTGTGGTGAGTGTTTATCTCACTCAAATTTTAACCCCAATGGTATCCCTTGTGTCAGTCACGGTGCTGCATGGCAGGTGCAAAATCCAGCAGTATTGTTACCAGTAGCCTTTCAGGTGTAGCAGGGAACCACGATCATGGGAAGCGGCAGCCCATAGACCCTTAGCCTGTTCCACAAGTGAGCACTTCTTCTAGTTATTAGCGCCTTGGTTTTTCACATTAATGCATGAAAATGCATGTAATTATATAACTCATTCTATTTTATGTGTCCATATGTGTTCATACTTGCACTTACATGCACTTGCGTGCACCCCCGTTTTTTGGATGCTGCTTGTTGTATTTTATTGAGTTCAAAGCACTTGAAAAAGTCCATTGAGCTCTATGGCAGCTTGTTGTGTACATACAGACTAGGGGGTATATCTACTAAAGTGAGAGTTTTTAGAAATGGAGATGTTGCCCATAGCAACCAATCAGATTATGCTTAACATTTAACTAGTACCTTCTAGAAGATAATAGCTAGGATCTGATTGGTTGCTATGGGCAACATCTTTACTTCTAAAATCTCTCACTTAAGTTAATATACCCCTAGGAGTAAACAAACAGCATTTCTGATGACTTTTTCTTTCTTCAATGTTTTCATGAATGTAGCTGCTTGGCACTGGTAAATGTTTTTCGAACGTCAGTAGGGAATCGGGATCCGTTTAATCTCTAGTGATATGTGATCTAACCAGAGTCCTTGTACAGTAGCTCACATTCACCACCAGCCAATCACAAGCAGTTTTCAGTGGCTGAGCAGCTAAGGGGAGTCCCGGTACATTGATTCTTCTCCCATTTTGCAGTGGGACTCTGAGCCAAATTGTCAGTGTTTTCTTGATGACTTTTGTTTTCCACTGGATTAAGGGCCTGATTCAGAAATGGATGCAATGGTGATCGCGTCTGCAGATCAGGTGATTGTTTGCCATCACGCATGCGTATAAGCCGCACTGCGTATGCGCAGTGATCGCATTCCAATTACGGAAGCACATAGGAATCAACCGCAAAGTGAGTGACAGGCTGTCAGCGTTTGGGGGTGGTCAGAAAAACAGTCATGTCTGACCATTTAAATGCCATTACACGGACGTGTATAAATTAGCTACTGCGATTGCATATGCAATCCCTCAGGCATGTCAGGCCTGTTGCAAGGGCAAGATGGCCGCTCGATGTGCTTCGGTGTTGCTGATATTTACGCAGATACGCAATGTCGTACGCAGATGAGAAGGCAGCAGCGGGCGTCCCTATGCGCAGGTGATCTTTGCAACTATTAGCATATTTTTGCAGCTGTGTTGTATACAGAATCGCAGCTGCAATCGCATTGCCGTACATCTCTAAATCAGGCCTAAGTGAAGAGCTTCTGTTTTAGATTACATTTTGGATTAAAAGCAGCCAATCTGATATGCATTTCGCTTTAAATAAAGTAAAAAATACATTTTTGCTGAATTACAAATTAAGGACATTTCAGTTCATATTAAAAAATGCTACTGGATTAAAACATCTGTCTTGGATTTCTCTTTGGATTACAAATTAAAGACATTTACTTTTAATTAAATGGAGAAAGAATTTAGCAAAATTAAAAACTGCAATTATTTGGGCAGGATAAAAATGCAGAAAGTTTATATTCATTATAAAGTGGTGAACGGATTTTTCGACTGTTTTATTTCATTAAACTTTTTTTAATTTTCAATGTGATTTTTTTTTATTTTTTATATGTTTGTATAATGAACAGGAGTGTTACAAACCATCATATTAGGATCCTCAGAACTGGCAAGGCCAAAATATTTCACATTACTACAATACCAGGGGTGTCCGCAAGAGCCCTCACTTTTCAGCAAGAGGATGATGCAAAGTTCAATCCATTGTAATTAAAGAGCTATTGAAATAAATAGGAAAAGATCTGTACTGCTTATGGTCTAAATGCATTTGCAAATGCAGGTTAATGCACTCAGGGCCAGATTCATTACGGATCCCAAATGCAACAACGTACGCAGATCGGCCGATGGTGGCACAGCAGTGCGCGTTCGCAAATTGGCATTGCGATCACACTGCGATCACCCACGCAGATATAGAGCCACCGCAGAACAAGGGACAGGATGTCAGCATTTGGGAGTGGTGACAGGGGAGTGGTAGGAGAAACACAGGAGTGCCTGTCCTTTTGAACACCGTTGCAATGGCATACGCAGCTTGAGTACTCAGGTTAGCAATTCTGAGTAAGATCAGACCTGTCGTAATTGTGCGTGATGGGCCGATGTTACTCGATGTTCCTGATGTATACGCAGCACTGCAAGGTATTACGGATGTGCGAAAACGGTAGTGGGTGTCTCTATGCTGGCTTTGCAATTGCAGATATTGGCATATTTTCGTATCCGGTGTGCGTGTGTAATCGCAGCTGCGATCGCAATAGCATTGCAAACCGTAGTTAATCAGGCCATCAGTGCATATCAACCATGACTGGCGTCACAAAGGGGGGTGCGGGCCGCACCGGGTAACACCATTTGAGGGGTGACACCAAAATAGAAGAGCTGCTCTGCTATTGAGCTGCTCTGCTATTTTGGTGTCACCCCCTCGGATGGTGTCACAGAGCAGCTGCAGCCACACTCGTGAGATGCAGGGGAAAGGCTGTTGGCTAGTGTCCAGCACCAGCAGTGCTGCTGCACTGAGCTGGGATTACTCAGCAGAGCAGCACAGCAGCCCCCTAGCCTCTCCCCTGCCCATTGATTGCAGAGGACGGGGGCATGACCAAGAGTGTGAAGACATGTCCTCTTCCGCCCGAGTCCCGCGATAATAGAGATGAGACAGACAGATAAGAAAGAGGAGACAAACAGACAGAAAAGAGAGATGAGACAGACAGATGACAGAGGAGGCAGCCAGACAGATGATAGAGGGGGACAGCCTGACAGAAAAGAGAGAAGAGACGGACAGATAACAGAGAGGGAACAGACAGACAGATAAGAGAGATGAGACAGACAGATGACAGAGAGGGACAAACAGATTGATAATAGCGAAGAGACAGACAGACAGATGTCGAAGCCGGATAATTGGCTGAGACAGAATTGGTTTAAAATTAAATCTGCATGACGCCATTTTGTGACTGGCAGCCCAGCACCATTTTAGTGAATCTCGACCATTATAAGTACATACGGCGATGCTATTTAGCGTTGTGCGATTCCCGCGTAATAGAAAGATGTTAAAAGTCCTCATTAAATAAATACAGACAGTTACTAAAACATATAAAATGATCAACCCACCAAAACCCGTACCATGGTGTACTCCACAAACACGTAGTCACACAACGCTAACTAGCGTCTTTTCTCACTACCCCAATACTTACACACTGCACACTTACATAAAAAGGTTCCCTAGCATTAAAGTGTAATATTCAAGGTTTATTCAGTATTATTAATGTTGTGAAATACATGTTATTTGATATCTAAGGTTTAGTACATGGTAAGCAGACAGTGTTTGGTGTCGTTCTGATCCACTGTGTCTTTGCAGATTTCCGGTACCATCGGTGAAAAGATCGCAACATGTGTCTGCAAACTATGGACCATAGAGAGTTAAACATTAAAATGTACTCTGTAATGCAGCCAGTTTAGATTAGCATGCAGCGGGAAACAGGACACAAAGAGCTGTTGGAGGCTGGATATTGTCCGTACGAACTGACCTATGAACTATACTGTAACAGAAGAACCAGGAAGAACAACCAATGGAATCATGCCAACCTGTTCTATTGTATTGCCTATCTCTGTAAGGGTTTATATGTCAGTCTTCTCTTTGCTTTGCTGTTGATGGAGGTTTCTTCTTTTATGCCGGGACCTGAATCCAGAGCGCATGCGTATGTAACGACTGTACATTGGGTCTGTATAATTTATTTGTGCTAATTGTATTTAGATCACAGTGTGTAACTATCTGTTTTATGTTGAATAATAACTTTTTGTGCTTTGGAACCACAATCAAAGTCTGAAAGCGATTATTTCTTGTGCGACTCATAACGCTAAACAGCGACAATTATTTTAGAGTGTATAGGTAGGTAGGAATCGATAGGTAGGAATCGATAGTTGGGGGCTCACAGTGTGAAATCACGCTACCAGTCACTCAGTAACACTCGGTCAGCGATCTCCCAGCAAAAGGGGGGAGGCGCCATAGCAGGAAAGAACGCATTGTGCCTTCGAAAATCTGCTACCACTTTGTTGCTGAGTGTCCGCTACCCATTATTATGTGGCTAAAGGAGTGCTGATTAGAATCCAGGGACAAGGGAAGAAAAAGTTTTTTTCCTTCGTTGATAGAATTTTATGTTAAAAGGGGAAGTCGCACAATATCGTAAGGGTATTAATACGCTTTGTGTAGTAGTCGCATTATTGTGTATGCGACTAGTCACACAATAGCGTGTACGTATTTCCTGTATTGCTGCCACGTGTTTTAAACAGAGCCGTTGAGATTGCATGGTGATATTGATAGATAACATTGTTGTAAATATCTTGATCAGTGTTGCCATAGTCTGGGAAAACACGTATTTTTCTGTGCAGAAAAAGGGTGTGTAACAGTGAATATTTGTTGGTAGGGGTAACATGTTCCCTAGTTAAGGGTATCGTAAGACCCTTAAGTGCTAGGCACCTGGTGTCGGCCTAGTGGCTCGGTTCTAGATACCGCAGTCTATACACGTAAGCATGTGTAGTTGTTGTCTTTGTTGTAGTTTTGGCTCTCAGTGTGATTGCAGTATTCAATGATCAGTTAAGGTTATTTGAGCATTGTAATTGAACCGCACAGTTGTGGCAAATTGTGATTGTGAACAAAGTAGAGGGTGGACGAAATCACTGAAAAGGGTAGGTGTTATTGGAATGCCTACATGCTAGCAGTTGAAAGGTAGTCAAAAAGGGATTAGGTGCGTGGAAGCAGCCTGGTTATTCTTCCATAGGTGTGTGGGTGCATCCTGTTAATATCATCCACAGGTATGTGAAAGTAGCCTTGACGTTCTTTCACCGGTCTAAATCTCTATTGAAAAGCTTAGGTTTCTCCCAGGATGGGAGCCAAGCAAACGGTAGAGATGTTAGATGATGTGCTGCTGTTGGAAGCGCCGCTTGGGTTGGCACGGTATATTATGCATACTAGGTACAGTGCTTATGCTTATGCAACTAGGTACTGTGATGTATGGTTTAAAATGACGATGAAGAGTGTTAGACCTTTCCCCCGAATTGGCAGCTTTGATAAGGAGGTATTGAACAATGGACCTCATTCAGAGCCGGACGCTATTTGCGCTCGCTCGTTCAGGAAAAAGGGGTGGCTATTCAAATGAACCGTTCGCTCTTTGCGGTCTGTTCACGCCTCTAGGTCTGAACGAGCAAACAAAACATGCGGTCGTTTTTTGAAAAACTACCCCCCCTGGCCGCTCGCATCCTACGTCATGTCCGCTATTTATTAGATTAATCAAGTACATCGACCAGCGTATGAACTGCTCGCTATTCTTGTGGTTGGTTTTTCCTACCGCAATCTTGCGAGCAGTTCTGACTATAAAATAACCCAGTGACGTGGTCAATGACGCTGCTGTATTAATTATGCACACCCTTAAAACGCCCGTTTTGACCTTTAAGCACGCCTGCGTTCGGATCTCCACTCCCCGTTTTCAAGCACCTTCCCCCGTTACCACCCACATACGCCTCCTCCTGTCACTCAAAATAGCAGGCATTCGCTATTTAGCGAACAAACGATTTTCGGCCGCACTGACTGGTTCGCGCATGCGTATTACGATCCGTACGCATGCGCAGTTGTGCAAACATCGCTCAGAACAAACGAGCGGCCACTTACGAGCGGCTCTGAATCAGGCCCTATGTCCGAGATAGCATCTGTAGGGTGCACTCTCGAATGAAAAAGATAAAATATAATGAATGTTTAAATTGTGGCAGCATGAGGGGGATGTGTGGCTTAAAGGTGTGCACGCGACGCAAACTAGCGTCACGAGAACGAAACAGGCGATTGCACACGCGGCGCTGAACTGCGGTGCATGCACACCTCAAAATAACGCGCACATACGGCAAGGTAGCATTGCAGAAGGTTTTGCCAGTGGTTCACGTGCACCACCACCACCCTATGCGGATGGAGGTGTAGGTACAGTTGATGTAAAAACCCATAAAAATGTAACAAGTAACTTGTACCCTCTCTTGAGTAATCACAAAGAAAATGTTTATGATGTGGATGATGAACCTGTTGTTATGTCTGCCATTTCCCATGCTGTACACATGTTAGATGCTCCATCACAACAAGCATAAGTGGTGGCCCCATCTTCATCAGTGATAGTACAGGAAGTGTTAACATCCACTGTACCCGTAGAGGAAGTTGTTAACTATATACGTAGCAGTAATAGACTAAATCCCCAGCCAGGTAACAAGGTCAAAGGTAGCAGTGCGGCCGGTCTGCATCCCATCCGGACAATAACTGTTCCAAATGGGAATGCGGATGCGAACAGTGTGGTGCCCACAAGGGAGGTAGCAATGCATCGTCCTTGGACAAGAGCGGAGCTAAATTCCATAATGAATGATTTCCCTGAGCCTAAAAAGGAATTAGCCAAATGTCAAAGATTTTTGAAAAATTTGGGTAATGCTGACGAGCCAACCAATAAAGATTGGTGAGTGGTGATAAGGGCTTGTCTTCCACACAACACCGACGTGATAAAGTTTATCACGGATTGCGTATTGGATGGAGATGGTCCTTTAACAGACGAGGGTAACCAAGGTAACATTACCCATAATAACTCAATTGGGTGTATATTTTCCAGTAGTAATTAACTGAAATAAAATTTTCACCATAAAACAAAAAAAAGAGTGAATCTACAGAGGATTACTGTACCCAAGCCCTGCAGGCTATCACCCAGTATACTGGGATAGAGGATATTAAAGATAGCACTCATCACAGGGGAATGATCATCACGGTACTTATGGATGGTCTAAAAGACAATCTAAAGACCCGAGTTCAGACCTCACTACCTGGCTGGAGAGGAGTTACTGTAGACACACTCATAGAATCCGCTATTGAACATGATAAAAACAAGAAGAGAGAAAAAGAAAGAGACCCAGAGCGAGAAGCTAATGGCTGTTAGTATTCAAGCTCTAGAAGGAATGACTGTAACATCACAGCCACCAGACACACATGCAACTGCACAGCTACATGTCCTCACCAACCCTGCACCACCACAAACACAGCCCTACCCCACTTATCACACACAGCCACAAAACCCATACTATCCACAGCCACCATATTACCCTCAAAATCCCTATCCACACCACAATCTTTCTCAACCCACACAGCAACCCGTTCACCCACCCCACTCACGAAGGTGCTTTAACTGCAACCAAGTGGGACATGTAAGTAGGAACAGTAAGGTGAAGAAGGTAGGACCCCTTAACCAGGGAGTACCTGGATATCCACATAAGGGATATACACAGAGTACAGGAAATTTCCAACAGTCACCAGCTCCAATTGTGGCCTAAAATGCTGTATTGGAGAGTGAGAGTCAATGGTAGGGGTCAGGTCATACCTGTAGTCTACAGATAGTGAGGTTAACGGGAAGTAGTAGGGAAGAACCGTTGATGATGGTTGATGTAGCTGGTACTAAGTATCCTTTTCTTGTAGACACTTGGGCGACCAGATCAGTGATAAAATCTCCAGCTAAATTACAGGTGACCAGCGAGACAGTACTGTTATGTAAGATGGGATGTGTCATATATTGTACCCATGATGGTATATTTCTAAGTATCTCAGAGAGAGTTGCGCACGAGGTGAGGGATATGTTGGACACTCCCCAAAGGATAATGTATCACTCTACCAGTTCAGGTAAAAATCCATCTCGGGTAGATCAAATGTTATCCCAAATTCCAGATTCACTTTGGACCAAGGATTGACAGGACACTGAATTAATGGCACATGTAGCTTCCGTAATGGTAAATCTAAAACAGCAGGGAATTTTAGTCCATACAGCAAGTGTAGCCAACAGTCCCATCTTTCCTGTGAAGAAGAGTGGTGGGAGGGGTTATAGGCTGGTACAAGACCTTAGAGGGGTTAATAAGGTAGTAGAGAGACAATTTCCCGTAGTGCCAAATCCAGCTGTCATTCTTATGCAGATCCTACCAAATGCAACCAATTTCACTGTCATTGACCTCTGTTCTGCTTTCTTCTCTGTACCTCTTCATCCTGACTGTCAGTACCTATTCGCTTTTACATACAGGGGTGTACAATACACATGGACAATTGCCCCAGGGTTTCATAGACAGCCCCAGTATCTTCTCCCAGGCCTTACACAACTGTTTACAATCTTTTCAACCTGCCAATGGATCTGTTCTTATACAATATGTGGACGATTTATTGTTATGTTCTGATTCGTTTATGTCATGTTTAAATTATACTAAACTTTTATTGCTTCATCTCTCGCAAACAGGACACAAGGTTGCTAAGGACAAACTACAGCCATGCCAGTCCAGGGTTAAATACTTGGGACATTGCCTAACCCAGGGATTACGACATTTGACAAATGACAAAATCCAAGCCATACAGACCATGACACTGCCGCAGAATCAACAGCAAATTCGTACCTTCTTGGGAATGTGTGGATATTGCAGAATGTGGATCCCAGGTTTTTCTATTTTGGCCTTGCCATTACAGGACTTAGGGCCTCATTCACAGGCGCTCGCAAGAAGCGAGCGGTCGTTCTGAATGAGGGCGGCTGCTTCTTTTTTTAAGTGTGGATTCCTGGTCGCTAGCTAAGCTGTGGGTTACCACCCACAGCTTAGCGACCGACCCGGGTGATGGTCGCAATGGTCAAGACCATCGTGACCATCGGGCTTGTGACGAGACCCTAAGGTTGGGTCTCAGCAGCCACAAGCCCCAGGGAGCTTCCTGCTCTGATCGAGCAGGAAGCTCCCCAATGACATCACTGCTGATATCAGTGCGGCCGTCCACAAAACGGTAACTGTTCCATCAGGAACGCCTCCGTTTTTGAAACCACCCCCCCGCCCCGCCTACAAAACGGGCCAAGCTGTCGATCAACATTGACAGCCAGCACTTTTGTAGTGAGCTCCGGAGCGAGAGAGTTTCTCTCTCGCTCCGGGGTTCGCGCATGCTGGCACTAAAGAGAGCTTGTGAATTAGCAGGAGGTAAATCTGCTAATATCTACACTGACTCTAGGTACGCCTTCGGGGTAGTACACGATTTTGGTGCTCTATGGTGTCTGAGAAAGTTTATGACAGCAGCAGGCACACCAATTGCATATTCCAGACATATAAAAGGACTATTGACAGCAATCCAATTGCCTAAGACAGTGGCGGTAATTAAGTGTAAAGCCCATACATGTGAAGATGATTGGGTGTCACTGGGCAACAACAGGGCAGACGAAGCTGCAAAATGGGCAGCAGGGTTAAAAATGAATGTACCAACTGAACAAATGATGACTTTTCAAACGATTGATATGCTGAAATTAATTGAGATGCAAAATTTGTTTTCCATTCGGGAAAAGGCAGTCTGGAAGTCCAAGGGATGTGGGCAAGAGTCTTCTGGACTTTGGAGAGATGGACAAGGTAAGCCAGTGGCTCCCAAGGCGTACTACCCAAGCCTGGTTGAGGCAGCGCACGGTCTGACTCACTTGGGAAACGTGCAAATTGGTGCAAATTGGTGAGAGCATACTGGTGTGCACTGGGTTTTTCTTCTCAAGCGGAAAAGAGAGCAATATCCTGTCTAACCTGCTTTAGGAAAAACATTGGGAAAATGATCCCTACCGAACCATCCCACATTCCTCCGACCGACGGACCTTTTCAGGTAATACAAATTGATTTCATCCAATTACCACCCTGCAGGAATCTCAAGTATGTATTAGTGTGCACTGATGTGTTTTCTAATTGGGATGAGGCATACCCAGCTGCCACTATTACTGCTGCGTTTATTGCTAAGAAAAGTGTTCAGGAGTTTGTATGCAGATATGGTATCCCTAGAATTATTGAAAGTGGTAGGGGTACTCATTTCACAGGTGATGTTCTCCAAAATATGTGTAAGCTGATGGGTATTAATAACCGACTTCATACCGCCTACAGACCTCAAGCCAGTGCCAAGGTGGAGAGGATGAACGGGACTATTAAAAACAAATTAAGTAAAATCATGTTGGAAACTGGACTGGGTTGGCCAGAAGCACTACCACTTGTCCATCATAGTATCAGGACTACTCCTAGACCCCCTCTCAATCTGTCCCCCTTTGAAACACTGGGCCTGATTCAGAGCCGCTCGTAAGTGGCCGCTCGTTTGCTCCGAGCGATGTTTACACATCTGCGCATGTGTATGGGTCGTAATGCGCATGCGCCAACCAGTCAGTGCGGTCGGAAATCGAGCGCTCGCAAAATAGTGAGTTCCTGCTAATTTGAGTGACAGGATGAGGCGTTTGTGGGTGGTAACAGGGGTAGGTGCTTGAAAACGGGGAGTGGAGATCCGAACGCAGGCGTGCCAAACGGTCAAAACGGGCGTTTTAAGGGTGTGCATAATTAACAAAGCAGCATCATCGACCACGTCACTTGGTTGTTTCTTAGCCTGAACTGTTCGCATGATTGCGCTAGGAAAATCCTACCACAAGTACTGAGAGCAGTTCAGATGCCTTTCGATGTACTCGATTAATCAAATAAATAGTGGAGATGACGTATGATGCAAGCGGCCAGGGGGCGTCTTTACAAAATAGCGAGCGCATGTTTCGTTCGCTCGCTCAGACATAGAGGCGTCAACAGACCACAAAGAGCGAGCGCTCAATTTAAATAGCCGGCCCCTTTTTCTGAACGAGCGAGCGCAAATAGCGTCCGGCGCTGAATCAGGCCCACTGTTTGGTAGACAACCTCATTTGATTATAAGCCCACAGGAGGATTTCAAAAGTAACAACGAGGTAACTGTAAGGTATCAATGAGTAAACAGTTAAAACAGCAACAGCAGAAACTGAAATTGTTGTCACGTGATATGCCTGAAACAAACTGTCATGATGTTGAACCTGGAGAATTTGTTATGATCAGAAATTTCTTGCATTCAGGTTTGACTGATCGGTGGGAATGTCCGTATCAGGTGTTACTGATGAGTACAACTTCATTGAAGGTGACGGAGAGAGATACCTGGGTCCATTCCACTCACTGTAAGAAGGTCAACCAACCGGTGGAGAGACAAGGCGGAATCGAGACAGATAACGTAGACCTGTCAATTGCGAATCTATTCCGGGAAGGTTAAAGGTTACAGAGAGATACCCGAGCTAAAGAAATTTGTAGATCAGTGTTTACAGCAATGGATTGGTCTCCTGTGGTTATCTTTGTGATTTCTCCCAGAGTCCTCATTATCTTGGGTTGTTTTGGGATCTCTGGTTTCTGTGACAGAGGACAGAGGACGGAGAGGAGAGCTGATGGTGATATCAATGAAATGGAGTCGGGAGAAGGATTTCTAAACCTACCGGGGGAGTATCTGACCAAACCCAGTACAGTAATTGTTAAGAGATCTGCTATTCTGGATACTCGGAGACAGTGTGAAGGTCTATTGTCTGAGGATTATTGTATGTGTGAGTTCTGTGGATCCGTAGTCAATGAGAGATGCATCCAACAGTGTCAACCTAAGTATAACCAGTATTGGGGTGGGTATACTTTAGAGAATTATCATACCATGGTGGGCAAAATTTTAAACCAAACCGACTGTTGGGTGTGCTCTCATGTGCCCCAGGACAACATAATGTAGGATTAGTGCTATTTACATTAAATGTCTCTGAAATTTCAGAATTACAAAAAGGGAAGACACTGGGTAGAAAATTTCTTATCACCAAACCACCCCATTTTAAACTCCACCAGTACCAGGTATATAAAACACTTTTATGTTTAAACCACACCAACTCCAATGAACCAGGAAGTTGGGAGGTGACGGGGAATAACCAGATGATGACCTTCTCACTAAGAGCTGATCGTGAGCCTATGAATTATGAACTGTTATACACAATTAGGTCAGGTGGAAGACACTTCCGGTATAAATATACACTAAGTAACATCAAAGAAATGGTTGGCAAAGTACCAGAAGGGTACTGTCCCAGGGTGATACAACCAGAAACGTGTGTTAGCCAGATGGGAGAACCTGAGATAGGATCATTTGTGAGGGAAATGTGTTGGATGATCATGATGCATTCTATTCCTTATGTTCTCCCCGATGATGTATATTTTATATGTGGAAGAAAAGCATATAAATGGCTCTCTCCGAGTTCCGAAGGTTTGTGTTATTTGGGAAGAGTACTTCCAGAGGTTATTACCCTTATACATGGTGAAATGCTTAGTATTCATAAAAACACACCATCACCATATCTTCACACACAGTATGAACACAGAGACAAAAGAAATATGATACCTGGTGATGTGCATAAAGCCAAACAGTTAATTAGTGAGACAACTGGCTTTCAAGTTTTGGTAGCATTGGATCCCACCAGGATCGCTCGGGGTACACTAAATTTTAGATATATCCAAGATCTTGCTATATTGATAGATAATATCACCAAGATGTATGATGACACATTCAGGTACACAGGTAAGGAGTTACAGGCCTACAAGAAAGAACTGGTGCAACACAGATTAGACTTAAATTATTTAACAGCTGTCACTGGAGGGTATTGCGTAACTTTGGCCACCCAATTTGGAGTAAAGTGTTGCACTTACATTACAAATGATACAAGTTACCCGAAGGAGGTGATATAGACCGGAAGACGGATGAAATTTTGCAGCTGAAATGGGAATTTTTGGAAGAACCATAATGCTTCAGTGGCTGAAGTAGAGGAGAAGGTAGAGGAATGGGTTTCATGGTTAAACCCAGTGAAATGGTTCTCAAGTCTAGGAGAGTGGGTCCAGGAAATGATTGCGAGCATAGGTAAACTCCTGATCCTCATACTGGTTGTCATCATAGTAATTGGCTTATGTGTCAGGTGTGTTCCTACTGTGTTGAAATATGGAAAATGTAAAGATAAGGTAAACCGAAAGAATGAAACTATGATGGTGGTTAGAAGTAACAATATGAATACTGAGGTAAATGTAGGACTGCATTACAACCCTGAACTAGAAGGTACCATCATGTGATGTATAAGATTTAGACATGCATGAAATGTGTTATTAAAATGTTAGATAATGTAAGTCCCTATTACCCTTCAAGACTTCATTTATAGAATTGGTGCATCCCCACGTCTTTCCCATGATCTCCCAAGATCCGCGGTGTGCGTATAAGGGTAGTTTTATGTCCCCTCCTAGAGACACATGGTTGATGGATTAAGAACCACCTTGTGCCATCCTATAAAATAACATTAAATAATATGTCATAATGTAAGCCTAAATTAGTTTTAAAATCAGAGTATGATAGCATGTTGTTTGCTATCAAAGGGTTGACTGTCGAAGCCGGATAATTGGCTGAGACAATCGGTTTAAAATTAAATCTGCACGATGCCATTTTGCGAATGACAATGAGATGCCATTTTGCAACTGGCTGCCCAGCGCTTTTTAGTGAATCTCGCCCATTATAAGTACATACGGCGATGCTATTATTTAGCATCGTGCGATTCCCACGCAATAGAAAGATGTTAAAAGTCCTCATTAAATAAATACAGGCCGTCACTAAACATATAAAATGATCAACCCTGCAAAACCCGTACCATGGTGTACTCCACAAACACGTAGTCGCACAACGCTAGCTAGCGTCTTTTCTCACTACCCAATACTTACACACTGCACACTTACATAAAAAGGTTCCCTAGCATTAAAGTGTAATATTCAAGGTTTATTCAATATTAGTAATGTTGTGAAATAAATGTTATTTGATATCTAAGGTTTAGTACATGGTAAGCAGACATTGTTTGGTGTCATTCTGATCCACTGTGTCTTTGCAGATTTCCGGTATCATCAGTGAGAAGATCGCAACATGTGTCTGCAAACTATGGACCATAGAGAGTTAAACATTAAAATGTACTCTGTAATGTAGCCAGCTTAGATTTATTATGCAGCGGGAAACAGGACACAAAGAGTTGTTGGAGGCTGGATTGTGTCCGTACGAACTGACCTATGAACTATACTGTAACAGAAGAACCAGGAAGAAGAACCAATGGAATCATGCCAACCTGCTCTATTGTATTGCCTATCTCTGTAAGAGTATATATGTCAGCTCTCTGAAACTGGATGTCAGTCTTCTTGCTTTGCTGTTGATGGAGGTTTCTTCTTTGATGCCGGGATCTGGATCCAGAGCGCATGCGTATGTAAAGACTGTACATTGGGTCTGTATAATTTATTTGTGCTAATTGTATTTAGATCACAGCGTGTAACTATCTGTTTTATGTTGAATAATAACTTTCTGTGCTTTGGAACCACAATCAAAGTGTGAAAGCAATTATTTCTTGTGCGACTCATAACGCTAAACAGCGACAATTATTTTAGAGTGTATAGGTAGGTAGGAATCAATTGGTATGAATCGATACAGATAATAGAGGGTCAAACATAAGTGGGCGTGGCTTTGCAGGACAAAGCCATGCCCCTTTCCGCGCATGCGAGAACATGGACCCCGGACCGACCAACGCACAGGGTTCATTTCAGGTAAGTGACGCCACTGGATATATACCACATATGAAACGTGTAATGGATGTTTGAGTAAATGTGTAACACATCCTCATTTGCACATTTGTATAATATGCACTCACAATGCTCAGGGGAACATCTAATGTTGATAATACAGTTTGGCAAAAGATCTTTTGAAAATGTTAGAATCATTATTGGGTATGATGATAGAAGTGGGGGGTAAATGGGCATTATCGACTGTGACTATCTTACTAACTTCAATTACAGACTTCAGTGATGTCAAAAGTATTCAATGATATTTGTAGTAAATGTATAAATGTCTGCATTATTTTTTCTAGATCTATTTATTATTTAAATTTGTGCGGGATATGCCCCGAAAACACCAGTTTTCAGTGGGTACCCACATATATTAAGTGTAAACCGAATTGTTGTATTGGAGACTGCCGCAGATATTGGAGATATCTACTACAGTCTTTCATTTTAACAGGCAAAAAAAGCATTCCAAAGCTTTGCCTGCCAGCTAATGCCATCCTTAGATTAGATTGCCTATAGGATACTCTTCGCAGAAATAACTTGGAGAGGGACCTGTAGGATCCCACCTGTGCAAGCATGATCAGCAAACTATGCATCCACATTAACGCAGCGGTTTCCCAAAGAGGAAGGAATGTGACTGCATTAGCTATTACATCCCTGCTTACACAGGGACCACACATTACACCTCCTCCTCCATATAGTGCAGGGGTTGTGCAGCCTATTGCTATAAAGCACATACCTTGACCATCCGTGGATTGAGGCTCACTGCCGCTATCCACTGTTACTGTATGCAGCGGCACAGTCAGTGCCGCTGCCTACAGCGCAGAACGGCTCCCGAGTCCTCTCACCGGCGTCACGTGACACATTACGTCCGCAATGCCGGTGAGAGGACCAGGGTGCAGCTCTGCCGGGAGGTCACGCCCGCACTCTTTTAAGTCAGTGGCAGAGCAATAGGCCCTCCTTTGGGAAGCAGCTAGATCCCCTTCATAAGCTTTGGGGATAGGAGGGGGGAAGGCTTAGGGGGAATGGGGGCTCCATGTGGCTTGAAGGGGCCCCCCACAACTTAGTTACCCTGGGGCCCCCACAACTTAGTTGCCCTGGGGCCCCCACCAGCCTTAATCTGGCCCTCTGTGCTCCTAAGTGTTTGGACAGAGCAGTGGTTAGAGTCCACAAGCTTTTCCATTTTCTGTTCATATATTTGTGGACTGGGAAGCAGAACACAACACCAGTATTTCCCTGCAGCGAGAAAGAAATACTGACTGCAGAATCGCTCAAACAAATTGTGACTGTTCCATTAGAATAGAGACAGCTAACAGACAGTGAAGCTCTCTCCTACCTGTACTTCCATTTGTGACTGCCTGCTGCTGCTGCTGCTCATGTCTTACACTCTGCCGATGTTCATCTGGATCCTAGAGTGGAGTGAGAGAGTCATGTTTAAAAATTTCCATTAAACACATACAATATTAAGGGATATGTTTAAGATGCCTGTGGACGGGATCCCAGACATTGATATACTGATGCCAGAATCCTGACTCTCGGCATAATGCCAATGCCGCAATGAATAGAAGGATACCAATGCCCGGTTTCCCGATCGCCGGCAGCAAAAACGTAAGAATGCAGGTAAGTGTTACACTTAGCCCAGGGATGGGGGCGATAGGTTTAGGAACCTCCCCGGGTGGGCCGGGGAAGTGTTAGGGTTAGGTTGTGGGGAGGGGAGGTTAGGGTTAGGCCCCACCAGGGAGAGGTTAGGGTTAGGCACCCCCCCAGGGATGGTTAGGGTTAGGGTGTGGGAAGGGGGGTTAGGGTTAGGCACCATCTGGGGGGAGGTTAGGGTTAGGCACCACCAGGGGGAGCTTAGGGATAGGCACCACAAAAGGAGGGCTAGGGGATGAGAGGGGAAGGGGTAGAGTACTTACCTGATTCTGTTGGGATTCTGCACAAGCGAGATGCCAGCATCGGTATTTCATTTGCCGACATCTCATACACCAGCATATCATTGGGTATGAGACACACATTGGGTATGATACAGACATAACATTAATGTCCCATAGACAACATTACTTTCATACACCTACGTGACATTAATATTACACACCCAAAATTAATATTACAAATATATTACATAACTTTATTTCTCCAGATATTACTGTAGGACATTCCTCTGTCTGCAGTTGAAGGGAGAAAGGCTGACCCAAGCAGAGGAGATGGAGGGAGAAAAGGAGGGAGGAATAAAATAAGAAATTAGAGATGGCCATTGACCATTGATGGTTAGCAACCATTGATGGCTTGGCACTGATGGTAGTGGTGAACACTAGCTATGGGACTCCGATGGCATCCAACAGCCATAGTCAGCGCATGTATGTGCAGCCGCAGTCTGTGCATGTGCAACCAGTAACCACCAATGATTAATCCCAAAATGGTTTAAAACCATTTACCAACTGTGGTTATGTCATCAATGGCCATCCCTATAAGACTTTGAGAAACAGAAAGTGAAGGGAGGAGAGAAGGGGTGGATAAAAATAGCAGGGGAACATGGTGGATCAAAGAGGAGGAGCAGATGATCAGCCTCCTGTCTTGATTATCTGTGCATCCTGTCGGTCAGCCAATAAACGCTGGGGCCCTGCAGCATGTGTACGGGCTATCGGTGGGTCACCCGTACACACCAGCAGATGACTGATATGTGCTGCACAGCAGATTGGATATGTCTCACCCGGCGATGCACTATAAATACTTTGCCCATTCAATGGAACGGGCGATAAATCTCTCAGTGTGTACCCACCTTTATGACCTGATTCAGAGATGGATGGAATTGCAGAGTTGCACACAAGCAGCTGTGCAATTCTGTCCATCTCAAATGCAAATGCAGCAGGAGGTGTTTGTAGGAAACAGACAACTCCTTGCTGTATCTGCTATTCCAACACTGCAACCGAGGTCACAGCCTGGTATCACCATCATGATGGTTGCTCCCATGGCCAGGCTGTGGTAGTTGAAGCGTAACACAGCCTGGCTGGGACCTGGCAGCTGCGAGGTCAGGAAATCTGCTTTCATCAAGCCAGACCCTGACCTTGCAGACACCCCAGCCACACCCCTGCTCCACCCCCCAAACACTGCAGGATGTCAATCATGCTGCGGCTTGGGGGGGTCTGCAAGCGAGAACGCAGGACCCGTTTTCCACATGTGCAGAATGGGTCCTGCACATGCGCAGACCCTATACCATTGGAGATGTATGCTAACCAACAGATAGCGTACATCTCTGAATAAGGCCCTTAGCTGTGAATAGATAATGCTCTTTTCTTAGCTATTCAAATTCTAAACTGCTTTCTTGTTACAAGTTATGGTCATGACTTGACCCTTTTTGACAACTTTCCCAGGCAGGACGGGGTTTCTCCTGTTGCTCCTGTTGCTAGGCGATCGGCACGCCTCAGGAAGTGATCTCTCATCCACAGGTGCAGCTTGATTAAGTGCTGCAGCCTATTTATACTCACTGAACTATTGCACCTGTGCCGACTATAGCATGTCTGTGGATTTCATCAGCTTAGCTGCATGGGCAGCTTTTCTTCTCTCCATGATATTGCTTCCATTTGGCTTCCCAGCAGACACCAAGCAGCTCACAGGCTGCCATCATCCTCCAAACGGCTTCCTAGCTGCATCTAGCAGCTCCCGTGCTGCCACCAATCTCCAAACTTCTTCCTAGCTGCATCTAGCAGCTCCCGTGCTGCCAACGTTCACAATACGGCTTCCTAGCCACACCAAGTAACTACTATGCTACCACCATTCTTCATTCGGCTTCTTAGCCGCTCCAAGCTGCTCCCGTGCCACAACATCAGCACCATCGCCACAACATCAGCACACTTGCCGCACCATCAGCTCTCAAAGCCATTTTCGTACCCTAGACTATTTATCTATGGCAATTGCCGCAACATCGGCACCATCGCTGCAACATCGGCACACTTGCTGCACCATCGGCTCTCAAAGCCATTTGCTCACCCTAGAATGTTTATCTATGGCTTCTGCCGCAACATTGGCACAATTGCCGCACCTTCAGCACACTGGCCACATCATCAGTATCATTGCCATATCATCGATGCAATTGCCAACTCATCAGAACCATTACCTGTATCAGCTCTAACTGTACACTTCATCTCTTGAATTCCCTTGTACCTCTGTGCGAACCTGTATTTCCCCAAGCGTAAGTCCAGGCGGCCACCTAAGTACCGGTGAACGTATCATAGTTCTAAGGGAACAACAGGTGGTTTTTATTGGTGAAGATCTCGCTAGCTGGGTTCTAGGGGTCTCACATGGAGCAGGCAGTGGGATTCATAACATTATATTTGGACCAAAACACAGGTACACTTGGAATTAGATACAGAAAGAGTCATATTGGAGTTATAGCTTCTGCATCATGGAGCAGGGACAGAGTCCTGCCCAGGTGCTTGCAGCCCAGATCCAAACACTCACCCAGAAAGTCCAGGAACTCACTATACAAGTTAAGGAAAACTGTTCTCTGGTACATGCTGCTCCTCATCTTGAACCAAAGGTAAATTTGCCAGATCAGTTTTCTGGGGATCGCCGACAGTTTTTAAACTTTAGGGAAAGTTGCAAGCTTTATTTCTGACTTTGTCCAATCCCTTCAGGGACTCAGTTGCAGCAAGTGGAACTGGTAATCTCTCTCCTTCAGGAGGATCCACAGACTTGTGCCTTCGGACTGCCTTCAACCCATGCGGCATTACAGACCATTGAGGCTTTCTTTACAGCCTTGGGCCTTTTGTATGATGACCCAGACCATGCTGCTTTGGCTGAGTCCAAATTGCATACCCTCAAACAGGGTTAGAAGGTAGCGGAGGATTACTCATCAGAGTTCCGCAGATGGGCAACTGACTCTAGTTGGAATGATCTGGCCCTACATATCCAATATCATCTTGGTCTTTCTGAGGCCATCAAGGACATCCTTGTTCAACATTCACCTCCTGAGTCCTTGGATGATCTTATGCAGCAGGCCATTAGGATAGACCAGCGGCTATGGGACCGTAAACAAGAACAAAATCTTCCCATAAAATCACCTCGTTCTCTGGATTGGGGCCCTGATTCAGAGCCGGATGCTCTGAAAGAGCGTTCGCTCTGAATCTGGGCATTTTTTGTTTGTTTGTGTGGCCTCCTGGCCGCTCGTATAGCTGTGGGTGACCACCCACAGCTATAGTGAGCGGCCAGGTTGATGGTCGTGATGGTCAAGACCATCGGGCTTGTGATGAGACCCTACCACAAGGGTCTCATCGTGACCATCGGGCTTGCAATGAGACCCTTGTGGTAGGGTCTCATTTCCGCAAGCCCCAGAGAGTTTCTGGCTTTAATAGAGCTGGAAGCTCTCCCACTGACATCACTGGTGATGTCAGTGGGGCCGCCCACAAACGGCAGGTATTCACTTGGGAACACCTCTATTTGTGAAGCCACCCCCCGGCCATGCCTACCAAACAGGGCGAGCTGTCAATCACCATCGATGACCCGGAGCGATGGAGCACCCGTCGCTAGCCGGGTCTCGCGAATGTGCACGACTGAGCCGGCTCCGTCGTGCGCATGCCCAGTGGCCAAACATCGACCTGGTTGCGAGCACTCAGCGCTTGCGACCGGGTCTGAATCAGGCCCTGGGTTCCATCTTCGGTCACAGAGGAACCAATACAGATTGGGTCCTCTCGCCTATCATCAGAAGAGAGACGCAGAAGAGGGTACCTTGGCCTCTGTATGTGTTGCGGTATCAAGGGGCATACTATGAATAATTGTCCCCTCAGACCGGTAAAAAGACAGGGCCTAAGTGTTTGGGAGGATTTACACTTGGGTCTGGCATCTATTACTTCTAAGAATTCTGTTTTAGTCCCAGCAGTCATCCAACTCGCTAATTCCACTTTGTCTACTTCAGCCTTCCTTGATAGTGGGGCAGCAGGCAATTTTATAGATTTTCATTTCTTTCGCACTCTGGGAGTTCCAGCTGTCCCCTTGGAACAGAACATTTCGATCTGTGGTCTGGACGGAGGTTTGATTTCTTTAGGACATGTGAAGTTTAAGACGCATACTCTATGTTTTTTGGTAGGGTCTTTACACTCAGAGACTTTGTTCTTTTACCTCTTAAATTGTCCTTTGGCTCCAGTCGTTCTAGGTCTTCCAAGGCTTAGGGATCAAAATCCTGTGATTAATTGGCAATCTGGTGAAATAATCAAATGGAGTTAGACTTGTCAGAATTATTGCTTGACTATGCCTATTCGGACCGTACTTCCTACGATTTCTGAAACTTCTCTGGCCTTTCCGCTTCAGTACAGGGATTACGCAGATGTTTTCTCAAAAAAACTTGCGGATTTTTTTCCTCCACCTAGGTCTTACAACTGTGCTATCAATTTGATACCCAACGCCAAATTATCCAAAGGCCGGTTGTATTCCTTTAGAATGTAAGCTCTCATGAGCAGGGACCTCTTCCCTCATATGCTTCTCTTTACATTTTCTTTTACTCTTTACTTCCCATAAGGGCAACTAACACGTAACTGCCAACTCCCTGCTGCTTATTGTGAGTGCTTTAATCGCTACTGCAGCAATGTATATAAATCGTGCCCTTGTCCTGCACTGTAATGTACTGTAAGTTACTTGTTTCTTGTTCACCTATTAGTTCTATGTACTATGTAAGGCGCTGCGGAACACTTGTGGTGCCATATAAATAAAGGATAATAATAATAATATTCCGTCTCAATACCGGAGGAAAAAGCTATAGAGTACATCGAAGATGCTTTGACTAAAGGATTCATCCATCCCTCAAAATCACCACTGGGAGCTGTTTTTTTCTTCGTGGG
Organism: Taudactylus pleione; assembly: GCA_031769625.1. Classification (NCBI taxonomy): domain Eukaryota; kingdom Metazoa; phylum Chordata; class Amphibia; order Anura; family Myobatrachidae; genus Taudactylus; species Taudactylus pleione. The sequence continues at coordinate 39,978,289 of JAUIMM010000052.1, read as the reverse complement.
GAAGAAGGCTGGGTCTCCTCATCCCAGTATTGATTACAGGGGACTCAACAATATTACGGTAAAGAATTCATACCCATTACCTCTGATTCCAGTATTGTTTGATCAGCTGCATAAGGCTAATATCTTCTCCAAGATTGACCTCCGAGGGGCATATAACCTGATTCAAATTAAAAGTGGAGATGAGTGGAAAACGGCCTTCAGGACTCACTCTGGACATTATGAGTATCTAGTCATGCCTTTTGACTTATCTAACGCTCCAGCGGTTTTCCAGGACCTGATTAATGACGTTCTTCGTGACTTTTTGGGGGTATTCGTGTCGTAGACCTAGATGACATTCTTATTTTCTCCCAGTCACTGGACCAACATCATCAGCATGTACGTCAGGTTCTTCAAAAATTGCGGGAGAACCATCTGTACGCCAGGTTGGAAAAATGTGACTTTGACATCACTCAGGTCTCTTTTCTGGGATATACCATCTCATCCCAGGGATTTTCAATGGATCAAGGGAAAGTCGAGGCTATACTGGAACCAACTAACTTTCCTTAAAGCCATCCAGTGGGTCCTCGGCTTTTCTAATTTTTATCGCCGATTCATCTTTTTCCAGCATAGTGGCACCTATTGTAAATTTGACCAAGAAAGGAGCAGATACCTTTAACTGGCCAATCGAGGCGATCCAGTCTTTTAAAACTGTCAAAGTTGCTTTCACTCCTGTTCTTCGACATCCCGATCCTGACCTTCCTTTTATTTTCGAGGTAGATGCCTCAGAAGTAGGAGCAGGAGCCATGTTGTCACAGAAAGACCCGACAAATAGTAAGTTGCACCCATGTGTATTCTTTTCTCAAAAATTTTCCTCTGCTGAATGCAATTATGATGTAAGGAATCGAGAGTTGCTAGCTATCAATTGGGCTTTCACTGGCTGGAAGGGGCCAAACACCAGATTTTGGTTCTTACTGACCACAAGAACCTAGCCTATATTCAGTCTGCTAAAAGGTTGAATTCCTGGCAAGCACGTTGGGCATGATTTTTTAACCCAGTTCAACTTCCTCATCTCCTTTTGTCCTGCTTCCAAGAACATCAAGGCTGACGCCCTATCCAGGAGTTTTGAACCAGTATAACAGGCATCCAGGTCAGACAAAACTATGATCCCAGACTCTTTCTTCCATTGTGCCCTCACTCGTAATCTGGCAGATATGATTCGGGCATCTCAATCAGAGTCACCTTCTGGTCATTTGTTTGTGCCAGAGAAGTTTAGAAGAGCAGTTATGCTGGAATTTCACTCTAGTCGAGTTTCTGGTCATTCAGGTATCAGTAAGACTTTGGAGTTACTCTCCCGTTCAGTTTGGTGGCTGTCATTGACTAAAGATGTGCATGAATTTGTCTTGGCATGTGAGGTATGTGCCAGGAATAAGACACCTTGGACAGCTCCTTCGGGTCTGTTACTTCCACTTTCCATACCCAGGAGACCCTGGACTCACATCGCCATGGATTTCATCATTGATCTCCCAATATCTGCTCGATGTTCTGTTATCTGGCTGGTGGTGGACTGATTTAGTAAAATGGCACACTTCATATCATTGCAAAAACTTCCTTCTGCTAAGGAACTTTCCAGCCTGTTTCTGCAACACATTTTTCTGGTACACAGTTTACCAATGGATATTGTGTCGGATCGAGGATCGCAATTTGTGGCACAGGTTTGGTGAGTGTTCTGTACTTCTCTGGGCATTAATCTTAGGACCTCATTCAGAGTCGGTCATTGCAGCCGCACGGTCGTACGTCACTGATGTTCGCTATATTGCGCATGCGTAAAGTTCGTAATGCGCGTGCGCAAACTAGCCGCTACGATCAGAAATTTCTCTCCTTGAACACAGCCAGGTCGGTAGTTTGAGTGACAGATGGAGGCGTTTGTGGGTGGTAACAGGGGAAGGTGCTTGAAAACGGGGGAGTGGAGATCCGAACGCAGGCGTGCCTCATTATGCAAACGGCATTTTATGGGAGTGCATACGGATTATGGGAGTGCATAATTAACAAAGTAGCGTCATGGCACATGTGACATGGGAGGTTTTTACACTGACATGATAGTAGAGCTTAAGAGAGGGTATGGTCAATCTTAAGCTCTACGACTAGTTCCGATGGTTCCCGATGGTCTCGATTAATCCTTATATGCCCGGAGATGCTGTGCAATGCGTACGAGAAGGGGGCGTATTTTTTTGTCATCGGACCGCTTCCTCCCCTTGGTCGGCCAACTACCGATCCGAACTTAGGGACGCAACTTATGAGGGAATCATTTGCATATCCGGCCCCTTTTTCCGTATGACCGTGCAGCCGCTTCGACCGACTCTGAATGAGGTCCTTAGTCTTTCTTCATGTTACCATCCGCAGTCCAATGGACAGACTGAGCACATTAATCAGTGTCTGGAACAGTATCTACGCTGTTATGTTTCCAAGTGTCATAATGATTGGGTTTCACATCTGCCGCTTGCTGAGTTTGCTTTTAATTAATCATGTCACTCGGTATCTTCAGTATCCCCATTCTTCTGTCTTACAGGGCAACATCCGAGGTCAAATTTCCGAATCACCAGCTTCTTCTTCTGTCTCTCAGCTCTGACATATTTGGGGCAAGGCTCATCAAAGCCTTTGGGAGGTATCTCTCCGCGCCAAAGAATCTGTCGACAAGCATCGGAGATTGTGTTGTTTTAAGAAAGGTGATTTGGTTTGGCTCTCCACGAAAAACATCAAGCTCCGTCAGCCTACACAGAACTTGGGTCCCAGATTTATTGGTCCATTCTGAATTATTTCACAGGTAAACCCAGTAGCCTTCAAACTTCAATTGCCCAACTCTCTCCTTATTAATAATACTTTCCATTGTTCTTTGCTTAAACCGGTCTTCTCGTCAGCCAAGTTCAAATCTAGGTATTCGCCCAGGCCTGCTTCAGTTATGGTCCGTGGTCAACATGAATTCATTGTGGAGAAAATTTTGGACTCTAGATTATCCAGGGGTCGTCTGCAATTCTTAGTCCACTGGAAGGGCTATGGGCCGGAAGAACATTCCTGGGTTCCTGATACTGAATTACATGCTTTCAGGTTGAGAAGATGTTTCTTTCAGGATTTTCTGGATAAACCAGGTTCTGGGGGTTTTTCAACCCCGTGTCAAGGGGGAAGTACTGTTACAAGTCGTGGTCACGACTTGACCCTTTCTGACAACTTTCCCAGACAGGATGGGGTTACTCCTGTTGCTCCTGCTGCTAGGTGATTGGCACACCTCAGGAAGTGATATCTCATCCACAGGTGCAGTTTGATTAAGTGCTGCTGCCTTTTTATACTCACTGAATTATTGCACCTGTGCCGACTATAGCGTGTCTGTGGATTTCATCAGCTTAGCTGCATGGGCAGATTTTGTTCTCTCCATGATATTGCTTCCATTCGGCTTCCCAGCCTACACCAAGCAGCTCCCGGGCTGCCATCGTCCTCCAACCGGCTTCCTAGCTGCATCTAGCAGCTCCCGTGCTGCCACCAATCTCCAAATGGCTTCCTAGCCGCATCTAGCAGCTCCCTTGCTGCCAACGTTCACCATACGTCTTCCTAGCCGCACCAAGTAGCTCCTGTGCTACCACCAATCTCCAAATGGCTTCCTAGCTGCATCTAGCAGCTCCCGTGCTGCCTACGTTCACCATACGGCTTCTTAGCCACTCCAAGCAGCTCCCGTGCTGCAACATCAGCACCATCACTGCAACATCAGCACACTTGCCACACCATCAGCTCTCAAAGCCATTATCACACCCTAGACTGTTTATCTATGGCAATGGCCACAACATCGGCACCATCGCTGCAACATCGGCACGCTTGCTGCACCATCGGCTCTCAAAGCCATTTTCATAGCTTAGACTGTTTATCTACGGCTATCGCCACAACATTGGCACAATTTCTGCACCTTCGGCACACTTGCCACACCATTGGTATCATTGCCATATCATTGATGCAATTGCCAACTCATCAGAACCATTACCTGTATCAGCTCTAACAGTACACTTCATCTCTTGAATTTCCTTGCACCTCTATGTGAGCCTCTACTACCCCGAGCGTAAGTCCAGGCGACCGCCTAAGTACCGGTGAACGTATCATAGTTCTAAGGGAACAACGGGAGGTTGTTATTGGTGAAGATCTCGCTAGCTGGGTTCTAGGGGTCTCACATGGAGCAGGCAGTCTGATTCATAACATTTCTACAGTAAGTCACTGTAGTAAGGAAGAAAATAGAGTTATCTCCAGTGTAATCATAAGTACTGGAGTATAGATATTGATTGTAATCTTATAAATAAGCATTGATATAGTTTGTGTAAAATATAGTCAAATTATAAATTATAAAATTAAATATAACCTAAACATATTGAGAAAAACCTGCTACAAAATCATCATCAGATGAAAAATTATATATGTAAATAAATATTTACATTAAGGCCACAGGTGGTAGCTCCACCTAAATAATTAACAGACATAAAAAAGAAAAAAAAATGTGCACACTCACCAAAAGAAATGAAGCCTGAAGGAAGATATACAAAATATTGTGAAACACATTCATAAATATATCTGTTTGTTATTACCCAGTTTTGTTCTCTTAATGTTCCAATTGTAAAGCGCAACGGAATATGCTGCGCTATATAAAAAACTGTTAATAAATAAATAAATTCAGCTATAATAGAAATACACTTAGATAATCTAAATTGATGAAACCTTATAAAAAAAAGTTAATATAAAAGGTCATCTAATCGAAACACCAATATGTCACTATGTGGCGCAAACACAGGAGGGGTTTCCAGTTGCCCAGAGCCTTCCCCTTCAACCAGTGGCTCCAATCATGACCGCAATAGTACTGTATATAATACAATTTACTAGACCTATAACCACACCATGCAGTATAAGAGACAAAAGGGAGCTGCTGCACATGCCTAGTAGCAGCAGACCAGAGTCTACCAAGTCTGCTGTGTGTGTGGATCTCTATCAGTGTACCAGACCAGAGAGCAGTTGCCAGCAAGAAGAGTCAGGCATCTTACCATGAGGTGAGAGAATGCATACTTAGAAAACTTAGTTCTACGTCCTACTGGTTATATTATGTATGTATATATAATAATTCTCTGACTACCTATATGGGGGATATTTTTATTTGTACATTTACAAGACATGAGTTTTGAATTCCACCTTCAAAACCATAAATCATAAACATTTTGTGTGCAGATGGAAAATAAATTTGCTCAGTAGAGGCATCTGCTTGGGAAAGGTGCGGTATAATAAGTCCACATTCAAAAAATGTCAACACCAGAATGTCGATATAGAATGTTGACATTCAGAATGTCACATTTCTACATCTACAATACTGATACTGACATAATGTCAACATTGCGAATGTCGACTGTTAGCATGTTAACAATGTGATATTACTTTCACTTTGAATGTAAGTCTAAGACTGTTTTGCTAAGACCCTTTGGATGCTACATGGAGAAGAGGAACGAATCTATGCCAGGACGGTGGTGAGTATAAAAGTCTTTTACAGGTAACCCATTGGAATACTACTTGGACAAGGGGACCGAACAGCTGGCAGTAGGTAAGTATGTGTGAGTGTGGTAGGTACTGAAGCCTAACCCAAACCCTAACTGCAGCCTAACCCAAACCCTAACCACAACCTAAGACCAATCTAACCCTAACCCTAAAATTATATGTCGACATTCTGACAGTATCAACATTATGTCTGGTCAACATTGTGATTGTCGACATTCTGTCCATGTCGAAATTCAGATCATCTCGACATTCTGGTGTTGACATTATGACTACATACCTTTGGAAATGCATGGAGACATAAATGTAGACACAATTGTCCATATACAAAGGCGACACACTGTGTAAGTCACCCCATTGACATCTACAGCACTAAAACACCACTTCTGTATAACAGATTTAAAGGTTAAAAGCTTTAAACAATGTGGGCGGAAATCAATTGTTTCCAGCCCCCATCGCGCCCGATGGAGCTATTCAATTGTTGCTCCTGTCGGGCGCGATCAGCTGACAGTGCTCCATTTCAGCTCGCAGCCCCAGAGGGGTGCGAGCTGAAATCGGCGAAAAGTGACCTGTTTGGGCGCCCAAACTGCACTTTTCATGATCGCGCCCAGCACTTTGGTCGGGGTTAGCTGATTTACGCGGCTAAACCCTACCACTTTGGGCGCGATCAGCGCGAAAAGCTGGAACAATTGAATAGCGGCCCGCAAACTCCAGTCACTTTAGACGGGTGATCTAGGCAACGAAAACAATTGAATTCCACTCTATGACTTAACATGAAAACATATAGGACAGGATGTACTAAAACTGATATGCGGTTAAACCTCTGAAAACTCTTGTGAGGACTCCCGGTTCATAAATCCAGATGTTCTCACATAGCAAAGTACAGCTCTAATCAGAATAATTATTTTAAAAAAAGTTGGCGCTAGTGTGTATTTGTACCAGAAAACCACTGTGGCACTTACAAAACAGAGCCTGAACTACTGATAGAAATTACTAAAACTAGATCAAAGAATAAATGCGCTGTCAGGAAATGCTGTATATATTTAAAAAGTATTAAATAATTTCAATACAATAACCAATAAATCAACACAATATATAAAAATATAGAAACTAGCTGTAGAACATCACCTTAAAGGAATATAATATGTAAATACAATATATTTTATAAATTATGTGGCCACAGGACATTATCAGCATAAGTATGTTCTGAATTAACAATGGCATAGCATAAAACTCCAGGTAACATTATAATGGGATTAGCACTGGGAGTAGCATTCTCTCTTTTTTGTATTGATACACTTTGTTGAAATTGGTGCAATTAGCAAGAATGTAGCAGCAATTTTTCTAGATAAAATAGGTATAGTTAGAAATACCGAGGGGTAAATTTACTAAGAATCGTGTTTGGTCAAGTTTTGACGTTTTTAAACTCGATTTGACTCGATGAAACTCCAGTTTTTTTAGGCTTCTGAAACACTAAAATTTACCAAGAAGCAGGTTTAGCTGAGATTGAGTTTTCCGATGGTTTATTAGATCAAGATTACTCACCCGAGTTTGCAATGTCTGACCGCAGCCAAACACTTTCAAGCATGAAGCCTGCACATATCAGTGAGATATGTGTGTTATACCTGTAAAAAAAGGGTTAAATGTTTTTAAAAAATGAAGTATGGTCCCCCCCTCCAAAAAGTAAACCAGCCCCGGGCTGCTCAGCCAGTCCTGCTCAGCCAGTCCTGCTCAGCCAGTCCTGGTTCCTAAAATACAGGCAGAAAAATGAGTAGGGTTACCCGGTATCTTAGGAACCAGCACTGGGCTGCTGAGCCTGTCCTGGTTTTAAAAAATAGGGGGGAAAACAATTACATAGGGGTCCCCCTATTTTTAAAACCAGCACTGGGCTCAAATCCATCCAGGGTGTAATGCCACAGCCAGGGGACCTTTTCACCGGGTCTCCTCGGCCAAAGCATTATCACCCCAAGCCAATCAGCCCAAGATGGGGATCTCAGAGGAGGTGGTGACCCCCCAATAAAAGGGACCCCCTCTCCAGAGCACCCCAGGCTTACACTGAAGCCCGGGGCCCTTCCCCGTACTCCTAGGCTGTGGGTATGGGGGTAATAGTGGTGAAAATAGATATATCCCCCCCGTAAAAAAAAAAAATTTAAAAAACAAGACACACACACCGTAACTGTACAATTTTTTTGCACACACCTGTCATACTCACACATACTTACCTATTGCCAGCTGTTCGGTCCCCTTGTCTAAGTAGTATTCCAATGGGTTACCTGTAAAAAAAATCCTGAGAATTTCAGAAGAGTAGCGTCTTCTATCATTCTGCGTAGTATAGGTGATAACGGGACAGTAATTTTTCTTGTTTTGCCAAGACCCATTGGATGCTACATGGAGAAGAGGAATGAATCAGTGGTGAGTATAACATTGGAATACTACTTGGACAAGGGGACCGAACAGCTGGCAGTAGGTAAGTATGTGTGAGTGTGATAGGTACAGCGGGGGTACGGGTGCCGGCCGCCTGCTGATACTTGTAGTTCTGCAAGTGCCAAAGGGCAGGAATAATGGCACTTGTAGTTCCATGGTAAAAAAACAATAGTTTATATCTATTTTCACCACGATTAACCCATACCCACAGCCCAGGGGTGTGGGGAAGAGCCCTGGGCTTCAGCAAAAGCCTGGGGTGCTTGGGTGAAGGCGGTCCCCTTTAGTAGGGGGGTCCCCATTCTTCCTTGAGATCCCCGGCTTGGGATGACCAGCTTGGGGTGATAATGCTTTGGTTGGTAAGACTTGGTGAAAGGGTCTCTTGGCTGTGGCATTACACCCCGGCTAGATTTGAGCCCAGTGCTGGTTTTTAAAAATAGGGGGACTCCTACGCAATTCCCCCCAACCTATTTTTAAAACCAGGACAGGCTCAGCAGCCCAGTGCTGTTTCCTAAAATACGGGGTAACCCTACTCGTTTTTCTTCATATCTTTAGGAACCAGGACTGGCTGAGCAGCCAGGGCTGGTTATGATTGTTTTGGGGGGACCTTACGTCGTTTTAGGTAGTTTACATGCAGAAACATACACAAATCACACTGATCTGTGTATGTTTCTACCAAACTCGCAGCTCAGGAGGTGGTGTATTTGAAACTTCTATTTAGCTGCGAGTTTGCTACAATTACACCCGTGATTGTAATCACGTGTCATAGTAAATTCCCAAGTTGAATCTTTTTTATTTAAAGTACTTTCGAGTTTGGCTGATGGTGAGTTTTATCGAGTTTGCAATATCACCCGAGTTTTTCAGTATAAAGAAAGAAATCTATCCCAAACTCATCCGAGTTTTTCTTTAGTAAATTTGCGAGTTGAATAAATGCATAAACTCACCCAAGATTGCAATCTTGATCAAACACGATTCTCAGTAAATTTACCCCAAGTCTCAAAATGTTTTTTAAATAGTCTGCATGAAACACAGTTATTTGCATATAGCAGCTACATGCCGTGGTTAGTTAACAATTGAGCAGTTACTGGTTAATTGAAGTCAAACTTTGTGATGTGAGTATAAAAGATCAGTGTGCAATCCCCTTCCAAGTATTGGGGTACACACATTGAAAATGTATGCAGATTACTCACACCTACCAGAGTATGGTTCCTTTAATGTGTGGTGTCACTAGGGACAAGTCTGCTCTCTGGTTGGCATCAAAATGCTGCTTACATGTATAACCAGGTGTCTGCTGTGAGCTTGGTAATGGTAGACTCACAGCGTCTATGTATGCTATGTATATATTTTTTTAGATATTGTGTTGATGTATTGGTTATTGTATTTAATTAAATTTTAATACTTTATAAACATATACAGCATTTCCCGACAGCGCACTTATTATTCTTTATTTTTATCGGAATAGCTGTTCTTTGAGGTTTTAATCACAATTGTACAAGCAAACGGTTTTAATAAACTCCTCTATGCATATGGTAAGTGGCAGGATGTATCACTCAAAATGCAATGCATAATACGTCCTGCCCCCCAGTGTCTTGTAATATTTACCAATGTATACTGTGTACAGTATAACAAACTTTCATATCGTGAAAGATGTGTATCCTTGTTGCACAAAGAAAGTAAAATGGTAAATTCAAATATAAAGGATTTACAAAATATTTGTTATTAAGGGGTCTATTCAGCAATAGTGACGATGTTGCCCAGAATATTATCGGGCAACATTATCACGATTTTTTATCAGTTATTGAAATTTATGTTAGCTATTCAGCATTATTTTGAGCAGTGACAATGGTTGCGGTAACACGCTGTCCCTGCGATGTTACAGAACGCAATTTCCGAAAACAATACCTTCTGTTTCTACTACTGCACATGCTCAGTCATGAGCTCAGGAACAGTGTCGGCCCTAACTTTGCGGTGACCGCAGACGGGTAAGTCCTAATACAGCCTGTCCAAAGTGATTGACATGTGTACACAGGCTTTATATTGTATACATGTATATTTATGTGCTTTTATATCTAACATTTATATATAAATGTTAAATATAAAAGCACATAAATATAAATGTATATAGGCTAATATAAAGCCTGTGTATACATGTCAATCTATTTAGGCAGGTTTAACATGCTCTAGAGTAATTTAATGCTTTTTGCTTTGCTGAATAGCAAAAAGCGTTAAAGCACTGTAGAGATCAAAGGCTGATCCCTACAGTGCGGTGCTCTGAAAGATGGGAATTAATGGAGAAGATAATTGTGTTATCTTCTCCATGAGCCCATTGCTGAATAGTGGATTTACTTAAAAAATTCGGAAATTATGATTTCATTGCTGAATAGGCCGCTAAATAATAAGTTCCTGAAATGTAAATATTTTGCATGTCCCAGTAAGTAATTGTTCGATGTAAAACTTTTTATTTCAGGTTGAAGTTGAGCAAGATACTGCAAGCAATGGTTGCAACCTTTGCTTACCAGCAGGCTGTACATAAAAGAGTAATGGTGCATACACACAGTCAGATTTCCTATCAGATATGAATGATAACGATTGTAAAAATCATCAATCGTTCATATCTTTGACATGTAGGGTATGCATCGACCAACGAAGCGTGTTCCCGCATGTCAGACAACGATCTCTGACATCTACTGTGTTTGCAGACAGATATGGACGATTTCATTCATTTCAATACTGTCAGAAATCGTTCATCGTTCATGAAATCGTTCAAATCGTTCATAGTTAATCTAGCAAGTCTGACCGTGTGTATGCACCATAACAATAACATTCTGCAAGTGAGGGAAGTAACTCACAGAATCCCATTCTGCATTGTGCATTACTTCTACAATTAGGATTAGGCAACAGGGGGGTGCAGTATGGAATAACCAAATCTCTACTTTTAGTTAACGTCGTGTCCATATGGGGGACGTACTAAAAGGAATGACAGTCTGGTCTGCAGAAACGGAATGCATATTGACTATAATGGGAGCAGACTGAACTTTTCTGTATATTTAAAAGAATCTTAAACCTATGAACTATATCTTTTGTATACTTCTTGCTAAGATGATTTCACATATTTTACATGCGGAATGACATGGAATGACGGCCGTTTACTACGGAATGACAGCTGTTTTATTTGCCATCCCCAGGCAAAAATCTAATTAAAACAGTGCATATGTCCCACATAAATACACAGATTTTTCTATGTTCCCCTAAGCGCACACACTTTTCCCTTTCTATATGCGTCCACCTATACCTGTACCCTACTATACATGTCACATAATGCGGAATGACAGCCACTTACTATGGAATGACAGCTGTTTTATTCGCCATCCCCAGGCAAAACTGCCATTAAAACAGTGCCTATGTCCCATATTTAGATCCCATTTTTTCTATGTTCCCTTAATATATATGTCACATAATGCAGAATGACGGCCGCTTACTAAGGAATGACAGCTGTTTTATTCACCATCCTCAGACAAAACTGCCATTAAAACAGTGCATTTGTCCCATATAAATACACAGATTTTTCTATGTTCCCCTAAGTGCACACACTTTTCCCTTTCTATATGCATCCACCTATACCTGTACCCTACTATACATGTCACATAATGCGGAATGACAGCCGCTTACTACGGAATGACAGCTGTTTTATTCGCCATCCCCAGGCAAAACTGCCAGTGCATATGTCCCATATAAATACACCGATTATTCTATGTTCCTTTAAGTGCACACACTATTCCCTTTATATATGCGTCCACCTGTATACCTGTACCCTACTATACAGGTCACATAATGTGGAATGACAGCCGCTTACTACGGAATGACAGCTGTTTTATTTGCCATCCCCAGACAAAAATGATATGTCCAATATAAGTTCACCAATTTTTCTATGTTCCCTTAAGCGCACACACTTTTCCCTTTCTATATGCGTCCACCTATACCTGTGCCCTACTAAACATGTCACATAATGCGGAATGATGACTGCTTACTACGGAATGATAGCTGTTTTATTTGCCATCCCCAGGCAAAACTGCCATTAAAACAGTGCATATGTTCCATATTTAGACCCCGATTTTTCTATGTTCCCTTAAGTGCACACACTATTCCCTTTCTATATGCGTCCACCTATACCTGTATCCTACTATACATGTCACATAATGCAGAATGATGGCCGCTTACTATGGAATGACAGCTGTTTTATTCGCCATCCCCAGGCAAAACTGCCAGTTCATATGTCCCATATAAATACACTGATTTTCTATGTTCCTTTAAGTGCACACAGTTTTCCCTTTCTATATGCATCCACCTATACCTGTAACCTACTATACATGTCACATAATGCGGAATTACAGCCATATACTACGGAATATCAGCTGTTTTATTCGCCATCAGACAAAAATGTCAGTAAAACAGTGCATATGTCCCATATAAATTCACCGATTTTTCTATGTTCTCTTAAGCGCACACACTTTTCCCTTTCTATATGCGTCCACCTATACCTGTGCCCTACTATACATGTCACATAATATGGAATAACGGACGCTTACTACGGAATGGTAGCTGTTCTTTTAACCATCCTCAGGCAAAAATGTCATTAAAACCATTGACCCAAGCCCACAACCAAGGCAGGATGGAGAAGAACCCCTGCAACCATATAAATGGACTTCAGAGTAGTCTCTGACTTATGATCAGAGGCCTCCATTAGGGAAATTGCGCCCAGCACCGGAAGTGTAGTTTTCTCAGATAGCTTGGATACCTATGAATCAACTGGCGGGGGAGACTCCCATCTAGCCCTGCTGTCTGTGGGAAAAGGGTAGGAGGAGAAAAAATGCTTAGAGATCTGGAACTTCTTGTCCGGATTTTTCCAAGCTGCCGCTAGCTGGTCATCTAGCGCCTATGAAACAGGAAAAGTAAGAGACGCTTTCTGTGTAATGGCGAATAGGGACAACCGAGTTGGAGACTCCTTGTCCATTACCTTAAGCACTTACCACACTGCAAGAATAAGAGCATCCAACCCTTGAGGGCCTTCCAACTCCTGCGGATCCTCTTCCGTGAGCAGATCCTCATCGGAGTCCTGTAGAAATTCTCCTTTTACCTGAGAAACACGGTCCTCAGATTAATCTGATTGCAAAAATGCTGGTAAAGCTCTCTTTCTAGATGGCGGCTGTGGTGGAACCCCCCTACTCTGGGAGGAGACCTCCATTACCTTAGCCCAAGTTTCCATAGTCTGAGTTAGGGTTTGCACCCAGGCTGATTCTGTCTGCAAGACCGATGAGGGTCCTGGACTACAACTCTGCGTCCTAGACGCCTCCCTTTCTCTGCAAGATTCTGCTAACTCAGCAGAGAGATCTGACATAACACCTGTTAGTGACGCAAACCAAGGAGGTGAGAGGTCCTGTACTGGGGCAGGGCCAGAAGGGGAAGGGTCCCCCATCATAAGAATCACACAACAGAACCCCCTCCGAGTGAGCCTGAGTAAACTTAGCATTACACTTCTTGCAGGCATATAATTTTTGTTATGCTTTTGATGCTGCTCCCCTGCCTATCATATTGCACCACAGAACACTAACAGCAACCAATCAACCCACAGGTACACAGTGTCAGTGAGGAGAAAACAGAAATAGAGTAGCCAAGCAAAGCAATAGAGAGGAGTGTCACACAACCCCCTCCCCTAATTAATGGCTCCCCAAATCCACCAAATCTCGCCACAACAGCACACTCACTGTACCAGAAGCTGGAGGATGAAGATGGCAATCTACAGAGCTGTTGCTTTGCCCAGGAATCAGCGGTGACAGAAAACAGGAGACGTTGACCTGGCGTGCTACGCAGGAACTGTGGGCCTGATTCAGAGCCGGACGCTATTTGCGCTCGCTCGTTCAGAAAAAGGGGCCGGCTATTTAAATTGAGCACTCGCTCTCTGCGGTCTGTTGACGCCTCCATTTCTGAGCGAGCGAACAAAACATGCCCTCGCTATTTTGTAAAGACGCCCCCTGGCCGTTTGCATCCTACGTCATCTCCGCTATTTATTTGATTAATCGAGTACATCAAAAGGCATCTGAACTGTTCGCAGTGCTTGTGGTTGGATTTTCCTACCGCAATCATGCGAACAGTTCAGGCTAAGAAACAACCAAGTGACGTGGTCGATGACGCTGCTTTGTTAATTATGCACACCCTTAAAACGCCCGTTTTGACCTTTTGGTACGCCTGCGTTCGGATCACCACTCCCCATTTTCAAGCACCTTCCCCTGTTCCCACCCACAAACGCCTCATCCTGTCACTCAAATTAGCAGGCACTCGCTATTTTGCGAACACACGTTTTCCGACCGCAATGACTGGTTGGCGCATGCGCATTACGACCCATACGCATGCGCAGATGTGCAAACATCGCTCGGAGCGAACAAGCGGCCGCTTACGAGCGGCTCTGAATCAGGCCCTGAGTGCAGGAGAAAGGGAGAAACGCGCCTTCCCTGTCTAACCTGCTTCCAAAGTGAAGGGGAGGCTCCGCCTCCTTCTGATTGACATTTGACCAAATATGGCCGCCCGCAACACACAGCACCAAGCTGTGAGAAAATTGCACCACCAGCCATCCCCTGCTGCTTGTTGTGACCGGGAAGGCTGGCCATATATGCACCAGCCATACCACCGGTCTGTGCGGTGGTCAGGGGGTCCCGGACCCAGCCTCGAGCAGCTGTGGCAGGTCCCACAGCACCGATGTGCTAAGACCTGGGACCCGGACGCACACTGCAGGCAGCGGCAGCGGTCCCTCCGGCTGGCTCCAACAGAGCAGGCAGACGGGTTAACTGTCTGCCTGTGTCCTCAATGAGTTGCAGTAAAGGAAAAAGAAAAAAGAAAAGTAACTGCATAAACAGCCTAGGCTGACGTCCAGGGAAACAGCTCCCTCAAGGCACAATTCTTGACTGGGGATGAGGGGGGCATAGCGGGGGAGGAGCCAGTCACACTTATTCAATTCTTAAAGAGCCAGCTCCTCTCAACACCCCACAGTACTGAGTTTCCAGAGTCCTCTGTGGCTGTGGAAGAAACATACAAACACATTATGTTAACATATATAGCCCTGCACCAAGCTTCCACATACTGCAGCTTGGGAGCAGCTGTCCCAGCTCAGTGCTGCACATACAGTACCTTTATTACATACATTTTGTATTTTATAAATACACTTTTTAAAATTTTTTACAGTGTGCTCAGCGTTGGGAACCCTTAGCCCTGCAGTCCAGGACTCTTGGGCTCTTCTAATTCCTTGGCCACAGTGCTGGGTGTCCGGGGAGCTGGCTCTCCCTGTCCCCCAGCGTGCAGCCACACTCTCCACACCCTTAACATGTACTGCACAGGGAGCCGGCTAGCACGGTCCCCCTGCACGCAGTCACCCCCCAGGCTGTGCTCCGCATGGCCCACTTTCTCTGCACGGGGGTATCGGGAGCCAGCTCTCCTGACCCCTGCATTTGGTTAAACCACTTTGGAGTGCCGGGAGCTGCCAGTCCCCAGCGGTCAGGGCACAGTCCCTCACTGCATTGGGAGCCGTTTTTCCCAGTCTCACAGTGGCCCTCATTCAGAGTCAATCGCTAGGTACAAGTGGCTCCAACGTGCGCATGCCCAGTGGGCAAACATCAACCCGGTTGCGAGCGCTCAGCGCTCACGACCAGGTCTGAATAAGGCCCAGTGTGTGGCCATTCAGCCCTGCAATCCGGGACACTGGTCCTGGCTTCAACGGCTTCCTGTAACCCTCGGAGTGCTGGGTCCCAAGTGTGGAGCACTCAGTGGCTCCCTGCACCTAGTCCTCTGGAGCTGGGGCACCGGAAGCAATGCTCCTGGACCCCAGCGTGAAGCCCTCAGCAACTCCTTAACACACCACACAGATGAAGCAAATTTTATCATTTTTAAACACCTGGCGCCGGTAAAACATTTACAATGGGGTCTTAGCACCTATACATTTTAAATATGGCACTGTGGCACAGTGTTAACCCCTTCAGTGCCGCAGCCTCCATTAACCACGTGTGGCCAGAATGGGTATGAAATTTATATTCCAACGCCAGAAAGCCCGAAGGGAGTAGATCCCGACAGGGCAGGTAAGTACTCTATCCCTACCCCTTTTCCTCTCCTAACCCTCCCTTAGTGGTGCCTAATCCTAACCTCCCCCCTAGTGCCTAACCTCCTCTGGGGGTGCCTAACCCTACCTTACCGCACCTTAACCCTAACCCATACATTCCTACTCTCCTGGGAGTCATGGGAGGCTCCCAATTTTTTGGGGAACCCCCGGAAGAGTAGGCATATCTCCCGCATCATGCCCACTTCCTAGTGAAATGGGCAGGA
Source organism: Taudactylus pleione (assembly GCA_031769625.1). Taxonomy (NCBI): domain Eukaryota; kingdom Metazoa; phylum Chordata; class Amphibia; order Anura; family Myobatrachidae; genus Taudactylus; species Taudactylus pleione. Next base: position 39,961,960 of record JAUIMM010000052.1, on the reverse strand, counting down.
TGGGAAGATTTTACGTTGAATTTTCGGGTCCGTAAAGAAGGGGCGGGGCTAAAAGGCGCGAATCGCAGGAGTTTTTTGTAAAGGGGGTGATGCCTAATGATGTCTATAGTCCAGCCCCGCCCCCCGAAGAGGAGAGCAGCAGGTCCCCTCTGGGAGCTCCCAGAAAGGTGTCCAAGAATGTCGGTAAGTATGACCTAACCCTCCCGAGGAAGGGGAGACCTGATCCAAACCTCCTAACCCTCCCCCCTAGGGTTGCCTATCCCTAACCTCCCCCCAAAAAAACCTAATCCAAACCCCGCTACACTCCCTAAAGCTAAACCCCTGTGCGCGGCTAACGCTAAGGTCGCCCGGACTTTCCTTGTTCAATCCGGTGTTCTTCTGTGTTCTGGTGACAGGAGTAAGATAGGTGTCGGTATTTTCACGCCTATCTTAAATCCCTTGTCGAGATTTTGATGTCTGTATTGAGATCGATGACTGCAAAATTACTACATCCCATGTGGCCGTCCTCCGGCTACAGCATTGCATAAAGATGGGGAATAAAACAGCTGTCATTCCGCATTATGTGACATGTATAGTAGGGTACACGTATAGGCGGACGCATATAGAAAGGGAAAAGTGTGTGCACCTAAAGGAACATAGAAAAATCGGGGTCTAAATATGGGACATATGCACTGTTTTAATGGCAGTTCAGCCTGGGGATGGCAAATAAAACAGCTGTCATTCCATAGTAAGCCGTATTGATGCTTGTTACACTGCTTCAAGACCACAGAAAATATGGAGGGCTGTCACATGACAGGAGAGCAAGGCCAAGAACCACATGTTGTAGCTTCCACCAGCACTCATCATGAAAATGCAAGGCCGTCAACTTCCTCATCCTCTATGAAGGCCCATGCCCCAGGGCTTAAGTCATGCCATGGATATGGTAAAGCTACTTTTACTGTAGTAAAGGAAAAAAAATCAAAAGGCAAGTTGCCTTTAGATAAACAAAAAATTGGCAATATGCTATTTACTACACGAAGTGGCAAGGAAAGGATAAGACCTTGGCCTTTATTTATGATGACTGCTGGTTCTGATAGCCCTGCTGCTTATAGTAGTAGTGGTGGTGGTACCATTAAAAAATTGAAAGTTGTTAAGAAGAGTAAGACAGCTTAGGAAAAAACAACTGTGTGCCCTGAGAAATCGAGATCACAAATCCCCAAGGAGAGTACAAGTGTGTCCGCGGTTGCCATATGTGAGCCAGACCTAAATACTAGTGTACTGGAGGATCCTCCAAGTTTCAACATTTCTGTGCCCTCTGTAAATGTGGGGAAGGGCAGTCAACATCTTGCAGATGTAGTCAGTGAGGTTGCTTCTGTGGAATTGCACATTGAGGAGGAGGATATTTTGGTAGTTGAAGGCGCTAAGGATGATGAGGATGTTGATGATGAAGATGTTGGTGATGAGGATGTTGATGCTGAGGATGTCCTTTGTGTAAGTAAGGCAACAGCTGTTGCCCATGGATTGAAAAAGCCACAGCCCATTGTTGTCATGCAGGGGCAAAAGACAAAAGAATCCACTTCTCACGTGTGGAATTATTTCCACCCCAATCAGGCCAACAGTTGTCAAGCCATATGTAACCATTGCCAAGCAGAGTGAGTAGAGGGAGGGAACCTCCTCCTTGTTATGTCACTTGGAGCGCATTCATCAAATATCAAAGTGTATGTCGCCAAGTTCCAAAACTCAAAACGTAACAAGTCCAGTGTCACCTACCTACACCCTCTCTGTGGGATCCAAGCGCCTTCGATCTCCACCATCAACACCTGCATCATCAACATCCTCATTCATCATCGGGAGTAGTCCTGCTGCATCCAATGTTGCTATTCGAAGCTTGATTGACTCCTCTCCTATCCATGATTCCTCAGAAGGATCCTTGATGACTACGCCTGTTGCTGCTGCTGTTGCTGTGAATGGATCTTTATCCTAGAAGGAGACCAGGAGCAAGACTACTTGTAGTGTATCCTCCAAAAAACAATTAACTGTCAAACAATCGTTTAGGTGGACGCATATAGAACTGGAAAAGTGTGTGCGCTTAAGTGAACATAAAAATTTTTTGCTTGGGGATGGCGAATAAAACAGCTGTCATTCCATAGTAAGCGGCTGTCATTCTGCATTATGTGACATGTATAGTAGGGTACAGGTGCATTTTGATGCATATCGAAAGGGAAAAGTGTGCGATTAAGGGAACATAGAAAAATCGGTGTATTTATATAGGACATGTGCACTATTTTAATTACATTTTTGCCTGGGGATGGCAAACAAAACAGCTGTCATTCCATAGTAAGCGGCTGTCATTCTGCATTATGTGACATGTATAGCAGGGTACAGGTATAGGTGGATGCATATAGAAAGGGAAAAGTGTGTACGTTAGGGGATCATAGACAAATCGGTGTATATATATATATATATATATATGACATATGCACTGTTTAAATTACATTTTTGCCTGGGGATGGCGAATAAAACAGTTGTCATTCCGTAGTAAGCGGCCGTAATTCCGCATTATGGGACATGTGTAGTAGGGTACAGTTATAGGTGGATGCATATAGAAAGGGAAAAGTGTGTGCGCTTAGGGGATCATAGAAAAATCGGTGTATTTATATGGGACATATGCACTGTTTTAATTATATTTTTGCTTGGGGATGGCAAATAAAACAGCTGTCATTCCATAGTAAGCGGCTGTCATTCCGCATTATGTGATATGTACAGTACAGTAGGGTACAGGTATAGGTGGACGCATATAGAAAGGGAATAGTGTGTGCGCTTAAGGGAACATAGAAAAATCGGGGTCTAAATATGGGACATATGCACTGTTTTAATGGCAGGTTTGCCTGAGGATGGCGAAAAAAACAGCTGTTATTCCATAGTAAACGGCCGTCATTCCGCATTATGTGACATGTATAGTAGGGTACAGGTATAGATGGATGTATATAGAAATGGAAAAGTGTGTGCGCTTAGGGGAACATAGAAAAATTGGGGTCTAAATATGGGACATATGCACTGTTTTAATGGCAGTTTTGCCTGAGGATGGCGAATAAAACAGTCTGTCATTCCATAGTAAATGGCCGTCATTCCATGTCATTCCACATGTAAAATATGTGAAATCATCTTAGCAAGAAGTGTACAGAAGATATAGTGCATAGGTTTAAGATTTTTCAAAATATAAAAAAAAGTTCAGTCTGCTCCCATTATAGTCAATTGGCATTCCGTTTCTGCAGACCAGACTGTCTTTATTTTTAGTATGTCCCTCAGTATGCTAGGGGTTACTCTGGTGTTTAAACAAGTAACTGACTGTGTATATTCATCTATGATAATGATGACTATTGTCACAAGTGCCTTAAGGATAATATACAACTTCTGGCTGTCAAAGGGCTGCATCCTTCAAGCTAATCCAAACAAGCAAATGGGGGCGACAAAACCTCTGCTCTCAGTGTGTATACCAGTGTAAGATCACAGCAGCGTCTCCCTGGTAGCTGATTGGCCAAAGCATCTATGTGATTCATTCCAGGCTGCCGGAGCTATTGGTCCCTCTCAGTTGCAGCCTCTGCTGGGGGAGGCTCAGCTTCTGCTGTGCAGACACAGAACTGAGATTGATACATATAGGGACAGCAGCAGCACAGATACTGTGCATGTACAGTAGTTGGCTACCGATAATTTGGAGATCCTGCTTTTCATGTGTAAGGTAAGGTTTTCAAATGATTCAATTCAGTGTATAATGTATCTCTGCATTAAAGTTAATATTTGTATCTGCATGGCAAACAATTACTGGGTAGTTCATATATTTTAAGTGAGAAGAAGATGCCAGGCAATGTATGCAATGCTAATAGCCTAAGCTGAATTTGTAAAGGCAGATTGTCAAACCTTAGCCTGCATATAGGTAGAATTTAACTGGTTTTGCAATCGTTAAAACGTCTTTCGCATTGCTGAAGATCTATTATGGAAAACGCTGTGAGCATGCATGTGCTTTCAAGAAAAAAAAAAAAGGTAGCCCTTGATGCCTTGGTTGGAGACCGGCAATGGTTAAAAAGCTGAATATCCACAATGAATTCAGAATGTAACAATGGTATTTTATGACGAGCATAAGATGCCTATGGGGCCGGCTACAGTACATTGTGATTCTTTCTGTGCATACATGGACTGAACAGGAATTAACCAGAACATCTATGGAAGTATCAGTGCAGCTAAGCAGTTGGCTTTTTAACACGTTTTGTTTTTCATCTATATAACCGCTGTCTGCAATACTGAAGTTATTCTATGGTCTATGTTTTAAACTGGTGCACTCAGGATGCACCAAAAAAAGACAGACAGCAGTGGAACAATCTATTATATAGCAACACAAACTATAACTGAGATTTATCACAGCCTGTCTTGTCCATGAGTTATGTGAACAGATGTTACATCTTGGAAGCTGATCTCTTACATTAAGTAAGATAAATTCACATAATCCTAAAGAGATATCGGACACATCCTTTTGCTCACAGCTTGGTGCCACGAACATACTCATCTATAGTAATTAGGCCACGGGTAAGTGATTAGTGTATAGTATTTAGGGTTTGGATGTTAAACCATTTTTTAGCAGTTTAATGTGGCTGAAGAGAGGAGGTGGATGTTCTCATGCAACTAAGGCATTGTAAGACTGTTCTATAACACTTCACTTACAGCAAGTTATTTATGATCATTTTTATACCATCATAAAATATCGCTTAAGAAGACGTTTCCTGCTGGAAAAGGCTCAGGTGTGGTTGCTGGAAAGGGGAGGACATGATCTGTAGTACTGGAGAAGGCGGATTCAGCACTAGGGCCATGGACAGCTTTCTGTCATCTCCAGTATGCAGGAGCTGGGAACATGGGAACAGAGACACAGGCTGGGATCTCACTGGTACTGGTACATGTGCAGGGTTACCTAACTGATGTCTGGCCATTTCAAAGCCAAATGAACCAAGGCTGTGATGGGAATTAACGACTAATTTACAGCAATGCCTCAGAATAGCCACGATAAAGAGCTGTACATATTAAAGTGCATAGCAACATCTGACCATAATCACTCAAGGGCACACTAATTTGTATACAAGTATCCAAGTGACCTTGGGAATCACCACTGTATTCCTGTGCCCCGGACTTTCATCCTACTATCATCCTAACAGCAGCATACCGTATTGTATAACCTCCAAATCTGTGATGTAATAATATTTCAAGCATACTTTTCTTATCATAGTGATAATAGGAACCACATTTAGATATTACTGTAGATCAGCTATTTAGGATGGAACTAGTAAAGAACTCAGACCCTTCCTTTATAGTTAGGAATAGAGACAGAAATATTTACACACACTTATTAGTGTATACAGAGCCGTAGCTAGACTTTTTGGTGCCCTGTGCCAGAAAGATCATTGGCGCCCCCCCATTTCAAATAGGGACATATAACACCCGAAAAAGGAGCATGGCCTTTTGGGGAAGGGCTAGGAAAGAGATAGGGGAGGCCTGGAGATGCTGGGGATAAAATAAGAGAAAGCTACAAGTGAAAATGATAATAAATAGAAATTTGAATGGCCGAATAGCGCCCCCTGTCCCACCCTGCGCACCAGGGGAGGGGGGGGGAGAGAGAGAGGAAAGGAAGCCTCTTGGAAAATTGGGAGAGCTGTATCAAAGCTTGGAAATAAAGTACTACTCAATCAGCTCCTAACTCTCATGCTTTACTGAACCTGTACCCCTACTGAAGGTTTCTAGAAATATAATCTAAGCACAATGGACATTTAATTTCTAACTGCTGACAGATGCTGCACTTCAATAAATGTACGGTACTATTCACATACAGTATATTTGATAAATAAAAAACAGTGTTCCTTTTTTTTACATATCTACACAACTTTACACCAACAGCCTTGCTTACCACATGTATCACACCTATTTAAATCTTTCTATATTGTTGAAACATTCCTAGTAGAAAGGATAGTTTCTCAAAGATAGACCACTTTGGTTAAGTTGATTGTCTATAACAAAAGCAGGTTTATAGTGTTGTTGAATAGGTTTAACCTTGCCACTTTCTATTTATTATGCAAAAACATCTCTAGTAAGATCCCAGATGTTCATAGGACTTGATTAATGGATTTTAAAAAAATAACATAACACTCCTAAAAAGGATATTGCCACCATTTATTAGTAACCAATGTTTATTTTTGCCCATTTGGACAAAAGACTATTTTATTGTAAACTCTTTGCCTTCAGAGAAGGAATGGCGGGATGCCGGAGTATTGCACTTTAATTGTGAGTGCCTGCTCTGTGAGAAGGCTGAAACTATTTTTTACTTGCAATACTCACATCCAGCATGAGACTCATAAAAGCACACACCTAGTACATATAATTTATTTAATGGTAGGACTATTTGCTTTATTTCATTTGCCCATAGCAGTTGTTATATAGCAGATGTATCAACAGAATCTTAAAAAAGCAAATGAGGACACCTGTGATTATCCAGCAGAAGAATTACAACTGCTGGCTCATCATTATCATTATTTTTTCCTTTGCGTTGTTTTCTATTAATAACATTATTGTTATAAATAGAACAGAATGCAAAGGAAACATATAAATGACTCAGTAGCCTTGGCCATCTATTAAAATTAGTTCTTAAAGTTACCATCCCTTTCCTGGTAGCCTTTAGGAATAGTTTATTTGTTATTATTATTATCATTTATTTATATGGCGCACCAAGTGTTCCACAACGCCTTTCAAAGTACATAAACATATAAGTAACCAGCGACTTACAATACAATACAATACAATGCAGGACACGGACATTGATAATAAACATAGCTATATATTAGCGACCGGCCTTTACACCCACATAAGCTTTAGTTACCCTAGTGGGGAGTAAGAGATAAATGTAAATACAGTAGGGAGAAGCACAAGAGGGTAGAGGGCCCTGCTCGAAAGAGCTTACATTCTAATGCAGTGTTTGTAAAAATTCTGTTGTTTAACCTTCGTTACATTGTGTAATCCCATTTGTATAAAACCCCCATTACTACTTACTATGATCAATATGCAGAAGGTTTAATTGAGGAATTGCCCAATCATAACCCAACCAGCAGTAAATAAAAAGTAGCACTGTTCAGTGCTAGTAAACCAGTATTTTAAAATGTTAATGAACATGTACTGTATATGATGCTTGAAATAAAGCTAATGGATAATTTATATCCAATATGACATAAATAAATAAATGATATTGGAAAAGCATTACATTTAAAAATAAAACAGAAGTGTGACTAAATGAGGAGGCAGTGTTTAGACCTGAAGTCTTAATTATCTCGGCACTCTTTGCCCAGGGAAAGCATAACAAAGAAGGTGCCGTGAATAAGAAAATAGTTTGAGTGATAGACATTTTAATTAAACATTGGGGCATAAGCCAGTGTGTTTACAGGACATAAAACAGGTGCAAATGTTCTAATTTGTGCAGTAAATGAACCCACAGAGTCATAATGACTGCTTTCAAGTGAGCAACTCTCGCTGTGGGTATAATCTACATGTGAGTGTCCTATTGAAACTCTCAGATCAGATACAGTTATCCACAGGTTTTTCATGGCCTCTAGCTTGCCAGGGAACCTTCATAGGCTCCTGTGAATTATATACTATGGTCTTAGGCACTGCCTGCTCCTAAGACTTATACTTTGCAATGGTTTATTTGCTGTAAGTCCCTTATTAGATCTTGAGTATCTGGCTTACTTTCCATCTTGCTGTTTTGGAATCATGCTGGAAGTACACCTGTTGTAAATTATAATGTTTACTTCCAAATTTATGCAGGAGCTCCCAATGGCGTGACTTTGTCTTCATGCCAAATTGAAGCTGTCACCCACCAACTTTTTTCATTATGCTTTGATGTTCCTCTGGAAGTATTGCTAACATAAAGCTTTGCAGAATGCATGAAGTTGATGTATCTGTCTTATTAAAGCATTTATTATTGGACTATCTTCTGGATAGTCAGAGGAGGTGTTGTGATTCAGTAGTTCAAATGTTTTAGCACTAGTATTATTAGTCTATCTATATATATTTTTTCGTAATGATGAATAAAATACAGCAATATTTTAATGTCAGATATTTTGCCTTGACTGTGATTTTACCTTAGAAACAAAATCAGACTTTTACCTTAATTCAATTTTTGTTATTATTGAACTACAAAGCCTAGCATACTGTGCCACCACCTTGTGCTGTTGTTGAACTTTGACAATAGAATGATCTTACCATCCAAGGTGCCAATACTTTGGGTAAAAAGAAATGTAACGGGCAGTAGTGTCTTTTTAAAAAAAAATAATTGGATAACACATGGCACATATGCATTTTGATTTGGGGATCTAATCATATGTCCAAACTCAAGGCACATCATCTATGTTCTGTATGTCTTTCTTTTCTGTACTTTCCAACTGCCTATTGCTCTGAGTAACTTAAATAGTTTTGCTACCAATGGAAAGTCTTTTCTTTTTGCATTCATTTTTAACATAGCCTTATCTCATCTACTGTATTTATTGTTGTTTTAGTGCATTGTGGTTTTTAAACATTAGTAATTTTTTTATTTTTTTTAATACATAAAAAATACACAGAAGAGAAATGGGGAACAAGGAAAGAAAACAAAACTAAGGAGGCCAAAAGGCGGGGGGGATTGGGAGGGGTGGGGGTGTTCTTGTAGTTTTTAAGACTTTACATACAAAGTTGTGAATTGTTAATTTGTGTCCATGGTTCTGCATGTTTTGTATTTAAATTTGCAGCCAATTGGAGCACTGTCAAATTTGTGTTTCTATACGTTAATGTGAAAATTTTTCTTTGTCTGTTTTTAATTGTTTTGGGAACTATGAAGAAGCTTTTCATACGAAAGTCTTTTACTTAGAGAGTAATGTTGTTGGTTTTTTTATTAAGAAAGTAATGTTTGCAATGCTGGCTTTAATAAGTAGAGACATTGACATCAGAGACACATTCTTAAGTAGACATATCTTGTAAAATGTGATAAGATAAGACAAAATAAAATACTTGTTAAAAAGGTGGCATAGTTAGAATAAAATGTAAGTGAATATGGACGAATTCATGTAAACTTTTCAAACCAATGTTAATGATATATTTTCCTTGTTGAGTTGTGTTGTAGTGCAGCACGATCTTAATAACAATGTGTCAGGTCACTGGGGTTTTGTAAACTTGGATCAGGAGCCAGAGAGTCGGCTTGAGTATTCATAGGCAAACGCAGGAGGGGGGTTCCATCTGCCTGGAAACCCCCCTACCAGGCACACACCATGACCATAATAGAAATAGTAATATAATAGAATGTTACTAGTGCTGCATGTTCTTCTCAGTATCACAAATGAAATGATTAGCACCACTTGTGGATCTTTTAAAATGTGTCAGCTAGTAATAAATATACCTGTGCACCAACTAGGACATGTAGAAAACATGCACTGTTAGGGGTGCACTGCCTTAGACCATCAATAGTTATTAATACTGTATAATAATACACTATCCAGTACATAAGGAGACCTATATGTACATATATATGTCCAGGGCAGTGCTAGGTTCTTCTGCTACTTCTCCAGACTCCTGGACTTGCTCCAATGCTCTGGAATAATGCCCACATCTGACATAACAACATTCAGCTCAGACTTGATGGCCCTTCTGCTACATCTAATGGCTTACTGTGATCGCTGGTCCTGTATATGCTGGAATTATGCAACACAATATACTTTGTATTAGGGGTGAGCGGGTTCGGATTTCTGAAATCCGAGCCCCCCCGATCCGAGGCAGATCCGAGTCAGGCTCGATTTTTCCCGCCTGACTCGGATCTGAAATCGAGGCAAAACGTCATCATCCCGCCTTCCGAGTCTCACGGGTTTTGGATCCTATATAAGGTACCTGCGTCGGTGCCATTTTCTCACTCGGCTGTGGACAGTGAAGATGGAGGGTGGGAGTAAGGGCTGGCTGGGCTGTGTAGTGTAGTGCAGAGTTGTGCTGTGCTTTGCTGCGCTGCTGTTGTCCACTACTTCAAAGTCCATAGGGGCTGGCTGTGTTGTGCTGTGCTGTTGTTAATAGGGGCTGTGTCCACTACTTCAAAGTCCATAGGGGCTGGCTGGACTGTGTTGTGCAGTCAGTTCTCCATAGGGGCTGTGTCCACTCCAAAGTCCCGTGCAGTGTCCCAGTCCTAAAGGGGTGCTGTAGTGTTGTCCAGGGGGTGCTCTGTCCATCAGGGGTGCTCCCCCCAAGTGCTAAAAAAATAATATTTTTTGTGTGTTTGTGAATTGTGTGCGCAGTAGCCGCACGTGCATCAACAAAGTAGTGCCAAGCGTGCGCCTGTGTCATAAGTAAAGGGCCGGCTGGCTTGACTGTTAAAGGGTGCTGTAACCCCCAAAATACACTCCAGTCCAAACCAAAAAAAAAATTATTTTCTGTGTTTGTGAATTGTGTGCGCAGTAGCCGCACGTACATCAACAAAGTAGTGCCAAGCGTGCGCCTGTGTCATAAGTAAAGGGCCGGCTGGCTTGACCGTTAAAGGGTGCTGTAACCCCCAAAGTACACTCCAGTCCAAACCAAAAAAAAAATTATTATTTTCTGTGTTTGTGAATTGTGTGCGCAGTAGCCGCACGTGCATCAACAAAGTAGTGCCAAGCGTGCGCCTGTGTCATAAGTAAAGGGCCGGCTGGCTTGACCGTTAAAGGGTGCTGTAACCCCCAAAGTACACTCCAGTCCAAACCAAAATAAAAATTATTTTCTGTGTTTGTGAATTGTGTGCGCAGTAGCCGCACGTGCATCAACAAAGTAGTGCCAAGCGTGCGCCTGTGTCATAAGTACAGGGCCGGCAGGCTTGACCGTTAAAGGGTGCTGTAACCCCCAAAGTACACTCCAGTCCAAACCAAAAAAAAAATTATTTTCTGTGTTTGTGAATTGTGTGCGCAGTAGCCGCACGTGCATCAACAAAGTAGTGCCAAGCGTGCGCCTGTGTCATAAGTAAAGGGCCGGCTGGCTTGACCGTTAAAGGGTGCTGTAACCCTGAAAGTACACTCCAAACCAAAAAAATATATATTTTCTGTGTTTGTGACTTGTGTGCACTATGGCTGCACGTACATCAACAAAGGAGCAGCGCCAAGCGTGCGCCTGTGTCCCATAAGTAAAGAGCCGGCTGGCTCATTTCTTAAAGGGTGGTGTAACCCACAAAGTGCACTACTCTCCATCAAAAATAAAAAATATTTTCTGTGTTTGTGTGCGCTTTAGCCGCACGTATATATCAATATAACAAATGGAGGACCAAACTTTCTCCGATAAAAATAAAATAGGGAAAGATCAAGAACCACTTCCTCCTAGTGTTATTGCTGCTGCTGGGAGTTGTTCATCATCCCAGAGAGGAAGTAGGAACATCACTACTTTTACTAAACAATTGACCCTCCAACAGTCCCTAGCGATGAGGATGAAGTACGACAGCAGTCATCCTGAAGCAAAACGTATAACTGAGGCCTTGACTGCTATGTTGGTGTTAGACGTGCGTCCGGTATCCGCCATTAGTGCAGTGGGATTTAGACAATTGATGGAGGTAGTGTGTCCCCGGTTCCAAATCCCGTCTAGATTCCACCTGCATCCTCAAAGCAGCAGCGACAAGCGTGCATCTGTCTGTTAAAGGGTGGTGACACCCTCAAAGTGTGCTACACAAACAATAAAAATATTGTTCATTTTTTTTCGGTCTTTGTGAAATGTGTGGGCTGTAGCCGCACTTGCATCCTTAAAGCAGCAGCGACAAGCGTGCATCTGTCTGTTAAAGGGTGGTGACACCCTCAAAGTGTGCTACACAAACAATTAAAATATTGTTCTTTTTTTTCTGTCTTTGTGAATTGTGTGGGCTGTAGCCGCACTTGCATCCTCAAAGCAGCAGCGACAAGCGTGCGTCTGTCTGTTAAAGGGTGGTGACACCCTCAAAGTGTGCTACACAAACAATAAAAATATTGTTCTTTTTTTTTCTGTCTTTGTGAATTGTGTGGGCTGTAGCCGCACTTGCATCCTCAAAGCAGCAGCGACAAGCGTGCGTCTGTCTGTTAAAGGGTGGTGTAACCCTCAAAGTGCTCCAAAAAATAAAAAACTATTTTTTAATGTGTTTGTGACTTGTGTGCGATGTAGCCGCACATGCATCAACATAGTAGCAGCGCCAAGCGTGCGCCTGTGTCATAAGTCAAGGGCTGGTTTGGACATCTGGTCCGGACTGAAGGACGTGCCAACAATTTCTGACAAGTCTACTGTCACTGCATATGATACTGTCCTCAAAGCAGCAGCGACAAGCGTGCGTCTGTCTTTTAAAGGGTGGTGACACCCTCAAAGTGTGCTACACAAACAATAAAAATATTGTTCTTTTGTTTTCTGTCTTTGTGAATTGTGTGGGCTGTAGCCGCACTTGCATCCTCAAAGCAGCAGCGACAAGCGTGCGTCTGTCTGTTAAAGGGTGGTGTAACTCTCAAAGTGCTCCAAAAAATAAAAAACAATTTTTTAATGTGTTTGTGACTTGTGTGCGATGTAGCCGCACTTGCATCCTCAAAGCAGCAGCGACAAGTGTGCATCTGTCTGTTAAAGAGTGGTGACACCCTCAAAGTGTGCTACACAAACAATAAAAATATTCTTCTTCTTTTTTCTGTCTTTGTGAATTGTGTGCGCTGTAGCCGCACCTGCATCCTTAAAGCAGCAGCGACAAGCGTGCGTCTGTCTGTTAAAGGGGGGTGACACCCTCAAAGTGTGCTACACAAACAATTAAAATATTGTTCTTTTTTTTTTGGTCTTTGTGAAATGTGTGGGCTGTAGCCGCACCTGCATCCTTAAAGCAGCAGCGACAAGCGTGCGTCTGTCTGTTAAAGGGTGGTGACACCCTCAAAGTGTGCTACACAAACAATAAAAATATTCTTCTTCTTTTTTCTGTCTTTGTGAATTGTGTGGGCTGTAGCCGCACTTGCATCCTCAAAGCAGCAGCGACAAGCGTGCGTCTGTCTGTTAAAGGGTGGTGTAACCCTCAAAGTGCGCTTCACAAACAATAAAAATATTCTTTTTTTTTTTCTGTCTTTGTGAATTGTGTGGGCTGTAGCCGCACTTGCATCCTCAAAGCAGCAGCGACAAGCGTGCATCTGTCTGTTAAAGGATTACATCGGTGACACATGCTGACCACTGGGTCCTTTCTCCATATCGCTGCCTGCAGCTCTTTGATGCAGTGAGCTGCCGAGCCCACACAGATGACTAGAGGTGTGGCCGGGTTGCAGGAGCCTGTCCGTGGCCAATGTGACCTTGCACTAGTCTGCAACCAGCAGTGAGGGAGAGAGGCGCCGAGGGTCCTTCACTAATGTTGCTCTTGCCCGGACTGGCCTCCCCGGGAGCTGGCCAGGTTGGGGCAATATGTGCGACAGAGTGGGATCCCCCAAATGTGTGGCCCCTTGACCGACCCCCTATAATCCGGCCCTGCTGATACTTGTAGACTGAAATGCACAGCATAGAATGGATACTGGTACTTGCAGACTGAATTGCTCTGCATAGAATGGATGCTGGTACTTGCAGACAGAAGTGCACTGCGTAGAATTGATGCTGGTACTTGCAACTGAAGTGCACTGTATAGAATGGATGCTGGTATTTACAGAGAGAAGTGCGGGAACACAACTATAACCTGGAACACAACAGGGAATAGCATCTGCAAGTTAGTAGCAGGTCACAGAAATGAAGTTGTTCTGGCACCTGCCTGCTCACTGAAACAGCATTAAATTGGGTGCCTTATGCCCTGACAGGCTCCTTGTGTGAGCTAATCTAAGAGCAGCTTCTAGTTGATAAAATAATCAGCTGATAGCAGGGGCATTTCAAGAGAGGGGGGGCCATGTGCAGTCTCTGTCCGGGGCCCCCTCCTCTCTCTCCGGCGGCCAACTGTGCACTGAGGGCAGCACCACATCGGTAGACTGTGGAGTGTGCCCAAAGTCTACAGCGCATGTGTAGGTCACTGGGAAAATGGCGCCACAGCCATTTTCCTGGTGTTTTCCCTACTAGGCAAAACGCCAGAAACATGGCCACTGCGGCCATTTTCCAGGTGATTTTGACAGCGCCGATACCGGCACCGATGTGGGACTCTGGCAGCAGGGATGTTAAGTATTAAAAGTATGGGTGCAGGATGTGTAGTATGGGTCATCCCAAGACCCAGGGGCCTGTGTGCACCGATCACCCTGCATCCATTATAGAAACACCCCTGGTTGATAGGAATCAAGATGGTGGTGACCATTCACTTCCGATCTGGGAGATGAGCCCTGAGATTTACCAACCATCCAGCTGATTGGCAGATACCAGACTCAGGAATGTCTTTGGTGACCCATGGGAGTCTCCAATGCCAGGAAGCAGCTAAGCCACTTCAGGTAACAAGGCTTGGAAGCCCAATGTGGGACACAATGGGTATTTCAGTGAATCCAGTCTAGATGCAGAAGAGGCTGAACAGAGTTTGAGCAGTAAAGTTTTCTGGTTCCCCTTTTGATTGGCTATTCCTTATGTATAGATACAGTAGATCCATGTGATAAAAATAATTCCTGTATATCAGGGGACCAGAGCATGGAGTCCATTCCCAGGCTGATCAGTGCAGTGCTGTTGTCTCTATTAGGGGAGATATTTAAAAAAAACAAAAAAAAAAAAACATCCTACTCCAAGAAGCTAATAGTCTCAAGATCAATAAGCCATGTGCTTTGTCAAGAAAGTACTGTAGGTGCAGACTACTATAGAGACACAACTGAAGATAAAATACCTATGTGATCCAATGCTTTGTGATGTCCATACATTTTTTGATTGACTGGAAGTGACGTTTGAGGGTGGTGACCGGGGGCTAGTCAGAGAAAAGCAGGCGTGCCTGGGCATTTAAACGCTGTTACAGGGGCGTGCATAATTAAGCCCCTGCGATAGCATACGCTGGTAGAAGTCTAGTTGGCGACAGGAGTTTCTGCAGTAGGGTCAAGTCAACCACAACTGTGCGCATGGTTCTGATGTTACTCGATGGTACCGATGTTTTTGCTGACTTGCGGATGCATGTCATCGGAAGTGGGCGGCTTTATACAGTGATGGCTGTCATGGTATAGAGCTGTGGTTGCCGTGCGATTGCATTCATTGACATATTTTCACAGCGAGCGGGTGCATGAAAACGCAGCCTTGCAAACCAACCTGAGTCAGGCCCTGTGACGCCCCTGTAAATGCACCTCCTCCACCCCTTTAGCTTTGTATCCAATCCTACAAATTAGAATGTAATTTGAATTTCATAATTCCATTGCAAACTAAGGGCCTGATTCAGACCCGCTCGCGAGCGCTGAGCGCTCGCAAGCGGGTCGATGGTGCCCTAGTGAGCATGCGCACGACGGAGGGAGCTCCATCGTGCGCATGCGCGAGACCCGAATAGCGACGGCCAAGCCGTCGCTATGGGTCTCGCACCAAAGGGGTCGTGCTGTCAATGGTGAGTGACAGCACGCCCCCTTTGGTGGGCGTGCCGGGGGTGTGGCTGCCCAGTCAGAGGCGTTCCCATGGGAACGCCTACCGTCTGGGGCCGGCCCCACTGACATGACTAGTGATGTCAGTGGGAGTGCTTTTGGCTCTGATAGAGCCAAAAGCACTCCTGGGCTTGCGGCAGCGAGACCCTACCGCATGGGTCTCGTCGCAAGCCCGATGGTCGCTTTTTGGCCGCTCGCATAAGCTGTGGTCCAATAATAGGTAGGACGGCCCTGATTCAGAGCGAGCGCTCTTGTCAGAGCGTCCGGCTCTGAATCAGGCCCTAAGTGCACTTGTATCATCCAACTCCCTCCATTAAGTGATAAAATAATTTTCACCCCACAGATACCGCCCTCTCGTCCCACAAACCCATGCACTACCATGGAAAACTAGTGCCTGTGAGCACATGCCCTTAATGTGCAATAAGATAGTTTGATATGAATTGTAGAAAAAGTAGTTATAGATGTATTGTATTATAGTATAGTATTTAATTATGTCATTAGTTTTTCCTTAAAATCATGTATTTTTATGTACCATGTTATATAAATAATAAGTCAGCAATGTAAAATGATCATAGAGACAAGCAGTAAGTGCTCAGGAGCTCATTCAGACCCGCTCACTAAGATAAATACTCTCGCTGCTGCCGAAGGTATGCAATATGTATGCATTGTGCGCATGCATCGCAGTGTGCATACCTTAGCAAAAGTTCACAATGCATTCGCTCGCTGCACATAGACAGCCCAGCAGAGTGAGGGACAGGGGAAGCCATTTGTAGGTGGTAACAGGGCCTGGCCATTAAAAACGGGGAAGTGGAGGTGCAAACGCAGGCGTGCCTGAGCGTCTCAATGGCGTTTTAGAGGTGTGCATAAGTAAAAGACAGCATCATAGTACACGTCACCTGGCTTGTTTTTACACTGAAGTGCTCGCAGTGCTTGCAGCAGAGTATGGTCAACCTCAAGCTCTGCAATCGCATCCGATGTTACTCGATATACCGATGGTTGCATACACTTCCTGGAGATGACGTGCGCAAGTTGGTGGCTTAAGACAGGCTGGTGGGCATCTGCATACACTATGTGATCGCTCTCTAAGAAATACTGGGCATGCTAATGCATTGCTGTGAGATTACACTGCCTACGCAATTTGCATACACATCATGCGAGCGATCGCATCTAGCGAGCGGCTCTGACTCAGATCCTCAGTTCCTTCCTTTCTGTGGTATCTGTTTGATCTGTGGACATGCTCTCTAAATATAATAGCTGTAGGTGATGGTTCTGTGTGAGGCACACACTTTGCTGAGGTCTCCAAGCTGCCAGTGGAAATGTTTCCAGTTTACAGTATATTAGATCTCTCTTCCAAAGTCATTACAAAATTGCCTTTGGGAAAATAATGTTTTTATTCAGAGCTGCTTTCTTACATTGCATTCATAAAACATTTTTTTTCCAGCAGTTACAAAAGAATATTGTAGTTGTATGTTTTTCAGAATGTTAAAAATATAAAAATAGAATTTTTTTCCAGTGTGCCATTCTGATACTAGTGCTTTATTGTGAGATGTTATTACTTGTTTATATTTATTGTTTATAAACTATGTTTTTATACTATATTAAATATTTTGCGCTGGTCTCAGTATTTGACTATTGAAGGTGTTCCTAACCACATGGCACTAAACTAATTTAATTGGTCCAACACATGGTAGTGATCTTAACAATGCCACTCATTGCTGCTAATGTGACTGCATGACAGGGCTTACATTTACCAGCCATCACTTTTATCTGAGCTTTGCTGTTGAAAAAAATGCTCCTGGTTGCCATGTGCGCTGAATGGAGATGAGTTGGGATGTGCGATAGCAGTGAATATCATTTCATAGTAAGATTACACCTAGAAGATTAACTCTCTATGTCTCGGAAACAATAGTGTGCAAGATGATTTTATTATGGGGCTTTAAGGGGCTACTGTCATCAGCAATTGGCATGTGAGCATATCCCATTATTATTAAATCATAAATCAATACAAGGCAAACAGACCACCAGTTATTTAATTTGAAGCCATTTGCCATTCTTGCCTGTTAGTTATTTCTTTAAGTGTACACTTCTTGAGTCTTTAATTTACTCTGGTGTTGTGATCTGAAATCAGTTTTAAATGAAAGGAGTGCAGCTCTGTGATCATCTGCGCCAGCTACAGTACATTCCATAAAATTAGTATCTAATTTTCATGCTGTCCAATAACCTCACCTCACACATTGTTCTACAAGCACCCCACCCCTACCGAATACCATCGGTATAAAAGATAAGGGATGTAGTTATGAGACCGGTGGCTGGGGTGTCGCCGGTCTCAATAACAACAGGGGAATCCAAACAAGGGACTTAAGATAGGCGTCTAAATTTTTTGATGCCTATCTTAATCCCAACGCCGGAACAACGAAGGATGCTAGCCCGAACAAGGTAAGTCCAGGGCACCCTTAGTGTTAGCCCTGGGGGGGGAGGGTTAGATTTAGGGAGCGTAGCGGGGTTACGGTTACATTTTGGCGGGGAGGTTAGGGTTAGGCACCCCTGGGGGGAGGGTTAGGGTTAGGCACCGCTGGGGTGGGGGGTTAGGGTTAGGCATTAAGGGGGGAGGGTTAGGTTTAGGCATGAAGGGGGGATACTTAGGTTTAGTCACTAACGGGGAGGGTTGGGGTGCAGGGTGGGGAGGGTTAGACTACAAGAAGGGAGGGTTAGGGGGAAGGGGAGAGGGTAAGTATACAGTACTTACTCAACCCCTGTCGGGATACCAACCATCGGGATAATGCTGTCGGTATTCTGACAGGAGGAATCCCGACATCCGGCATTACATACCGATTCCAAAGATAACATTCAAATCATTAAAAACTAATTCAGTCCTTAATTAAGGGGTCTATTTATTAAGTGGAGATAAGACTTTTTGCAGCTTTTTCTCTAAATGTATAATGAGGCATTCAGTAGAGAAATTTCAGATTGCTCGATTGGAACTTTTAGTTGAGACATACCGGCTCCATAGCCCACTTTACTGTTCGTTGTATGTCTGACAAACATAATGCTGTCAGGACTGGGGATTCAGGATTATCTGGGAGAGACCTAGATACTTATCTCTGGTAGATCGGGAGGTCTGAAGCAGGGAAGGGCGTGTGTGACACTCTCTCATGGAGAGTGTAGCTCATAAGAGTTCTGAGAGAAAGGCAGCACTCAAGAGTCAGTTCAGACAAACAATGCAGAGTAGAGGATTGTGAGAGGGAAGAAGTGGAAAAGCAGGAAAAGAGAATGTGTACACAAAGTCATTAATGTGTATCAATATACACATTACACACTACTAAAAATATGTGAATCATTCATATTTATAGCACATTTTGCCACCAGCAATAATACATAATTAGGGCCATGCAAACTTTTTTGGAGTTCCATAGTCTGAAACATTATTTCCAGCACTTAGGTAAAGGTTCTTTGCTGACATAATCTTATATGCCATCCCAGAGTCCCCTCATTATGTGCCAGCCCAGAGTCCTCCACCCTTATGTGCCAGCCAGGAGTTTCCCCCCTTATGTGCCAGTTGAGAGTCCCTCACCCTTATGGACAAGCTCTTATGTGACTTACCTCTCCTGGTCTGTGTCCAAGTCTTGTATATGGAGCCTGCTTGTCCGCTGCCACATCCAATGATTCGTTGGGTCTTCACGGTCCACTGCAATCTGCACTCTGTCACAGATAGCAGTACACGGCGACGAACCAGTGACATCACCGATGATGGCCCTCACTGGCGTGAAAGTCTAACTACCTTCAGAGCTCTGGATATCTCTGTAAATACTCTAGAGGAATCCCGGACAGATCAGGGAGATCAAACTCTAGCAGGGTTCGTCCGTGTTTGGCCCTCAGGAAGTAGTGTGGCTACCCCTGACATAGGGCCTAATTCAGTACGGATCACAACTGTAAATGCAATAGCGATTACGCATGAAGTCTCATTGTGAATATATGCTAATCCACTGAGATCGCCACTATGCCGTCGCAGCACGCAATGATCGGCCAATTGCATGCATAATCACAGTTGCAATCCTTGCTGAATCAGGCCCATAATCCTTTTTTGCCACACACTATAACAGCACTTGCCTGGGAATTGGTATGAAATCCCAGCAGTCGGTATGCCTGCTGTCAATATACCGACAGCGGCATCCCGATGCTCAGGATCCCGACAAGGATCTGGTAAGTATAGTAACCCTCCCCCTTTCTCCCCCTAACCCTACTTTCCTGCATCCTAACACTAACCCTCCCCATCCCGCACCCTAAACCTTCCCGTTAGTGCCTAACCCTCCCCGTTACTGCCTAAACCTAACCCTCCCCACTTAGTGCCTAACACCCCCATCGGTGCTTAACCCTAACCCACTCACTGAGGGTATCTAACCCTATCCTCCCCCTCCCCTAGCTTAACCCTAGCCCCCCCCCCATGATGCCTAAACCTAACCCCCCCCACGCGGCTAAAGCCTAACAAGCCCTGCTATACTTATGATTGGCATCTCGGCTGTCGGGATTTCAGCGTCGGGATGTCCACTATTGGTGGTGTTCCAGTGCTGGTCTTCTGGCTAGCTAGTGGCATTCTGGCGCCAGTATTTATTTTGCCGGGAAGCCTGCTGTAGGTATGATAACTACATCCCCTTGCCTGTCAGTACCCTGTCTCAAATTTAATTTCAGAGTTTCTGAAAGTCAAAAGGTTGAAAAACACTGCAGTTTGTTGGAAAATGGAGCCTTTATTGTCATGGATTAGTTATTCAGCTGACAGGCCAGCAGTATTGGTATCGACTGCTTGTGGTTATAGTAATACAGTTGCCAATTGAAATATAGTCTGGACATGGCCACAAAAGATTGGTGTTCCAAACTACTGATAATTGTTACAATTACATTACATTAAAATTAAAATAGAGACTTGAATATACAAAATAATTGCTCAGCTCATATATCATTTCAGTCTCATGATCTACATTAATACGTTTTAAACTTTAAAGATATTGCTTTTCAGTGACAGAGACTGTACTTGCTTCAGTGATACATTTGGGAACTGTACAGTACATGCAGAACTCAAGAGGGGCCATTTATAAAGCATTAGTGCTGAACTCATGAAGCTCTGGTTTATATATTTATGCAAGGTGAATAGCTATGCAGGCTGCATTGTTCATCATTATTAGTATTACTGAGGGTTATTTACTAATTTTGCTAAAAAGTGCAAATCTGCAATTGCACTAAAATAATAGCAACATATCAGACATTTTGGGGCATATTTATTGTCATTTGCGGCCATAAGGAATCTTTATTTAGCCAGATGTACCATTGGTGAGTCTCTGGGACAGGGGCTTCGGTAGGAGTTCGTCTCAGGGATCACTGAGAAGTAATGTGATAGCATTTGCAAATCAAATGAGCTTTGGCTGAAATCTAGGTCCAGTGGCTTGCAGTGACCTCCAGTGTATGCAGTCTTAGGAATCAGCTGTATTCCTCAGTTCTGCACAATGTAAGCACGCTGATGTTCCTGCACTCCCCTATTCGCATTGCTTGTAGGATTTAAAAAATGCAAATGAGTCTTGTGAGTGAATGCCTTTAATGTGACTGTTTGCTTATGATGTTGTATTGCAAAACTTATATATAATAGTGTAATGTTTTCAACTGTTTCATTGATTGCATTCAATGATGTGCAAGTGGTAATATCTTGGGAGAACAAAACAGGTTAATTATTTAATGCAAACACAATTATGTGTCATGCACCAGCGAAGGCTAAAGGCTACTAATATGGTAATACTACTTTATTTGAATTCATAAAACACATTATGGAACAAGAAGGGTTCTTGCTACATTAAACCCTGTAAATTTCAATACTTTGTCTTTCTAAATAACTATATAATGCTCTGCAAATGTAAACGTTCACTTTTAGGAAATCATGACAATGAACTTTCCTTTCCCTATCAAGGCCAGCTGTATTGTCTTCATACTAAGGGGGCAATTCATTAAATCTTAGTGAGAGATAAAGTGGAAAGGTTGCTCATAGCAACCAATCAGCTTCTAAATGTCATTTATGTAGCACAGCCTGTGAAATGACATTTAGAAGGTGATTGGTTGGTATGGGCAACTACTCTACTTTATCTTCCTCCAATATTTCATATATTGTCCCTTAAAAATAGTATATAGACAACAACAATCCAATGCCTTCCATTTTCTTTCAAGCTTCTCATTACTTATAGCCTATGAGAATTATCACTGTAGGCACTGACAAAGGGAAATTTTCTGGTGAACCATATGGATCCTTGGTATGGGACCCTCGTGGCAGTTCTCCATCAGTCAGTACTACTGTTTTGTATTAAAACGAATAACAGAATGACAAAAAGTTAAAATAAAGGGGCCTATTCACCGTCTTGCTGTGAAAGATACTTAAGTATCCAACTCGCAGCAGGGGAAACGCGACACTGGAGCAAATCATCATTGCTCCGATGCGGGGACAGCTGCTCCGAAAAGCAGACACCTCAATGCAAGTAACCTAACCTTACCCCTAACCCAGAATCGGTATGATTTCCCGGCGGCCGCATGGCCGGGAGTTCAAATCCCGGCAGCGGCAGGCCGACAAAACAGCAGAGCCTGGCAGTGGATGCCCGATAGCGCTGGAAATCCTGATTGTCCTAAGGTATGTATCTATTAACCTAACCCTAACCCTCCTTAGGGGTGCCTAACCCTAACCTCCCCCCCTTTGCCTATCCCTAATCCCCCCTCTAAGTGCCTAACCCTAACCCCCCATTCCCCACTGCCTAAACCTAAGTCCCCAGGGGGGGTGCCTAACCCTAACCTCCCCCCAGGGGTGCCTAACCCTCCCTCCCCCTAGCCTAAACCTAACCCTCCCCCCGTGGCAGTCCGCTGGAGGCGCACGGCATCCCTTCGATCGGGATGCCGGGCGCCAGTCTCCCGGCGTCGGAAAAATGACAGGCCTCTAGATTTAGATGACTGTCATTTAACCCTCACCGGGATAATGCAGTCGGGAAGCCGGCTGTCGGGCTTACGTCAGCCGGCTTCCTGATTGCATCCCCTCTAACCCTCCCCGCAGCCTAAACCTAACCTTCTGCTCCCCTCACAGCCTATCCCTCCCCCTAGTGCCGAACCCTAACCCTCCCCCTAGTGCCTAACCCTAACCCTCCCCCTAGTACCTAACCCCTAATCCTAACCTTTCCCCAACCCTTAATACTTACTGTCGGGATGCTGACGCCGGGATACTGACTGGTGCCGGGATTCCAGCGCCGGCATTCTGAGCACCGGCATCCCGACCACCGGAATCTCAACTGTGTCCTGATGTAACATGTGAACTAAACTGAATTAAAGAGGGCAGGAAGTGTTTCTACTTTTTAAAAGAGCAGCAGGCTGATGTCAGGGTTCTACAGTATTTTTTACCATCATAATTGATATATGAAAAGTCATATTTATTTCCAAGATGCTATTTATATATGTCCTTTCTTTTTTGGAATTTTTAGTATTGTATTATTGGCAAAGCACATACATGAAGCATATTTACAGGGCACAATATCTTTATGACCACTCATCTTCATTTGATTAGTCTTTATGGGCCATTGTTGTATAGGGAATGTAAATTGACCTGTATTGGTGGAAAATTGAGAAAGACTCAAAGTGTTCATTTGACTGTAGGAGTAAGAGCTTAAAAATCAGACTCTACGATAATATTGACTACAGCGCTCAGTGTGAACAGGACTGTCTGACTATGATCTTGTCTACAGGTGACACAACAAACCGAGCAAGTAGCCATTATTTTTTAAGTGCCTATGCATATTGTATGCAGGACCCAAAGTGAAATATCAGAGGCAATATGACTGTGGATAGAGGAAGTGACTGTATACTATTTATCATGTAATGTTAAGGACTATAATGCAGTATTTCAGCATAAACTGTGAGGTCCCGGAATTCAAATTCTAATCACTGTCAATAAAAGTGTCAAAGACAAAATTTACAAAATTTAGGGAGTCAGAGACTTTTCATTGAGCCTAATGTATAACTCATCTTGTATATGACATGAACTGAGCTCCTATTTGTTAAAGCGAAAAACTGGGACATCAATGTGACCTGAAATTTGCTTAGTCTATAAATATCAAGCCTGGCTTCATTGTGGATCCCAAGTGCAGTAAGAGTTATAACATGTCTATTCCCACTTATGTGATCAGGCAAATGCATCCAGAATCTTAGTGATAGCAGAATAAGTATTTAAAGTTTTGTTGAGTAAAAAAAAAAAAAAAACATCACTTTTCTGGGAAAACTGGGATTCATAAGTGCCCTAAACATGGAGGTTACTAGCATTTAGAGGCAATCATTTCAGCATGAAATACAGAACAGGTAAAAGAGAATATTACCATTCCTACTTCCAATGGCAAAATTTATTTTTACTCATTACACCTTTCTTTAAAATTGTCTAAAAGCATACAATACTTGAACATGGAATATTAAAATAGAGACTCTAACAAGAAACATTGAAGAGCAAACATAAAATATGGAAATATTATATTTTCAAGCATAAACATGCATTTGAAGAAAACAATAACTCAGTAATCAGAGAGAAAACACAATTAAAAAGGGGAAGATACAAAAGAAAGGGCCAAGAGGACATTTATGGCTAAATGAGGGATAAGGCTCCGTGTCTGCGAAAAGGTTTGCTTTGTGTCTGTCTCCATGGAAACCAGGAATTCCATCAGACACAGCCTATTTATCGTCTGGATGGGGAGGATTCCATCCTATCTATCTATCTATCTATCTACGTAACACCCTGCTAGATGATGGTAAGGCTGGATCGTTACACTCTATGTGGGTTCCCTTTATGCTCTTGAATTACCAGAGAGGTAAGGAGGATTGCTTCAGACACAAATAATTAATTATTCCTCTTGTTACCAAATAACTTTCATTTAAAAAAAAAATATGGCTATTCAGTAAAGTTTGAGTAACAAACAACTTCTCAAAATACATTAATTAACAAATGTTGATACATATAATACAGTCCAACAATAACTAAACCTGTTTATTGTGCTGGAACTCTGGATTTGGAGCTATTTGAATTAAAAGGTTAGTATTTTGCAAATGCAGCAATCATAATAAAATGATGTTGTCTCTACTGCAACATATAAAATAAACACATTGCAACATTACAATCTTATCTCTCATACTTTCTTGAAATGATTCAGTTTACATTTTCTCAGTACATAACAGTGTATACACATAATTCAGTATGCTACACCACTTTAAGTACCGTAGTCCGGACTAGGGGCCTGATTCAGCTTTGGGAATAGAGTTAGATAGAGCAAGTAAATTCATATTACACTGCAGGTGGCGCAGATGTAAATTGTGCAGAGAGTTTAGATTTGGGAGGGGCGTGTCCTAATTGACATCTAAATTGCAGTGTAGAAATAAAGCTGTCCAGCATTGTAGGCTACATGCAAAAGCAGCCAGTATTTACCCCACATGCAAAATAAATGTATGTATTTACACCCCGTGCATTGCAACATGGTTTGTTCAGATTCACAGTTACTTGCAATATTGTACTCTATTCCCAAAGCTGAATCAGGCCCTAGGTTATAAACTGTAATTACGTCTACCCTTATTGGCCAAGATGCTTTCGTTGGTGTATATATAATTCGTTGAACTCTATCTCTCTCAGGTTTAAAATAAGTAGACAGATAACTTTAAAGATATCTATGGCTCAGTTAGGAGAGAGATAATTGCTGAACCGGAGTTATTAATACTGTTTGCTATGCTGCAGGCTGAATTCCTGTTAGAAGTACGGGTATGTTAATTTGTCTAAAGAACGTGAGGACAGGTACTCCCTCTACTGTTCTTTGGAGGGTATTAAGCGCACTGGCTGTAATGCCTTTGTGCTCAATCAGTTTGAGGGGTCTATGTACTAAGCAGTGTTATGAGACAGAGTGAAAAGTGATAAGTCTGTGATAAGGTGCCAGCCAATCAGCTCCCAACTGTCATTTTTCAAACACAGCCTGTGAAATGACAGTTGGGAGCTGATTGGCTGGCACCTTATCACAGACTTATCACTTTTCACTCTGTCTCATAACACTGCTTAGTAAATAGACCCCTCAGTCTTTACTAATGACGTTGGGTAGGGCTAATTGTGACTGGTGTAATTCTACACACAATAAGCTACTGTAGTCTCTGGTAGTTTTCTTACAGTTAACTAGAAGTGTAGGCAAGTGTTGCAGGGCTGTGCATGGGGTACATTTACCGACCTCTCTGGTTGTTTTCACTGAAGCTCAGTTAGGTGGGCGTCTTTCAGAGGGGAATCATCTCTCTCTCACCAGCTGCTGCCTCACAGAGTGTCTCTTTCCACTGCCCACTGCTCCTTTACTGAGAATACTTATGTACATGTGATTTCTTAGTTGTTTTTTTTTATTAAATTTGCAAAAATCTCTAAAAAACTTTTTACACTTTGTCATTATGGGGTATTGTGTGTAGAATTTTGAGGAGAAAAATGAATTTAATCCATTTTGGAATAAGGCTGTACCATACCAAAATGTGGAAAAAGTGATGCGCTGTGAATACTTTCCGAATGCACTGTATGTATATATATATATATATATATATATATATATACATATATATATATATATATATATAAAAGCACCAAAATTAGATTATATTTTGGCCACCCAACCTAAAACCATTATGGTGCCCCTGGGTGCAACCAAATATTCATAAGGCTGTACAGGGGGAAACATAATGCTAAGACCTAATGAGCAAGTTATTGATAAATGCTCTTGGACTCACAACAAAAAAAAGAATGAATCTTTTGTCTAGTATCTGTCTTAGAATGTTTTCTGGGATTCTGCTCATTAAGCTTCCTTGATTAATGAACTAATTCCATTTGCAACTAATAGCTTTAGACTATATTTAGAAGCACTGTCATACAGGCCTAGTGTTGTACAAGCACAATGGAGGATTGGAAACAAAGCAAATAACATAAGAGCAGCCTATGTATAGAGTTACAATATAAGAATGTTATACATGTATGTAAGTTTATGTTTCACTAATGTTCATGTAAATCGACAATCTACCTTGTTGTGCTGGTATGAGATAAAATGCATAATGTATAATAAACATACAGTAGGTTTATGTCCCAAACACACATAATCATTAGAATTCAGTCTTACAAGGTGGAATCTTAATTCTTATTTTTTTCCCATTATTATTAGCACACCCTACAAATACAAAATGAAAGCTATTTCCTATTTTCTTTTAGCTGTCTTTTCTGTCCATAAGGTAATTTGTTGGTACATCAATCGATAAGGCCTGAAACACATAAAGCAGTTTCATCAGCACATTTATGTTGACGGCATTGGCCTGTCCGGTCGATGAGATGGAAAGAGCGTTCCATTTATATAGCTATATTTCTGAATAGTACTGGGTAATGTGCCATGTATATTTGATTACACCAAATAGTTTGGAAGATCCTGAGCTATTTCAGCTTGTGCAAAAATGTAACATTGCTGCTGAGTCCAAAATTCAGGTGACTGATTTAAGTCCAGGTCTATGGTCTTTTCAGTCTTTTAAATATTAATCTTAAAGATGTACACTTCACAAGAGGAATGAAGTTCCAGAACCATTTAGGCAGTATAATAAATAATGGGGTTCATCAGTCAACAGTATTCCATTAGCATAAAAATTGATTAGTCATGAAAACCTACAGTAGGTTGAGGAGTATTTTCCACATAAAAGGCCATGAGTCCCAATAAATATATTTTCTTCAACTAAAGCCATTACCATGGCAGGGATACTTCAAGCTTCTGATACTAGCCAAGGTCTGTCAGCCTGGCATGAGACCCACCAGCAGGACAATTACACATCCAAGACCAATCCTTAGGATTTTGTCAAAGAACTTGAGATCATCATTTGACAAAGATATCGGACATAATCTGCTGTAATCATTTATGTCTCTTTAATGCTTTGGGAATCATTATAACCTCTACCCTCTACTCTGGTGGTGGTCCCATCAAATTTGGCTCCAAGTAAAATGGCATTAAAAAATCTAATATCATGGGGAGATACTGTATCTTTGAAAAGATTTGATGTCATTGGAAGTGTGTAGGAAGTTGGGACCAAGGGTAGATGATATTTTGAGGTCTTTTATAATTTGACTAACTTTATCTGGGGAAAAGCCCTTATTAAGTTTAAGTTGTTGATAATTTGTGATTTTAGGGAGTGTGTAATAGTAATTGTTCTATTTTAACATTTACTTTAGATTATAGAGGTTTGCGCAGAATTGTTGGAAGTGTTTCTGCAGTTTTATAAGTATCATATGTTAACAGTAAATAGGAAATAATCTGTTACAGGTGCTTTATCTCCCTGTGCCTAAAATTTCTGTTGGAGCTGGCACAGAGGGGGAAATGTATCAAGCCTTGGAGAGAGATAATGTGGAAAGAAATAAAGTAATCACCAATAAGCTCGTAACTGTCATTTTGCAGGTTGTAGTTGAAAAATGTCAGGAGCTGATTGGTTGATACTTTAATTCTCTCCAAACTTTGATAAATGTATCCCAAAGTCCTTACTGCCTTAGCTGATAATATCTGGCGTTTGTGTATTAAGGACAGCATAGATGCTTGGAAGTAAGACTGCATACCTAATTCTTCTGATTCAGCTATACGCTGCTGCTCCTTCTGTCTTTGTGTGCAGGTCACAGTGGTAGAATGTCCTGTGATGGTGGCCTTATGGGTCTCTTTTGACTGATTCAACATAAAAAATCTCTCCATACACTTCTCAGTTTCCACAACTATCTCAGGATTCAATAACAAAGATTTTTTTTAAGCCACCATCAACGTTTTGTTGGGCAAGACTCTGGCATGGCATGTACAATCATGATTAGGGGATGGATCTACTGTAGTAGGATTTATTTACTACAGACATTTCCTATGAGTTTACCACTTATAATATTATGAACCTTACTGCCATATAGCAGTACCTGTTACTGTCTGTAAATGATATCGTTGCATAGCAGAGTTCCACGT
Source organism: Taudactylus pleione (assembly GCA_031769625.1). Lineage (NCBI taxonomy): Eukaryota > Metazoa > Chordata > Amphibia > Anura > Myobatrachidae > Taudactylus > Taudactylus pleione. The sequence goes on along the minus strand of JAUIMM010000052.1, from coordinate 39,933,408 downwards.
GACCTGATAAACACAGTCAATGCCTCTGCGAGTAGTATAGATCAATACTGATCATTTTAGGAATAAATACGGTCACTACAGTATTTACTAGGAACCTGACTAATAACATTAACTGCAGATATAATAGCTAATATTTATAGCTATACTTTCTGCACAAGTAATTAATAGCATCTAGGAGTGAATTATATTATTTCCAGGGATCCAACATAGTGAGCAACTGTGTTCAGCATATTGAACAGTACTATCCATAAAGACACATAATAGCAAGTACTTACTCCTGTGTCCTGGACAAATGTTACAATATAATAAAATATGATTGACACATTTATATGTATCAGTTCCTATTACTATATGTATCTATTATGAAAATGCTCTTGACTCAATGCTATAATTCAGAGAAAATGTGTGAATATCAAGAGCTTGCGGTCTGACAGTACTGGACAATCATTGAATAAACTATAGAGTGCTGGTACATATCGCTGCATTACAGCACTATATAAATAAGGCATTTTGAATGCATATTAATCACCACTGTTTTGGGACTAAGGGGTATATTTATCAAAGTTCGATTTTACATTCGATTTGATGTTCGATTTAGCTCACCTCAAATCGAATCAAATCGAATGTACAAATCACCTTTAGTAACCGTGCGGCTCTCACCATTGACTTAATTGGTGGGAGCCGTTCATTGGCTGAGAGAGGCGGGGGCTGAGCTCTCTTTGCCAATGAACGCTCAGACCCGGCAATACAAAGGGAAAAGCCGCATCTGAGCTCTTCATTCAGAGTTATCAACCATCGTGCTTGGTAGCTAATGTGTTGGTCATTTTTTTTCTTTTTATTATTTTGCGAAGACCATGGATGCCTACAGGGAGAAGAGGACCGGTCCAGGTAATGTAGGTGAGTATGTGTGAGTGAGTGTGTATGTATCTATAAAAACTATACTGACACGGTGTGTGTGTGTATTGTGTTTATTTAAACATTTCTTTACAGGTGAACTACAGGTACCAGAAGGCCCTTAATGCCCTGCATGCTGGTACTTGTGGATCTCCAATTACCAGCATGCGGGGGAGTTTTGCTGGGACCTGCAGTTCTACTCATAAAGACAATGTTTATACTTATCTTTTTAACCTACCCTTACATTATCAACCCGGTATCTACAGTGCACTGGTGCTGGGGATAGCCCCGAGCTATCAGCCTGGGCCTGGGATGCCCTGAAGAGGGGGCTCCTTTATTGGGGGGTCCCCAACTCCCCAGGGATCCCTGGTCTGGGCTGACTAGTGGTCAGGAGTAAAGTTTCAGCTGGAGAATCCGGTGATAGGGTTTCCCTGGCTGTGACATTACTCCCCTGCTAGAAAGGGTCCGGTGCTGTTTGTGGAAATTACTGGGGAAATCTACGCATTTTTCCACTGTTATTCCAGGACCGGATCAGAGCCTGGTGCTGGTTGCGCTAAGTACAGGGGAACCCTACACAATTTTTCCACTGTACTTACACAACCAGGACTTGCTATGCAAAGTCCAGGCTATTTGTGCTTTAAGGGGGGGAGCACACGTCATTTAAAAAAAAACACTAATCAAGCATTTTACACTGATACATGCATGCATCCCGCAGATGTATGCATGCATCTGTGTCAATCCGACCTGCTTAAGCTAAAATCGAAAGCATAAAGCATGTCTATTCATTTGGGGATTTGAAGTTCAATTTGAAGTTCGATTTTGTGTTCGTCTTCAAATCAAATAATAGTAAATAAGGGATCTGTGTGTTGGTCTATGTAAAAGTACCAATGTTTTTCCAATGTTCGATTTTGAGTGGGATTTGAGTGAAATTCAATTTGACATTCGATTTTGCCTTTAGTAAATCTCCAAATGCAAAAGCGAATGAAAATCGAATGTGAGATCACACTAAAATCAAAATCGAACAATAGTAAATATACATGGAAAAGAGGGGGTACCTTTGGTGTGCTACAACTTTGAATATTAATTGAATTGGAGAAATTTCCACCACTTAGGGGGACTTATTGCAATATTAGCTGTTGGTCAAACACAACCTTCTAGTTACTCTTCAATGTTTTGGATATTATTCATAAAATAAAAGCCCTATGGCAGCCCATAATTCTTATACCTGAAAAATTTATTCTTAAAATAAAACTGCTAACAGAGGGAGACATACACTTCATTGGACTGAATAGAGTTTTACCACTTGCTTGGCACTGGGTCTCATCGTTTTTGCACATTGGGAGTATATGATACATCTTCATATTTAAATTGCTATTAAGGAATCTGGTTACATTTATCAGTTGCGAAACATCCATCTAATTGTTCCAGTAAAATTGTTAGAATAACTACTTGGCTTCTAAGAGCCTTTCTAGGAATTTCTCCCTATCAAGGGATGGAAAATAAGCTTATACCACTGAGTGTTCTAATCAGTTCCATATCATCAAGTGTTTATTCAGACCATTTCTATTTTTGCATTTACCCCTGATGAAGTCCCATATGTGGACAAAACGCATAGGGTCATTGCTTTGAAAAACCTGCACTTAGGTCCACCTAAGAGCTCACATCTGTAAGGGCAGATAAAATCTATCCTTCTGTACTGGGGCAGGTTTATTAAAATTTGTTTTATGCTATTTATGTATTGATTTGTATTGTAAATTGTTTTATATATTTTTACCTCTGTTGATATACCAAGAATAAAATATTCACGTATAAGAATTATGGGCTGCCATAGGGCTTCTATTTTATGAATAATATCCAAAACATTAGCAAATGGTAATTTGAAGAGTAACTAGAAGGTTGTGTTTGACCAACAGCTAATATTGCAATAAATCCCCCTAAGTGGTGGAAATTTGTCCTATTCAATTAATATTCACAGTTGTAGTACACCAAAGGTACCCCCTCTTTTCCATTTCTATTTTTAGGTCCTCCACTAGCAGAGGTCCACCTAATTGGTGCAGCTGAACCAGTGTAAGCGCGATATAAGAGTTCATTTTGTATCAATAGCAAATATACCCTTAAATGTGGCTACAATTTATTAGGAACCTACTATTAATGCTAGTTGCAGATACAGAAAGTCACAGCTGCACTCCTTATATAAGCACTTGGCAGTTTCCAAGAATTGATTCCAACACTCTCAGGGATTTTCAACAATGCAAATTATTCGCAATGTACTGGTCAATACTAATTATATAGGCACACAATAGCGAGTATTACGCCAATGTCTTGGATAAAGTATTACAATACTACAATGCCCAATAACCCTTTGATGGATAATTGTTTAAACGATTATAAATATATCCTATCCATTAATGAGGCTATTAAGCCAGCAAATAGGAAAAATAATGTACTCCTATACATGTATTCCTATGCTCAGTTAACAATAATCAAACAAAACATTGGGGTCACTACATAATAAGTGTGGACACTACTCACTTGTATATCCATTATATGTATGAGATACATAACTGCGAGTGCTTTCTCCAGTATCTTAAACTACAAATTTTCCTTAGAGACACACATTAGAGAGAAGCATCTCCAGTGTCTCAAAAGATTAAAATATTAATTGTAAACCCAGGTGCGATCCACATTAATTGCATTTAATGGAATACTAAGCATCTAATAACCAAAGTGATTTAAGAAGACACACGGAGACACAGTTGGGAACATTTTTGTTATTACTTTGCCTCCTTTGCATACACTATCTTACTTTAGAGATGAGCGGTTTGGTTTTGACTTGGTTCTTTCTACCATATTAGTGCAAGTTCATTTTAGTTGAGATTTATCTTGTTGACTATCTCTGTATTGTTAATCTCTACTTCTAACCTTTACTTTGATGCTTGTTTTTGATTTTGAATATGGTGAAAATGTTTTAAACTTATTATAATAAGTTATTTTTTTATATAGTGCACCGCTTACAGTATTTTCTCTTTGCCTTTTTTAATCATGTACAAACACGACCACTGCATTATTTTATCATGACATGGGAAGACCTGGTCGTTCCAAAGGTGTCGGACAAATAAACTGTTAACAAGCATTAGATCTCTATGCGAGTAAAGATTACATGGAGGAGAAAAATGTAAATTCTTAAGAAATTGCATTCAGCAAACACCTCATATTGCTATATTGCAGTGTCTTATTGCACATTTGTGTTCTATGGCCAAATAAAAGTTTCCACCTATCACCACCTGGCCTCACTTCAGTTTTTACTTTGACCCATGTTGGAGGCATATACTGAAGTCACTGTGAGGAAGTCTTGACTCTGTTGTATCATTAGGATGTTATATCAGCCTTGGGGGTAGAATGTTTGTGAGAAAACTTTTTAAAGCAAGGATGAGAGAACTTAAAATGTGTCTCCTGCCTTACCTGAACTCTCACTTCTGTCTCTACATGCACTGCAAGGCTACAGTACTCTTGTTCTGAGAATTGAAACCATCCATATTTAGGGATATAATGTTCAAGGATATAATAAGTTATCCAGTTAGGGCCTGTATTGTGCACTGTGGGCCTGATTCATTAAGGATCGCCACTGCAACAGTGTTCACAGTTGGCCGATTGCTGCGTACTGTGCATGCATATGCATTGCAGTGCACGTGCGCAAAGGCACCACTGCGATTGCACTGCAATCAAGCAGACCACACAGAGCAATCGCAGAGTGATTGACAGGCAGTGAGCATTTGGGGGTTGTGTGAGGGGGGTTGGAGAAACGCAGGCATGTCTGTCCATTTGAACGCCGTTGCGTGGGCATGCATAAATTAGCCATTATGACTGCATACACAGCTTGAATACTCACCGCGTGCAATGAGATTAGCAATTTCTAAGTAAGGTCAGGGCTGCTGTAACTCGATGTTACCGATGTTTGTAAGGTATTATGAAAGTCAGATAGTGGTAGTGGGAAGCAGTGAGCAATCATTAGCATATTTTCACAGCAGACCTGTGTGCGATTACGGAGCTGCGATCGCAATAGCGATCATTAAGGAATCAGGCCCTGTGAAGGGCCAGCGTAATATACAGATGTGGCTTCTTGTATCTTTGTTGTTGATGTGGCAAATCCTGCCACATATGGCACGAATCACGTCCGTGACTGGATACGCAAGCTGCCTAAGCAACCACGATCCATAGGATTGCAAAGTGTGAATGAAGCCATGTCCTGGCGCACGCGTGCATGGCAAGTTGCAAGGTGCGATGTGTGCGCACTTTTGCCGTCAAAGTGCCAAAGATGGAAGAGGACACATCTGTATATTTCCGTCGTGTTGTGCTGTTGCTGGGTACAAACATTGTATAGTGTGTATCCAACTTAACTCATTCATTAAAATACTTTGGCAGGCAGCATTTATTTATTCATTTATTCTATCAGTTTATTTGTTTTAACTGGAACACAGTTAACTGTGAAACCGTGCAAAACAAGTTCATAAGATTAACTGGTGGATCCAGGGGTGTATTTATAATAGGTGCATGGTGTGCGTTGCACATGGGCATACCCTGCACCCATAGTTATTTTTTTAATACTTACCTCTTCGATGTCCCACGGAGTAGCACTACAGAAAACGCCTGGAGACATTTTCCCGGTGTTTTGCACACGCGCAGTAGGAAATTACCGGGAAAATAGCTGCTGCACCATTTTCCCAGTGAACAGAGCATGCGCATGTGACGGGGAGTGAAACAGGCCTCCTCCTTTCTTAATACGCCCCTGGGTGGACCCCACATCCCTAGGGATACCAGCCTTGTGCTGACCAGACAGTCCCTTGTTATATTGTCGCCAGCCCTTTCTGGCAAAGACTAGTGAAAACTCAGGAGGACCCCACTCCTTTTTCTTAAAAAAAAAAAACCAATACCACTACCAGCCTAAGTTTCATGGCCTAGAGCTGATTAGCAATTTGGGATGGACACTTTGTCATTTACAAAAAACAAAATTGTTTATTTCTTATATGTTAATTATTGAAGCCTGCACAACAGCTTCCAATCGGCAGCGGATTTAGAGCAGATTTTCTCCATGTCTGTAGTGGGACAGGGGTTTAGAAACTGGGGGGCATCGACAGTCTAAACTGATGTTTAGTAAATACTGTATTTTGACCCCACAAACCACTGCCACCGGAAATGCCCATCAGTTTTAAAATGAAGGCAGACTTAGTAAATTGTACCCTTTGTCTCTAGATTTACCTTAGGAAAGACCTTCTGCGGTAAAGTAAAGTGACTGTAGTCTGTTGGGTTTGCTTTTTTCAGAGATGAGTGATGCTTCTAGACTTAACATAATAAGCTGCATCTTATGGAATGCTTTTGACCTATACAAAGTGTGTGCAAGTTCTAATCTTGCCATGTAAATACTAAAATGTGCATCACTTACATCTACTGCATTGAGAAAGTGGCGAGCACATTCAAGGAGTTGGTAAGTATTAAATGTGAGTGTCATTTTTTAATAAAGGGTTACCACATTTGGCTTTCAGCCCAGGGCCGGTTGATCCTCATGAGGAGGGCCCCATTTTATTTTTGGGGACCCGACTTTCCAGGGATTTTCAGCCCTTGGCTGACCAGTTTGGGTCTGGTTTTACATTATGGCAGAGGGATCCCACACTATGTGTCTCCTTGCTATAATGTAAGCCCCTTGGCTGATTCAGCTTGGTGATGGTTAGAAGAAAGTAAGGGGAACCCCACACTGGTTTTTCCCATGATTTTCCTGTACCAGCAAGGTCCAGTGCTGATTATGGATTTAGTTGGGGACTTTTCCTTGCTTTCAATGCTAAGAAGCCTGATCTGTGCAGTGCTTATTATTGGACGGCTTATCCTTTGTGGTTTAGGTTCTATTAGTCGACAGTTGAAACCCAATGGATGATAAATATGCAGATTTTAAAATTGGAAATCCCGTCAATGTTGGTCGATTTAGATCGATTTTTAAAATCAATCTAAATCAACCTTTAGTAAATATACCCCTTGGTGTAAAAATTTGGCCAACTGTAATGCAACTCTAAGGGGGGATTCAATATCCCGATTTCCAGTGGTAACTTACGGCAGGTAATTCAATACCGCAGGTATTCAATTAGACTCCCAAATTTTCCCAATAGCTGTGTTAACGCCCGTTAAATAAATGTGTTAACGAGCTTTATCACTGGTTCTAGACCGTTAACACACTGAATCTGTGAAATGTTCATGGATTCATGCTTTATCACCCAATATCAGCACAGTTATCAGGGATTTCTTTTCGGATCTAATGAGACCCGAAAAAAGATATCCCTGTTAAGTGGGATTAATTGAATAGCCCATGTCGATCAATTAGGTTGCTGTAAATTGCTGCAGCTAATTGAATCTCCCCCGAAGTACAGATGGACTTATTTATCCTGATCCCATGCACATTGGCACAAAACCAAGTTTGCAAATCTATGTGACATTCTAAATCATCCTTTACATGTGCAGCCTTTGATTGTTTCTTCAGAAATGTTATATTGTCCAAAAAGCATTTAGCCTGCACATGCTCATCTCCTCTTTCATCCTGAATAAATTTATCCTCTTAGACTAGATCAGATAATGCACAACTTTTAGGATAACAACTGGGCTCCATCAATCATCTTGACAGGGTTCTTCCTGTAAGCTATCCAGGTAGATGGCAAAACTGTGCTGTACTCATATAGCAGTAACATGCAGACATGGGAGGAAACAATTGTATATGTTATAAAAACCATACTTGTCTACTTTGAAAAAGCTTTTCAGGGAGATTGTGATAGCAACACCTACAGTATGAGCGCATGTTAAAGAGGGCGTGTACTGCTACATCTGTGAGGCGGGTCATAAATTGATTTACATCAGTGTAACTTAGTGATGAATACAAACTGATTATTTAAAAAAAAATGCATGTAGCCTAATAACCAAAGCAGGGAAATTATACTAATGATCCCATTGGAATGTATATAGCTCTGTTTAAGCAAGCTCATATATATTTTTTCCATGGAGTGCTGCCTAACCAAGTTCTGTATTCAGCGTCTTGCCCCTGTGCCAGGCTCTTTGAGGATTTTTGTGCACCCCGGTGCTTTGGACATTAGATTTCTACACGTGAGTGCCGATCCCTGTATCGTTTGTATATATATATATATATATATATATCTTCTTGCATGTACAGTCCTGATGAAAAGGCTTTAGAGCAGCGGTGGCCAACCTGCAGCTCTTCCGTTGTTCTGACGCGGCTCCCCTGCCAGCTCCCCTGACTGACACTGACTGCCTCCTCTGATAGGTGCGGCACAGCTGTTCAGAGGTTAACCTGCAGCCACGAAGACGTTGGTGCAGATGCCAAAGCCTACCTCTGTAACACACACAGTCACAACAGGGTAAAAGCTGTGGGTTTTTTAATTGTTTTTTTCATTTTATTTGTGACGTGGGGGTGGGGCTGGAGTGGGAGGGTGTGGCTTTTTAAGTGTATTTTATGTGGATGTGGCTATTTCAGTGTATTATTTGTGTATATATGGCTTTTTCAATGTATTTTATGTGGATCTGGCTTGTTTCAGCATAATTTATGTGGATGTGACTTTCAGTATATTATTTGTACAGTATATGTGGCTTTTTCAGTGTATTTTATGTGTATGTGGCTTTTTCGGTGTGTTATTTGTGTATGTGGCTTTTTCAGTGTATTTTTATGTGGATCTGGCTTATTTCAGTGTACTTTATGTGAATGTGGCCTTTTCAGTGTATTATTTGTGCATGTGGCTATTTCAGTGTATTTTATGTGGATCTGATTTTTTCAATGCTCTTTATATTGTTCTGGCTTTCCTTTCCCTTTAATAGTTACCTCCACGGTGTTTGTGTGCATGCGCTTTTACATGCTCCTACAAACATCATACCAGGGACGTGGCCTAGCTGGCCACACCCATTTTTGCACGTGTGCCTTCAGCATGCACATGATCTCGGCTCTTTGACATACCTACAGATATTTTGGGGCTCTTTGCCTCTAGTTGGCCACCCCTGCTTTAGAGCCTTGAAACATCGATTTTATCTGTACACATGCCATTATTTATTTAAACACCTTTATTTGAACTTTACAAACCGGGAGTGCCGCCTCTTTTTCCCTTATAATAGCAAATACTTTTCTGTATATATATATCTTTTACTACTTGCCAACATTTCATTTATTCTCCCGGGAGAAGCCAGGGGAGGAGAAGCAGGTAGGAGGTGTTGGGGGCGGGGCCGGACCAGTCGTGTCATTAAGCCCCGCCCCCTCATGACAATATACTGTGAACAGCGCATAATTAAATAAGGGGCGGACTCAAATTAGAATTGCATCATTAGGCCACGTCCCCTACTCGCGGACCCACCGCTCCACAAGAAAATTCTCCTTATTCTGTCCACTTCACTAGGAAGAAGGCAGAATGCGGGAGAAGTGCCTACCCTTCCAGGGGTGCAGGGGGTTACCCTAAAAATTGTGAGCCTCCCACGACTTCTGGGTGGGCATGCATGATATATATATATATATATATATATATAGCAGCTTCATAATGGGGGTAAGGTGCAATCAGGGAGATTGTTAGACTCTTCAGGGAGTCAGGGAGATTGCTACTATTTCAGGGAGTCTCCCAGACAATCAGGGAGAGTTGGCGAGTATGATAAAAACGTAGTCAATGATATCCAGGGACAGGCCCAGACTTATTTGCAATGGTACCCAAAAAACAGTGATATGAGAAAATCATAGTTGATTATATTTCCCGCAAGCCTGTTTCACTGTGGACTGGCTATGCCATACTTTGTTTATCTCTAGTGAGATTTTGAAAGGAGATAATGATTTGTAGGAGGATAGAAAAATGATGCCTGTTTATTTCTGTTTAAGGAAAAAGTCTTCAATGTTTGATAGCTGCTTTAAGAGCATACATACATGATGCAATGCAACTTACTGTATATATGTTTTAACTTGCATTTTACCTTGAAAAAAAATACGTTCTGTCAGTGATTTGTGATATGCACTGCCCAGTTTTCATTTCAGTATTACCTGTCCATCATTTCATAGTTGTGTTAACCAGCAGGCAGCAGTGGTGACGGGAAGCTGGATATAAGGGTAGTAATCACACTCCACTAACTGACATCTCTTGCTCCACAAAAGCATTCACACTATTACACCTACACCATCATTTGTAAAGAATGACTTCAATCTGTAAAATCACACACAAATCTCTGAAATTTGTATAAATTTCAGAATAATTTGAATAATTTCTCCCACGTCTCATTATATAATCCCAGAGCCGTAACTAGATATTCTGGTGCCAATAAACAAGTGTCTTCATGTTTGTCATCATCTTATTAAAATGAAGACAGGATGATCCTGTGTCTTCATTTAAATAAGATGATGGCAAGAAGACATTATTGTGTATTCATTGGTAACATGCTACATTAGTACCTTATTATCTTTGGCACAGTAAGGATCATTTTAAAATTAATGATCATGTCATGCCCCCTCCCCATCCATTTTTCCTTCTTACTAATACCCAATTTAAAAAAATAAAAGTTATAATGGTAAATAAAATTTTTTGAGAAACTTTGTAACATGCTGAGACTGTTATACTCTGTGTGGTATGGTCTAATTGTTACAGGCAAACACAGCACCATCTCAGTGGGCAGCTGTATATTTAGAACATTACCTAGGCTATTCTATGGAACTCAGACATTGAATAGAAGTACTGTAGTACAATAATCACCTCTCACATGGCAGTCAGACACCTTACACATGGAGCTCTCTGCCCCACAATTTCTAATGGCAGCCTATGAGGCTGCCATTAGAAATTGTGGAAATTTGGGGTTTGCGTCTTATGTCCCTATTTGCAAAACAGGGGGGGTGGGGGTGCGCCAATGTTCTTTCTGGCCCAGGGCACCAAAAAGTCTAGTTACGGCTCTGCAATAGCAGTGCCTGCACTAAATGGTGATATCTGATTTTTTTTGTAAGTCTTCCTCTTAGTCGGACAGGACTAATCCCTGCTCCACTCTGTAATCTCTCACAAAGGGGTATTTTTACTAAAGTGAGACTTTTTAGAAATAGAGATGTTGTCCATAGCAACCAATCAGATTCTAGCTATTATCTTCTAGAAGGTGCTAGTGAATTGATAAGTAGAATCTGATTGGTTGCTATGTGCAACATCTCCATTTCTAAAAATTCTCACTTTAGTAAATATACCCCTACCTGAGGGCAGCAGTTCCAGATCCTTGAAAGAGGCTGCTGTCCCCACGGACACTGGAATGAAAACAAATCATCAGGCTCCTAATCACTGGAAGTTACAGGCACCATATTAGAGCTATCCCGTGGTAAAGGCAAGTTATCTCTAAGCCCTGCATAGTGACAGCAGATCTACTGCCCTTACTTCATTACATACATTGGAATATTATGGCTCCACATACTGGCCAAGTCCCCGCCAGCCAAACAGAGATCCTCCCCAATAGAACTCATCACATGTCGTGTAAGACTGCCAGCAATTGGCAAAGAGACAGGTTAAACTTCCCACAAAAAAAAAATGACAGAGGAGCTATTTCCAGGGAAAGATTAATTCCAGCTTACCATCCAGGCCAGTTGGGTGTGGGTGTAATGACAGCTTAAGAACGGCTGGGGCTTCGGACAACTCTCTCATCCCTACAGAGAGTGAGGGAGCTGGGGGAGGTGGAGCCGTGAGTGACAGACAGGCAGGGCTACAGTGAAGCAACTGGATGCAGCGCTACTAACATACACAGAAGTGGGCGCCCGGCAAATAGGGTTTGCGGCGGCCAGCCAGTTCCGCCCACAGGGCATCCTGCACTCTATGCGGCGGCACTGGCCGCACCACCCTAATTACGGCCCTGTATAATCCCTACCCAGTACAATAACATGGCCACACAGACAAGGAGGAGATGATGACTGACCCTAGACAAATGCACCTTAAAAAGATGTTCCATTTAAATCAGAGTAAAAATCGGTGTGTTTTGCGTAGTGTATAAAAGCACTGCTCAGACATTAATTTAATTTATATTGACCTCCACCCACTTGAAATTATTTACAATCTGTGTTCCTGCTAAATTAAATGACCCTAAGACGTGGCTTACCTTCATTCAGTATGCCGGGTGTCAGTATTTTGTAGTGGAACTAAAGATAGGCGTTGGGATTTCGATGCCTGTCTTTAGTCCCCTGTAGGGCTTTCAGTGTCGGGATATCGGCGGATGGGATAGCACCCGCCGGTATCCTGACTGCATCCCGTAACGTCTACTTGTTGATGAAAGTACACTGATACTTTTCAGAAAATGCATGTAGCCATAGGGATCATTGTGCCTATAACCAAAAGCAGGGAAATAATGCTCATGATCCCATTTGAAAGTATATAATATACAGTATTTTATTAAAAACTTCATAATGGCGGTAAGGTGCAATCAGGGAGATTGCTAGGCTCTTCAAGGAGTCAGGGAGATTGCTACTATTTCAGGGAGTCTCGCAGATAATCAGGGAGACTTGGAAAGCATGAATTAGCTCCATTTGGTGCAACACAGATTTAGGGCCAAATTCAATTTGAGTCAAAAACCCATTATCGGCGATAAATTATCGCCGATGACGTCATTTTCGCCTATTGTCATTATCCCTGTATTCAATTACAAAGACTTTTCGCCGGTGCAAAAAGTCAATGTAAAAAAACGGGGATAAGTTTTCTCCAGCCTTTAGCTGGCGAAAAAAAGTGCAGAATTGGGGTTTAGGGGTGCAGGCTTAAAAAAATAGCCTGCACCCCTGGGAATGCCCCCTAAAACGATGTGTGTAAAAAAGGTTTTTTAAAAAAATAGGGACACCCCAAAAAATATTTCAAATTTTGGTTTTAAAAAAAAAATAGGGAAACTCTTGTAAAATAGATTAATTTAATCCAGAGGGGTTCCCTTATATGCGGCAGGTGTTTTCTTCATTGCGGGTAATAGCGGCAGGTGCATTTTTGAAGAATTTTTAAAAATCATTTTAGGAACTTAAAAATAGGGGTACCCATAGTGATCCCCCATGTCTGGACATATTTAAGGGGGCCAAGGATGATTTCCCAAAAATTCAGTTTTTTTTCGCCGCTTCAAGTTTCGCCGGTTCCATTTTTCGCATCCTTTCAAATTGAATACAGGGAATATCGGGCACGTGTGCGATACTTTTCTGTCTGGAAAATGGGTGAAGGAGGCGAAAAGTCCAGCAGGCGAAAAGTCTGGACTTTTCGCCTCAAATTGAATACGGGCCTTAGTGACTTAGCCACACTAAGTGTCATGTCAGAGACTTTTTCTTAAAATATGTCTTATACGCATCACTAATGCAACAAAAGTGCAATACTAGGTTACAATGAATACTGACAATGGCATTTCCTGTACAGTAGCTTCTGTGTGTGACTGAATCGCTAATCTGGGTAAAAAAAAGCAAAAGTTAGAGATCCGATATGGTCCATGCCATGCCTCACGCCACATAATCTGCGACTTTATACCTATTCCTTTGCGACAAGAATAACAATCTACTGTATCTAGAACACTATAAGTGACTTTGAATATGGCTATGATGTGAGTAAGACACAACGTTCAGGGACTAGTACAAATCGCTACCCATAATGGAACGTCTAAGTCAAGCCAAGCGTCTTGTGCTATTTGGCAGAAAAACACTAGGAGAGTGAGGACACATCTGTACTACCATGTATCATCATAAATTTATCCTTAAAGAATGTAACCTACAATATATATTTTAAAAAGCATGTATACAAAACAATACTGTATGTATTCTTGAGATGTGCCCCTTTTCCATCACTGTAGGGGGCATTTCCAAAACTCACAGAATTGCAGGGCTGCCCCCAAGCTCTCCCTGCAGTGTGAATAGATGCCATGCCATGCCAGTCACTGCAGCCCACGGGTCGGGATGGCTGTTTTAGCTTTTCATGTATTGTGTCCCTTATTTACGTTATGTCACACAGTAGGGCCCTTTATTTACGCGACACCCCAGTAGTGCCCTTTATAAAACATTATGCCACGCAGTAATGCCCTTTACACATTTATGTCATGCAGTAATACCCTGTGTGTTTTTACATATATACCGTGCAGTAATGCCCTTTATAAATTATGACACACAGTAATGCCTGGCCTTTACACATTATGCCACACAGTAATGTCCAGCCTTTACACATTATGCCACCCAGTAATGTCCAGCCTTTACACATTATGCCACAAAGTAATGCCTAGCCTTTATACATTTATGTCACACAGTAATGCTCTTTACATATTCATGCCTCACAGTAGTGCCGTTTATTCATGTGACACCCCAGTAGTGCCCCTTATAATAGATTATGCCATGCAGTAATGCCCTTTACACATTTATGCCATGCAGTAATGCCCTTTACACATTATATGCCACACAATAATGCCCTTTACACATATATGCTACCCAGTAATGCCCTTTACACATTATGCCACATAGTAATGCCCTTAATACATTATGGCACACAGTAAAGGCTGGCCTTTACACATTATGCCACACAGTAATGTCCGGCCTTTACACATTTATGCCACACAGTAATGCCAGACCTTTACGCATTATGCCACACATTACTGCCCTTTACACAATATGCCACACAGAAATTCCCGACTTTTACACATTATTGAAAACAAAACTGCAGCTTTATTGTAAATACTGCAGCAAATTCTCTGAAAAATCTGCACTTTCACAAATTCATACACTCTGCCCCTAAAGTGTTGGATGGGTTACTTCTACATTAACATTCTATAGAGCAGGGGTCTTCAAACTTGGCCCTCCAGATGCTGTGGAACTACACATCCCAGCATGCACTGCACATAGTTTTAGCATGCTGTTATATCAAAAAGGTGGCAGTGCATGCTGGGATGTGTAGTTCCACAGCAGCTGGAGGGCCAAGTTTGAAGACCCCTGCTATAGAGATAATCCAATAGGTGTGAGTTGAGTCCTGCAAGTTGTTCTTATGGCGAACTTGCACTGCAAATTTCATTTGCAATCCAATTCCAATTGATTTTTCAGTGAAAATCATTTTTTGCGCAGCCCCTGAGTTGGTGAAAAGGCAGGTACAATTTTTATTTTAAGGTACAACTGTTAAGACACAGTGCAAAACCTATGGTACACCCCTCCCAATGAATAATCATGCACTTGGGGGGTTAAATAGCATAAGTTGGCCCAATAAATTCATGTCAGTGTTCAGGGGAACTCCTCTAAAATGGTGTTTATTTCAAATTTTTACAAACTTAGAAAAACACTGAAAAACTACTACTGGATACAGACATTTTTCTTTGCCCCCAAATTTTTCCACCATTAATAAAAAGTGGAAAAATCACACATTTGACACCTTTTAAAAACCAGCTTATTTATGGTCACAACAGCCTTTTATATGGTTCTGCTATCTCAGTTGCCACTTTTTTGGGGTGCAGGCTGATTTCCCCACTTTTTCATTCACTCCTCCCAACTCACATTTTGTAGAAAAGTTGTGCACTCTCGCTGCTACTACCATGAATTGGCATTTCTAATTGTATCTCACATTTCTCAGGTGTACGCATACTGTATGTATGATATTAGTTTCATGGAACAAACTCAAACTTAATTGGATTGATCCCCATGGTTTGGCTGGTGGATACATAACTTTTCCTATCCACAAAAAACTAGAGATGTGCTCAGAACCCCATGTTTTGGTGTTAGCTCTAAATCATTGTTGTGTTTTGGTTTTCATTAAAAATTTATAAAAACAACTAAAATCATGTAACTTGGACCTGTTTTTGCTCCTATAGTGACATTCATTTCCTGTTATTTCAAGTCAATTTTGACCAGAACCTGAATTCAAAAGGGAGGAAATTAAATGCAATTCAAAATATACAAGATACGGTTTTTAGATCAGAGTTCTAAATTTGGCGAGAAGACTCAAGTCAGGACTCAGTGCTACTCGGAACTCCAAAGTGGTCTGAGCCAGGACTCGGTTTGACTCAGAACCCCAAAGTTCTGATGTGTTCTGATGTGCTGAGAATGTCAACATGGTCATGATGTAAACATTGACCATGCTGGCATTTATCATGCAGACACTGGTGGCCCATTAGTCACTTACCTGGTCCCGACGGTAATGGCATCTCCAGCGGTGGCTTCTGAGAATGTGCTTAACATTCTAAAAATGTTGACATGATTTTGACATGATAAAATGTCAACATGCAACATAACTGTCGATATGTGGTGTGGACATTATTAATGTTAACATTGTTATTGTCAACCTAATGACTACATCCCCCGAAGAGCGGTAAGGCAGGTGATTGAGCCCAGATGGTTGGTGGGAGAAATTGCAGTCCATGACTAGCCTGGAGATGGGAGAAAAGGTGGTACAAGGTTGGGGTGGGCAGTCTGTGACAACCCACATAAACTACTCTATCCCTTCCCTTTTGGGTAGCCTATTGCTACAGCGCATGGCCCACTGCCTCTTTTCTGGTAGCCCACGTTCTCATATGAGCAGCTTCTTGTTTGGGGGATTAACTATTCAAAAGATCAGTACAGGTTGAAGAAAGCAAATATATTAAGTATTTTCAGTTTTTCTGTAGTAAAATAGCTTGAAAGTTGTAATTCACACATAGGGGGGGTATGTAATTAGCCGCGGTAAATTACCGTGGTTAATTACCTCGCCCAGGGCCCCAAAGTCGGCTTGACGCCGGAACTTAACAGGGTTTTTTTTCGGGACCTGAAAAAGAATCCACTCACCTGAAAAAAGGCCCTCGAGAACTATCCTATTATTTCAACCAAAATACTAGGATAGGTTGAAAAGAAACATTGGCAAAAATTGGGGTTAATCGGCAAAAACTCCCTGTTTTTTTGTGATTGCGGGGGTCAATTAGCGCCCAAATATTGTTCGGGGCTAATTGGATACCGCTCATACTGTACTTTACTTGAACGCCATGCAGCTGCAAGTAATTCTCATTTAGGCACTATACATATATGTATTATTATATTATTATATATACATTCCATAGAAACTCTTTTATTTTAATAATGAAAATGATGTGCAAGACATGTTTAAACATTAATATACTGTATATATATATATATATATATATATATATATATATATATAATGAAAAGGCATTTATTAGTCTAGGGAATGAGCATTGTAAGATTGTAGTGTGTAAAAAGTGTGGTCTTCCTCTCAGTTTATCTGACCATTATTCCCTTTGTGCTAAGTATGAAAGTTGCTTGGGAGCCTCTGACGAGGAGGACATCATTAATCATGGTCTCCCAGTGCAAATCATTTCATTAAAACATGGCAAAGAATAAAGGAGCATGAAATATTTGCAAAATGAATATGTTACTACATCCTCCCTTTTAGCTCAGGAGTGAACCATCTTAAGAAGTCTAGGTTTGGAAATGATTGAATTGGTGATCTGAAAGTCCAGTGATGTACAATTTATTTGTGTGCATTTGTCTTCAATATATCTGCCTGACTTGTGTCTTTTATTTTACTCTAGTCTAGATCACTACAGTTTGTGAAATGAAGAAAGGAGGATCCTCAACTAACAGCTGAAATGAAATCAATGGATTATGTAAATGTAGCTGAGCTGGAAACCTTCTATACATCCCACTCACAGGTACAGACAATAGTCACATTGGGAATGAATAGCTGTGCTCTATACATATGCATCTTATTTTCAGCAATTCGTCTAAAATGTTAATTATTGCTCCACATACATTAAAAAGTAGGTGAGGTTATAACCAAAAAATGAATTACCCCTCCACCACTTATGTTTTCTTTACCCTGGTGTTGGGTTTATAGTATTTTGGCACTTTCCTATCTGATCCCATTCCAACAGCAATATCAGTAACTTACTAATGCAGTGCCCACACAAATTATACTTTGTTTTTCCCAGAAAACTTTGATTTTCAGAAAATACCATTTATTTGTTTATATCTCCTCACACAGCAAAGGAAACTTAACTGTTATTATTGAAATGATAAGAAAGTGAACTAAAAGCAAATTCATGTAATTTTTTTTTAACCAAGGATTACCTTGTGGCTCTTGTTTTGATATTAATCCACCTTTTCCAAAACAGCAAAAATTCAGATACTACACGTAGGTTTTCAGAATAAAATCTGCACTTGTTAGTTTGAAAATGCTTAAAATGCAGGAATAATATGGTACCCAAATAAAGCCTATAATTTTGTTAAACCAGAAAACCTAAGGCACCACAGAGTTTATTGAAGCCTGGAGAGAGGAGATCTGGACCATAGAATGCCACATTTCTGGATTTCTTACTTTTGCAGTATAGGGTGTTATTACCTGTTGATCCCCGGACAATAATTACTAAGGAGATGCATCTTTTGAAAGCCGAGACGCCCCTCTTTTAAACTAGGCTGCCTCCGAGCATGGTGGTGCAAGGATTCGGCCGATCAGCACCTTCTATGCCATCCTCCATCCCTTAGCTCTCCTAGTATTTCTGCAGTAGATCTGGTGACAACATGCCATTACCAGACAATACTCACTCAGGGACCATAGTGTTTGAAAGTGTATTCCCCTCTATTAAATGTGGGTGCTCCTCAGTTTATTCTCTGATCCCTGGACTTCATAATTATTTATGTAGAGTAGCAGTTTATTGTCTGGTGATCATACTGATCAGCAGGCAATAACTGTTAAAGGACCACATAGTTGAAAGAGTGTTCTCTCCTCTTTAAAATGATGGTGCCTTCGAGCCCCAAGCTGGGTCTGACTGGCCCATAAGGGTACATGGAAAATCCACAGTGGGCCCCACTGCCTGAGTGCTCCACCCCCTCCTCTAATAACAGGTTCCAAATTGTCCACTCAAATTATTCATTGTTACTCTACTGGAGGGTAAGTTACTTGATAGATAAGGAACATTAATGAACATGCCAATTAAAATTAACAATTGTGTTAATATGGCTAACATTTTTTGTGTGAAAATAACATTTATAATGTAGCATATTGCAAACTAAGGGAATATTCAAATGGGGGTGAAATAATAAGAAAACCCGGCAGCATGGGATTTTCCTATTCAATTGACGGAGAAAAAATTAGCTGCTGTGAGTTCTATATAACCGAGCATAGCAGACCAGGAGCGCCTGGAACACGTTGGTAAGCGCCCGTGTGTTCCATGACCGCATCTTTAGTTCCCCCTGTGAGGTTTTGACTGCAAAACACCTTACACCCATTGTTTTTTCATTGATCTCTGGAGTGCACATACTCAGTAATTCAAAATTGGTTGCGTGGTCCATGTGATTTATTGTGGACAAAATCTTGCACCTGATGGAATATGCCCCTAAGAATGTAGTTGTAAAAAAAAAAAAGTAACCAATACGTAAATCATTCCAGTGGTAATAACGTATATACTTATATAGCTGAACCTTTTTTTTTTATACAATAGTCTGTATTTGGCTTTTACTAGATCTAATGCAGTTCTCATTCAGTTTTAGACTAATGTGTACGGGTACCCCTATCATGTGTAGAGTGCATTAATGTGGTATATATTGGGTCATGATCAAGTGCTTTATTATTATACAAGTTATACATGTTGTGCTTTATTATAGACCATGGTCCCAGGACTATGGTGTATTCACTATAGAGCATAATATTGGTAATATATAATATATGGTAGATAATATTGCATGTATTAATATATGTGGGTGTGTGTGTATAAAGGGGACCAGACCTTGCACTGGAGTAGCCATGTTGTCTGCAGGCTGTGTACTCCCTAACAGTTGGCCATGCCTCTGTGGTGGCTGACCACATCCCTTATGGGGGGCATCCACTAGACGATTTTATCCCTGTCCAACCTCTTAACGATTTTCCCTTGAAGTTTCCCTGGAAATTTGATCTTCCACTCTGAACAATTTGCAAAAGATTTGCAAACGATTTGGAAAAGATCTAACGATAAACTATGTTGTTTCAATCTGTGATTGAGCGCTTTCAGCTATAGTGGGCAGATAGTGGTTCATCGTTTGATCGTTCAGCGTGAACGATGTGTAAATGATTTGTAAGCAATCAAGTGAAATTGACCTGCATGTTCAGTCGATGGAGGAGATGATCAAACGACCAGTGGGAGCGCGCATCGTACATCGTTAGAAACAATTACTGCACGATTTGCAAACGATGTTCAAACGATGTTTGAACGATTATCAAACGATTTTATCATTATCGTTCAACTTTATCGTCTAGTGGATACCCCCCTTTAAGCATGGGCCCCTACCACTGCATTCCCTTGGTGCCTCAGTCCAATACTCCCTCCAAGTCTTTGAGTCCCAGGATGGTGATTTTTCGTGCCCTCACACTATTCTTTTGTAGTGTGTTGACTGCAAGGGGCTTGGTTTAATGACATAAAAAAAGATCTTCGGTACAATGTGTCATCATGCCCCCATCCCCTCACAATTCCTGGTGGCAGCAAGCAACAGGGAGGTACTTTAAGGTAAGTTACCCTTTCTTTGAGCTCCTGCAGAGTTACTTGTCCTTAGCACTTTTGATGTAAATTCTGAGAAGTCATATTTGTTATTAGCACTGAAGGGGTTAAACAGATTTTACTTCTACGTATCACCTTACAAATACCATCCTGCAACATTTGGTGACTATTTTGCATTTGTTTTCCATCTCCTTCTATGGTCTTCATGTGGCCATTTATATTTGTTGCCATAAAATTTGACGCCACCAAGCTGCTGTATGGTTAAATATCTTTCCAATTCAAACAGAGCACAGCACAGCTTTGTCATGTCACAAGGAAAATAATTTTTATATACTGTATATAAAAAAAAACATCATTATAGCCAGAATGTATTTGGTTCATTTTCAGGAAACATGTGCAAGTCAATTAATTACATTTATAAAACAACCCTTTTAATAAAAAATTATTAACTTTTGATTTGTAAGAATAAATCTAATATATGCAAACACATTTGTGAGCTTGTAGACACAATATTTTTTTTTTTTGTTACCGTTCATGAGTCTTTTGGGAGAACATTAAACACTGTAAAGCATGCCATCTGGGAGACATAAATGCTTAATGTAAACATCACAGATAGAGATATTAATCTTTTATTATCATGCCTAGGAAATTAAATATTTTTTAACGTAGTTTTTTGTGTAACACTTAGCCAATATTTGATATATGTTAAATGTGACTTAAGATATGAGTTTATGTTTTTGATACTCTAACAACTTATCCTTAAGCTTCCATTCTGATGAAACTGCATTACTTTTAGATAGCAAGAAAAATACTTTAGATTGGCTGTGCTCCTTAGTATAATATTTGCCAATAAGTATTAATGGATCTTAGTCTCTCATAATGAGTAGACCAAAAATAGGATGTCTGTACAAATAAAAATTAAGAATATACATTTTTAAGGGACTCTACTATCAAAATGACAAATAAATTATATTTAAATTTAAAACTAATGGAGGAGATCACTGTAATATACTTTATGGTTATGTGTTTATTGGCTGTCATCGGTGTAACTTTACTCACCCAGGGGCCTATTCATCAAACGATAAATGGCCCAGTAACCATGCGGAAAAGCATATTTAGGTTACCGGGCCATTTAACATCAGGGGTCCCAAATGGACCACCCGATATTCAGCAATTTCCGAAAAAACTGAAAGTTATTGGAATTTGCTTGTGAGAACAAATGCTATCTTCAGATGGCACTTGTTCTCGGATCCCCGCTCCTTCCTATGGGAAGGAGTTCCAGGGATGCAATGAGGGATGCGAGCGGATCCCTCCACCACTTCCTCACTACCTCCCTGGCAGCTTTGCGCATGCGTAGACACACTGACGGGGGAGAGGTAAGTAACGCAGCTGCTACGGTGTAAAGTACCCCCCACTGCAAGTTGGATACTTAAGTATCCCCCCCAGAGCTACAAATACTTAATCATCGAGGCCATATGGCCCCAGATGATGAATAGGGCCCCCAGTCTTTGTGATGAGTCACTTTTCATTGTAATATAAGTGCTCCGCCATATTTTTATTTTTCCAGTTTTTCAAATTTTGCTTATAAACTCTGTGACTGTGCAGTCCTACTGGAGAAACATAATTACCAACTAATTAAACAGGGGAAAAATCAATAATGTTGTATTCAGTATTTGTAACATTGACTATAGGTTATTATTACATTAAAGCAGTCATGTCACCTTTAAAAACATTTATTTATTTATTATACAACATAACTATGAGTAATACACTAATATTATAGTCTGAAAATTGCTACTACCGCAGCATACCAAATCTGGTATTGTAACTATATGTAATTATTTAACTACCGCGATAATTCAGTATTGTGACATATAGTGGAATTTGTTATTATTGACGATTTTCAGGCTGTAACTTTAGTTATTATGCTTTATAATGAATGATGTTAAATATACTACTTGGAGTCAAAGTTCTAAATTTTATATATATATATATATATATATATATATATATATATACATATATATATATATATATATATATATACACATATATATATATACTGAGGTTCTTTGGAAGGTAGGAATACATATAATTTGCACTATTTTCCTCGGTATTGATCTTATTAATTTACTGTTATGGAAAATGAATTATAGAACACAACCCACACCAATAATTAGTTTTAATAAAGCCGATATCATGTATCAGAAAGTACAAGAGAGTAAAGTTGGTAAAGTTGCAGTTCCATAAATTATATTGCAAAATGTGATATTTCGGATAATAATAAATGTACATTTTAATGACATTTTTACTCATTCTGTAGTATTATTGTTAGGGTTTTTGAAACTGTATGAACATTTTAAGTACAGAATACCTATGCATTTATTTTACATGATATGTCCCCTAGTGAAAAATAATGTTATCGTCAGTACAGAAAATAACCTATTGCAATTAGCATTTGTTGTGGCAGACACGGCTGTAGTTCTTGCTATCTTTGGCAGATCACTAGCGGCTTTGCTGTGCTTTGTTTTGTTAATAGGCCTTACTGTGGAAAGAGTGTGAGGGTGATTGTCTTCTGAATAATGAATGTGCTCTAATATACTTTTGTTTTTTAAATATTTTATTCATTTATTAAACCTTGTGTCAATTTAATCAAACATGCAGTAAAAGCTTTTATTGAGCGATCAATGCTCAGAAGCAGAAATGCCTGGAGTGAATGGAGATTTGTTATAAAAAAAAAAAGGAAAGGGTCTAGGAAGATTCATACATACAAAAGGATACATCATATTATTGGAGGAATACTTAACCAGGGTATGGTATCAGGGGAGTTAAATAGTTACATGTAGTAACATGCTGCAGTTATTGAGGATGAAAAGAACTAGTCCATTGAGTTACATTTTTCATAAATTCTAATTGTGCCAATAAAGAGGAAGGAAATATTATCTCCAGTTTGACAGTTGCCAATTTTCTCTTCCCGGTGGAACAATTACTTCCCAATCCCAAACACTGTAATCACAAAAAAAATATTGTATTAGTCACCTACATCCAATGTAAGGGAGAATGGGGTCCGTGTGCAGCGATACGTGTTCCCAGTGGAGCGGTCTTTAGGGTGATATTTTTGGAAAGACGACATATGTGCAGAAGAGAGCAAAGACTCTGGCACAGCGCCACAGTCATTGCTAACACCTGTGTCAGTGCCATCTTCCCAAAGATAGCGATGCAGGATGAAAATATAAAGGGGCCGCTGCACAGTTCTCAGTGCAGGGTGTAACCAGGGCCGTAGAGAGCGCCACCAGGCCCCAGTAAAGAGGGGGAGTGGCCTAATCGCGGGAGGTGTGGCCACGCCCCTTTGAAAAATGAAAAACAAACAAAACACATAATTTTGCAGCGCCGGGGAGAGGGCGTTCTGAGCCCCTTAGCCCAGCGCAAAGCTAGGGGGACCGCGATCAGTGTGATCACTCCCCCCCTCAGGCATAGGAGATTAGCAGCCGTGAGCAATCTTCCTCTGCAGCCCAGCACACACTGTGAGGAGGAGGAGTGAGGGGGGCGACATCGGACCCGGGCCCCTGCCAGGCCCCTCTGGGAGCCCGGGCCCAGGTAAACTGTACCCGCTCCCCCCCCCTCTCGGCGCCACTGGGTGTAACAGTTCTCTGTGCAAGGTGTATAGCGTGGGGTCCCCTGGACCCAGGGCCAGTGTGCTCCACACTCCCTGCATCCATTATAGATACGCCACTGCAGAGCCGTAACTAGACTTTTTGGTGCCCTGTGCCAGAAAGAGCATTGGCGCCCCCCTCATTTTTCAAAGGGACATAATGCACCCAAAAAAGGGCCATGGCTTCATGGGGAAGGGCCAGGGACGAGATAGGAGAGGCCAGGAGATGCTGGGGATGAAATAAGAGGAAGCTACAAGCAAGAATAATAATAATCAGAAATTTGACAGGCCCAAACAGCGCCCCCTGACCTGTGGTGCCCTGTGCGATGGCACCGGCCGCACTACTCTAGCTACGGCCCTGCACCACTGCCTATATAATTTCCACTCACGCTGGCATAACCTGCCTCTGCTCATTGTCTCAGTTCAGGTCACCCGTCCCCTTCCTGTCTCTAATGTGCCCATCTCCATTAGATTGTTCTCACTAGCAGGGATCTCTCTCCTCAGGTCTCCATGACTGTACCCACCTTGTCCACCTGTGTGCCCAGTATTATGCCTCTTGCATTTTCTGTACAACACTTGTTTGTTATTCACCTGTCCTATTATCTACTATGTACAGTATTATGGTTCATTTCTTGCTATTCATGCATTTGTGATTCTTCAATGTTTTGTATTTTGTTGGTTAACATCAGTGTGTAATATGCTCTACTTCAAATCTCTGTTGCACTGCAGAATTTTGAGCTGGCATATAAAACAGTGATAGCAATGATGACAGCAATGCTAATAATTAGAGCACCGGATACCGTGACGTGCCTGCATCTGGCTAGCCACCCTTCTGTTACTTCCCTGGAATCCCAATGAAATTGCTTCTCTCTGTGACTATATTCATTCTCTATCCCTCGGCGGTAACCATCAAGTCGCATTCATAGTGCGAATCAGACAATTGTGCAGACCGAAAACATTGGTCACTTGCGTAGAATGCCACAACTACGTCCATCTCTAAATCAGGCCCAAAGTGCATATTGCAGCTCAAAACACAAATTGTAACATGTGTAGAAAGCACTACTTATCAGTCTGTCTCACTCACTTTAGCATTAGGGAGATAGATCTGGGAAATGGAGGAGGAGAGCAAGTAGGAGGTGTCAAACTACAATGTGAAAAAGCAAAAATTATTTTTATTTTACAATTTTGTACAGTTGTGTTTTTGTAAGGAAAGTTGTGACATAAGTTAGAATTGATGATAATGAAATATGCTACCCATGAAGAACTGGTCATAAATTGTGATTTTGCCAATTCATTATAGCCAATTGTCTGAAAGGTGCACTTGTTCTGATAAGTGCATAGTTTAACATATGTGTTTTGTAGTTTCCACACATTCTTAGTTTGTGAATGAGGTTATTTAAGTTAGGTGAAGAACTACAAAAAGTGTTATCACCTTTAAATAATTTCAGCTACTGCTGTTATAGTGTGACTTTGCCTGTTCTGGAATTTGGACCATCTCTTCATGTGAAAATCAACCATAGAAGGATATTTAGCATCGGGATGTAGTCAGTATCCAACGGGATGCCAACTGTCTAAATATTGGCGCCGGAATCCCGACAGCGTAAGGTAAGTTTCGGGGGTTAGGGGAGGGTTAGGGGTTAGGGTTAAGCAATAATGAGAGGGTTAGGCACTAGGGGAGAAGTTAGGTTTAGGCACCTTGAAGGAAGGGTTAGGGTATGGGTCGGGTTAGTTGTAGTATACTTACCTACCGCTGTCGGGATCTCCACTGTCGGGATGCCAATGTCAGTATTCTGACCAGTTGCATCCCCACTGCCAGGATCTCAAACCCAACCCTTTAGCATCACATGGTGAAGGGTGTTAATTTGGTTATTGAATTATAGTATGCCCCATTTTAAGTCAAAATTAAGTCTTAAAAGTTTAATCATTGATGGAGACAAACTTAAATGTACAATACTGATTGGTGTAATGTACAATACCGATTGGTGTCTGTACAATTTTTAGTAAACCCTTTAACATCTTCATAAGACGGTATTATATATGTGGTAACCTTTAAATGGACATCACACCTACTTTATTTCCATGACATGCAATGTTTCAAATGCCAATTTAAAGTTTGTTACACCTGTATATAACAGAGAACCATAGTAACATATCAGGGGAATCATCTCATGAATCCTACAGTTTAATTCACTATATTGAAAGGAAGGTGAGGCATATTCAACATCAACTTTTTGTGTTTCGTGGAAGAAAACTACTGTATAAAGTGTTGCTCTGTTCCACTATCAAAATCTGTAAGTAATGTTTCAAAATGATTCAATGTTGTAGCAAACTTTATACTATATGTATTTTGTCTTACACTTTATTTTTATTAAATATCATGTAATGTTATATCCTCCTCTGTACTGGAACCATCAATGACAGGCGGACCATGATGTTGTAACATAATATTTTTTAAATGAATGTCAAGGATCCAATACAATGTAGCAATACATTGATTTGTTGCTGTATGGATCCTTGCTCCAAGTCACATTTATGTCACCATGAGTTTCATACAGTAAGTGAAGGCAAACTATTGTTAAAACAGGGGAAAACTAATTCCATATTCTACCAGTGTTTACCCAAATTGTACTGATGGTGAAAGTGATTGTCTTTTTTTCATTAAATAATTTGACACAATTATAGGTCTGTTTATTTAAAAATTTATAGACTTCCCCCAATTTGTGTAACTGCCTAGTGTGCAGTGCAATAGATGTATGATGTAATGGTCAAGTTACATGTATCCATCTTTACTGTGTTTTACTCACACAAACCATGTGAGGATTTTGTTATTTAGATCATAGATTGGCACATAATCGCAACTAGGCAATTATATATATATGTAACACTCAGATTTACAGCTCAATCATAACCATAGGAGCCAGCTCTGAGGGTGCTTTGGGTGCATGTGTAACTCCGATATACTGTAGGTGCCTGCAGTCATGTCTGTGCATAGCATGCTTTAGTTATATGGTGTATATAATGTGAGCTCCCCCAGTCATTTTAAAAAGGTGGCTACCATGACTATAACCACAATGTAATATAAGCTACAAAAAGAACGAACATGATGTTATAAGCAGAAAGAGCTATCGCATTGCACTAATCCATTATAAATGAACCCCTGTATGTGCCATTAGAGTGACGGATAATTATTATTATACCAGGCCAGCTGGCTCAGTCAGGATTACTTTTTATGAATTAGAACGATGTCAAAAATAAATGTAGTCTATGTAGCAATTTTTTACCCACAGAAGTAGCAGTAAAGTGCCCTAGTAGATATCAACATGAATGATGGAGAAGATAAAGTGTCAAGATCCAGTTGTACATCATTGTAATTGACTGTCTTGGGCCTGAAGTATAATGAGCTATCCTGATAAATGGAGGAAGCAATTTAGTGCATTTGAACCTACATTTTCTGTCTTGTTCAACACTGCCTGGGGTCTTTATTTATTGGGCATTTGTTTTCCATGTCCTTGTTCTATTGACCATTACCATGCATAATGATAATAATAAAGACTAAAGGCAGTCACACCTATGAATGCCACGGTCTTTCATAATAGTGTCCGTGAAGGCAACCTACATTATAATATATTATGTGTACATTTGGCACTTACTGTAAATGACATTATAACACTGAAGATGATATATAATGCGAACTCAGGCCCTGATTCAGAGCCGGACCCTCTGACGGAGCGCTCGCTCTGAATCAGGGCCGTCCCTCCTACCTTTTGGAGCGGCCTCCTGGCCGCTCGCATAGCTGTGGGTGACCACCCACAGCTATAGCGAGCGGCCAAAATGATGGTCACGATGGTCATGACCATCGCAACCATCGGGCTTGCGACGAGACCCTGCGGTAGGGTCTCGCTGCCGCAAGCCCAGGAGTGTTTTCAGAGCCAAAAGCACTCCCACTAACATCACTAGTGAAGTCAGTGGGGCCGGACCCAGACGGTAGGCGTTCCCATGGGAACGCCTCTGTCTGGGCAGCCACAGACCTGGCACGCCCACCAAAGCGGGCGTGCTATCAATCACCATCGACAGCATGCCCCCTTTGGTGCGAGACCCTTAACGACGGCTTGGCCATCGTTATTCGGGTCTTGCATATGCGCACGATGGAGCCGCCTCCATCGTGCGCATGCGCACTTTGGCACCATCGACCTGCTTGCGAGCGCTTAGCCCTCGTGATCGGGTCTGAATCAGGCCCTCAATACGCATTGCAAACACATGGCTACTGGATTTTCCACCCCCACATTTCACATTTATTCACTGTTATGATAATTCTGTAAGCTAGAAGTGTGTCAGAGATGCAGGTGCAGGGAGGGTGGGAACATTCATGAGGCAAGAGTGTAAAGTTCACATCAAATTCCAACCTACTGCCCCTGGGTCACAGATGTGTTTGGCTGTGGACCCGGACACTGAGGGCTCTGGCTGGAATTAAGTCAGTGAGGACTGGGCAGAAGTCGGGAGGTCTGATATATATATATCTATCTATATATATATATCTATATATATATATATATATATTTTCCTTATGCAGCCAAGAGGAGTAGAGAGGAGTGGTAAGGTCTGGTACTGGCCACCGGGATTGAACCGGAATAGCTGAACACCAAGATTGAACCAGAATAGCTGGACACCGAGATTGAACCGGAATAGCTGGACACCTGGATTGAACTGGAATAATTTAACCCCGGGATAGAACCAGAATAACTGGAGCCAGGAGCACTGGAAATGGAAACTGTGGCCCTGATTCAGAGCCGGACGCTCTGACCAGAGCGCTCGCTCTGAATTAGGGCCCACCTCCATAAATATGGAGCGTCCTCCTGGACGCTCGTATAGCTGTGGGTCACCACCCACAGCATATACGAGCGTGCAGGATGATGGTCGCGATGGTCTTGACCATCGCGACCATCGCCAGTGCGAGCAGAAGCCTGCGGTTGAGTTTCTCAACCGCAAGGCCAGGAGTGATTTTGGCTCTATCAGAGCCAAAATCACTCCCACTGACATCACTAGTGATGTCAGTGGGGCCGGCTTCTGATGGTAGGCGTTCCCTTGGGAATGCCTCCGTCTGGCAGGCACGCCCCCGGCACGCCCACCAAAGGGGGCGTGCTGTCAATCAACATCGACAGCACGCCCCCTTTGATCAGACACTACGAGCGAAGGAAAGTCCTTCGCTCGTCGCGTCTCGCGCATGCGCACGACGGAGCTACCTCCATCGTGCGCATGCGCAGTGCAGACCATTGACCCACTTGCGAGCAGACAGCCGCTCGCGAGTGGGTCTGAATCAGGCCCTGTGCTAGAAGTCACAATGCTAAAGGAACTGTAGAAATTAACTGACATCTTGCAGCAGAATATTGACAACAAAGCACTGACATCAGCAGGCTGCCAGGATGTTCCTTTTATACCCATGGACTGTTGGGGATTGGCTGCTCCAGTCCACAGGGAAGTTTCTGGTTTCTCATTGGTGGTGCAATGAACAAGTGTCAGGATCCAAGATGGTGGTGCCCAGTAGCCAATGCTGGCAAGAGACACTGCACGTGGATGCTGCGATCCCCCTCCAGTAAAGAGCATGAGAGCAGGCCTTGCGCTAGGGATGGCCATCGGTATGGTAACCATCGATGGTTACAATTGATGGCAAATTAGCAAGTGGCCATCGGTAACCAACTATGCAATGGCTGACTATCGATGGTTTCACCAACCGATGATCATACCTGTTCTATGACTGACTGTTCCGTGGGCTAATCAGAACTGGGGGCGTGGCTTTGTGGGTGTTGGGGGGCAGAGCTATGCTCCGTGTTTCAGCACCATGTAAAGAAAAACTATTCGGTTATGCTTTTGCATTGGTGGAGGGAAACCATCTGGTTCTCCCTCATCGAAGGGAAAACATTCGACATCGGCCATAAACCATCGATGATTCAATGGCCATACCTACCCTGCGCTACCCAGACCAGCAGTGGGGCAATCTTACTACGTTGCCGGGAACCAGGGCTGAAGAGATGAGAGAGCGCTGCAGGAGAGACCCAGACACCGCTGCACCTCGTTGCGCTTACTCCATACTTTGCAGGGAACACCCTTTCTCCACCCAACCTCTCCAGTTTACCTTTACAAACTTCTGTTCCTCCACAAATGCGGCCATTTTCCTCTGTACGGAGATCTGTGGCAGAAACCAAAATGCATTTGTACAAAATAAAATGCTCGGAATGTACAGAGCTGATTTTGCTCTAGATGGTTTATGCTTTATAAATGACTCTGCTCATTTGGGAAATCAACATTTGAGTGACTGAATCCTAAAGATTCCTGATCATTGAGTCAACAAGTAATTTTGGTAAAATCTTTCTAATATTAGTGTTTTGTTCTTGATCCAAATCCTAGATTTAGTGCATATAAATATAGGATTAAGGATTTTCAGTTAAAATAATATTTCATTGTACTTTGCTATTTTTGGGAATAAATATAATGCTGAGTGACAGTCAGAGATGATAGCAGCATTATTATTTGCTTAAAGGGACTACACTGCATCTACTCGTGTGAAATTAAATCAAATTTTAGGTTTTACGGTGGTGTTTTTTATAAAACTAAACTAACAAAATACTACTCAATTCAGGTGAAATGTCTCCCTGACCCAACAAGTACCTCAATGCCTCTACTGGTCTACCTCTCAACTTTGGAGCACTGGGAATTGTGATTGGGAACATGGCCAGGTTGCAATGGGGATGTGACCCTTCCACAATTTTATACCGCCATGTAACTATAGGGGCTGAAGTGCTAGACTGACCCTTTTCTTCCCTCTTACCACTCATTCATTGCTTTGTGCACCAGGACCACAGCAGGACTAGAAAGTTTATGAATTAATTCTAGAAAACATTTGAATCTGTTATAGACTGTGAAAGAGAACAAGTCTACTAGAGAGCTTTGAGCTCACACCGTAGACCACACAGTAAATGGCACACCACTAACTTTCTAGTTAATATTATAAAATCCCTTCAACAAATTTATGAATAATATGCGAATTAAACAAACATTTGTGACAACTAGGTGTACATATTATATATTAATAATTAGTGTCAAAGCTCCAATAAGTAAAAGCTGTGGCTTGAAGTGAAATAACACCTATTGTTCTCAATAAAGACACACAACTAAATAAGTTTTGAAAGCTTATATTGCATTTATACAGGAAACTCATTTTCGACGGTCGGCCCTGCCCCCGTGTCTCTGCAGAGCTTATTTTCCCATGGTCTATTCTGTAATAATCCCCAGGGTAAATCTAAAAGTGTAGCAATTCTTTTTGCTAAACAACTGCCTCTCGCCAATGTTAGGGTACATGGGTTGGAGGAGATGAGATGCCTATTAGTTAAGTGTACTATTTGTAATGAATTGTTTACAATTGTCAATGTTTAGGTTCCCAATCAGGGCACACCTAAATTCCTAGACACCATTTTGGATAAGATTGCTTCTCTGCAGGAGGGTGTTCTTGTGGTCAGTGGAGACTTTAACTGGGCTTTAGATCCTCAGCATGACACTTTCTCTGAATCTTCTACTTGCCGTGCTGAACTCTTCGTCATGTAAAGCGGTTGTTCCATTCTCACCAGCTGTCCGATATTTGGCGTACATTACACCCAACAGTACGGGACTATACATATTTTTCTCCCCAACATAACTCATAATGACTATCTGCTCTTAGGGCACAGAAACTTACACTTGCTCCAAGCAGGTTCTATTGACCCAATCACATGGTCTAACTATTCACACATTTGCCTTGAACTATATAACCATCTCCACACCCCCACCAATGGCATTGGCAGTTTAATGACTCTCTTCTACATGACTCTCACAGCAAATCCCAGTTAGCAGAAGCCATCAATTCTTATATTGAGCACAATTCTACTCCTGGCCCTTCCAAAGTGGCTGTTTGGGAGGCACACAAATGCGTACTTAGGGGGAAATGTATGCAACTAGGAGCCTCCCTGCCTTCCTTCAAAAGTGGCTTGGACAAATTGAGGCACTCTTGCAAAAAATTCAGACTTACAGAGCTGGCAGCTGCTCGCTGTGCTCTTAATAGATTGCTCCTTGGCAAACAAACTATCTTTCCATAAACGCCAAAGCCGCTACTTCCGTCTAGGTAACAAACCGGCAAAATGTTGGCTAGAGCCCTTAGAGCACAAAGAACTGCCTCTTTTATCCACTCAATTATAGATGACACAGGCTGCCTCCATCATGACACTGCTGATCTCTATGATTTAACTGGTCGCAACCATATACCAATGTCTAAACGGGATGCTATCTCCTCTATCTAATTTTGGTTTCCCTGTACTCTCTGGAGATGTTAATAAATCTACTTCCACTGACAAAAGCCCTGGGCCAGATGGCTTCACTGTAAGCTATTATAAAGCATTTTGTTACCTCCTCACCCCGCTTTTGTTAGATGCTTGTAATGCCATCTCTGAGCAAACATATTTCTCCCACCAAACCATGGAGTCTCACATTTCTGTAATCCCCAAAGCTGGTAAGGACCCTTCCCTTTGTCCCAGCTACCACCCTATATCCCTCCTCAAAGTAGATTTAAAATTTTATGCCAAGTTATTGGCTATCAGATAAAGGGGGCTTATGCTAATCTTATACACACTGACCAAGTGGGTTTTGGCCCGGGTCATGAAACCAATGATAATACTACCAAAGTCATCTCCCTCATATATCTGATCTCCTGGCACTTTTATTATCATCTGATGCTGAGAAGGCTTTTGTTAGAGGTGGAAATTCATGGCAGGTGTGCTGAAACATATCGGACTGGGACCTACTTGCTACCACTGCATTATTTCACTCTTGGCACAAGTTAAGATTAATGGCTCCCTTTCCGCCTCTTTTGACATCTGGAAAGGCACTTAACAGGGTTGATACCTTTCCTGTTAATTTATGTGCTTTATATGGAAGCCCTAGCATGGTTCATATGGCTAAACCCTAATATTTCTTATTTTCGACCGGGAGACAGGGTATTTAAAATGGCTCTTTCTGCAAATGCCCTCTTGGTCATGGTCACT
Organism: Taudactylus pleione; assembly: GCA_031769625.1. Taxonomy (NCBI): domain Eukaryota; kingdom Metazoa; phylum Chordata; class Amphibia; order Anura; family Myobatrachidae; genus Taudactylus; species Taudactylus pleione. The sequence goes on along the minus strand of JAUIMM010000052.1, from coordinate 39,900,324 downwards.
AACCCTGTAATTTCCCTCCCAAGTCTGATGGAAGAGTTTAGATTCTTTGGGGTGCTCTATAATTTTAAGATAAATTATAAAAATATCTGTGGCTAAATTTAATTATGGGGGGCTAGCTCTTGAGATCCTTAAGCACATTTCCCCTTTTTCTGGCACCCCACACATTTAAAATATTTAAGGGGTTTTCTTGATCAAGGATTTGTCCTCCTTTGGAGCCATCTTTACTCCCTTTTTTTCAGGATACCTACTGACAGGTGTCAGTATCCCAACCCTGTCTTGGATGCTGGCATCGGGATTTTTTTTCTCTCTCTCTATCTGGAGGAACCACATGCTGCTGGCTGCTACTAGATCTGTCACTCCTGTTTTCTCCCGTCATTGAACCTCACTTGCCCATCTCTGGGGGTGATTCAATTGTTTCATTGGGTGCCTAAAGTAATGGGTGCCTGATGGAGAAATTCAATTGTTGCTCCATTCTGACGCACATAGCCCACTAATTAAGGCACCCATTAAAATAATTGAATCACTCCCTCTATGTCTCTTATATCCACTGATTGTGACTTCTACTTTTTTCCCCACTGCTTCCACACTCCCATTCCCCAGACTATCACTGCCACCTGCTGCCGCACATTTCTCATTTCCTCAGGCAAACTGTCTCTCATCAACTGCCTCTACTCTTCATAAACTGTCTCAGCCTGTCAAGCAGTGATGTGTGGTCAGGTGAGGCAGGTGAGGCCATACACTTTTTACTCCGGAGTTTTGACTATAAAAATGATTAGCATAATACAGAGTAGATATTTATAATATTGTCTTTACATTTTTCTTATAATTTTTATAGTAAAAACTGTGAAGTATACCTAAGTATGATAGGAAAGGCTCTACATAACCAGCCTCACCTGACTGCACATCACTGCACATCACATTAAGGGCCCGATTCAGACTCGCTCACTAGGATGCGTTCGCACGCAGGCATCAGCAGCCTGAGTATGCAAATCCCGCAATCGCAAGCAAGACAATAGCACGCCCACTATGTCTTGCTGTATGCTCGCGGTATGCTCGGGATCCCGGCGGTCAAAATTCAGACGCTGGCATCCCGACAGTGTTATGTTACCAACACCTGTCGGTAGGTATCCTGACCCTCCCATTCTCCCTATCCCTAACCCTCCCTTCCTGGTTCCTAAACCTAACCTCCCCCCTAGTGCCAAACCCGAACCTCCCCCCTCCCCGCATCCTAAACCTAACCCTCCCCCTTAGTGCCTAACTCTAACCCTTCCCCTAGTGCCTAACCCTAACCCCTAACCCTAATGCTAATCATCCCCCTAACCCTGCTACTTACCTTCGGGATGCCGGCGGTTGGGATCCAGGGCCAGGATTTGACTGGTGTCAGGATTCCGGTGCCTGTATTCTAAGCACCACCATCCCCTTTGCCAGGGTATTGACTGTATCTCATCTATTTGACTATCTGCTACTGGTGCCTTAAGCTCTGTTGAAGCTTGGCTGGATCAGGAAACACTGTGGCACTGTTTCCAAAAGGGATAGGTAATGCTAACTTCCTGGATAGCTGAGCAACTAACCACCCCAGCCAGCCCCAACATTAAATTAGTAAAACCCAATTAAATATATATGTCACTAATTAGCCCTGGCAGAAAATTATCAGCTCTTAGATTCAATGCAGACACCTCAAATTTATTTGTCAAATTTATTAGTCTCTATAATATATTATTAAGCTACCACTTTCCGAACATTCAATTAATAGCTAAACATTTAATAAAGAGATTCTATATTAAATGAACAGCTCCCACCAATACATTACTTGAATATACATCATATTGCATTGTTAGTCCCCACCAACCTCCACACTGCATAAAAAGTCACCACCCAAAGTCACATTACATCAATCCCCAATACATCATATTAGTAACCTTCTCACTATATTTATAATCCCACCAACTCCCACATTACATTAATAGCCACCAGATGAAATCAATAGCTCCCTCATTAACAGAATCTGTGTGTAACTAGAGAATTAGACTGTGTATATCAATGAAAGACACAGGGCAGTCCCAGGGCCAATGTGGCCCTCTGAACCCTCACCTACAGCCCCCAGTTCCTTACTACTATCTTGTCATATGTACGGTACAGTATTTGCTACAGCTTGCAATGTTTGTTAGAGTGCCTGCTGATATGTTATTACAGATAGGTGTAGCTTTCTTTGACTACTTGTATTGAGTTAACTTATTGCTGAGATAAAGTGTAATGTCCAACCACTGAAGTGTATTATGACTGGTGTATATGATTGTAAGTCCTACATTTAGGATATCTCCTCTGGCATGCATGCGAATAGTATAAAAAGATATATGAGTCTAATACAAAAGAACACATAGTGGATGAGTTTAGGTACAAAGTAGGCTGTCTTAGGGGTCATAAGACCCCCATACATCAGAGATTGATTGATTGCAGCAATCGTGCAATTTGCAATCGATTGTGTATAAAAATCTTTCCCTTTTTCAATCGATTGCTGATTGCAGAGATGCCACAATCGATTGAAAAAGGGAAATATTTTTATACACAATCGATTGCAAATTGCACGATTGCTGCAATCAATCTCTGATGTATGGGGGCCTTTAGATACAATGACTCTTCCTGTTTGCCTTCATAATCGGTATTGATGTCCTCTATAGTGAGGGGGTGCAGCTATCCTTGATTCTTATACTGTGGTCAGCTTATTCAATCCTGAACTAAATATATTGGCTTCTGGCAAGACATGGCAGCCAGAGTATTAGACTTCACACCTCGTCACCAATGAACCTGCTTCTGCTTGTGATAGATATATGTGTATGACCCGACTTGTCTCTAACCTGCTTCTTGCTATATCTTTTGGCTTCAATCCTATATTCCTGTGTATGACCTTGGCTTGTAAACCACAACTCTCTACTTTATCCTCTTGGCTCTCTGGCATCAGCTCTGTGTACTGAATACTGCTATTTGACAAATCTTTAGCTTGCCATGCTAGGAACTAACAAGGACTGCGACTTGTGTGTTGGGTTTAGTTAAACTTATACCTTCTTGCAGGGATACCTTGTGAAAATTTCTGGTTATTGGTTGTACTGTATGAATCTTAGCTTGTAGAATGAATCCTCATATTTGCATTGAACTTGTGACTGGCAGACCCCTCTGTTTGGGTCCTGCAGGGTCTTTGCACAATGGGGGAACTAACATCATCCCCACATGTGCTTATAGTAGCAGAGCTGGCCCATTTTAAGAGTAAGGTGGAAAATGAGCATGTGCAGGAAAAGAGGGAAAAGTGAAAAGCAAGATATAAGGAAAGAGCAGAGGGGAAGGAGAGGAGAGTGGTGAGACATCAGGATGGAGCAATGGATTCTGCCTTAACAGACAGAGTTGAGGTAGACAAAGCAAGGGACTAATCCCTTCTGTAAGCAGCAGGACATTTAATAGGAACTGGTCCCATGGACCATGGTGGCCCATTCATGAGGAAGAACCCAGATATCAGGACGAGGAACTCTATAGACCAGGGTCAAATCCAATAAGCCCAGGACCACAGAACAAGGACACAGGCCCTCCTCCTCTGCCCATACTGATCTGTAGAACTGTGGGTGCAGTTTTAACTCCATAAGCCTTGGGGCCGTGGAACTGCACCCTGCGTCCATGCTGATTAGTGTGCTGGTGAAACATTTTGGCAACCCAAGTTAAATTGTATGTTTCAGAGAATCTTTCCATGAACTGTTGACATCTGCTAGATACAAAATCATAATTTCTTTGTCCACTACCTGTATATGATGATCCATTTCTGCACATACTAAAACAAGGGTTTAATTCCACTCTGAGATGTGAATTAAAAAATGTCATGTAGCCAATGAATCAGCACAATAGAGTTTTGAACCAATGACAGGCAGCAGAGGTGCCCCTTGGCTGATAAGCTTTGAGAATACAGAATTCACAGCAATAAACTCCTTCTGAAGGCAAAAACAAAGTACTTTGTGCTTTCACAAGCTCGACACTAAGCAGTCTGATAAATGTCAAATCAATTGTTGAAATGCCTTTGACTGTATTTACTTTAGTCATTTACTATAAATGAACTTGGCTGAAGTTAGCATGTGTAGTGTTTGCAATACAGTAACTGCTTTTCCAAATGTCACATATGCCGTTTTGAATTCACTAGCTGTATTTTAGATATCTAGAAGCGTTCTGTGCTTTAATAAACATAAGAGCTCCAAAATGAACATTTCCTTTGCCGTTGCTCAGTTGTGGTCTCAGTGTGGATGCTTTTCAGTGTACAACATCTGTTACCATTAAATTCTTGCTACTCTTAACTTGCAGATGACTTTGATGTAAATGAAAACTGCCAACATTAAACATGTTTGAGACAGACTTTTTGAAAAAGCTTTCTGACCTGGTTTATAGCTTCTAACATGCTAAGTGCTATTTGCCAAATTTTATATGTTGTGGGTAAAATTTAATGTGTAATGCTATTTGTAATCTCATTTAATTTGCCTTGTTTAATTTCTTCTGTAATAGGTTAATGCATGAAATTAGCTTCATTGTACCAGATAATCTTTGTACAATTATTATTATTATTATTATTATTATTATTATTATTATTATTATTATTATTATTTTCATTCCCTGGAACCTCTCTGAAACCCTGAAGAAAAATTAGATGTTCCCTCAGACCAAAATCAAAAACAGAAGGAATAAAATAATTGTAATATGCTGCCAGTATATTGGATACAATTAAAACATATTGATATTAACTCATTTTATAATGAGGATAGCCAGGTAATTGGATAATAGTTATTTAGGTAAAGTCCACTTCTTAATACACCAGATTTTATGTTGCATACAAAGTAAGTAGAATAGAAAAGCATATAAAACAATTGTTAAAAAATATTGGTATAAATATGGTCATCACTTTGAAATATTTTAGAAATATCAAGAAATATAGGGGCAAATGTAATAGGTCGCGATTTTAAGTAAAAATCCAATTCACACCTTCTCGCACTTTATTAAGGTGCGAGTTAGTGACGGGACTTGCAAATGTAATAGCCTGCAAACTTTTCAGTTCACGGCTACTACACTATGCAAATCTCTGCGAGTACTTCCCTAGGTAAACTAACACCTTTTAATGCGACTAGACTTAAAAGGTGCAAGTTATACAGAAACCTTCACAGATCAGTGAGATCCATGAAGGCTTCTGTCTGTGTGTTAAAAAAAAAGATGTGCACCCCCTCCCCAGAAGCATAACCAGCCCCAGGCTCTGTACAGCCTGTGCCGGTTCTAAAAATACAGTGGCCAAAATGCATAGGGGGGCCCTGTATATTAAGTACTAGCACAGAGCTTTTCTGATCTGGTCCAGGTTGCTTCTGGGGAGGGGGTCCATACCCTTTTTTTTTTATTATTTTTAAAAGTGTTTTTATATGTACACACAGAAACATGCACGTATCTCATGTATATGTGCACGTTTCTGTGTTACTCTGACCTGCTCAGGATAAACTTGCTATCCTGAAGCTGGTCTATTGTTTTTGCGAGTTCTCCAGCAGTAATATGTGCGAGTGAAGCACTCGCACTCTATTACATTGCCCGAGTTCTATCTAGAGAATGGGAATACATCTGGATGCGAGTTGTTTTTTGCGAGTTATAGTAATGCCCGAAAAGTGCAAATTTTACTATAGTCGCACCAAATTACATTTGAGAGTTATAGTAATGCCCGAAAAGTGCAAATTTTACTATAGTCGCACCAAATTACATTTGCGAGTTAGAAAAAATGCAAATTTAGCAGTAAACTCACATTTTTTACAAATTTGCAAACCTATTACATTTACCCCATATTCTGCTTTCGTCATTAATGAAAATGTATAAATCTTTTTTCCGCTATAAAATAATTTTGCAATTGTGTAAAACTGTCATATTCATGTAGAATTTTAAACTATACGGCACATTTTAAGAATGATCAACGTATTATGTGTTTCGTAACTTCTTAAAGAGAACACTGGGAAAATAGGTTATGGTTGAAAATGTGAGACCCTGCCTAGGAGCATGACATTCCATGTTCTAAAAATTGTATATACTGTATGACAGTATTACACTATAGAAAAATAATGTTATATAGAAAATATACATTTTGTTGAAGACTAAAAAGATACTGCAGCTTTCATCTCTTTATTACTCCAAGATATTTACAACAAAAGTGCACTATGGGGCAGATTCTTGGTTAGGTGTGTCTGCATCTTTTTTTTCCAGTTGCACATCTATGCCACTATAAAGCCCTTCCCTGGTGTGTACAAATGTGCAAGGACTGAGTCACTCACTGTCAGTGTCCGTCGATGCTGAAATTACAATTGGTGCATCTTTAGATGCAACCATCAGTCACACCATCTGTAGATGCAACCATCAGTCGCACCATCTTTAGAAGCAACCATCTTTAGATGCAACCATCAGTCGCACCATCTTTAGATGCGACTATCAGTCGCACCATCTTTAGATGCATCCAGTCGCACCATCTTTAGATGCAACCATCAGTCACACCATCTTTAGATGCATCATCTGTAGATGCAACCATCAGTCACACCATCTTTAGATGCACCATCTGTAGATGCAACCATCAGTCGCACCATCTTTAGATACAACCATCTTTAGATGCAACCATCAGTCGCACCATCTTTAGATGCGACCATCAGTCGCACCATCTTTAGATGTAACCATCAGTCACACCATTTTTAGATGCAACCATCAGTCACACCATCTTTAGATGCACCATCATTCACACCATCGTTAGATGCACCATCAGTCGCACCATCTTTAGATGCACAATCAGTCGCACCATCTTTAGATGCACCATCAGTCGCACCATCTTTAGATGCACCATCAGTCGCACCATCTTTAGATGTAACCATCAGTTGCACCATTTTTAGATGCAACCATCAGTCACACCATCTTTAGATGCACCATCAGTCACACCATCGTTAGATGCACCATCAGTCGCACCATCTTTAGATGCACCATCAGTCGCACAATCTTTAGATGCACCATCAGTCGCACCATCTTTAGATGCACAATCAGTCGCACCATCTTTAGATGCACCATCAGTTGCACAATCTTTAGATGCACCATCAGTCGCACCATCTTTAGATGCACCATCAGTCGCACCATCGAAACTTGGGGAATAGCTGTGCCACTTTGTAGGCTCAGGCAGGGCCATAACTAGGGTGGTTCGGCTGGTGCCGTCACACAGAGCACTGGATGCTCTAGGGCGGAACCGGCCGCCACCGCAATCTGTATTTGCCTGGCGCCCGCTGCAATGTATGTTATGCAGCAGTGCACCCAGATAGCTCCTTCTTCAATACGGAGCTCTGCCTCTCAGGTCCTGCCCTGTGTGTGGGGAGAGACGTCATGATGCCTCTTTCCACAGTGAGTCCTCCTCCTCCCCGAGCCGCCTCTGTCTCCTCTCTGTCTCCGTGGAGAATGTGCAGCCGCCTCCTCCCTGTGCCTCCTTCACTTCACACATAAGTCAAATCAAGGAAAAAGCTCCGCCTCCAGCTGCCATAGCAGCGGCCGCTGGCCCAACCTCAGTGCTCTCAACTGGGCACTGCCGTCCTGGAGCCATGTGCTGGGGCAAGGAGCTGGAGGTGAGTGTGCCCTCGTTACAAGAGCTGTACTGACGCTTTGCGCAGAGAGGGAGGGGGGTGTGAAGTTACTGTTCCATAGTGGCTGTGCTGGTGACTTGACTGGGTGTACTCCCTCCTGGGTGGTGGCTGGGGTAGGGGTGTGCTGTGTGTGTGTGTTATGTAGTGTGTATTTGTGTAGTATATTTTACAGTGTAGTGTACTACTTGGTAACACCTGAAGAAGCGCTGGCTTCACCCTTACCTAGCTTGTGAAAAAGGAAGCGAGCAATGGAATCTTCCCTGAAGCCTGTGCCATAATCTCTCATCTCCCCTCTCCTCTCAGTCTGCAGGGAACATAGTCTGTATTCCTGGGAATAGCTCTATAACTGGCCCCATCTCATCCATATATTAGAATACTATGCCCCATTTATTTCCCAAGGTCATAGAACCATCAACTCCAGACTATTTATATATGCCCCGTCCCCACCAGACTACACCCCTTTTTTGGTTTGGCAACGCTCTGCCTAATGTCGCGACTTAAAAAATGGGAGGGGGGGGCGTCGATGCTCTTTCTGGCACAGGGCACCAAAATGTCTAGTTATGGCTCTGGGCTCAGGTCTCAGGGCCTGATTCAGAGCCGGACACTATTTGCGCTCGCTTGTTCAGAAAAAGGGGCCAGCTATTTAAATTGAGCGCTTGCTCTTTGCGGTCTGTTGACGCCTCTATGTCTGAGCGAGCGAACGAAACATGCGCTCGCTATTTTGTAAAGACACCCCCTGGCCGCTCGCATCCTACGTCATCTCTGCTATTTATTTGATTAATCGAGTACATCGAAAGGCATCTGAACTGCTCGCAGTGCTTGTGGTAGGATTTTCCTACCGCAATCATGCCAACAGTTCAGGCTAAGAAACAACCAAGTGACGTGGCCGATGACGCTGCTTTGTTAATTATGCACACCCTTAAAATGCCCGTTTTGACCTTTTGGCACGCCTGCGTTCGGATCACCACTCCCCATTTTCAAGCACCTTCCCCTGTTACCACCCACAAACGCCTCATCCTGTCACTCAAATTAGCAGGCACTCGCTATTTTGCGAGCGCTCGATTTCCGACCGCAATGACTGGTTGGCGCATGCGCATTACGACCCATACGCATGCGCAGATGTGCGAACATCGCTCGGAGCGAATGAGCAGCCGCTTACGAGCGGCTCTGAATCAGGCCCTCAGTACCTTGTACCTGCCCTCCCCACTCTGTGACAAATTTTACATTTTATCCAATATTCTTGAACATCATACACTATTTTTTTCTTCATCATTCAATATTACTGTTATGAATCTCTGGGAAGATCCACAGAAAGAATGGTTTATCAGGAATAGAAAGCTCATAATAGGTGTGAATCGATTGAAAAAGAAGCTATGAGGAGTCAATTGATAAGGAAGCTTTGAGGAATCGATTGATGAGGAGTCAATTGATAAAGAAGCTTTGAGGACTGGAGTGTACTTGGCTGGAGTTGTGGCCAAATTGCAGCCTTGAGGGCTGATATGAGATTGGCTAGGATGAGGTCTTTTGGCCAAGTTGCAGCCTTGAGGGCCGATATGAGCTTGGCTGGTATGTGGCCTTGTGGCCAAGTTGCAGCCTTGGGGGCTGATATGAACTTGGTTGGGATGTGGCCTTGTGGCCAAGTTGCAGCCTTGAGGGCTGATAAATACTTGGCTGGGAAGCCGCTGAGACAGCCATGATGTAATAACTAAAGTCCACTCAGACGCAGCAGTGCGACTGACACAGTAGTAAAAGTTGGTAAAAAGAGTCCACTCAGACGCAGCAGTGCGACTGAGACAGCTGTAAGGTTGATAACAAATAGTCCAGTCAGACACGGCAGTGCGACTAAGACATCTGTAAGTTAGTAAACAAATGGTCCACTTGAACACTGCAGTGAGGCTGAAACTGTCATGATGAAATAGATACAAAGTCTCCTCAGATGCCACAGTACGATAATGACTGGTAAGATACATGCTAGACAGGAGAGACTGGATCATACCACAAGGATGATAAAACACACGGAACCGGAAGTCACGTAATGGGGGAGATGTACGAATCCCAGAAACGGTATCAGCGCACGTTATGTGTGCTGATACCGCTTCTCCCCGATGTATGATTGGGGGTCTGGGGGGTAAATGACAGGGGCGCTGTGCGCCCCTGTCATTATCGGCGCTGCTATCTATAAGATAGCAGCGCCGATGGCAGGGCCATGTACGAACGGTCATAACGCATGACTGTTCGGCTGGCTGTAGCTGACAGCTACAGCCTGGTGCTAGCCTATCCCCACAGCAGGGACAGCACTGTCCCTGCTGCGGCGGCTGCCGGCTCCAGGGCTCCACGCGGGGATCTCGCGATACTTGCGAGATCCCGCGCATGCTCAGTGGAGCCGGCCGGGAGAGAGATACAGCGCATCAGCACTAGGCTGATGCACTGCTGTCTCTAGCGGGTAGCACCGGAGGGGGGAGTTAATGCTCCCCCTCTACGTCCGATGAGATGTTTATACATCTCATCGGCAGTGCTTCCTGCTTCGCCTCGGTAAAGAGGCGAAGCGGGCAGCGTTATAGCGGCACGTTAAGTGCCGCTATAATACATCTGCCCCAATGAACGTTATAGCCGGCATCCGAGCAGAGACTCAGCAGAGATAAAAAAGGAGAGGGATCCAATCAGGACAGGATGGAGATGACGGAGCAGCCAGGTAGGAGGACCTCACGGAGTGACAGCCTGGCGTCCCGGTCTGTGACAATTACACAGTGGGAATGCCCCTTTTTTTTCTTTACAATAATCCAACACAATGAGAGTGCAAAGTATGTGGCCAGCATTAAATCCATCTCATGTCATACATCCAGTCTATGATAAGAAAGTGTTGGACATCTTTTTTATAATATAAATATGATGAACGAATGCAATAACATAACAAGTCTGTTTATTGCCACTTTTCTCATTACTGTACACTATCAACTATAAGAGGCTCCATTCCAAACCCCTTGGCAATACCACTTGAAAGACAATGTCATTATGTCAGAACAGGGCTGATAGAAAACACTAAAATCACAGTATACTGTAGTTAACCAGCAAATCCACCTCCTCATCAGTTTTCCAAACTGTATATCACATGCCATAATATTTTTTTTTTAAAAGGGAGAGATACATTTCTCTTTACTTCCTGTAAAACAATCACTGTTAGGTATCACAGACACACAAATCAATATTAAACTTGATTTACATAAAATGTGGGGGATGTTGTTTTAACATATTGTGATAGAAGCACTGGAGATGTTGTGGATGGCATATATGTGTGTCCCAGATTCTTATCATATGTGTTTTAAACCCCCAGGAAAAGTCTGTTCTGCCAAACAGATTAGAGTGTCGGCTTTTGGTAAAAGCCGGATAATGGATCCTGGGGGTGTGGATGTGAGAAGAGAAGGGAGGGCTCCATCCACAGGCCGTTCCAGGTGTTGGGCCTTTCAGTCTGAGAGCAGGCTGATTAGTAGTTGCACCTGGAAGTGGCTCATATAAGCTGGATCAAGGTTTGGTTCATTGTCTCATATACACATGGGGTGAACAGACAGTGAGGTTTGTTCAGAGACACTGTGATATACTGAAAAGTGCTGTGTTTGTGCCTAAGTTTTGTGGTGAGGCAGTAGACCTTGCTATCTTGAGAGAGGGATTTATTTGTATAGTTAGTGCCCAGATGGGCTAGGATTTATTTTTATGTTTTGTTTATTTTACTATTTATATTGCACAATAAAAACTGGTTCCGACCAGCTTGCACAAAACCCTGGACTGTTGCGCTGTTCCTGGCTGCTGTGCGTAAGGAGGTGTCCATCTACCCCAGGAGAGGGACCCCTACCCCGATCGTATCACAATATTTAATGAAGAATCAAAACTTTCACATATTCCTGGAGGTCTTACACACATTGTTTAATAGGATTCTGCATAGTCTAATTAAAGCTAAATGACACTGTATGAATTTATATAATGTTTTTGGGCAATGGGTGCTTGCAGTGCCATACTCAGGCTGATGAGGGTTGATTAAACTTGTTTTTTTTAATAAAGTTACCTGTGTGTAGTAATCAAATGATTGGTCGATTTGGGTTTAAAAGGTAATTATTATTTTTGATTACATGCATCCACTTTTCACTTCTGAAGAAATTACCTTGAAGAAACTTACTGAAGCAAGTTAAAATGTAATGCTTTATCTGTCTGGCCAGACTGTTAGTGCTTCCGTTCTGACTACCTTACAGTATGAATGAAAAGCTGTGTCTATTTATGTTTATGAATGAGAACATCACACTTGAGAGACACAGCTCTGTCGATGAACATTTGAGTGGAGCAGCGGACATTAGTGAATGATTCACTGCTGCTATATGAATCCCTCCAACAGTGTAATGTATTGGCTGAGTCTATAGCCCAGGTTTACATGGTCAGTAAATGAATAGTACATTTCTTGTTTCATGCTCAGTCCTTAATGTGGTTTCCCTTGTATGAATGATGTACAAATCCCATTAGGTAACTCCCTGCAGCAATCACATTTCTACCTGCAGACAAGCCCTAAACAACACAATCTAAATTGCAGAACTCCTTTCATGTGAGTAAATGTTAACTGTAAGAAAGCTGCTATTAACTTGGTTTCTGCAATAATACACAACACTGATGTTAGATTATACTTCTCCCAAATATCTCCATCAACTAAGAATAATAGCTCAAATCAACACTTTTATATTAATGCTGCAAGTATGTCTAGTTGTAAATGATGGTGCACTTACACATGGTGCAGTGGGACTGTTGCATAGTGGAGCGTATACCTGTTTGTGAAGTGTATCTTGCTTGCAGTGTGTCTTCTCACTATACATGCACTGGGACTGAGCGCATGCAGGTTCAAGCTATGCAGAGTCAAAGGATCTACGCTTGTGACAGAACAGGCATAACTAGGTTGTAGTTGATTGTTCTCATGTAAGCAAAGTTGAGGATGTGATGTGACAGCGTAGCTATGGGCTATGCAAAGATGGATGTACAGTAAATGAACAGCTTATCTAACACAAGGCAGGTACAAATGCACACTGACGATGATGGCTGTAACAAACCAGGCATACACATAGGGATGGTCACATCTCGTGATGTATACAACTCTGCAGACGGGTGCATCAATGCATTTTTTGCATGCACTTTTGTTTAGGAGTAACAGATGCCCGATTTACTTCCTACTCTGCATCAGCCCCATGATCTGTAACTCTTGATGTGCACCCAAAACACTTCACTGTAATTGATGCTTGCACTTTTGCTTCTATGAATTTGGATTCCTTAGCAGTCCAATCAGCAATGATTTTTGTTAACTATCATTTCTGCATTTTTAAAGTAAATCCCCTATTCAGCAATAGGTTAATGGAGAAGATAACGCAAATATCTTCTCCATTAATTCCCACCTCGCAGAGTAACGCACTGTAGCGATCAGCCATTGATCTCTACAGTGCTTTAACGCTTTTTGCTATTCAGCAAATCAAAAACCGTTAAATTACACAAAAAATATTTACTTTATATAATGCTGTCTCAGAATGGCGTTATATGAAGAAAATATTTATAGTTCCCGAAAACTGCAGCGACAGAGGGAAATTTTCCCAGAAGTCCCTGCAGGATCTTGTAACTCTGCCCCAGTCTCCGTCCCTGCTTTGCGATGACCGCAGAGGGTAAGTCCAACTCCAGCCTGTCAAAACTGCCTAAATTGATTGACATGTGTACACAGGCTTTATATTAGTCTGTATACATTTATATTTATGTGCTTTTATATTTAAAATGTATATATAAATTTTAAATATAAAAGCACATAAATATAAATGTATACAGACTAATATAAAGCCTGTGTACACATTTCAATCAATTTGGACAGTTTGGACAGGTTCTAGTTGGACGGTCACCGCAAAGCAGGGAAGGAGGCTATTCACAAGTGCATGACTGAGCATGCCCAGAAGAAAAAAACAGAAGAAATCCAAAAACAATGCCTTTTGTAACATCGCAGGGATAGCGTGTTACCACAACCGCTGTCCCTGCAGATAATATTGCTGAATAGCAGTAATACATTTTAATAAATGATAAAAAAAATTATTACAACGTTGCCCGATAATATTCTGGGCAACATCGTCACTGTTGCTTAATAGACTCCTTAGTGTCCTGAGTTTCCGATCTCTTTTCACTTCCCGTAGTGACACAGGCCAGTGGCTCGCATCCTGCTGCAGCACACTTTCTAAGATCCTTACTTATTGCTAGTCCAGAGAGCATTCCCACATCAAGAGGGATATTTGTACTCTCTCTCTCTCAATGTCAGTTCCTGCTGCTTAGGCTGCTGAGAGATAAAGAACCTCCCACCGCCACTAAAGCTTCCCAAGGAGAAGACCTGCTATGAATACTGACCCCATGCCAAAGCGAGATGATTCCCTTTCTTTACAGGAAAAGTCCAAAGAAAACTTTTTTACCAACAAAATCTAAATTCTACTCTAAATAAAACTACTGGCTTCATATCTCTCCTAGCATAGTGTATTTAAATAGTACATTTTGTTTCTGATTTTTGATGGACATGTACAGAGTCATCTCCTCCTGCCACCAAGCCCAGCTTCCTATCATGCATCCAACTCTATACCCAACATCATCTGGATTTAACTGAAAATAGCAAATGCCCTCTTGTTTTTGTTTGGAGCCACTACCCCTTGTTTTCATCCTTGTAATGAACTATGTTGTTTTATTTTACCCAAATTCTATTGTCCGAGTCTCTTTCTGATTTGTGTATCGTCTACAACAATAATGTTTAATTTTATCTCATCTACCACCTTCATTTTTGTCTACTCTGCCCCCCCCCCTTATCATGTGCCTCACAATAACATGCAGATTATATTATATGTCATGTATGAAACATCAACAGATCCTCAAAATGCATTTCCAAAAATATGCCATGAAGATACATGAAGGCAGGAGAGGTGTAAATATGCATTTGATTTAAAACAAATTTACCATGGTTCATGACATCAACCTGCTGCGTCAGATTAAAGGATGTTTCTGATCTTGTGCCCACTTTGAATCACACTCATAATTCTCTGGAAGTCTGTCTTACACAGATGAGTCACAGCAGTGAGTCTGCATAATTCATTTTCATTGGAATAATATTCTTGCTACGCATTGTTCTATATCACTGTTCCTCACCATGCTGTGTAATGAATGTCATTAATATATTATATAAATCAGCCCAATCAGATAAAAGGCATTGGAGCACATTTGATGAGAGATTACAATTTAAGATTTTTTTCAAATAGCCACATTTATATTGATGGGTATACATTCAGATTTCTAAAGCTCCCAATATTGATAGTAATAAAAGTAACAATAATTAAATATCAAAAACAAACTTGTCTCTGTCCATTAGAATAATTTATCATTGTTTACGAATGAAAGTGGAAAATCTTTACAATACAAAATCACAGCCATAAAAAATAAACTTGAAAAATGCTATAACCATATAAACCATTGATAATGTATAAAGGTAATATAATATGCTAATAAACATTATTCCTAACAAAACTATTACCTGTATCAGCTAGATTGTGTGTCATAAACATCATCCAAGCAAATGCAAGATAATACCACTCAACTTTTGAAGAGGCAGGAATTGGCACAGGAGTCGGAAATTGGGAGCATGAGGCAATGGGGCATACAACCAATCACTCACTGGTGTGAGCAGCATCCGTCCACCAATAGACTGCTTTACATATTCCTGGCACACAGGACAAATCAGGACTTCCCGGATAATTTGGTACACTTGGGATGTAAGCATTAGATTGCACCTTCCTGGTGTCATTATACTTGCTTTTGCATATTTGCAATAATTATATGGCACAAGATGACATCAATGTATACAAAGATGTGGGCATATGGGACTTGTGCATAGATAAAGACACACACATACACATAAAGGGTTCAGTTCAATTACCCGCGAGTCCCTATAGGTACACAATATAATTATATAATGACATTTCATATACACAAAACAGAATACTGTCTGGTCAGTGATAATAATAAAAGTAAAGTAAAATACTCCATGAAAAACTATACATTAAGTAGACAATAGTGATTTGACACCCCCGCACAAGAGAAATGCATACCATACATACCATTGCACACGAGTTCCAAATGGCCACTAATGTGGCGGTTTTGACAAGAACACTTCATAGGGAGGCCCATGCACCTGCAGTTCTACGGAAACAATGAATGTTTTATCAGGATGACCATACCACCTGTCATGTTTCCAGGGCGACACTGGACTGGTATAGAGAAAATTTGGTAACCCGGATAGACTGGCCAGCTCAGAGTCCAGATCTTAACCCTACTGAGAACCTGAATTGGAGCGACGGGTGTGTTCTAGGCTGACTCGACCATCATTTTAGTATCACAGTTGGTCACTGTACTTAAGGCAGAATGGCAAAACATACCGCATGCTGTTATCCAGGAACTTGTGCACAGTTTGCCAAGAAGTGTGTCTGCAGCGATCACTGTACGTGGTGGACCTAGAATGTACTGATGTCAATAAAATCTCATTGATCTATTTGCTGTCAGTGTCCAATCACTTTTGTCTACATAGAGTAATTAAATACAAAAAAAATGCTAAATCCAGGTCCAAATTAAATTAATTCAATTTCATATGTTGTTTCCCCATTTTGTCAAAATGGGGAATCTTCTTCCTTGCCATAGTCTAAATGGAAATTATATTTAATGTATATAGATGGTGCTGGCATTACATAATATACTGTAGCATCAACAGTAATGATAGAAGTGCTATGAGAGGGAGAGGTTATATACACAATTAGTCAACCGTAAGCAACAAGGTATTGCTACTGAAGTAATCATCATTATCAGTTCTTCTCATTGCACCAGCCCTTCTGCACACACAACAGATACTTCTAGGCAGGTGTCTGTGTCCAGGTTTACCTCATTCACAATTGCTGAATGCAGGCTTTCTATAATATCCAATGTTAACTCACCTATTCCCCCTGCTGCCAAACAACATCTAGCTGATCTGTTCAGCTGCAGAGACTGGCAGAAGCAAAGCTGATAATATTATATGGTCTATTTATCAAAGGCATAAAGCTTTTTAAGGCTTTTACCTATTTATTAAAGCCCCCATTCAGGAGGGCCACCCTGGTGAAGGCTATTGCCAGCTACAGCCTTAGTCAGGAGCCTTCTGCCATGCTTTCCCATCTCAGCACTGCGATAGCTGGAGGTACCTACAGGAAACATATGCTTTATTAATAAAATAAATGTTTCCAATTCTTTATTTTATTTATTTTTTTGCCTCCTTTATATTTTTATGTTTGTGAGATCTGGAGTCTGATAAGGTGACTCTGGCATGCTATCCCAGTAACCAAATTGATGTGGCGAGCTGTACATCTACTCTTACCACTGCCAGGCAGTGTAGCTGTGCAACTGAGCATTGCTTGACTTTTTATAGATAGCTGAAAAGAAGATTTTCTATTGCTTCTTTGTTTGGGGGCCTTTAATAAACACCTATATGTAGTATCTTTACTATAATCCAGCAGAAAATATTAAAGAACTCATCTATTGGCACTTTGGCAGATAGCGGTTGGCAAGTGATATATTTAAAAGAAACCTTGATTCAAATATCCAAATGTAACATAGATGTATCGAAATGTGAACATTGCTGAAACAAAAGAAAACACATTTTGGGCTAATCCAGGATCCTTTGCAGCTGTGGAGAAAATTGCTGCTATTACTTTCACTAACAGTAGCCCGAATTTATCTCATAGATGTGTATTCTACAATATATATTAAACAGCAGTTATACATTAATTAGGCATTTCTTCACAAGAAACAATTTCCTCACGCTGAGGGCTATTCAGGGGTTTACAGCCGAATCTAGTTAATTAGTTGAAGCTAGATTACTTTTTCAATTATTTTCTTATTGTTTGTTTATAGTATAGATAACTAAACAGATGGACTCTGTAACAGGTTACCCAAGGGTTATTGGTGTCTGATGCTAAACATTTGTATCAAACATGGTAAAAGTACTTTCTTAAAAACAGTTATTACCATCATGAAATTTGTTGAAATATGTAGTTACCTGTGCATAAGCATTCAGTAAAGATTAGGCAAATACTGTACTATTCTGTGATTGCCACAATAGGGATGTACTAAGCTCTGGAAAGTGATAAATTGGAGAGTGATAAACTACCAGCCATTCAGCTCCTAACTGTCATGTTACAGACTGTGTTTGAAAAATGATAGGAGCTGATTGGTTGGTACTTTATCACTCTCCACTTTATCAATTTCTAGAGCTTAGTACACTCCCCCTCAGAGTATTTTATGGTAGTGATGTCGCAGAAAAGTTGATAACATCTAATTCTGAGAAATTCTGTAAAAATGGAAAAATCTGAAAAAGAGTGTTGATTTATGTATGTATACCTGGGAGCAGCTGGATTGGTCAGCAATGCTAATCACTGTGCCACTGCGCACAAAAGGAACAATTGAGTGCTATGGATGGAAACTAGAATTTTCTAGCTGAAAAAGCCCTAGCATGTACAATACCCATTGGACATCATCCTTAGGTCGACCAGAAAATCTTTCAAACTAGAAACCCTAGAAGATACTGAATAAAGACACAAGAAATCATCTCAATACCAGATGTTTTATTTCTGTAGTGTAATGGCTGCACCCTGTTATCTATGAATACCAGATGATGAGCCTTGCTCTCCTAACTCCAAAATACAGTACAGGCTGCTGGCACAGTATCTTGGAGCTGTAAAGCAGAAGTTCAGCATTGCTGGGAAGGGAACCATTTCAGTGAGATAATTGAATGCATTACTCACATCTTTAGATAGTGGTGAGAACACAGGCATATCAGTTATATAATGTATCATTTGTTGTTATTGCTCTAGGACTCCAGAGACTTGTGGTCATGTATAAGGCAATGGTTTACTTCAGGCTTCCTTTACGTTACACTTCCAGCCTTGCATATCAGAAGCCTGGTAAATATGCTGTCTCTTATCCTGACTAGTGCTTCTCCAGGTATATTGTCAGTTGGGGAAGCAGTCGGGAAGCCGACGGACGGAATCCCGACCGCCGGCTTCGCGACTGTCTAATCCCGGCAAGGGGCTTAAATGACAGGCGCCGAAATCCCGACGCCTGTAATTTTACCTATGCCAGGAGCCCAACACCTGGCTTACCAATCGAAGGTAAGCCGGCCGCGGACAGCCATGGGAGGGTTGTTAGGTTTATGGTTCCCGGGGGGGGGACTTAGGGTTAGGAACCCCCCCGGTTTAGGCAGCGGGGAAGGGGGGGGTTAGGTATAGGCACTTAGAGGGGAGGTTAGTGTTAGGCACCCCTAAGGGAGGGTTAGGGGGGGAATTAGGTTAGCTATACTTAGACCTAAGGACGGGGATATGGGCTGCACAACCTAATTACAACATTATCAGAGGTGCTACCATGCTGAGACCTGTAGTTCTATTGCAGAAAAAAGGGAGGAAGCTGATGCACACTAAGTACTAAGAATAATAAATATAAAAAATATATAATAAACTATCAATTAACATGGTGTTATATAGAGGTTCTTAGTACATGTTTGGCCAAATATGTTTGCCCACCTACCACGTCACGGTGACCTCATCAGGTGGGTCCCTAACATCCCTAATACTGACACATAGTATAGATTTATCTAGGACTTACCTGTAATTACATGTGTGTACTGCAATGCACAGGACCAATACTAATTAAAATCACCTGGGGCAGGTAGGAGGCATGCTAGCCCAAGAGAAGGGGTCTCGCACCTTCAAGTGTACCTTAAATACACATACATGGGAAAAAAAGGGGGGGTGGGCTGCACAACCTAATTACAACATTATCAGTACTCCACTCTACTAACTAATAAACACATACAGTAAAAACAATGGGGCTGATGCTTAGCTGAGCATCCCCCATACAATAGCATACTCATACATCCTTATGGACATTTAGTGGCATCTAACCCTTATTCCTCCTTATTAACCCTTATTCCTCATTATTATTATTATTATACTTTATTTATATGGCACCACAAGGGTTCCGCAGCGCCTAACAAGTACAAAAACAAAGTACAGAAACAGTACATAAATAGTTGAACAGAACAAGAAAACACTGACATACAGTATAAGACATTGCAGGACAAGTACATGGTATATAAACATTGCCGCAACAGTAGCAGGATGGCAAAAGTCAAGGGTTAGGTGCTGTTATAAGGAGTATAGAGTAGATAACAATATAAGTAAAGGAAGGAAAAGCACATGAGGGAAGAGGGCCCTGCTCGTGAGAGCTTACATTCTAAAGGGGAAGGGCATACAGACAGGGGTGACACAAATGGGGCGGACAATGAGCATGGGACAGAGGGTTAGAATGAAAGATGGGTGGATTCCTGTTTCACATTATGTGAGCAAGTAAGATGGAGCAGGGGTGTATCTAGGGATCCAAGCGCCCCTGGCAAGGCAATGGACTGGCGCCCCCCTCCACCCTTAATTTCAGGAAGTGCCCCCAGTAGTAGTCCCACCTATGCAGTGCCCCCAGTAGTAGTCCCTGATATGCAGTGCCCACTATAGTAGACCCCTCGATGCAGTGCCCCCAGTGCTAATCACCTCTCGCAGTGCCCACAGTAGTAGTCCCCCCTATACAGTGCCCCCAGTAGTGGTCCCCTCTATACAGTGCCACCAGTAGTGGCCACCCCCCCAATAACGTGCTCCCAGTATCGGCCCTCACAATACAGTGCCCCCAGTAGCGTCCATCCCCACCATAATATGCCCCCAGTAGCGGCCACCCCCTATACAGGGCCCTCTAGTAGCCACACTCCCCCCTGTGCCCATCACCCGCTGCAGGGGGGAGCCGAAAGGCTGAGCTCATGAGTGAACTCCAGCCGGCTACCTCTGTGGATGCAGCAGCCAATGAGAGTCTGTCTGACTCTTATTGGCTGGTTGCTATAACAATAAGACAACCGCCGCTGGCGGTTGTGTGTTTGTTACGGTGTAGGGCAGACCGCTCTCACTGCGGTCTGCCCTACACTTGTGGGGCCCGGGGGGACTAGCGGGGCTAGTTCAAGCCCTTGGGCTAGTCCACCCATTGGCTTGCAGTGGCACTGCCGGACAGCGCCCCCCCTTTGGCCAGCGCCCCTGGCAAGTGCCATCCTGGCCAATGGGTAGATACGCCCCTGAGATGGAGTAAGATTTACACCTCTGACATTCTACTTTACGCGACAGTTTTTGTAGGTGTCTGTGGAAAGCCATGGTTGTTACTGTATGGTTAAGGTCTGAACCAGCAGTCTCAGGTAAATGTACAAAGTGGTGAAAGTAGCTGTTATAAAGAGATATTCAGATGTAAAATAATAATAAGTTGTGATAGAGTATGGATTCCATAAGGCACATTTATTGGAGGGTGATGGGGGGACACATGGGGTTTGCAGGATATTTATTCCATAGTAAAACCGCTGTGTGTGTGTGTGGGGCCTGAATTTGGTGATATGTCACCAGCTAATAAAAGCAGGAGGATAGAGAAGTAGATATACTTGTAGGAGGTGTGTAAAAGTTTTTTATAGTGACACAATGATTTTGTAATAGTCAATGTATGATGAAAAGATTGCAGATGAGTTTTAAGAGGAGTGGAGTGAATAAATACGGCTGCAATGAGCACAGAGAGGTGAGATAGAGGGAGAGTTAAGGATATTATATTCCTAGAGAATAGTTTTGATGAAAAGAAATGTGTAGTACATGGTGAGTATTAGGTTTGTTAAGGTGCATACACATACACACACAATGATTTTTTGAACGATTATCGTTAAACGATATCGGTTAACGATAATCATTTGTAAAAATCATTCACTTTCTGAGTCAAACGATGAACGATTTTCGGTCATGCGCGTTCACGTTTGTAGTTTGTAGTTCAGTCACACTTGCCAACTCAACGATTTTCAGTAAGGGAATATGCAAAAATCGTTTGCAGTTCTAAAAAATCGTTATTACATTTAAATGAACATAGTAAATGAACAACTTTAGTAAACGATTTTAGTTCATTTTTTCAAGGGAGAAAATCGTTTACTAAAATCATTCATTAACTAAATCGTTGTGTGTTTATGCAGCTTTACTTTTAGAAAATTTTAAGGAAATCAGTTTTTTAATCTGAAATGACCTTAGATGTTGGTCAATGCTTGTTCAATTGTTTTATTAACTCTTATGTTATCACACTTTGTGCCTTTAACACTTGATGCTTTTAAACTCAGCTGCCAAACAGCCCCAGCTGCCCCTATACTGGATATAAAGGAGTGGTATCCTTGATTAAGACAGGCTACATCTGACTCATTTGGTCTACTGATCAAAGGAGATAACTTGTTCTGAGTTGGAGCAAAAACCAGGCCAGATATATACCATAAACTATGCTTCACTGAACAATATAGACTATACATGTAAAAACAAATCTATGCAAGAGATGAAATATCACATACATTTAAGACTGCACATGATTGCATGAAGGTCTATGCAGAGTATATATGCAGTAGGCAGGATGAGAGATGAAATATCCTTATGACTGGAGACGTAGAATGGAGGAGGTGAGGGTAGTGCAAATGCAGTGTGAGTACAGTAAGGTCGTAATGCTGACCTGTGGGACATGCAGATATGCCTGTCAGTGTTTGAGAGCTTCTACAAAGATCCATGCTCACGATGATCATTATAAGTCTGGACTAGTTATCCCTGCCTGGGCTAGTAGCTGGACATGTGGAAGGGAAGAATGAACAACACAGGGTCCCCCTTAAAATTTGCTGCCATCGCTAGGTTAGTCCAGGCTGTGCAGAAGACAGTATAACTAAAACTTCCTTTCAGACAATACATCTGGGAAGCCCAAAGCATGGAGACTTCATATAAAAAACAAGGTCTGTAAGAAACACCAGCATACCCTAGAAGCTTTGATATATCAGGACTTGCTGGAACCAGTAATGCACAAGCACAAAAAGTGCTTTTATGTTTATTTTATTAATTATGTTTACTCTCTTTTACCCTATCACCCATCAGCAGTGTTATTTTGAAGAATTGGGGTATCTTCTTCTTGGGGGGGAAGAGGAGTGATACAACCAGCTCAGCAGCAGCTCCAATGTTTTTATAGTTATGTATCTGTGCAAAAATTGTCACAATGGTGGAATCATAGCTACTCTCCCAAAAGGTGTGAGATTCTCCAGATTTTTCGAGTAGTCCCCCGGACACCCGAAAGAGTGAGCGGATCTCCCGCATTTTGCCCATTTCCTAGTGAAATGGGCAGGGTGGGGAGATAATACTGGGAATCGTGGGTCCATAGGGACAGGTCGGGTTTAAAATGACCTTTCCCACAGGTCCGCAATTTGTGGCATTTTGTCCCAACAGCAATGGTGCCTAATGACGAGAAGTGCCCGGCCCTGCCCTCATATACATCTGCTGCATTTCCTCTCTGGGCTTCGCCCGGAAAGAGAAATATAAATTCGGCAAGTATGGGCTGAATCGGCAACATACATTTGTGGGCTTATGCTGAGTCACATGCATATAAGAAATTGTATGTAAGCAATAGAAAAACACACATACAATTGCATATTTATTTACATATGCTGATTCACAGGCATCCTAAAATCATCCAGCTCTGCTCCAGTAGCATATGCTCCTTTCACTATTGCTGTAGTTTTGAATTAAAAGACAGTTAAACAGCAGGTACAGTATTAATAGTTCTGACTGCCCTAGGCTAATACCTGTCCCCCAACCATCCCTAATGCTTATGTTCGCATTCAGCAATGTCAATGAAAAAATGATTGACTTTTCCATTTAAACTATTGCCGCTTTAAATCTGCAGCTGAGATCAGCAGAATCAAGCTGTATCTGAAAACTCAGACCCTATTATAAAACCCCTTATGTGTCTGAATGGAATCGGTATGTATTACCGACAGACGGGATCCAGGCGGTCAGAATCCCGATGCCTGGATCCCGACAGGGTTAACATACCGACACTTGTTGGTCAGTATGCTAACCCTCCCCCTCTCCCTACCTTAACCCTAACCTTCCCTCCCTGGTGCCTGAACATAACCTTCCGCCCTAGTGCCTAAACCTAACCTCCCCCTCCCCGCACCCTAAACCTAACCCTCCCCCATTAGTGCCTAACTCAAACCCTCTCCCTAGTGCCTAACCCTAACCCCTAAATCTAATGCTAACCCTCCCACCCCACCCTGCTATTTACCTTCTGCATCCCGGCAGTTGGGATGCCGGCACCAAGATTCTGACCGATGTCGGTATTCTGGCGCCAGTAAGGTAAGCGTCGACATCCAGACCGCCGGGATGCTGAATGCATACCATCTAAATACACTATACCTCAAATTAAATTATTAATTGCAGGTGAAAATATATAATTATTCTAATGATACATTTTCTTTATTGCCTTACATACCGATGTACATTAAACAAAAAAAGAATGCATAAACTATTCTGTCGTACCACTGCAGTGCAAGTGTTAGCCCACATAAAAGTGTGTAACCTACCACTAATAATATAAAGAGATGGATCAGCCTACATATGGGTGATTGAGTTAAAAAATCGGGAGCTGATAAAGGAATAAGACTGGAATATATCGCTGATCCATTCTTTTATATTATTACTAAAAGGTTATTTGTGGGTTAACACAAGTGCTGCACTGGTGTGACTATATTTTATGCATCCTTTGTGTTTCCTGTACATTGAAATTTATTAAAAACTATGGTAATTAAATAGTTAATAATTAGATTTACTTGCATTTTCCCAAACTTTATGTCACAGTAACTTCTATGACCCCCTCCTTCCATATGCCCCACCCTACTTAATAGTGTTTCTCTTGTGCTCTGTGCCGGATCGTGTATAATTTCATTTACTGCCAATATATGTATCTTCTTCCCATAAATTAGCATCTACAGGTATGTACAGATAATCATCACACAATACAGGTACAAGTGCTTGAACAAAAAGGGAGACAGTGTGCTGCCAAGGGAATTTTCGACAAGGTCATGCTGTTTTCTGAGTAGTTGCTGGTCAAACAATGGCACTCGTTCAAACCCGTTAATCATTGGTTCACAAGGAATTCATCTAAAACTGTCTAAATCACCTTTAAGAAGAGACTAGCTGTTATGCTTCCCCTCCCTGTGTCTGTCTGGCTGTTATGTATCCTCCTCTAGCAAAGAAATGAATATGCTTCAGCTGTCAAAGCAGCACATAAAGAAGTCCAACAGTAAATCAATAACATTGGGAGAACTAGTGAAAATGAAAGTGATGCTCAGAAAAGCCCGTTAGACTTCTCAGCTCCAGCACCTGAGCATGCAAAAAATTTATAAATGTATTTGCACCCTTTGCATTGCAGCATGGTTTGTCCTGTGCATGTGTATATATATATATATATATATATATATATATATGAGAAAATATAAAAGTGGAAACAAACGTCAATAGTGTGAATCGTTACAACAATAGCGACATGCCACACACATAAATAATGTTGCGTACCGTGTCACCCCAGACCATGGGCATGTAGTATGGGATCTTTGTAAGGATGTCCCTTCTGGTCTCCTGCGTTTTTTCAGTGCAAGGTCCAACACAATGCTCGATCATTTAGAGGGAGATAGAAAACGCTCTCATGGTGTAGTAGTGTAAGCAATTTATTACAGTCACACAAAACACACAGAAAAAATGCACAATTACTTTAACATATATGATAGTGAGCTTATCTGAATAGGTGGCTGACAAGGTCAGTAAGCAGGGGTCACTCATCCTCAACGCGTTTCGTCACTTATGCTGGTATAGCTGGATTTTGCCAGGAGGATGGTTTAAACTAGCTATCCCAATCTTATATACCCTAATATTTAATTAACAAAAGCCCAAATAAGGGGCTCAGACGACGTCCGGTGGGCGCTGCCATTTTGAAGATCACTGCGTATGCGCAGGAGTGATAACACTCGCGGTTTTTGCGGAGGTATGCCATCATTAACTTACTCCGTCTGGAGTGCGATCTATATATATACTGTATATATATATATATATACAGTAGAAAAAGGGCTGCTGCAAAATTTTGATCAAATCAAGTTTCATGGCAGAACAGATGATTTAGCAATGCTGCTACATGCCAGTGATACAACACGAAGTTCCATTTTTGCTTTGCCGTTTTCTGGAATCCCATTCTGCTGTATTTGGACATTCACGTGTCTTAGAATGAGAAGAAATAAAACGTACAAAATTTTGTGAACAAATGTGACATGATTTTTTTAAATACATATCTTTATATATCTGGTTATATTCATAGCCATTGTCTCTCCTGGGTGGATGTCATCTCATATCAGTGGGCTGAAGAGGAAAGTGCCCACAACAGGATATCTGCTACTGAGCTGCTTTATTCAATATACTGGGGTCAATCCAATTAGGTGCAAATTGCGAGATGTAATAGCTATTTTCTATTCAAATTCGCATAGCGATATTCATTTTGCAATCCAATTAGCAACTCGCACTGAATCAGTCAGAATGAATTCACATTTTTCCATTTGCACCTCCCTAAAGTTGATAGATGGAAGGGAAAATCTATATTTTAAGATTAAAATGTCGGGACACTGTGCTGAACCCCTTGGACACTCCCTTAATGACTACTTAGGCAATTGGAAGTTTCCAATCAGCTTAATTAGTCCAATAATTACATCATTTTTGGGGGTTAAAAAATTTCCTCAAATTACCCAAAATCAACATTTTCATTTGTTTAGGCACCCCAAATTTAATTACAGTATTTTGTATTTGAAAAATAAGGGTTTTTTTTATAATTTTCTTACAATTTTTCAAAGTGCCCCAAAGTACCCCAAAATCAGCTTTTTTCCCAAAATTTGTTTTTAATTTTTTATTTCATTTGTTTGTGATTGACACCATTAGAAAACAAGAATTTGAGCCAGGACTTGCTCATGTATTGATGTGAGGAGGTAGAGATATGTCAGAGGATGATGGGCCCGAAGGCAAGGATAGGAATAGGGGAGCTCATTCAGACTCGCTCGCTAAGATGCGAATGCTCGCTGCTGCCGATGGTATGCATTGTGCGTATGCGTATGCATCGCAGTGCGCATGCGCATACCATGGCAAAAGTTCGCAATGCGCATAGACAGCCCAGCAGAGTGAGTGACAGGGTGGGTGGTGTTAGGTGCTGACCATGTAAAACGGGGGAGTGGAGGTGCGAACGCAGGCATGCCTGAGCGTCTCAATGGCGTTTTAGAGGTGTGTATAATTAAGAGACAGCATCATAGTACACGTCACCTGGCTTGTTTTTACACTGAAGTGCTCGCAGTGCTTGCGGCAGGGTATGGTCAACCTCAAGCGCTGTGATAGCATCCGATGTTACCTGATGTACCGATGGTTGCATTCACTTCCTGGAGATGACGTGCACAAGTGGGCGTCTTAAGAGGCTGGTGGGCGTCTGCATACACTATGTGATCGCTCTCTAAGAAATACTGGGCGTGCTAATGCATTGCTGTGCGATTGCCCTGCCTATGCAATTTGCATATACATCTTGCGAGCGTTCGCATCTAGCAAGTGGCTCTAAGTCAGCTCCAGAGTGTCTTATTGAACAGCAGGGTGGAATGAGACTGGATATATAATACTGAAGGAATGGGCAGAATCGGATTGGGCCCGATGATGCTGGATTGAGATCTGGATCGGTTTGAGACAGATGTTGATGAATTGAAGAACTTGATGGATTTGAATCTGATGTTGATGAATTGAAGACCTTGATCAGTTTGGAACCGATGTTGAAGAATTTAAGAACTTAATTGATATAAGTCCGATGTTGATGAATTGATTAACTTGCTTGGTTGGGACCGATGTTGATGAATTGAAAAACTTAATTGTTAAGCATCCGATGTTGGAAGCATCAGATGGGACAGATGGGTGGAGGTATCGGCTGGAACCGATGGAAGCTGTAAGAACAAGTCTCAGTGGTAAAACTAGACTGGTGTGCAAGATGGCATAGTAGACTTGTTTACAAGATTTAGGAACTGGATATAACGGACTGGGACCGTTCAGATACAGAGTACATGGGAGCTCAGCACAAAGCTGTATCTTCAGGGAACTCTGGCGTGCAGCCTGTGTGCCATAATACTGGGAAGTCAAGCTGTGAGCAAGGAGCTGTGGAGAGCTATATACATGCTCAGTAACAGGACACTGAGCGGACGGGGCAGGAGCAGCACAGACAGGCCTCAGTACCAGCCGAGAGCCATGTGCAGAGTGAGCGGACCTCTATGCTATCCTGTACAGACACCAGAGAAGTAAGAAAGTGTTTTTTAAGGGCCGGAGCATGACAGATACATTTCTAAAGATCCCTAAAAACATGACCAACCCAGTTGGTCTTATATTAATAATACTTCATCATTAACTATTATTATACTTTATTTATATAGCGCCACAAGGATTCTGCTGCGCCTAACAAAGTACATAAACAGTTGAACAGAACAGTGACTTACAGTACAAGACAGTGCTGGACAAGTACACAGTATATAAACATTGCTACATCAGTGGTATTAACACTCAAAGAAGTAGCAGTTTGGCAGAGGTCAAAGGTTGCATGCTGTTGTAATGAGTATGTCAAAAGGCAAGGGAGAACCAACTCCAATTAGCCAGACATAGTTTATTGTTGTAACAATAGTATGTAAGAAAGATTAATCCCATCTTGGATTTCTTAATGCTGATGTTGCTTACCATGTTTGCTGCAAAGCCATATTTGTACATTGTGTGTCATGATTAAAAAATTCTCCTTGAACTGTTCCCTATGAAGAATTTTCATTCTCAGCATCAAATCCAGGAAAACACTGACCCCTGTCCCCTGTCGCTGATGGTACCCAACTGTACTGGTGTGGGGAACGGACTGAAGTGATAAAAGTTCTTGATTTAATTCAGGAATCTTGCCCAGTTAGCCCATTCGGATAGTATGGGTATCAAGACGGGAGGTAGCAGGAATTGTGACAATAGTAATGTACAGTACATTAATGTTTCAGTTGTATTTACACCTGTTTTCCTACCACATTTATGTTTACACAGGAGCATGGCTACCACAATATATGTCTCATGAAAAGAACTATAAATAAAGTAATTTGTTTGCAAATAAAACATACCATAAACATTAGATACTTTGCTCGTCCTTGCTGATTCCATTACAAAATGTCTCCATACTGATAAAGTTGGCTTCTAAATGTCAATCCTTATACTGATCTCTTAAACAACCTCAGTGAACTGAGGGCCTGATTCAGAGCCGGACGCTCTGACCAGAGCGCTCGCTCTGAATCAGGGCCCTCCTACCTAAACTTGGAGCGGCCTCTTGGATGCTCGCATAGCTGTGGGTTACCACCCACAGCTTATGCGAGCGTCCATGATGATATTCGCGATGGTCAAGACCATCGCGACCATCGGGCTTGCGATGAGACCCTGCAGTAGGGTCTCGCTGCCGCAAGCCCAGGAGTTATTTTGGCTCTATCAGAGCCAAAATCACTCCCACTGACATCACTAGTGATTTCAGTGGGGCCGGACCCAGACGGTAGGTGTTCCCATGGGAACGCCTCCGTCTGGCAGCCACGCCCCCGGCACGCCCACCAAAGGGGGCTTGCTGTCACTCACAATCGACAGCACACCCCCTTTGGTGCGAGACCCGGAGCGACAGCTTGGCTGTCGCTATCCGAGTCTCGCGCATGCGCACGACAGAGCTCCCTCCATCGTGCGCATGTGCATTTGGGTACCATCGACCCGCTTGCGAGCGTCCTGCGCTCGCGAGCGGGTCTGATGAGACCCTGATTACAGTGACTGAGGCTAAAGCAGACAATAAGGATTTGCTGGGAGGAGATGGAGAGGTACTTGGGGAACAATTATGTGTGTTCTAGGTTTGATGTAGAGGAAATGTTAGAGAGTCCTGCAGAGGGTGCAAATCTACAAACAATATGGATTTTAAATTGTTGCCTTTTATATTACTTCAAAGCATGTTTGATTGATTGATTGATTTTTTAACTGTATCTGTATTTACACTGAACAAAAATATTCACAAATATCTGAAATGTAATACCACCGTTGTGGCCATACAGTATATACAGTATGTGGCTACATTTATCTGTAGGTACTATATATGTCATATATTAAGTATCAGAATTTGATTGGTTTGTTTTAATTGTAATGTCTTTAGGTGCTTATTTCACTGTGTCTATACTGATTGATGTATCCTTCAGCCAGATGATGGAGTTAGACTCCTGTAAAAGTTGGTAATTACAGCAAGTCACTGGGCACATGGAGCATGTCATCTGATAAACCCCTTTCACAGGATGGAGAAATAGCTTTATGCATTGAGCTGTCATTCCGTGTAACTCCCCGGGTCCTCCAGGGACAATATAGCAAAGTAGATTGTACTGTACAATACTTTCTTATCTTCCTATAACATTGTATGTCAGTATATGTGTACATGATCATAGAAAAATCAGATATCTCTTAAGATATAGATTGCATGGTGCAGCCAATAGCACATCCAGACAGCGATCTACATTACACTGTAATAGTTTTACACATTCTTTAATCACACTAGTACGGTCCAAGTTGAGCCACCTGAATAAAACCAAGGTGCTACATCTCCATCTGTGATTTTGGAGGAAGGAGCTGCATTCCTGTAGAGTTACTGCTCTGGTTAATGGAACTGTAAATCAAAATTTCAGAGCATTCCATTCTATGTGGATGTGCAGTGGCAAACGCAGGATTTCTAGAGAGGGGTTACCAAATGCTTGATTTTAGAGCGAGTGTGGCCAGTCCATGAAGAGGGCAGAATTAGTACTCAACCAGTTTTAATATGCATCATACAAAGTGTATTGTGTGTAATAATTCCAGCATATACAGGACCAGCGATCACAATAAGCCATTAGATGCGTCCGTAGGCCATCCTGCCTGAGCTGAATGTATTAATTTTAGATGTGTGCACAATTCCAGACTATTGGAGCAAGTCCGGGAGCCTGGAGGAGCAGCAGAAGAACCTAGCACTGCCCTGGACATATCTGTACATATTGGGCTCTATAGCAGTGCATCCCTAATAGTGCATGTTTTCCAGATCTCCTAGTTGGTGCACAGGTTATTTATTACTGTCTGATTCATGTTAAAAGATCCACAGGTGGTGCTAATTATTTCATTTGTGATACTGAGAAGAACACGCAACACTAGCAAAATTATATTATATTACTATTTCTATTGTGGTCATGTGTGTGGGCTGTGGAGGGGGGTTTCCAGGCAGACGGAAACTCCCCCTGCGTTTGCCTATGATGTGGCTCCTGGTTTATCACTAAAATGTAATTATAAAAAAAGAAGTTCATTATTACTGTTTGCAGTTGTAACTTGTGTGGTAACTTTTGGGCTTTAGGTACACCAATATGAATGTACAGGAATAAGTTTATAAAAACATTTTAAAGCCAATGATGAGTGCGAACCTCAAAAGCAAATTATGAATGTTGAATGTGAGCTGTTACTTTCGAACTGCATGTTGGAATCAGGGTCCATAGATGTTTGTACCGCAGACATTTTTGGGGGGCCATCAAACCACATACATTGAATTGCATTTTGAAACAGTTCAACATTTTAAAACATCTGTATATGCTACATTTTCCGGAGTTAATGACTTTCTAGAAAAGGGCTCTCCAACATACAGAACACCAGTATTATGACTCCCCCTTTTCCCTGAAAAATCATAATAAACTATAGAATATATTATCGGATTTTTAATAGAATTAGGCCATGACTAAGCTGTTATGACATATATGTGGCACTCTTCATGTAAATGCTTAGGTAGTATTTGTCTGCATTATCCAGAATATAAGCTCACCAAAAATGACAATGAAACAAGGTTCCCTGAGTACAAATCATAATAATTAATGTGATGAGTGGAGTAATCTGAGCAGTAAGATGTCAGGTAATAGCAGTTGCCTGTCTCTAGATGATGACATGATAGACTCCCACAGCTGGATAAATTACCCATTTGTGACATATTAATACTACTTAGTAATGCTATCCTGCTGTTTGTAATGATGTGTTGCTCAGTTTGCCACAGAAATGATATTTCCATTGGGCACAGCATTTCGGTGTATGCAGAATTTTATGTGTTTCTCTGTCATTCAAAATATGATTTAATGCTCGTATTGGCCATATAATCTGTTTTAGCAGTTTTTACACAAATTCTCATGGGAAGACCTCTTACACTAGAATAAAGAACCTTGAAGATTCAATCTTCAATAAAGAGTTCTGAAAAATGGAGAAGAATTATAATACAGTGCTTATAGAGCCTGATTCAGAGTCATAGGTAAGCCCAATGGTTTAAGTACAACCAGGGCCATAGAAAGGCTGCCCGGGCAGGTGGAATTGGGCGTGGTCTAATTGCAGGAGGCATGGCCATGCCCCCTTAGGTTTTTCTCTTTTGGCACTGCTCGCTGGGGAGGGGGGTGCTGCGAGCTCCTCAGCCCAGCGGAAATCCAGGGGGGCAGGATAGGAGACTGTTGCGATCAGTCTTCCACTGCAGCCCAGCACATAGCAGCATGTGCTGAGCTGCTGACAGGAAAGAGGGAGGGGGTTGGCGTTGGACCCTGGCCCCTGCCGGGCCTGTCCAACAAGCCCGGGCCCAGGTAATTAGTACCTGCTCCCCCTCAGCGCCCCTGAGTAAAACTCTGATGTTTAATGATCGGCACGTGCACAGGGTCTGTATTGCACAGGTGCTCTGATCTCGGTTGCAGTCCCCACTAAGTGTCAGCATGATTGGCATTTTGGGAGCAGGGAAGGAGTGATGATGAAAGGAATTCTTCAAAATGGGGGCATGTCGGCCATGTTTTCAAAGTGTGCCGAGGCCAGTGTCTGCGTCTTCCGATGTAGATTTCCTGGCCCCGGCAGAGTGAAAACACTGGACGTCCTGCATAACCTGAGGGTTACTTAGATGGCCGATGTTTTTCGCAGATAATCCAATGCTGTTTTCTCGGATCACAGAGGCTTCCAGGAGGTCTCTCTTTACATTTATTTAAGATGCCTCCTGCAGCATTAATATATATATATATTTATATATATATATATATGTGTGTGTGTGTGTATATATATATATATATATATATATATATATACTGTATACACACGGCAGCTGTGTCCAAAGGCATCTCTGTATCAGGTCCTTAGTGATTGTGGGTAGCAAAGACATATAATAAAATCAATATATTTTAATGCACTGTAGACCTAAATGAAATTACAAAAAGGAATTGCATTAATAGGAGAACACATTATTATTATTATTATTATTATTATTAATAATAAAAATTTTAGTTGATTATAGTATGTATTTTATCATGCACCAATTACCTTCACAGTTCAGGATAATAAATATTTTCTGTATCATCTTACAAAAATGACTGGAACACGTATTAGTGAATCATAGGAACATGTGGTAATTATAGACTTCTACATTTGACATGTATTTTGTGAAAGATGAATTAGGGGAAAATATATTATAATATATTATTATAATCTTAATTTTGTCTGTGATATTCCATCTATGTTTACAGCGTCTTCATGTAAAATATATTCCAGTCATCTTTTATGTTAAATATTTATTAAATAAATTTCTATCATCATCAAGGAGTAAATTGACAAGTTAAATACAAAACATTTAGCTGTGTTACGCAAAGTGTACATGCTTATGCCCTAGGATACTATAGGGAAAGCTTAGCAATGTGGCTGGACAGTGGGCCTGATTCGTTACCGATAGCAACTGCGATTACATACTCAATCGGCCAATTGTTGCGCTCTGCACATGCGTATGCATCGCAAAGCATGTGCGCAAACCAGCCACTGCAATCTGGACTGAGATCGCAGTGACTACGCAGACCCATCGCAGAGTGTTTGTCAGGAAGTGCTATTTGTGGGTGGTGGTTGGGGTGTGGTC
Source organism: Taudactylus pleione (assembly GCA_031769625.1). NCBI lineage: Eukaryota > Metazoa > Chordata > Amphibia > Anura > Myobatrachidae > Taudactylus > Taudactylus pleione. Next base: position 39,866,674 of record JAUIMM010000052.1, on the reverse strand, counting down.
AGCCAAACGCAGTGCGTTTGAATGCCGTTGCAGGGGCGTGCATAAATTATCCACAGCGATGTCATACGCAGCCTCAGGCCTCATAGTGTGCGATGAAGTTAGCAATTCCTGAGTAAGGTCAGAGCTTGTGCAAGTGTGCGTGAGGCTGCGATGATAATCAATGTCACCAATGGTTTTGCAGTCTTGCTAAGGATACGAATGTGTGTAAGGTAAAGTGGGCGTCCTTATTTTGGGCTGCAGCGGCATAGCGATCACAGTGGATTAGCATACTATAGCAGTGAGACTGCGTGCGTAATCACTATTGCAATCGCAGTTGTGATCCGTAATGAATCAGGCCCAGTGTTGGCAGTAAATGCAAAGCCATATTACTCTGTACGCAATATATTGCCATGAAGTCTAATATTCAAAGAGTGGCGGTGCAATACTACAGAATTGGCTCTGGTCCATTGTACAGCAGCTCTAGTGGAGACTGTCTAATCTTTTCCAGGAGAAGACAATGATAAAATAGACAGAGCGCTAGTACAGAAGATAAAAGGGAGATTCAAACTGCCAAATGTATCAAAAACATTTATTCATCTAAAAATAAATACATATAAGGTTCATAAGTAACCATCTAAAAAGAGACAATTGTAATCACACTGGGTAAAAAAGTTAAATTGGTTACATGTATCAAAGTGAAATTGTTTCAGTAAACATTACACTACAAATAATACTTTGTGTTGCCATTAGGGACGGACCAATCCCATTAGCAGTGGTAAGCAGAGGCAGCACAATGTGGCCCCCATCTCACTCCCGGCTCCCGGTGTGGAGCGCTGTTGCTAAAGGGAAGGAGAGAGTGGAGGCAGAGCCCTCAGGTTCCTTCCTCCTATGTCCTCCAGGCTCTGAGTCCTCTGTTCTGTGGATTCTCTGCAGAGAACATTTGTGTTCCTAGCGGCACCATCTGCTAGCTGGCACTCTATGCATTAGTGTGGTCAGCGTTATGGTCGGACTGGCCCTGGCTGCCAGAAAAGCCATAAAAGGTTTAAAATCCTTATTAAGAACACTTCTTTTTAAGCATACTGAATACTTCAGAGGAAACCATGTAAACATAAATTAGAAATATCTTCCTCTTTTTGCAAAAAGTAGCAGTAGCATGTATTGCTAGGGCACAGAGTCAAAGTCCAGCATAGTGAAATCGATATCTATACAGTGAGTACAAAATAATCAAACATAATTGGCTCCACGTGTATAGATTAATATTGAAACTCCTGAGCACTATGCATTAAGATCAATAATAATTCTCTCAATATATATTCGATGATAGCAGCTGACCATTAAATAAACCAGTGGTTCTCAAACTCGGTCCTCAGGACCCCACAGTAGTTCATGTTTTGCAGGTCACCCAGCATGTGCACAGGTGTATTCATTAGTCACTGACACATTTTAAAAGTTACGCAGGTAGAGAATTAGTTTACTAATTCTGTGAGAAGACCTGGTAAACATGCACTGTTTGGGGTCCTGAGGACAGAGTTTGAGAACCTGTGAAATAATATGAGATATGGTAAGAACTTACCCTTGTTATCTCTATTTCTACGAAGTCCATAGGGTTCCACAGGATACCTTGGGGTATAGGTGTGACGTCAGTCGCAGGGCACCAAAGAGTTAAGCTTTCAGCCTCCCAGGATGCACTAGGTCCCCCTCCTATACCCCGCCCCCAGGCCAAGGCACCTCAGTTAGTTACCAAGCCATAGGCCGGAGGAGGAGAAGGAAGAGAGAGAACAAAGATCTGGACACATACAAGAATCACATTCTCACCAGAGGGAGACGGAAAACCGGTGACCAGAGCAAAGCCCATCTGCAGCACAGGTGCGACAGGGCGGGAGTCCTGTGGAACCCTATGGACTTCGTAGAAATAGAGATAACAAGGGTAAGTTCTTACCATATCTCATATTTTCTACTTCAGGGTCCATAGGGTATCCACAGGATACCTTGGGGATGTCCCAAAGCAGTATCCTTTAAGGGTGGGGACGCTCCTGTGCAGAAAGGAGAATCCGCCGCCCGAAGGAAGCATCCTGAGAGGCGAAGGTGTCAAACCTGTAATACCTCACGAAGGTATGGACAGAAGACCACGTAGCAGCCTTGCAGATCTGAACTGCCGAGGCACCACGTCAAGCTGCCCACGAAGGACCCACAGACCTAGTGGAATGAGCCTTCAGAGAAGGAGGGACCGGTAGGCCTTCATGAAGATAAGCTTCAGAAATAGCCATACGGATCCAGGCTGCCAAAGTTTGCTTTGAAGCAGGCCAACCCTTTTTACAGAAGCCATAGAGGACAACAAAGCGTCCGACTTCCTAAACAAAGAAGTGCGGTCCACATAAGTCCTTAAGGCCCGCACAACATCCAAAGAGGCCTCACCCACGGAAAGACCCGGTGAGTTAAAGGCCGGAACAACTATTTCCTCGTTAACCTGAAACTGGGAAACAACTTTGGGGAGAAACTCGGGCCGAGTGCGGAGCACTGCCCTGTTCCCATGAAAAAAAACCAAGAAAGGGGGTCTACAAGAAAGAGCCCCTAACTCAGAAACACGTCTGGCTGAAGCAACGGCCAGAAGGAAAACAGTCTTAGCTGTTAGCCATTTAATATCCACTGAGCCCAGTGGTTCAAACGGCGGTCCTTGGAGAGTCCTCAGGACCACAGCCAAATCCCAAGGCGCCACAGGTGGAACAAAGGGCGGCTGAATACGGAGAACACCTTGCATAAAGGTGCGCACATCCGGGATTGTAGCAATCCTACGGTGAAACCAGACAGATAGGGCCGAAACCTGTACCTTCAAAGAAGCAAGGCGAAGCCCATGATCTAGTCCCGCTTGCAGGAAGGCGAGAATCCGAGACAGACGAAACTCCCGCGGTGCATAACCTCTCGGTCGACACCACTGGAAGAACGTATGCCACACGCGATGGTATATCCTCGCGGAAGACGGTTTCCGAGCTCGTAACATGGTACACAGCATAGAGCTGGCAAACCCCCAGGACCTCAGCATGGCCGTCTCAACAGCCACGCCGCCAAAGACAGCCGAGTCAGGTCCGGGTGAAGACAAGGACCCTGAGACAGAAGGTCCGGTCGTAGCGGCAACCGCAGAGGACTGTCCACGGACAGACCCTGAAGGTCTGAGAACCAGTGCCGTCTGGGCCACGCGGGAGCTATCAACAGGAGCGTCCCTCCTTCCTGTTTGAATTTCCGGATTACCCGTGGAAGAAGGGAGACCGGAGGGAACAGGTATGCGAACCTGAACGTCCACCGGACGGACAGAGCATCCACCAGAGACGCCCCTTCGTCTCTTGTGCGAGACCCGTACACCGGCAACTTGTTGTTGTGCCGGGACGCCATGAGGTCGATTTCTGGAAGACCCCACCTGTCCACCAGTAGTTGAAAAACGTCCGGGTGCAGGGACCATTCCCCTGGATGAACGTCCTGGCGACTTAGAAAGTCCGCCTCCCAATTTAGCACTCCCGGGATGAAGACCGCTGATATGGCCGGAAGATTGCGCTCCGCCCAAACCAGGATCCGAGAGACCTCTACGAGAGCCGCCCGACTGCGAGTTCCTCCTTGCCTGTTTATGTAGGCCACGGTGGTAGCATTGTCCGACTGGACCTGCACCGGGTGACCCTGGAGAAACCGCTGTGCCTGCAGGAGAGCATTGAAGACCGCACGGAGTTCCAAGATATTTATTGGAAGCTCCGCTTCTGTCGGTGTCCACCTGCCCTGGAACAAGTGTGGACCCGAAACTGCTCCCCAGCCTCGAAGACTGGCGTCCGTTGTCAACAGGACCCAATTTGGAACCCAGAACGGACGTCCCTTGTTGAGGTGGGTCATCTTTAACCACCACGCAAGGGACAGGCGAACCTCCGGGGTGAGCACAATCGTCTGGAACTTCAGAGACTGAGGCAGCCCGTTCCACTTGGACAGGATCAGGTGCTGCAGAGGTCTAGAGTGAAACTGGGCGTATTCCACCATGTCGAACACCGACACCATGGAGCCCAGTAACCTCATCGCCGAGTGTAAGGACACCCGGCGGCTGTGCAGACAACTGCGCACCCTTGACTGTAAAGCAGAGATCTTGTCCTCCGTCACGAAGATCCTTTGCTGTCCCGAGTCCAATAAGGCTCCAAGATGCAGAATCCTCCGAGACGGGATTAGAGTGGACTTCTGCCAGTTAATTAGCCAGCCGTGCCGTTGCAGCAGTGCAATGGTCAGGTCCAAGTGGTGTAACAGGAGCTCTGGAGATCCTGCCACCAATAACAGGTCGTCCAAGTACGGCAACATGCGGACTCCTTGCAGCCGCAGAGAAGCCGCCATGACCGCCATAGCGTCCTGTATGTCCAATGACACCATGTAGTCCCCAGGTTCCAGCGCCAGAATGATGGACCGTAGGGTCTCCATCCGAAACTTCGGGACCCGCAAAGACTTGTTGAGTGCTTTGAGGTTGAGAATCGGACGATATGACCCATTGGGTTTCTGTACCAAAAATAGATTTGAATAGAAACCCTGGCCCCTCTGGGAGAATGGAACAGGCACTATAACTCCAGCCTGGAGCATAGTGTGCAATACCTTCCGCAGCTCCGTAGCCTTGTTCCGGTCTGATGGTAGACCCGTGGTGAAGAATCGAGCCGGGGGTCTGTGCCGGAAGGAGAGGGCGTACCCGTGAGAGACCACCTCCAGAACCCAAGTGTCTGTCGTAGTGAACGACCAACACCGGGAGAACTGCAGCAGGCGGCCTCCCACCCTGGGATCCCCCAAGGGGAGACCCGGACCGTCAGGCCGCAGGCTTGTCATCTAGCTTGGGGGCCGGACGTCTGGTACTCCATGCCTGTTTCCGGGGCTTGCCCGATTTCTTAGGGCCAGCCTGTCGAGGAAACGACTGTGGTTTGGGCCTGCCCTGGGCCCTAGATGACCGAAAGGACGATGGTCCAGAACCAGAAGGAGCAGCGGCCGACGGGAGACAAGCAGATTTGGCTGCCGCCAGCGTGGCCACAATCTTATCCAGATCCGGACCGAAGAGAACTTCTCCGGTAAACGGCAACGCTTCCAGACCTTTCTTGGATCTGCGTCCGCCTTCCAGGATCGCAGCCACAAGGTGCGACGAGCAGCTACCGCTGCTGAAGAAATTCTAGACACCAGAGTACTAATGTCTAGAGCCGCCTCGTTGATGTAGGTGGCCGAATCACGGAGATTGCCAATCAACTCCGCTTGTTCGGCCGGACAGTCGGATTCAAAAGAAGCCTCTAATGAATCCGCCCAGCGCTCCATCGCTCTGGCAACCCAGCAAATGGCCATAGCCGGCCGTGCTGCCCCCCCTGCAAGGGAATAAGCGGACTTCAGGCAGATTTCTACCTTGCGGTCCGTAGCATCCTTAAGGGAGGACATGGATGGCATCGGCAATGTGGCACTACGGACAAGATGGGTCACGTGAGAATCCACCTGTGGAGGGGATTCACACTTAGCAAAATAATTATCCGCGAACGGATAAGCCACCGCCAGGCGTCTCTGCGGCTGGTATCTTTTGCCAGGTTGTTTCCACGCCTCCTCTAAATGGTCCACCAACTGACCTGAAAGAGGAAAGACTGTGGCATCGCCCTTCACATCTTTGAAAAAGGCATACTTAGATTTAGCCGCTGGGGGAACTTCGTCCTCAATCACCAAGGCTGTGCGGACCGCCCGAATAAGTCCAGGAATATATACTTTGGACTTAGCATCAGCGTCCTTAGTATGGAAAGGTTCCTGATCGTAAGGATCCAGAATCTCCCCATCATCAGACGTCCCTTCATCATCCTCATAAGGAGCGGACAGAGACGCCACCGGCCTTTTATGAGGCCGCATCACAGACTCCCCTTGCAATACATCCGACAAGTGCTGTAAAGAACTCGTCAGGGAGTTAACCCACGCTGGCTCCTGAGAACCCGGGAGCGGGGAAATAGGGAGACTGTGGGGTACCACCAATTGTCGTGGGAACCCCTGCATGGGTGACGACACCACAGACTGCTGGGACAAACCCATCGGAGTAAACGCGGGCTGCGGAGCTAACTGGCCCACTAAAGCTGTTAACGCCTGAGCGAAACAAGCCCAGGGCGGCTCCTGTACCGGTGCTGTAACCGTAATAGGCCGCGCCATGGACAACACTGCCGGCAAAGGCCCTCCGCGCTACCCTCCCCCTCCGCTAACGGTACTTTGCACGTGGTACACTGTAGCCGGAGGGGAAAATCACTTTCAGACATGATGGCACCACGTATGTGACCTCTCTCACCAATTAAGTATTAAATAGGCGAGAGACCACCCTGCAGCACCGCACCGCAAGGGCTTTAGCAGAAAGAACAGGGACAGTAATAAAGCTGACAGTTTAGTGAAGAATAGTTACAGGCAGCGCTAGCACAGTCACATACAATGCAGAGAAATAACAATTCCTGCACTAACAGCGCTGATCACTCAACTACACAGACACAGGGCCTGGTAGGACACAGCGCTGCATACACAGACCTGAGCCACAGCGTAGGAGAGGTATGCGGGGGGACCCAGACCACGATGCTTCCTTCCAGACTTCCAGCAGCGTTCACCATGCGTTGCAGAGAAGATGGCCGCCGAGGAGCAGAGAGAAGCTGGCCTGGGGGAGGAGCGCTGACACAGGACCAGTCAGCACAGTGCAGAGAGGGCTGTGTGCAGCGGGGGAGGCGCCGGCTGTGAGACAGGGAAGGCGCGCTCCCCTGGCATGCATTTAACCCCTGGGACGCCGCAGCGCTACCGCTCTGCTGCGGTCCGCTGTCCCAGGGGGTAGTGGAAGCGCAGGTTGGTCGCCTGGCTCCACGCTGCAGCCAGTCCCCAGGGAGCCCCCTGCCTGGGGACTTAGGACCATGTGATCAGCGGGGACCCACCGCGGGACCCCGCTGCTTACCTCTGTCCCCCTTGAATCCGGCCATGGTCCGGAACATCTGGGGTCACCGCTAGCTGTGACCCCAGATGCCCACCAGCATCCCCGGATCAGTACCGGCGTTCTGGTACCGGCGGGGTGTAGGGAAGACAGCATGGACGTCAGGACTGACTGTCCATGCTGTTCATCCAGTTGTGCAGCCACAGCTGCATGAAGAATAAGCTTCAGGGGCTCTTCTAGCCCCCACTCCAACAGGTGCACCCGACTCCGGCCGGGCACCAAACTAAACTGAGGTGCCTTGGCCTGGGGGCGGGGTATAGGAGGGGGACCTAGTGCATCCTGGGAGGCTGAAAGCTTAACTCTTTGGTGCCCTGCGACTGACGTCACACCTATACCCCAAGGTATCCTGTGGATACCCTATGGACCCTGAAGTAGAAAAATCAATATTTAAAGAGCAATGGGCCTGATTCAGCCTGGATCAAAATTGCAACCGTGTACGCAGATCAGCCAATCGTGCTTACTGCGCATGCGTATGCCCCGCAATGTGCATGCGCAGGATAACACTGTGATCACACTGCGACCACGCATGTGGATAAAAAACAATCGCAGAGTCAGTGACAGGGCTTCGGCACTTGGAAGTGGTGACGGGGGAGTGGTCAGAGAAACGCAGATGTGCCAGTCCATTTGAACGCCGTTACCTGGGCGCGCAAAAATGAATCACTGCTACCGCATATGCAGCTTGAATGCTCACTGCATGCGAAGAGACTTGCAATTTCTGAGATAGGTCAGAGCTGCTGTAATTGTGCATGAGGGGCCAATGTGCTCCAATGTTACAGATGTATGCGCAGGACTGGAAGGTATTACGGATGTGAGAACGCAGCAGTGGGCATCTCTATGCTGGTTTAGCAGTGGCAGACATTAGCATATTTTTGCAGCTTCACTATGTGTGTAATCGCAGCTGCGATCGCAATAGGCCTAATTACCATAGGTCACGCCCCTTAAATGACGTTATTTGCGGGCATGCCTCCCATGTAACTTCAAGCTGTGGGCGAGCCCAGCACTCCGTCACTAGCTGGGCTTCCCCCAGCCCTCTCCCGTCACTGAATGGATGCCGCTCGCATGCGCAGAACATCCATTCAGCTACTCTGGGGTCTGACACAGCTGCACAGCAGTGCGGTGGTGGGGGTGCCCGACCTCTCAACCAGACCACCTGCGGGACACTTCAGCCCATGGGTGGAACAGCGGGACAGTGCTGAAAATTGGGGTGTTTGAAGGAGTGCGCCCTCTATGGGGTGGTGCCCCTGTTCGACCGCACTGGTCGAACATGTTTCGCGCTGGCCCTGCCTAACCCTAACTCTCACCCTAGTGCCTAACACTAACCCCTAACTCTCCCTCTAACTACACTAAGTACCATTGGGATGCCGGCGGTTGGTATGCTGGTTCCGGGATTCTGACTGGTGTCGAGATTCTGGCACCGGCATTCACAGCTGGGATAGTGACTACATCCCTATTGTACATATACATTAGTTGGATTAAATAATAGTCCAAGATGGATGCAATCAGAGGTAGCTGTTGCTTACCGTGGCCATCTAGAAGCTCATCATGTTATATATGTCTTTACTGTATCTTATATTACGAGAACAGTAAGTGTGTACTGTGATAATATATTTATAATTAGTTTTACTTGTTATATACCGCTGTCTATCTCTACCCCAGGCCAGTGGTGTATTTATAAGAGGTACAGTATGTGCAGTGATCAGGGGTCCATGGGTCAGGGCAGGGGACATACACTGTCCTTCTATGAAGCACCACCACCCTCCCTATTACCTTCTGTTAGTGGTCCCATCTTTCCTGCGATATCTTTGGAATGGTGGTGCCTGCACAGAAGATAGCAAAGACTATGCGAGAGTCTCTGCTATCTTCTGCACACGTACCATGTTCCGAATACATCACTGGAATGATAGCAGAAGGTATGGAGGTATCCCTCCTACTATTAAAATGTCTCAGAAGCACATTTAAAGGAGATTCTAATTTGCACACAATGCCCCCCTACAGTGTGTCATGCCCTCCTTATATCAGCAATTATTCAAGTGCTAGTTAAATCTATGCAAATGAAAGGATTCTAAATATTATTTTCTAAATTTAAAAAGCTCTCTTTATTCAAGGAAATATATATTTTTAAGATATTTCTTTGTTTACTGCATATCCTAAATTGGTGATATCAGATCAGGTATTGTGGGATTACAAATCAATAAACTTCAAACATTTGGAAACCCACTCTAGAAACCTGCATTTACTCTTCTATGTCTTATCTCCATCTACTCTTTTTCATTTACGTACCATTCTCAATGATTACTGTACGTTAGCATAACAAGCGGTGTACAACCATTGCTGCTGCCAAGGGCATCAGGCAAAGGGGCAGCACAGTCGCTATACCGATGGCACCCTGGATAGGCACACCTCTAACATTTTGTACCATGTCATGTGGCACATTCAACAAGGTTGGGGATTGCTGGCACAGGGTGCAGTGACGCCCTGCTGATACGGTCCTGCATTGTCTTAAGTAGCTGCATCCTTTCAGCAGAGTCCTGCATTAAAGAACTCTTGAAATTAGTTGTCTGAAGCTGATCGCAAATGTCTGGGTGATATAAATGCAAATGCTCGGTTAATATTAAATTTTTTTAATCTGCATATATTTATTGTTGTTTTATAGCCAGGATTACATTTCACTGGTGTACTTTTTTCAGTCTATCGTAAAGTAAACAGTGTTTCTATTGATAGTAGTTCTGTCAGCCAGATCTTGGAAGTGTGACAACCCCGTTACCTATGAAGCAGATGGAGCCAATCGCTTCCTGTGAGGTTATGCAGAGCTTGAGAAAAAATATTCCCAATCACATAACATATGGCTGTGCAGATTAGTCCAAATGTGTGGACACAAACTCCTACTGAACAAAAGATGATGATTATTTGGTTTAATGACAGTACACAATGGTTGTCACAGATGTGCAATGATCACATAGCAGAACGAGATATCTATCCAGCCTGGCTGTTATTCTTTAATAATTAAAATAATAAATTCAGAACATTCCATAAAAATAAACATTAGCGCTTTATAAGACAACAAGCCACATGTGCTAATTTTGAATAGCACATAAACATAGCATATGCAATGCATTATACAGTATGTTCTGCACTTCTATTGTCCTGTTTTAAGACTGTTGCCATGACAATAGAAAACTTGTGTTATTTTGCTTGGCAACCCAGGACATTAGATCACATTGGGGCTGACATTGTATTTGCCAGGGTGCAAATACATTTATTATTTTTGCGTGCTGGACAGCTTTGTTATTACACTGCACTTTAGATTAGAGCCAGGACTAAGCAACCCTCCCCCTCAATGCAACATGGTTTTACCCAGGTACAGCTACCTGCTTTTATTTGCTTTGCTCCCCATCCAGAATCAACTCCATTGTCTTTGTTACACAAAGTTAAGCCTCGTATCCACTAGGCGATTAAAATGAGAGATTGAACGATAACGACATCGTTATCGTTCAATCGCTCATTAATCGTTCACAAATCGGACATGAAAATGTGGAAAACGACCAGCGATGCGCACTCTCGCTGGTCGTTTTCGACATCAGTCATCGCCTGAACATGCCGGTCAATCTGCTGATATCGACGGATTGGGCATGTTTGGGGATGATGGAGGATGTCTGCACTGAATGACATATCGTTCAGTGTAGGCACTACAGGGGATGAGGAATCACTGTACTTTTGTAATCATACTGTCATTCCAAGATCTGCAAGTGGATACGCACCTAGATAGTAGTACTTATCTTTTATCAATCGAAATTTAGCCTATGCATATATGTCATAAACAAAAATGAATGAACCAGATAGTTTCAGGCTTCACTTGTATATTGACCTATACTTGATGCCTTTACAATTTCTAGTTTAGTAGAATTTTCAAATAGACTGAAGCTATGAGAGGTAGCTTACCTAAAGTCTGGCCCCTTTGCCCACATATCTGGGCCTGGCTGCATTGAAAACCTGCTGTCCAGTGCAATATGCTCAATATTAACTTTGGGAAACATTAAAAATACATATTTTCGTTAGGGGTGAGCGGGTTCGGATTTCTGAAATCCGAACCCCCCCGAGCCCCCCCGATCCGAGTCCGATCCGAGTCAGGCTCGACTTTTCCCGCCTGACTCGGATCTGAAATCGAGGCAAAACGTCATCATCCCGCCTTCCGAGTCTCGCGGGTTTTTTATCCTATATAAGGTACCCGCGTCGGCGCCATTTTCTCACTCGGCTGAGGACAGTGAAGAGGGAGGGTGGGAGTTAGGGCTGGCTGGGCTGTGTAGTGTAGTGTAGTGCTGCTGTTGTCCACTACTTCAAAGTCCATAGGGGCTGGCTGGACTGTGTTGTGCAGTCAGTTCTCCATAGGGGCTGTGTCCACTCCAAAGTCCTGTGCAGTGTCCCAGTCCTAAAGGGGTGCTGTAGTGTTGTCCAGAGGGTGCTCTGTCCATCAGGGGAGCTCCCCCCAAGTGCTAAAAAAATAATATATTTTCTGTGTTTGTGAATTGTGTGCGCAGTAGCCGCACGTGCATCAACAAAGTAGTGCCAAGCGTGCGCCTGTGTCATAAGTAAAGGGCTGGCTGGCTTGACCGTTAAAGGGTGCTGTAACCCCCAAAGTACACTCCAGTCCAAACCCAAAAAAAATTATTTTCTGTGTTTGTGAATTGTGTGCGCAGTAGCCGCACGTGCATCAACAAAGTAGTGCCAAGCGTGCGCCTGGGTCATAAGTAAAGGGCCGGCTGGCTTGACCGTTAAAGGGTGCTGTAACCCCCAAAGTACACTCCAGTCCAAACCAAAAAAATATATATTTTCTGTGTTTGTGAATTGTGTGCGCAGTAGCCGCACGTGCATCAACAAAGTAGTGCCAAGCGTGCGCCTGTGTCATAAGTAAAGGGCCGGCTGGCTTGACCGTTAAAGGGTGCTGTAACCCCCAAAGTACACTCCAAACCCAAAAAATATATATTTTCTGTGTTTGTGAATTGTGTGCGCAGTAGCCGCACGTGCATCAACAAAGTAGTGCCAAGCGTGCGCCTGTGTCATAAGTAAAGGGCCGGCTGGCTTGACCGTTAAAGGGTGCTGTAACCCCCAAAGTACACTCCAGTCCAAACCAAAAAAATATATATTTTCTGTGTTTGTGAATTGTGTGCGCAGTAGCCGCACGTGCATCAACAAAGTAGTGCCAAGCGTGCGCCTGTGTCATAAGTAAAGGGCCGGCTGGCTTGACCGTTAAAGGGTGCTGTAACCCCCAAAGTACACTCCAGTCCAAACCAAAAAAAAAATTATTTTCTGTGTTTGTGAATTGTGTGTGCAGTAGCCGCACGTGCATCAACAAAGTAGTGCCAAGCGTGCGCCTGTGTCCTAAGTAAAGGGCCGGCTGGCTTGACCGTTAAAGGGTGCTGTAACCCCCAAAGTACACTCCAGTCCAAACCAAAAAAAAAAATATTTTCTGTGTTTGTGAATTGTGTGCGCAGTAGCCGCACGTGCATCAACAAAGTAGTGCCAAGCGTGCGCCTGTGTCATAAGTAAAGGGCCGGCTGGCTTGACCGTTAAAGGGTGCTGTAACCCCCAAAGTACACTCCAAACCAAATAAAATTTATATTTTATGTGTTTGTGAATTGTGTGCACAGTAGCCGCACGTGCATCAACAAAGTAGTGCCAAGCGTGCGCCTGTGTCATAAGTAAAGGGCCGGCTGGCTTGACCGTTAAAGGGTGCTGTAACCCCCAAAGTACACTCCAGTCCAAACCAAAAAAAAAATTATTTTCTGTGTTTGTGAATTGTGTGCGCAGTAGCCGCACGTGCATCAACAAAGTAGTGCCAAGCGTGCGCCTGTGTCATAAGTAAAGGGCCGGCTGGCTTGACCGTTAAAGGGTGCTGTAACCCCCAAAGTACACTCCAGTCCAAACCAAAAAAAAATATATTTTCTGTGTTTGTGAATTGTGTGCGCAGTAGCCGCACGTGCATCAACAAAGTAGTGCCAAGCGTGCGCCTGTGTCATAAGTAAAGGGCCGGCTGGCTTGACCGTTAAAGGGTGCTGTAACCCCCAAAGTACACTCCAAACCAAAAAAAAAATATATTTTCTGTGTTGGTGAATTGTGTGCGCAGTAGCCGCACGTGCATCAACAAAGTAGTGCCAAGCGTGCGCCTGTGTCATAAGTAAAGGGCCGGCTGGCTTGACCGTTAAAGGGTGCTGTAACCCCCAAAGTACACTCCAGTCCAAACCAAAAAAATATATATTTTCTGTGTTTGTGAATTGTGTGCGCAGTAGCCGCACGTGCATCAACAAAGTAGTGCCAAGCGTGCGCCTGTGTCATAAGTAAAGGGCCGGCTGGCTTGACCGTTAAAGGGTGCTGTAACCCCCAAAGTACACTCCAGTCCAAACCAAAAAAAAAATTATTTTCTGTGTTTGTGAATTGTGTGCGCAGTAGCCGCACGTGCATCAACAAAGTAGTGCCAAGCGTGCGCCTGTGTCATAAGTAAAGGGCCGGCTGGCTTGACCGTTAAAGGGTGCTGTAACCCCCAAAGTACACTCCAGTCCAAACCAAAAAAAAATATATTTTCTGTGTTTGTGAATTGTGTGCGCAGTAGCCGCACGTGCATCAACAAAGTAGTGCCAAGCGTGCGCCTGTGTCATAAGTAAAGGGCCGGCTGGCTTGACCGTTAAAGGGTGCTGTAACCCCCAAAGTACACTCCAAACCAAAAAAAAATATATTTTCTGTGTTGGTGAATTGTGTGCGCAGTAGCCGCACGTGCATCAACAAAGTAGTGCCAAGCGTGCGCCTGTGTCATAAGTAAAGGGCCGGCTGGCTTGACCGTTAAAGGGTGCTGTAACCCCCAAAGTACACTCCAGTCCAAACCAAAAAAATATATATTTTCTGTGTTTGTGAATTGTGTGCGCAGTAGCCGCACGTGCATCAACAAAGTAGTGCCAAGCGTGCGCCTGTGTCATAAGTAAAGGGCCGGCTGGCTTGACCGTTAAAGGGTGCTGTAACCCCCAAAGTACACTCCAGTCCAAACCAAAAAAAAAATAATTTTCTGTGTTTGTGAATTGTGTGTGCAGTAGCCGCACGTGCATCAACAAAGTAGTGCCAAGCGTGCGCCTGTGTCCTAAGTAAGGGGCCGGCTGGCTTGACCGTTAAAGGGTGCTGTAACCCCCAAAGTACACTCCAGTCCAAACCAAAAAAATATATATTTTCTGTGTTTGTGAATTGTGTGCGCAGTAGCCGCACGTGCATCAACAAAGTAGTGCCAAGCGTGCGCCTGTGTCATAAGTAAAGGGCCGGCTGGCTTGACCGTTAAAGGGTGCTGTAACCCCCAAAGTACACTCCAAACCAAAAAAATATATATTTTCTGTGTTTGTGAATTGTGTGCACAGTAGCCGCACGTGCATCAACAAAGTAGTGCCAAGCGTGCGCCTGTGTCATAAGTAAAGGGCCGGCTGGCTTGACCGTTAAAGGGTGCTGTAACCCCCAAAGTACACTCCAGTCCAAGCCAAAAAAAAATATATTTTCTGTGTTTGTGACTTGTGTGCACTGTGGCTGCACGTGCATCAACAAAAGAGCAGCGCGAAGCGTGCGCCTGTGTCCCATAAGTAAAGAGCCGGCTGGCTCATTTCTTAAAGGGTGGTGTAACCCACAAAGTGCACTACTCTCCAGCAAAAAAAAAAAAATATTTTCTGTGTTTGTGTGCGCTTTAGCCGCACGTATATATCAATATAACATAAATGGAGGACCAAACTTTCTCCGATAAAAATAAAATAGGGAAAGATCAAGAACCACTTCCTCCTAGTGCTGTTGCTGCTGCTGGGAGTTGTTCATCATCCCAGAGAGGAAGTAGGAACATCACTACTTTTACTAAACAATTGACCCTTCAACAGTCCCTAGCGATGAGGATGAAGTACGACAGCAGTCATCCTGAAGCAAAACGTATAACTGAGGCCTTGACTGCTATGTTGGTGTTAGACGTGCGTCCGGTATCCGGCATTAGTGCAGTGGGATTTAGACAATTGATGGAGGTAGTGTGTCCCCGGTTCCAAATCCCGTCTAGATTCCACCTGCATCCTCAAAGCAGCAGTGACAAGCGTGCGTCTGTCTGTTAAAGGGTGGTGACACCCTCAAAGTGTGCTAGACAAACAATAAAAATATTGTTCTTTTTTTTCTGTCTTTGTGAATTGTGTGGGCTGTAGCCGCACTTGCATCCTCAAAGCAGCAGCGACAAGCGTGCATCTGTCTGTTAAAGGGTGGTGACACCCTCAAAGTGTGCTAGACAAACAATAAAAATATTGTTCTTTTTTTTCTGTCTTTGTGAATTGTGTGGGCTGTAGCCGCACTTGCATCCTCAAAGCAGCAGCGACAAGCGTGCATCTGTCTGTTAAAGGGTGGTGACACCCTCAAAGTGTGCTACACAAACAATAAAAATATTCTTCTTCTTTTTTCTGTCTTTGTGAATTGTGTGGGCTGTAGCCGCACTTGCATCCTGAAAGCAGCAGCGACAAGCGTGCGTCTGTCTGTTAAAGGGTGGTGTAACCCTCAAAGTGCTCCAAAAAATAAAAAACTATTTTTTTAATGTGTTTGTGACTTGTGTGCGATGTAGCCGCACGTGCATCAACATAGTAGCAGCGCCAAGCGTGCGCCTGTGTCAAAAGTCAAGGGCTGGTTTGGACATCTGGTCCAGACTGAAGGACGTGCCAACAATATCTGACAAGTCTACTGTCACTGCTTATGATACTGTCCTCAATGCAGCAGCGACAAGCGTGCGTCTGTCTGTTAAAGGGTGGTGACACCCTCAAAGTGTGCTACACAAACAATAAAAATATTGTTCTTTTTTTTCTGTCTTTGTGAATTGTGTGGGCTGTAGCCGCACTTGCATCCTCAAAGCAACAGCGACAAGCGTGCGTCTGTCTGTTAAAGGGTGGTGACACCCTCAAAGTGTGCTACACAAACAATAAAAATATTCTTCTTTTTTCTGTCTTTGTGAATTGTGTGGGCTGTAGCCGCACTTGCATCCTGAAAGCAGCAGCGACAAGCGTGCGTCTGTCTGTTAAAGGGTGGTGTAACCCTCAAAGTGCTCCAAAAAATAAAAAACTATTTTTTTAATGTGTTTGTGACTTGTGTGCGATGTAGCCGCACGTGCATCAACATAGTAGCAGCGCCAAGCATGCGCCTCTGTCATAAGTCAAGGGCTGGTTTGGACATCTGGTCCAGACTGAAGGACGTGCCAACAATATCTGACAAGTCTGTCACTGCTTATGATACTGTCCTCAAAGCAGCAGCGACAAGCGTGCGTCTGTCTGTTAAAGGGTGGTGACACCCTCAAAGTGTGCTACACAAACAATAAAAATATTGTTCTTTTTTTTCTGTCTTTGTGAATTGTGTGGGCTGTAGCCGCACTTGCATCCTCAAAGCAACAGCGACAAGCATGCGTCTGTCTGTTAAAGGGTGGTGACACCCTCAAAGTGTGCTACACAAACAATAAAAATATTCTTCTTTTTTCTGTCTTTGTGAATTGTGTGGGCTGTTGCCGCACTTGCATCCTCAAAGCAGCAGCGACAAGCGTGCGTCTGTCTGTTAAAGGGTGGTGACACCCTCAAAGTGTGCTACACAAACAATAAAAATTTTCTTCTTTTTTCTGTCTTTGTGAATTGTGTGGGCTGTAGCCGCACTTGCATCCTCAAAGCAGCAGCGACAAGCGTGCGTCTGTCTGTTAAAGGGTGGTGACACCCTCAAAGTGCTCCAAAAAATAAAAAACTATTTTTTTAATGTGTTTGTGACTTGTGTGCGATGTAGCCGCACGTGCATCAACATAGTAGCAGCGCCAAGCGTGCGCCTGTGTCATAAGTCAAGGGCTGGTTTGGACATCTGGTCCGGACTGAAGGACGTGCCAACAATTTTTGACAAGTCTACTGTCACTGCATATGATACTGTCCTCAAAGCAGCAGCGACAAGCGTGCGTCTGTCTGTTAAAGGGTGGTGACACAATCAAAGTGTGCTACACAAACAATAAAAATATTGTTCTTTTTTTTCTCTTTGTGAATTGTGTGGGCTGTAGCCGCACTTGCATCCTCAAAGCAGCAGCGACAAGCGTGCGTCTGTCTGTTAAAGGGTGGTGACACCCTCAAAGTGTGCTACACAAACAATAAAAATATTCTTCTTTTTTCTGTCTTTGTGAATTGTGTGGGCTGTAGCCGCACTTGCATCCTCAAAGCAGCAGCGACAAGCGTGCGTCTGTCTGTTAAAGGGTGGTGACACCCTCAAAGTGTGCTCCACAAACAATAAAAATATTCTTCTTTTTTCTGTCTTTGTGAATTGTGTGGGCTGTAGCCGCACTTGCATCCTCAAAGCAGCAGCGACAAGCGTGCGTCTGTCTGTTAAAGGGTGGTGACACCCTCAAAGTGTGCTCCACAAACAATAAAAATATTCTTCTTTTTTCTGTCTTTGTGAATTGTGTGGGCTGTAGCCGCACTTGCATCCTCAAAGCAGCAGCGACAAGCGTGTGTCTGTCTGTTAAAGGGTGGTGTAACCCTCAAAGTGCTCCAAAAAATAAAAAACTTTTTTTTTAATGTGTTTGTGACTTGTGTGCGATGTATCCGCACTTGCATCTTCAAAGCAGCAGCGACAAGCGTGCGTCTGTCTGTTAAAGGGTGGTGACACCCTCAAAGTGTGCTTCACAAACAATAAAAATATTCTTCTTTTTTCTGTCTTTGTGAATTGTGTGGGCTGTAGCCGCACTTGCATCCTCAAAGCAGTAGCGACAAGCGTGCGTCTGTCTGTTAAAGGGTGGTGTAACCCTCAAAGTGCGCTCCACAAACAATAAAAATATTCTTCTTTTTTTTTCTGTCTTTGTGAATTGTGTGGGCTGTAGCCGCACTTGCATCCTCAAAGCAGCAGCGACAAGCGTGTGTCTGTCTGTTAAAGGGTGGTGTAACCCTCAAAGTGCTCCAAAAAATAAAAAACTATTTTTTTAATGTGTTTGTGACTTGTGTGCGATGTAGCCGCACGTGCATCAACATAGTAGCAGCGCCAAGCGTGCGCCTGTGTCATAAGTCAAGGGCTGGTTTGGACATCTGGTCCGGACTGAAGGACGTGCCAACAATTTCTGACAAGTCTACTGTCACTGCATATGATACTGTCCTCAAAGCAGCAGCGACAAGCGTGCGTCTGTCTGTTAAAGGGTGGTGACACCCTCAAAGTGTGCTACACAAACAATAAAAATATTGTTCTTTTTTTTCTGTCTTTGTGACTTGTGTGGGCTGTAGCCGCACTTGCATCCTCAAAGCAGCAGCGACAAGCGTGCGTCTGTCTGTTAAAGGGTGGTGTAACTCTCAAAGTGCTCCAAAAAATAAAAAACTATTTTTTTAATGTGTTTGTGACTTGTGTGCGATGTAGCCGCATGTGCATCAACATAGTAGCAGCTCCAAGCGTGCGCCTGTGTCATAAGTCAAGGGCTGGTTTGGACATCTGGTCCGGACTGAAGGACGTGCCAACAATTTCTGACAAGTCTACTGTCACTGCATATGATACTGTCCTCAAAGCAGCAGCGACAAGCGTGCGTCTGTCTGTTAAAGGGTGGTGACACCCTCAAAGTGTGCTACACAAACAATAAAAATATTCTTCTTTTTTCTGTCTTTGTGAATTGTGTGGGCTGTAGCCGCACTTGCATCCTCAAAGCAGCAGCGACAAGCGTGCGTCTGTCTGTTAAAGGGTAGTGTAACTCTCAAAGTGCTCCAAAAAATAAAAAACTATTTTTTTAATGTGTTTGTGACTTGTGTGCGATGTATCCGCACTTGCATCTTCAAAGCAGCAGCGACAAGCGTGCGTCTGTCTGTTAAAGGGTGGTGACACCCTCAAAGTGTGCTTCACAAACAATAAAAATATTCTTCTTTTTTCTGTCTTTGTGAATTGTGTGGGCTGTAGCCGCACTTGCATCCTCAAAGCAGCAGCGACAAGCGTGCGTCTGTCTGTTAAAGGGTGGTGTAACCCTCAAAGTGCGCTCCACAAACAATAAAAATATTCTTCTTTTTTTTTCTGTCTTTGTGAATTGTGTGGGCTGTAGCCGCACTTGCATCCTCAAAGCAGCAGCGACAAGCATGCGTCTGTCTGTTAAAGGATTACATCGGTGACAGCATCCAAGTAGGCATGTCAGACAGTCCGTACCTGTACTGGCAGGAAAAATAAGCAATTTGGAGGTCCCTGTACAAACTGGCTCTATTTTACCTGAGTTGCCCCCCCTCCAGTGTGTACTCCGAAAGAGTGTTTAGTGCAGCCGGGAACCTTGTCAGCGAAAGGCGTAGGAGGTTGCTTCCACAAAATGTGGAGAAGATGATGTTCATAAAATGAATTATCAACTCTTCCAGGGAGACCAGCCTCCAGAACGTACAGAGTGACCTGTGGTTGTGGATTCCAGCGGGGACAAATTAATACTCTGTGAGGATGAGGATGTACACACTGAAGAGGGTGAGGAATCGGTGGATGAGGATGACATCTTGCCTCCGTAGAGCCAGTTTGTGCCGGGACAGATTAATTGCCAGCTTGTTTTGTGGGGGCCCAAACGAACCAATCATTTCAGCCACAGTTGTGTGGCAGACCCTGGCGCTGAAATGATTGGTTTGTTAAAGTGTGCATGTCCTGTTTATACAACATAAGGGTGGGTGGGAGGGCCCAAGGACAATGGACAATTCCATCTTGCACCTCTTTTTTTTTTTTGCATTATGTACAGTTTGGGGCCTAGTTTTTCAAACTGCCATCCTGTCTGCCACTGCAGTTTCACGCCTAGATGGGTCACGTGTTTGTGCCGCCCACTCGTGTCGCTTAGCATAGTCATCCAGCTACCTCGGTGCAACCTTTTGGACATAAACACACTATTGTGAGGTGTGAGGTGTTCAGAATAGACTGGAAATGAGTGGAAATTAAGGTTATTGAGGTTAATAATAGCATAGGAGCAGAAAAACCTACAAATTCTGTGATTTTAGCTGTTTTTATGCTTTTTTTCAAAAAAATACAGATCCAAAATACAAAACCCAGAACCCAAAACACGGAAGGGTGGTTTTGGCAAAACCAATCCAGATCCAAAACACGAAGAAAGATCCAGATCCAAAACCAAAACACAAAACACGAAAAGTGGCCGGTGCACACCCCTAATTTTCGTATTCTAGTTACAACTTCATGTAGGTGGTTTTTATTGTTTGTTTGTATTTTTAAATAACTAGGTTTTATAAATGAGTAAATACATTTTCAAAATAAACTGCCTTGCAGAAAACACTGTAGTATGAAAATTGGGTTGAGTATGAAATACTGGCAGCCGAGATGCCAGCTGTCAAAATACCAACAGCGGCATCCCAATGCTCACTATCTCGAAAGGGGTCCGTAAATATGTTAAGCATCACCCCTCCTCCCCCTAACCCTCTGTTCCTGCATCCTAACCATAAACCTTCTCGCCCGCACCTTAACCCTCCCCGTTAGTGCCTAAACCGAATCCTCCCCCTTGGTGCATGAACCTAACCCTCCCCCCTTAGTGCCTAACCTAACCTCCCCCCTTAGTGCCTAACCTAACCTCCCCTCTTAGTGCCTAACCTAACCCCCCCTACCCGCAGCCTAACCTTCACACCCCTCATAGCCTAACCCCTCGCGGCTAACACCTAACCAGGCCCACTATACTTACGTTCGGGATGCCGGCTGTCGGGATTCCGGTGTCGGCATCTGAACTGTTGTTGGAATTTCGGCGCCGGTGTTCTGTCCCGAGTTGGGATTCCGGCACTGGGATTTCATCAGCTGGCATCCCGTGTGTAGGAATCATAACTACATCCCGGAAAAAATATATACTATTTCAAGTACAGTATAATGAAATTTTGTATAGAACTATTTGTGGTTTCATTCATTGATTAGTCATGAAAATATATTTATGTTATGTTATTCTATGTGTAATAACAGTCCAGACATTTTGTATATAATGTACTGTATGTGGAATAATGTGCTCAGTGGCTTATCTATAATGGGTGCAGGGCAGGGGCATATCTACAATGGGTTGCAGGGTGTGTGGTGCACACGGGCCCTGGGTCCAGGGGGGGCCTGCACAGCACACCTTGCACCCATATTATACTTACCTCTCCGGAGTCCCACGTCAGCGCCGGTGTCAGCGCTGTAAAAACGGCTGGAAAATGGCCACCGTGGCCATTTTCCCATAGTTTTGCACATGCGCAGTACAGGGAAAAAGGCCGTCGCGCATATTGTCCCTGTGACCTGCTCATGCGCTATAGACTCTGGGCACACTCTAGTGCACAGAGTCTATCAGTGCGGCGCTGGCCACGCTGCGTTCAGAGTGCTGCCAACCGCGCAATGCGCTGCCAGCCGCCGGACTGAGAGGAGGGCGGCCCATGACTGAGACTGCACACTGGCCCCCTCCTCTCTTGAAATGCACCTGGTGCAGTGTGTGCACACAAGACCCTGCACACTTAAGTTATATTATACTCACCTCCCTGGAGACCTGCAGAGTCCTGCTCTGGTGCTGCTGAAACCACAGGGAAAATGGCTCAGTGGCCGTTTTCTTGGAGATTTGTGCATGAGCAGTAGAGAAGTCACCAGAAACATAGCACGGGTGCCATGTTCCCAAAGACCTGAGCAAGTGCAGTGAGAGTACTGCGGTGTGAGAGAGGAAAGGGCCCACACGGAGACTGCATTCAGGCCCACTACTCTCTTAAACCATCTATAAATTATACGGATTTTAGAATTTATTCAATGACCATATAGCAGAATGAGGCCAAGTGCTTCTATAAAATGAATGGTTTATTACAATAGATTAGTCTTTATAATATGCAAGCTTTCCTAATGAATGTCAACGCTGCCCAATGATTATATGAGTGATGACATCAGCCTGGCTCTATCACACAGCCTGAAAGCTCAAAGTTATTGTCTTTATTTAGTCTTGTAACAGGCAACATAGACACTTTGATATATACTGTCATTCAATAGGCACAATGAATGGACAGTTTAATGACTGGGAAAGGTATCATTAAATTAATTGTTTAGTTTTAACTGAGAAACTGTCCTCATAAAAATGTAATTAACAACATATTTCAGGAAAAATCTGCTGTAAATGATAATTCCACTTGGAAGTCCCAATTATATAGTTATTGTTCCTAACGTAAAAATGTCACTACGCCTTCTGCACTTATCTTGCCCACAATCCAGTCACTGATTACTATTCATTATTTGCTTAGCTTTGCAGTGGGGTATCGCTGTCTTTTTTGGTCTATAGAAGCCTATATTATGGCTATTTCCCTCACTAGCAGCAGCCACATTGTTTGCTTTGAAAAGGTAAAAATGAAATGTCACCCACATGAAATGTATCATGGCACATGGCATACTGCTGAGAATTTAAACTGTGGGAAGTGTCCCCAACTGCTCCCCCTCCACCAAACATTTCTGGGTTGCCCATGACACCCCTATTCTGACAGAGCAGAACTCCAGACTGTACATTAGAGCTTGTACAATGGGCTCTAGTAACTTCCATGACCTTTTTGCTGGTGCATGCATAGTGACCAGAGAGACAAGGGAGTTACAGACTGAAGGAGAGATGAATTGGAAAGCAATATGGCATTAAATAAGTGTCATACATTTCTGTAAATATGGTGATGTTTGACATCCATTTAGGACATATCAAATTATTTAATGGGCACCTGTTTATTTAAGAAGTTATATATTGTTTGAGAAGTTATTATTTGTGGTATTTGCAGTCATTTTCAGTATGTAATATAACATTTGTCAAATTGAATTTGAATTTGTTTAGTTTTATTTGTAAATGTTCATTTAATTTTAGAGTTTGCTTTAATTCAGAGGCTTTATTTTCATTGAAGGGCATTTTACTATTCATTTACAATTGTTTTGTATAGATGCTAGACAATTGGTTATCTTAGCATCTATGTAATGCTTTTGTCATGTAACCAATGAACATATTACATGAACTGCAAATTGGGAATAGCCGGGCGCTACATCAAATAAAAAGTAGGCTGATTCTGAGTCAGACGAAAAAGTAACCAGATTTACTATCTTATGCTAATGCCAGTATCCGGCCATCTATGCGAGTATCCCTCCATCTTCATGAGTGTAGTCGCACCGCCCACTGGACCTGATTCAGACCTGCTCGCTAGGCTGCGGCCGCTCGCACTGACCGATAGCCACCTGTCTGCGCATGCGTATAATTCACAGTGCATGTGTGCAAGCCAGTCTTAGCGATGGGGAATCGTGCGCTCGTAGTACACAGACTGCCCGCTACTTTGAGTGACAGAATGTGCCGTTTGAGAGTAGCAACATGGGAAGGTGCTTGTGAACGAGGGAGTGGATGTGTGAACGAAGGCGTGTCTGAGTGTCAAAACAGAGTTTTGTGAGTGTGCACAATTTGCAAAAATGCATCCTACTAAATGTCACTTGGTTGTTTTTTACACTGAAGAGCTTGCATTGCTTACGGGAGGGAAGAGTCAACCACAAGTGCTGCGATCGCTACCGATGGTCCTCGATGTACCAATGTTTTTAGACACTTCCGGGAGATGACGTGCACTAGTGGGCTTGTCAAGACATGCTAATGGGAGTCTATATACACAAAGTGATAGCTCGCCAAGACATAGTGGGCGTGCTTATGCCTTGGCAAGCGATCGCCTGCCATGCCATCACTAACCCAAATTTGCATATGCTAGGAGTGAGCGTCCGCAACTAGCGACCGGGTCTGAATCAGGTCCACTGTGTTCCATATGTAGCCACAGCCGTCATGATTAGTATTGGCGCTTACACCCACCCCATTCTGGGTGTAAAAGATCCAACCGAACAGCCCAAGCAAGCACGCAAGTCAGGCTACATGTGCACAACACTCCCACGAGATGGAACTGTTCCATTCGTCCATATGCAAATCGCCCAGCTGCAGCACAGACATGCTGATTTTCATGGATGACGAGAAGCGGCCATACATGGAACAAACTGGCTGTCACATATCCTCCATCAAGGCGAATATGTATGGTATCATTAAATTAATTGTTTAGTATTATCTGGGTGTAAAAGATCCAACTGAACAGCCCAAGCAAGCACGCAAGTCAGGTTACGTGTCCACGACACTGCCATCAAGGCGAATATGTATGGTATGGTGCATGCGTAGTCTGCTGATAATCACAGGATGCCTCCACTTTTGGGCTTGCGTCTGTCTTAGAATTAAGCCCTATGTGCCTTCTACATATATTGTAATTACACTATGTAGGCAAAAGTAATTGGACACCCCCGCGTAAGTGAAATGCATACCATGCACACGAGTTCCAAATGGCCACTAATGTGGCGGTTTCTACAAGAACACTTCTTAAGGTGCGTACACACTGGACGATTAGGAAAGACAGTACGATCACAATATTGTAATCGTACAGTCGTTCCTGATCCCCTGTAGTGCCTACACTGAACGATATGTCGTTCAGTGCAGGCACACTCCATCATTCCTGAACATGGCCAATCTGTCGTTATTGGCAGATTGGCCTGCATGTTCAGGCGATGATAGATGTCGGAAATGACCAGCAGGAGCGCGCATCGCTGGTCGTTTCCAACATTATAGTGCACGATCTGTGCACGATTACTGAGCGATTGCACGATTACGATGTTGTAATCGTGCAAACGCTCAGTAATATCACCCAGTGTGTACGCACCTTTAGAGAGGCCCATGCACTACGAAAATACTAAATGCATTTATCAGGACACCAATGTCACCTGTCATGTTTCCAGGGCGACGCTGGACTGGTATACAGAAAATTCGGTAACCCGGATGGACTGACCAGCTGAGATTCCAGATCTAAACCCCATCAAGAACCTCTTGGACAAATTGGAGCGATCGGTGCGTTCTAGGCCTTCTTCAGTCTCACAATTGGTCACTGGAAAGGCGGAATCACAAAACATACAGCCTGCTGTTGTCCAGGAACTTGTGGACAGTTTGCCAAGAAGGGTGTCTGCAGTGATCACTGCACGTGGTGGACCTACAAAGTACTGACATCCATAAAATCTCGTTGATCTTTTTGCTGTCAGTGTCCAATCACCTTTGTCTACATAGTGTAGTTTACCCACCTTTCTTTTATTACCAATACTTTAATCTGCAAAGTTAGAGAGTATATTATTAATCCTTATTTATATTTGATCCCATAAACTGAATGCAGTAATGGACTTTTATGGAGTTTTTTTTAAATTGTATGTTTGGTTCAGACAGCTAGTGATGCAAAGTTAATTATTTTAATACGAACTAAATTAGTTATTTAGTTAAGCTGACTACATCTTAAAAATGACGAAATATCAACCTTAAATGCTATTCAGCTGTGCAGCTTTACATTTATTCCCTTTGGTATTTGCCATGCTTGAAAAGGATTTTATAATGGCCTCTAATTAAGACGACCCCCAAAAAATTCCCATGCTTTTCATGTGGGATTGGAAGGTAGAAAAGAAAGGTTAAGAGTGAAAATGAGTCATTAGGGCAAACAGCTGTTCCTGCTTCAGGAAACCGGCCTGTAAAATGTCTCTTCTGCAAATATTTGGATCAGTACCTTTAAAGATGCACTTAGAGGAACTAAATACCAGGGAATAAAAGCTTTAATCATAAATACATCAATAAAAACCTCAGATTTCCACATAAAAGGGAATAAATGTTTTCCATTGCTTCCCTATTAATGATTTTCCATGTGACGTTTGTTCTGCAGAATGATAGCTCATCTTGCTGTGTGAGGTCATGTGGTGTAGATGATGACATAAAGATGTCATTGGATGTTGCAGAGGTGCTAAAATAAAGCATTTGTATTTGTTACAGTGGAGCTCATTCAGACCCGCTCGCTGCTGCCGATGGTATGCATTGTGCCCATGCGTGTGCATCACAGTGTGCGTGCGCATACCTTAGCGAAAGTTCACAATGCATTTGCTCGCTGCGCATAGACAGACGGACGGGTATGGTCAACCTCAAGCGCTGCGATAGCATCCGATGTTACCCGATGTACCGATGGTTGCATACACTTCCTGTACATGACATGCAAAAGTGGGCGTCTTAAAACAGGCTGGTGGGTGTCTCCATACAATATGTGATCGCTCTCTAAGGAATACTGGGCGCACTAATGCATTGCTGTGCGGTAGCACAGCCTACGCAATTTGCATACACATCGTGCGAGCGGCTCTGAATCAGGCCCAGTATACTGTATATTACAGGAAAAACAACGATTTTTATATTGGTTTCAAAAGAGGCATAGGGGTCTATTTTCTAAGCTGTGTTAGGAAATAAAGTGAACGGTGATAAGGTACCAGCCAATCAGCTCCTAATTGCCATTTTTCAAACACAGCCTGTGACATGGCAGTTAGGAGCTGATTGGCTGGTAGCTTATCACCGTTCACTTTATCTCCTAACACAGCTTAGTAAATAGACCCCATATATTTAAAATATAACCAATAAATTTAAAACAAACTGGCATAATCCTGTAGAAGACACAGTTGTCCACATGGGTTGTGTACGTCCCGCTGCCACCATTCAGTTATGATTTTTCTCTTTGTATTTCCAAACACAGCAGCTAATGCGTAGATAAACGCAAGTTGGCTGCATTGCGTGCACAGAAAAAAAATGCATATTTTGCCGGTATGAAGAGTTTTATACATCTTGTGGCCAGACTCTGGGCTCACGTAGCTCAGAATCATGCACTTACACTTGCCTGCTCTTGGTGCAAAAGATGCGCCTGTAAGTGTATATTTACTCTGCTGACCAGCCCTGCATAGCCCACAGATTCATCCACACTCCCTCTCTGTATTCAGCCTAAAAGTGAGAATGCCCCATTACAGCTCTGTTTCAAGTGTAGAAATGAAATGCATACAATTCTGCATGGCATATAGTTGTGTACATTTGGATTCTGGAGCATACGATAACAAAAAAATACAAGATAGGTTCTGCAAACATCTGCATCAGCCCCATATTATATACAACAACCTCCGAATTTAACGTGGTAACACTGAGTCATGAATAAGGCACAGTCATTTAGAATTTTTACAGAATACCTAATAAATTAACTTATGTTTTGGCATTAATTTCTCATTATCCCTAAACAATTGCTAGTTGGGAATCTTAATATCTTAACATAGCCTCTAACTTGGCTATTAGTGTAAATAATAAAATATATTTATGTATGCCGGCTAAAGGGTAAATTTATTTAATATGTACAAAATTCAATTCATAACAGATCAGTTTTTTTTAATTGATTACTTGAGACTTGCTAAGCTAATTTTCTTTAAAACACATGGGACATTTTGTGCAATAAATTAATTCTGCCAGTTTAATGTTCAAAAAGTGTTTTGTAATTTTGTGCCTTCTCCAGCAATTATCCAAGAAGAAGTCCTGAAAGAGAATGAGGAATGAGTATGAGCTTCACATGACTGGTGTTTATTCCTTTCATGTGTTTGGATGAAAGGTTTACTAGACATAAAATTAAGCACATTTGCATATGTTGTAATTAGTGGTAGTTTATTAATCATGCAAATATTAACATATTTCTAAAGTAAGAGTTTTCTTTTGAAATGCTTGTACAAAAATAGATATTTATGTGGTTCCGGTAAAAGCAGGTATAAACTTTTTTTTTCTTACTTTTTTTTTTACACAGATTTTGATTTTAATTTTAATATTATTTTTTCTTTCATTTTTACATATTTGACATGAATACATGACATTTAATAAATTAAATAGACTGAAATAACGGTGTTAAAAAAACTTTCCATACTGCAGCAGAGCCATATTGGTATGTTAAATCAATATTTTGTCCTCTATCAGCAATCCGGGTCTCCAACTTGCTCTTGATCTTTAATAAGCTTCCAAATAATAAATCTGCAGAGAAAAATCCAAAATAAACATTAACAAAAGTTTTGAGAAGTTTCATATATGTTTGCATATAAGAATTGTAACTTTTTTATGATGCAACCAACATTTTAGGTTTTATAGAACTTTAATGAACGTCTGACATTGACTTGTCCATCCATTGTTCCATTGTTAGTGACTGATTATGTATATATATATATTAAGAGAGGGTTTACAGAGATGAGAGGAGTGGTTTGGTTTTGTAGAAAACCATACACATGCAAACTTTGGGGACCTGAGTAGAGTCCTGGCTGGGGTCTTCAAGTAAGTTCGGAACTAAGATCTAAAAAAGCAGATCTTGGGTTTTGAATTGTATCTAAACAGGTACAAATTACATGATTTTAGCAGTTTTTATCAATTTTAAAGAAAGCCAAAACCGAAACAAAACACTTGAGGGGGTTTTACCACAACTATAAGGCTGGGTACACACGTAAAGATTTTCTGTTCAACCATCCAACTAGTTGTTTGGTTGGAATGAAAATCTGGTAACGTACGGGAGTAAATGATGATCAGCAATTTGCTCCTAAATGCCAGAAAATAGATGAAAATGGTCGTCAGACAAGTTTGTTAAATGTTTGATCTAAACAATTTGTTCGAACAACAGTTTTTGTCCATTTTCCGGCATTTGAAGGCAAATTGCTGATTGTCATTTGCTTTCATACCTTACCAGATTTTCATTCCAACCAATCAACTAGTTGGATGATTGTACAGAAAATCTTTACGTGTGTATGCAGCTTAAGGGGTATATTTACTAAAGTGTGGATTTTTAGAAATGGAGATGCTGCCCCTAGCAACCAATCAGATTCTGCTTAACATTTATCAAGCTCCTTCTAGAAGATAATAATGATATTGGTTGCTATGTGCAACATCTCCACTTTTGAAAACCTGCACTTTAGTAAATATACCACTAACATTTGAGGGTGGTTTTGACAAAACAAAAACACAAGGGTCCACGCACATCTCTAGTTCCTGTGTGGGACATTCCATTGAATGCTGTTAGTAATGATGAGATACTGTAAGGTACCTTTGTTCTGTTTCATGGAAATAACAGAGGCACCAAAAGAAATCTGTATTATCAGAGCTCATACACATGGGCATTAATAAAAATGTATATTTAAACCACATAGTTAATGCCTGGTAAACTCAATTTAATGCCTTTATATACACACACTATCCGAGGTGCATTTGTTTTGCTTTGCTTCACCTCAATTTCAACAACACCTACAGTGTTCACGAGTGTTAGCACCCAATACAATATAATGTAATCTATGGGAGAGCTCATTAAGTACACAGGACACTAGGCTCCATGTCCTTCTATTCCCAGGAGCAGTCAGTGTATAACTTCGTATACTAATGTTATCTCATTACAATACTTTCACAAAACAATTCAAACGTAACCAGTGAAAAAATCCACAAAGCAGAAGTAGGTGTCTAGAAATTCTTTTGACATCACATATAACCCAGTGCTCCCAATATAACAGGCTAAAGCTAACCCTAACCCTCAATAATGATTGAAGTAGTTCATTTGCAACGCAAATCATTTTGTGTGTTCTACTACCTAGCACCTATCACATACATACAGTGGTCAAAGTGGGCAAGTATAAGGTGGTACATGCCACATTGGCAATTATTTCATTGTATTGCATTTCATCAAGAAGAGGTAGGACATGCAACAACTGGCATAGGAATTGATACATTTATAGCAGAGATGAGCGGGTTCGTTTCTCAGAGAACTGAACCCACCCGAACTTACCACATCCGAGTCAGATCCGAGCTGGGACTTGGTTCTCCCTGCCAATTCCGGATGCCAATGAGAGAGAAATCTTCTCTCATCATCCCGCGTCGGTTTCTTGTGGGTTTTGGATTCAGGCGCCAATTTCAAAGTCCCATTGAAATCAATGGGCTGACCACTGATTGGCTAAGAGAGCGCTGTGTACACTGCGTTGGGGGCATCATTATCCTCATTGACACCACCAGGGGCATTTAGCATCTGGGGGACCCTCCTGCCTGCAGTCACAGTAAGTGCACTATTGGTGTACCCGACCTGCAATGCATCCAACCCATACTTGCCAACTCTCCCTGATTGTCAGGGAGACTCCTTTAAATATTAGCAATCTCCCTGACTCCGTGAAGAGTCTAGCATTCTCCCTGAGTATTCCGCACTGTACCCTGTAGGTACAGAACGCTGTTTTTATGGTTTCGGAGATTTTGGGGACCTACTCAACAAAAAGGCTGGTTGTCAGGGCTTTACCTGGGCACAGAGTGTCAGTCATCAGTGGCCCAGGGCCCCCAGGAGGGAGGTACAGATTGGGCACTGAGAATAGGCATGTTCTGGGGGCATGTGCACTCATGTAGGAGGCATCCATGTCTGCTGTCGCTATTTTACACATGGTTTAGGGTTTTTTCTTTGCTGTTTATTAACTACTAGTACTTTTGAGCAATGATATTCCACACACGATTCTTAGTAAATTTCTGTTTTGGATTGTTTTCTATTGAAAGTACATGATTGGTTCAATTGTTCGATTGGTTATTGTTAATAAATTACTAATTTGCAAAACATTTTTAAATTGAAATAAATGCTGTGTAGCTGTGCTGCTGCTCTGTCGCTTAGTTTAGCCAGCCAGCCTGTGGCCTATGGTGGTGAACAATATTGTGAGCTATAAGGTGGTTAACAATGAATGTTATTGAGGTTAATAATGCTATTGGAGCAAAAATAGGCCTAAATTGATACAAAATCAAAACCCGTGAGAGCGGTTTTGGAAAAAAAAACAACACAAAGTTAATCCAGATCCAAACCACTGCGCACATCTCTAATTTATAGTGGCTTACACACTTGTGACAAGACCTCAGATGCATATTTTATTGTATTAATGAGGCAGTGTTTTACTATTCAACTGCATACTATTGAAAAAAAGAAAAACAAAAAAGTACCATATACTGTATAATGACACAGCCTGGTAAATGATCTGATACCAGGATAATATACAAAATCTATTGTATGCATCATTAGAGATCCTATTACCATATAGTCCTATGAAAAGCATGGCTGCCTTATATAATTGTGTTGCATTGCATAAGTCTAGTCTAGCTTGATAGAAACAGGAGTGTGACTGCTGGGCACCTGGTATCATCAGGTTACTGGGTTGGATCATTCACTGCAATATTTAAACTAGGCAGGCTCGGATAGGTTCGTGTTTGCATGCCGAGTTCGGATTTTTCCCTCCAGAAATCGGATCTCAGAAAGAGGCAAAACTTCATCTTTCATGGACAAACATCATCTTCCATGGAGTTTTGTCACAGTGATGTAGGTAGGAGAATCAATGGACACTGAAGCTTAGTGTAGTGAGGGGAGAGTTACAGTGAGTAGGGGGTGAGACAGGCTCCCAGCACTCAGACCCATCTCCATGTGTGCCTCCCCAGCCATTGACTTTACCCCATGTCACTGGCTAATCAGGCAACAAATTTTGGGTAAAACAGGACAAATTTTCAAATTGAAACAATATTTATTATGAATGAATGAGTGATATTAACTCACAATGGGGTCTATTCAGCATTGATTTCTTTACATAAAAAATTAGGAAACTATAATTTCCACATTTATTAATTAAATCTACTATTTAGCAATGGGTTAGTGGAGAATATAACGCAATTATCTTCTCTTAAATTCAATCTCACACAGAGTATCGCACTGTAGGGTTCATGCCATTGGTCTCTACAGTGCTTTTATCACTTTTTGCCATTCAGCAAAGCAAAAAGCGTTAAATTACTCGAAAAATACTTACTTTATATATGATCTTGTGCCTCCTACCAACAATCAGAGCCCTAACTAAACGTTTTGGTGCCCTGTGCCAGAAAGAGCATTGGTGCCCTTCCCCCCCCCCATATTTTAAATAGAGACAGCATGCACCCAAAAAAAGTGTTATGGTCTTGTGGGGATGGGCGTGGCCCTACTATACTACCCCCCAGGAGCCACTCTGATCTCTATGCAGCAGTGCTGACTGTGCTGCTTCATTCACAACAAAGAGCCAGAAGGTAAGTAATCGGGGGGGGGGGGTAGGGGTAGGCTCTGTGTGGTGGTGGGGAGGGGAGGGGGGGTAGGGTCTGTGTGGCATGGTTAGGCTCTCCACAACTTAGTTGCCCCAGGGCCCCCACAAGCCTTAATCCGGTCGTGCTTACACATTATGCCACACAGTAATACCCCTTACACATTATGCCATTATGGGTCGTTTGGAGCTATCAGGGGAGAGAGACAAGGAAAGGGGAACCTGTGAAGAGGACAGGGAGGTCATGAAAGGGGGAGTTGGGGGTTTGGAGCTGTGTGAGGGGAGAGAGAGCAGCAAAGGGCAACCTATGTTGGTAGGTGTGGGAGTGTCAGGAGTGCCGCAAATAAGGGGGAAGGAGTTTAGAGGTGTGTTAAGAGAGAGAGCAGGTGAAGGGAACAGGTGTGGGGGGAGGTGGGGGGGTCGGGGTGCCGTGAATGTGGGGGGAGATTGGAGCTTTGTGAGGGGAGACAAATCAGGAAAGGAGAACAAGTGAGTGGGGTGGAGGGGGAGGTCGGGGGGTTGCAAATGGGAGGAGGAGCTTGGAGCTATGTGAGGGGAGAGAAAGCAGCAAAGGATTACCTGTGTGGGGTGGGGTTAGGGGTCCCATGAATGGGGGGTGGGGAGTTTGGAGCTATGTGAGGGGAGAGAGCAGGAGAGGGGAACAGGTGTGTGTGTGGGGGTATCGGGGTGCCCTGAATGGAAGGGGGGGGGTTTGGTGCTGTGTGAGGGAACTGAGAGCAGCAAAGGGTAACCTGTGTGGTGTGGGGGGGTCAGAGTGCCGTGAATGGGTGCTGCTGCTGGTGTAGAATCGCAAGAATGATCGAAAGTGCGTACACACTGCATTTTTGGTCCCATCTTGTCTGGTTGAATCGGATGTATATTAAACAGCACATAAGATGCGATCCTTCGATTCGACCAGTTGTCTTCTGACAAATCATGATCGAAGGTCCGTACACACTCTTGCGATATCGCATGAATGGGTCAAAATGGAAAGACCAGCCCAACAATTGTATAGGTGTTTACTCAGCTTAACACAGATTTTTTTGAACGTTACACTGTTTCAAGAAGAATCTTTTGTTTAATAGTTTGGGAAACAAAAAGAATAAATGTGATGTTAAAGTATTATTTCTACATCCTTCTATTCTTTAATGTCACTGGCACTTTGTTATTATGTATTGATCACATTTTAATAACTGTCTTTTCGCTGACGAGTAGTAAAAAATTACCACACTTGCTAATATAAGAGCTCAGTGCTATTAAGATCACGCATAAAGAGGCCTATCAGTCATGCTATTTTTATCTGCAATCTATACCATCTTGTGCTCTACATTGTACAGTAAATGTGAACAGTGACAGTCGTACATAAAGACAGTAATTGCATGCTGATGTGCTTGTGCCGCGCATCACAAATGAGCATATGTTTTAGAAATTCTTGGTGCATGTAAAACAGTTCACTAATCACAGGCCACTAAATTATGATGCTTAGTGGAAATGCAAATTTCTCCTATGGGAACATTTCAAACTGCAAGTGGGTTTTTTTAATTGCCAAGGAAATAATTTTTCATTTGGACGTCATGCTACATTTCCTTATCACAATGCTGCTTAAGGCCCCCATACATCAGCAATCTGAAAACCACAATAGAACAATTTGAAGATTTATTGCCCGATCTTAGGATTTCCCAATCGAGCAATCTGCGCCCATACACTACAGATCTTTTTCAGTGATTTGCAGATCGATTGCAGTAAACACAGATCTGGTAATCTTGAGAGGCCCATCATTTTACTAGTAACGGTCTGCAAATCTGCTGATCATGTCCATACACTAGCAATCTACATCCCCAATAGATCTGTGAAATCCAACATGTTGGACAATCTGATTAAACAATTCCAATCACTTTTTGGTTGCAATCTGCGATCTGTGAAGCCCATACATTGCAGATTTTTATACACAATCGATTGCAAATTGCACGATTGCTGCAATCCATCTCTGATGTATGGGGGCCTTCAGGCTGGTCGGCTTGTGAGCCCAGGAGATTGCATTGATCAATGCAGACCTGGGCTTGACACTCCCGGAAAACTGGGCGTACATGCCCCCATTTCCAGGACCCCTCCCCCACACCACCCCATAAATGCTTCTGTCTGTCAATCAGGCAGAGGCATTCGAAGGTTTGCGAGCGACTGTGCAGGATCCATTCTGCACACTCGCAGAATGGGTCCTGTGCGTTAATTGGGAATCTGCGATCAGCAATGAACTGCAAAAAAACCAGTTGATTTTAAGGCTAGTAATAAAATCTGGATATGGTTTATGCAGAGTTGTAGTCTGAGTGTTCTGCAGTTAGTAAACACAGAAATGAAACACTTGGGCAAATAAGGGCCACCAAGCATTTTGACAGCAAGTACTTCCGCACAGGTATGGCTCAAGTGATAGTTATTAACCTTCTAGCATGGTCAGTGTTATATATAAAACTAGCGACCATCCCCGAATTCGCACGGGAGCAATTTTGAATTTATAGAGCGAGTCTTTTTTAACTGAAGTCTTATAAGATTGCCTTGTACTGTAGACGACATTAGTCCATTTTCCTCCTCACGTCAACATGAAAAGATTTAGGGGCCCATTTATCATTCAATATTTGAGGTAAAATCCCCGAAAACACCTGTTTTGGGGGGGGTTTGCCGCAAATACTAACTATCCCCCGGATGTATGAAGGAGGGACCGCAGCAGGCATCTCAGATACCTGCTGCGATCCCTCCATTGCTGCTGGCAGCCACCTCCCCCATAGGTTTCTATGGGGGATGCGATGCTGCCAAATGTACCAATATCCGGAATGCGAAGCATACCAGATATTGGCCCCAGCAGCTAATATCATCTGAAGATAGCGTTAGCCGCTGTAGTCTATAGGCACTTACCGCATATCAGCCAGCGGGGGGATCTCCCAGATCCCTCCGCTGGCAATGGGCGGCGCTCATGTGCAGTCCGCGGGATAGCGCATGCACAGCAGCACCAAATGCACTCCGGCCACATTGCAGGAACGGGGTTCCTTTCGGAGCCAGTCACCCTGCATGTGCCGGGTTAATACATCTGGCCTCTATGATCGCATTTTACAATGCAACCATGGGCGGTACTGCATGCCCTGATCACATTGCAAAAGCGATCATTAATAAATGGGCCCTCTGGTGTTGACATGACACGCAAAAAGGCCACATAAAGTTGTTCATGAAAAAAACAGTCTCCACTTAGGTCAACTCCAGCCACGTTAAGTGTCTGCCCCTTTGATTTCTTTATTGTCATGCCAAAGCAGACTCTTACTGGGAATTGGACTCGTTTGAAATTAAAGAATAATTTTTCACATAAATGAAATGGGAATGGTAAAAAAAAGGGAAAAACTGAAATTTTGTAGTAAACAGGGCTTACGTCAATTTTCTGGAGAAAACGGATAATATGTATCAATCTCTACATAGTATAAAATAAAATAAAACGGTTTAGGCAGTGTGAGCCAAGAAAGCGTCATTTTTTCATTCACTAAAATCACTACCCCTTTTGTCATACATTAACGTTTCATACACCTAAACTTTCCTCGACAAATGCTCTATAGAATAATGAAAACTGCATCAAAATCCGTCCAGTGGTTTGTGAGAATAGCCCGAACAAATAGACGCCTACCAGGGACTTTATATTATACTATGCATAAATGATGCGGTATAAAAATTCAACGTCAGAATGTTGACACCAGAATTTCAACATGGTCCGAATGTGTACATTCAGAATGTTGACATGGCCAGAATGTTGACATGTGAAATGCCTACAGTCACAATGTCAACACATACATAATGTCAACATTGACATGGTGTCAACATTGTGAATGTTAACAGTCAGCATTATAAATGTAAGTCTAAACCTAACCACAGCCTAACTGTAACCTTAGCCTTAACTACAGTCTAATCCTAACCGCAGCCTAACCTGTAACACTATGCTAACACTAAAATCGTTTGTTGACATTATGGCTGTCAACATTCACCATGTCGACATTCTGACAGTATCGACATGTTACATGTCAACATTATGGGGTAAATTTACTAATGGTTGATTTAGATTGATTAAAAATAGACAAATTGATCAACATCGATGGGCTTTCCGAATGCAAAATACGCATATTTATCATCCGTAGGGTTTCAACTGCAATTGAAGTTGAAGCCCATTGATGTTGATCGATTTAGATTTAATTTAAATCAACCTATAGTACGTTTACCCCTATGTCCCTATCAATATTCTGGTGTTGACATTCTGAATGTCGATTTTATGACTGCATACCATATAAAAATGCTGACTTTCCTGGTTGCCCATGCTTATGACTAGCATGGCTGCAGTGGATGACCTCAGAGACTTTCAAAGAGTGGTATTTGGGCACATTTGAAAGGAAATGTATGGAGCAAGACAACTCAACTTACTATTGATTCAGAAGTAGCTTTAAGGTGATATCAACATGAAAATATGAGTAAAACCATCATCCACAAGGGACAACAATTTATTATTATTTATTAATAGTTACTTATATAGCACCAGCATATTCTGTTGTACTTTGCAATTGGGCACAAACTGTGATAAAACAAAACTGGGTAATACTAATAACAGACAGACATTCTAGGGTCATGATATTGGTGAATTCATTTGACAGCATGTAGCTGCTTTTTCTTATTTACTGACAACGAAAAAAAAAGTTTGTGACCACTAATTCACTGACTCAAACATTATTTTTCCATTTACCCCTTAAAACCGTAAGGTAGTCTCCTTATTTATGCAGTATATGGTATCATTCAACATAGCACACCTGCTACCTAGAATTGCTGCTATACATATAATCACTTTACATCTTGGCACTGGGATTGTAGTTGAAAATATTGGCGTTGGAGTCCTTGTACTGCACATGTCAGACCTGTACATGATTTTGCATTACATTGATATTGTTCCCATTGTAGTTGGCCTCCTGAGATATAAATTTCTCATCCACAGGTTGCACCTTCATATATATACATCAACAAATGAGCCTTCTGGAAGGTGAGCTGCAAAGATAATTTATTTGACCATGGATCATATATCACCATTGCATTGGAGCATACTGAGCCTTCAATGGTCTTTTGGATAACTCCTGCAATGAATAGGTGGATGTTTACCATATTCAATGATGTAGGCACCTTTTACCTTGATGTAGGCATTTTTAAAGTGATAATCCTTTTAAAGGCTAAACCAGCTTGGTTAAGCCTTTAACAGGATTATCACTTAAAAAAAAATACTGGGAGACTCACATAAATCTCCACAGCGTCGGAAGTTCGGAGTCTATTACATTTAGCCCTAAGTATCTACTGTCTTTTTATCTTCCTACTCTACTTCCTCTCTTCTTGATTCTAATCCCTCATAAATCAGTCAAATCTGGTCTCCTATACTCATCCCAACCTTATCTAAAATCTGTAATTTCTCTCACTCTCTCACCTGGTATCTTTCCATCAGTGTTCAAGCATGCAGTGATTACACCTTTTCAAACAAAAAACTTGTGACCCAAACTCTCTCAAATTACTGTCCCATCGCTCAGCTCCTTGGTCCCTCTAAGTTGCTCGAAAGACTTGCCTACACTCGCTTCACACACTTTCTTGCTTCACACAACCTATAGGGCCCACTTCAGTCTGGTTTTCGGTCCCAACACTTCACAGATACTGCACTGACTAAGGAGGTGAATGATTTGATACCTGATGACTCTAAAGAACATTATTGATTTTTAATTCTTCTGGATCTATCTGCTGCATTTGATACCGTTGACTACTCTCTTCTCATAAAAACACAATATTCCCTAGATCTTCAGGACACTGGGCCTGATTCAGACCTGGTCGCAAGCACAGTGCGCTCGCAACCGGGTCGATGGTGGGCCAGTGCACATGCGCACGACGAAGCCGGCTCCATCCTGCGCATGTGCAAGACCCGGATAGCAATGGCCAATCCCTCACTCCGGGTCTCACACCAAAGGGGGCGTGCTGTCAATGTTGAGTGACAGCACGCCCCCTTTGGTGGGCGGGCCAAGGGGGTGGCTGCCCAGACGGAGGCGTTCCCATGAGAACGCCTATCGTCTGGGGGCGGCCCCACTGACATCACAAGTGATGTCAGTGGGAGAGCTTTCAGCTCTGTTTGAGCCGAAAGCTCTCTGGGGCTTGCGGCCACGAGACCCTACCACAAGGGTCTCGTCACAAGCCCGATGGTCGCGATGGTCTTGACCATCGTGACCATCATCATGGCCGCTCGCTATAGCTGTGGGTGGTCACCCACAGCTATGCGAGTGGCCAGGAGGCCGTTCTTATAACAAAAAAAAAAAAAAAAAAAGACCGGCCCTGATTCAGAGCATGCGCTCTGTCGGAGCGGCCGGCTTTGAATCAGGCCCACTGCCCTATCTTAGTTCTTATCCTACTAGTCTAATCACTTTTTCAGTGTTTGCTTCTCTGGGTCCTATGCTTTTTCTCTATCTATGTCACCACTATTGGAAAACATATCAGCGCTTTTGGATTTCAGCATCATTTACTGTATATGCAGATGATAGCAAATTTACCTTTTCTCTCCAGATCTCACCATCTTTGTTGGTCCACATTACTGAATGTCTTTCTGCCATTTCATTTTGGAAGTCATTTCGTCACCTTGAACTCTTCAAAAACAGAGTTAATAATATTCTGACCAGCCAATAGTAGTTTCCAACTATTTTTGTTGATAAAACAACCTCAGAGGCAGAACTATGGGAGACAATGGAGGTGCCTGCCGCCGGGCTCCAGCTCTGAAGGGGCACCTCCTCCATTGTCCACAACATATTCACCCCACTTAGGGCTGTAACTATGTACCCGGAGTGTACCATCATGGCCGCACAATACATACACCCCTTCCCGGCACCTGAGAAGCCACCATGCACTAGTGGAGAGCTCCATGTCAGACCATCAGCTGCCCCCTTCATTTATCTATAGCCTGTCTGCATGCAAATTGCTACATTACAGTGTCAGCGGCTGTGACGGGGAGGGAGGCACCAAATAATAATTTGCCTCCGGGCGTCTCGGATGAAGTTACGCCACTGCACAACATTAAAGTCTACCCCTCAAACTTGCTGCTTAGGTGTCATTTGTGACTTGGGACTGTAATTCAAGCCTCACATTCTATCTATATGCAATGTTACAAACATCTAAGAAATATTTTGTCAGAACCATCGGGAAAACACATAGGCTTCAATGTCCACTGAGGCATAATCTTTTACCAGTTCAACAGGATTAGTTGCTCTTAGTCAGCACAGTCATGAAAAGAGACTCCCTCTGCCTTGCCTCTGTGTTTTTTAATCCCCTCTCATGTTCTCACTAACCAGGGGCTGCCCTCGGACCTTCCCCATCTTCAGGTCACTTATTTGCACCCTGCGTTGTGTGGCTCCAGCATGTCTGCTAAGCAGGATGCTACAGAATGCAAGGAGGCACATTAGAGTATACAAACCAGTGGCAGATGCAGGATTTCTAGAGGGGGGTTTCCAAATGCTTGATTTTAGAGTGAGTGTGGCCAGTCCATTAAGAGGGCAGAATTAGTACTCAA
This sequence comes from Taudactylus pleione, assembly GCA_031769625.1. NCBI lineage: Eukaryota > Metazoa > Chordata > Amphibia > Anura > Myobatrachidae > Taudactylus > Taudactylus pleione. The sequence goes on along the minus strand of JAUIMM010000052.1, from coordinate 39,827,177 downwards.
CCAGTTTTAATATGCATCATACAAAGTGTATTGTGTGTAATAATTCCAGCATATACAGGACCAGTGATCACAATAAGCCATTTGATGCGGCAGTAGGGCCATCCTGTCTGAGCTGAATGTATTTATTTTAGATGTGGGCACCATTCCAGAATATTGGAGCAAGTCCAGGAGCCTGGAGGAGCAGCAGTAGAACCTAGCACTGCCCTGGACATATATGTACATATTGGGCTCTATAGCAGTGCATCCCTAATAGTGCATGTTTTCCAGATCTCCTAGTTGGTGCACAGGTTATTTATTACTGTCTGATACATGTTAAGAGATCCACAGGTGGTGCTAATTATTTCGTTTGTGATACTGAGAAGAACATACAGCACTAGTAAAATTCTATTATATTACTATTTCTACTGTGGTCATGTGTGTGCTGGGGAGGGGGGTTTCCAGGCAGACGGAAACCCCTCCTGCGTTTGCCTATGCAAAAAAAGGTAACAGTTTATACAATATACATAAAATGCATAGATATATGGTTAATACATTAAAATTCAAGCAATCGTAAACACAGTTTGGATAAGAAATGAAGCGTCCAATGGGCTAAACACCTATTTTTAAGGTACTGCCACTCCTATCTCATCATAACATGTATAATATGGCAATGTGAAGTTTTACAGTCTCCCTAGATTCACACTTAATAAAACTGAAAGCTTTAGAAATGAAGATTTTCAGGTTTGAATCTGAGTCATTTGAAGAATCAATGGCTTGTGTAGAACAGAGATGTCAAATACTTGGTCGCTATTATTTTTTAAAACAGTTATACCTGCTTTTTACACGAATCTTAAATAACTCCTACATGGTTACTTTTTAGCATCCTGTTTAGCTTCAGTCATTGGGGGAGATTAAATTAAATGTGTGGTTCCACAGGAACCTCGAGCAATGTGTGGCTACACACATTGCTAGTAATTACAGGAAGAAAACCTTTTTTGTTTGTACCTCTACAAAACCCCACAGCTAATTGATTGCCTGATTCAGAGATGGACACAGGAGTGATCTGTGCTGTGTCTTTGGTCGTAGCAGATCTGCATTATGTTAATGCAGCAAGAGACGTCTTTTGTAAAAAGAACCACAATGCTGGCTTCTAAGATCCGCTGCCTCCATCCAAAGATACAGCACTGGATCACCAGTGTGACCATCGGACATCTGCATGAACCCTAAGGTTACTCAGAAGGTCCAGCTGCTGAGGCCAGTGAAGCTGCATCTGACAACGCAGTCTCTGGCTTCGTCATGCTCCAGAAAAGGAGGCATCACCACTCCATTTTTTGAAAAGCACCCCCATGCGAAGCGACCAAATCGGGACTGCGTCCAGGGCTGAATCAGCCAATGAAACTCGCCTACTGTGCTATGGTCCTGATTCATTATGGATCGCTATTGCGATTACGCACGCAGATGGACGATTGTTGCGTACTGCACATGCATCACAGTGCGCGTAGGTATCACTGCGATTGTACTGCGATCACAGAGACCACGCAGACTAAACGCAGAATGATTGACAGGAAGTGAGCGTTTGGGGGTGTTGACAGGGGGGGTGGTTGGCGAAACGCAGGCATGTCAGTGCATTTGAATGCCGTTACAGGGGCGTGCATAAATTATCCATTGCTATGGTATAAGCAGCTTGAGTTCTCACTGTGTACAGGAATGTTAGTAATTTCTGAGTAAGGTCTGACCTTGTGTAATTGTGCGTGAGGCTCCAATGTTATTTGACGGTACCGATGTTTTCGCAGACTTGAAAAGTACTACGGATGTGAGAAAGGGGAAGTGGGCATCTTGTGATTGCAAACATTAGCATATTTTTGCAGTACGTGCATAATCGCAGCTGCGATCGCAATAGCGATCTGTAGTGAATCAGGCCCAATAAAGCCTGCTGCTCCCACAGAGATTGTCGATAGTGTATACGAAGTGACCGGGTAAATCAGAGATGGGATCCTGAGAATCTCAATGAATCAAAGAAAAAGAGGAATATCAAACCCAATTTTAAATATTATTTCATAATTTATTTGTATTATTTTGCCTATTCTTTAGTTGCAATGTGTTTTGTACTTATCCAAAAATGAAAATGTACCTGTCTTTCAAATAAGCTTTACATTTTTATACCTAAAAGATGGTTAGAAACTAATAAAAATGTAGACGTAAATAAATTCAATAAAATATCTACAATCACACCATAATAACCATGTGTATCTATATTTTCATAAATAGCCATTCAATTACTAGTATAGTACCATTTAGCCATTTGATTTGTTGATTTACTGTTGCCCTTGTAAGTACAGCAAGTTTTCAAAGCATGACTGCATTCAATAATATATTTAGCATTAGACCAATGTGGGTAGGCTCGGGAATTGATTGTTATTTAAGGAGCAAAGTATGTCAGATCAACTCAATAACATTAAATAAACCACATTAATCATTGTAGAGCATCCATTGTATGATATACCTAGATACGTGCCTCAGGTGAGGGGAGTGTTTTTTTAGGTTAAATATCTTGAATACAATGAAATCAGTAGCAGTTTTACCACTAGGCAACCCAGGTGGCCACATAGGGGCGTGTCCCAGTTGCCTGCCGATAGTGCTGATTCATGGAGGCCATTTCTAATCTCCAGTGGAGTGGACCGCAAGCTCCGCTGGAAATGTTGGAGTACTGAGCTGGCTGAGTTCCGGGCCCCCATCAAGCTGTCAGTGATTAGACAAGTGGCCTTGTCCCGGCTCCCAGTGGCAAACGCAGGATTTTGAAAGGGGGGTTTCCAAATACTTGGTTACAAAACTAATGACAAAAAATCTAACCACATACAGGCAGCACTTAGGTTTACATCTTTCGTCAAGGCATTCAGCATTTCAGCCCCTCCAAGAAATAAAAAGGCAGCACTCCTCCATTGCAAACATACACCATGACACAGACACACACTAATGCAGACACACACACACACACTGACAAAGACCACACAGACGCGCACACACTGACAAAGCCTACACACACAGACACAGTGGCGTATCTATAATGGGTGCAGTGTGTGCGAGGCACACGGGCCCCCTGGGTCCAGGGGGGCCCCGCACTGCAAACACTGCACCCATATTATTTTAGACTTACCTGTCATGGTCCCACGTCGCGTGCCTGCGCTGCTCAGAACACCGGAAAATGGCAGCCGCGGCCATTTTTCCGGTGTTCTGCACATGCGCAGTAGACTCTGGGCACACTCTAGTGCCCGGAGTCTACTAAAGCTCCGGTGGCTGGCTAGCCGAGTCAGTCGGCTGCCGGCCACCAGGGAGAGAGGAGGGGGCCCCGCACAGGGAGTGCACACGAGCCCTCTCCTCTCTTAAAACGCCCCTGCATACACATACACTCTGCTCACTTAAAAATATAAATGCAGCCAAATAAATACAGCACTGGCATAATTTATGAAATATTCCCTCTGCTGGTACCCCCCAAATGCGGTACACACACCTATAGTGCGGCTCCAGAGGAGAGCGCTGGGAATACCAGGAATACTGTCACCTGGGGGCAGCTTTAATCTTCTCACAATGCTGATGCCCCCATGGGAACTCCCCCTACAGCCAGACCAGCCAGTATAACTGGCCTCTTTACAAAAAACAAACAAACATAAAGTAATATTGTTTAGCTTAGGCCCAGCAATAGAAATCTTGGGGCCCGATACACTTTTTTTGGGGGAGGCCCTATTCCAAAGGTGGTGTCCAGGTCCTCATCTTTTGGATCCATGGGGTGTGTGTATATATATGCACTCTCATTCACAATATACAACTTGCTCCTCTACCTGTTATATGTAATATATGCTAATACAAAAGAAAGGGCAGACTCCTCTCCTCATATACATACATACACACATACATACACTGTGAAATAATATAAAAATTTTAAACTAACTCTATACATTCACACAAACACTAACTTGAAACCCGCTCGCTGCAGGGTTTCCGGCGCCGTTGCCTGATCCAATTCCTTCTTTTGTTGAACTCGGTCTGGAGTTTCTGGATTATGACGCCAGCGGCTGCACGTATATCCATCCAGGACTCTCCCTCCAAACCCCCCAACCAAACATGAATCTCCCCCCACTCCTAAGTCCCATGTGCTCTCTCCTCCATGCTTTAGCTTTATCTCCTGCTCTTTCCCTTATCTGTCTGTTCTCTCCTAACTTTCCCTCTTATTGTTATATTTCCCCTCTCCTCTTACACTCTTTCTGTTCTGGTTAATGCTCCCTCCTCACCTGTCACCCCCTATTTCTCCTTTTCTGTACATTAAGTGGCAAAGCTGCTTAGGCCAATCATAGCAGCTCCAGGACAGCAACCAATCATTAGATCCTGCAGACGAGGCCCGGCCAATAAGAACAAGTTCAAAATGCAGACTCAATCTCATTGGACACTGCCAGCTTCTAATGATTGGTCCTCCTGTGTCCATGACAGAGTAACTGCCATCCCCATAATTGGGTTTAACAGCTGCAATTTGTTTGTGTGCAGCCGAGGACACCCTATGCTACTGCTGTGTGTGGCATTGATGAGGAGTCCCAGCCTCCCAGCTGTCTGACCTTGACCTGTGGCTGCCCACCCACCCCACATCTCCTCCGCAGGGCCGGTGCAAGGTTTCCAGGTGCCCTAGGCAAAGCTATATAATACTGCCCCTCCTCCACTCAACCCCTTACAAAAACTGGGCTTCTTAAAATATTATCAGATTTATTACCAACAGAACATAAAAAAATAAAACACTTTAACAATATCCAAAAATATTAACACTGTTGAGACTCTCATACAATTCCGAGAGCATTTTTGTTACTGCCATAAACTACTCAGACTGGTTTTGTTACCGTCAAACAATACTGAGGGCACTATACTGACAGTTGCTGCTATTTCCTATGTGGCTGAAGGACCTCTGTGACGTATCCACCACGTGACCGCTGCAGGAGGCTGGACCACTCCTGTGTCACCATCCACTAGGGCATAGAGGGGGAATAAATATTTGTGGCGAGCGTAGCGAGCCACCGTGCCCGAAGCGTGGCGAGCGTAGCGAGCCCGCGAGGGGACACTATTGGTCCCCCTTTAGTATCCCCGCCCCTCCCCCTTTCAGGCCGGGTCACGTGGGTGTGACAGGTCCATCAGCCTTGTATAGTCTAGACCTAACATTATACTGAGGGCACTACACTGAGGGCACTATACAGAGGGCATTTTCTTGACCGCCATAAACATCACTGTTAAATAACCTTTCTCAAAATGAACTTACACATTTAGCATCATTGTACAGTAGAAACCCCATTCAGCATAATTAGCCTCTTTCTAATCATTAACTCACTATATACCCATCAATAATTAATCCCCACATCATCAGTTCTGTACATTATATACTTTATACTGTACATTTATAAATCAAAATAACCGATTTTTATACCCCAATAAAAACCCCAATAAAAACATTAAACCATTAATCTTACCTATATTACATTAACCACATCACTCTCATTATAAAATCCACAAAGCTAACCCTTTATACACATTATCGTTCCTGAACTGTGACAGTACCCCCCACTCCACCCCTCCCCCATCTTCACTTACCTGATCCTCTCAGCACTGTCAGCACTGTCACCTATTGTCAGTCAGTCACACTTGCAGAGACACAGGGAGCAGGTCCCGCGCTGCTGGGTAGGAGGTGGAAACACTGGGGAGGAGGTGTTGGCTTCCTCTACACAGCTTACTGGTCCCCTCTTGAATGGTAGGACAGGAACAAGCTGTCCTTTCGCATCCCTGCTCTGATGTGTCTGCAGGCCATCATGAAGGACAGGGCAAAGGTTAGATCCCTTAAGTGTAAATGTACCATGGATGGGGAGGAGGGAGCCCACGCGCAGCAGCCGAGGAAGGAGAGGATGGAGCTTACAGCACATGTCATGTGACTGTCAGTGCCCCCCGTGACCACCAGTCTGCATCGGACCAGTATGCTGGGACAAAGTGCAGCGCTAGCGGCGGCGGTGGCAGGTAGGATCCACAGTAGCCGCCAATAACATATTATAGATGAAGGATGTAATTTATAGTGTAGGCAGACCCATTAGCGCCCCCACAGGAGCCGGCGCTTTAGGCAGCTGCCTAATGGAAGCGCCGGCCCTGCTCCTAAGGTCTATCCCCACTCTTTCTCCGGCCCGCCTTACTCCTCCTCCAGCCTGCCCCACTACTCAATGGCCTTCCAAACTCCTCCTCTGGCCCGCCCCGCTCTTTCTCTAACCATCCATGCTGCTCTTCTGGCCTGACTCCACTGCGCCTCCGGTCCGCCGCCCTCCCACAATCATGCGGCCGGGAGAATAAATGTGCCTTGCCTGGGAACATGTGCATCCCCTTGATTTGGCACTTTATATATCAGATGCTACAGTGCAGAACAAGAACTCAACTGCTCTGCGCGCAGCAGCTGTTAGGGGTGGTGATCGCCCCCCCTGAATCCGCCACTGTGCTAAACTCAATCAACTGCACCTCACACTCACTGACTTGGGGATTGGTAACACTGCCTTGCCTTGCACGTGGTAAACAATCTGCAAATGTGACCCCTGTCAGGCTGTCACACAACTCACAGTTTGTCACCTTTTTCGCAGCCTTTAACAGCCACAGAGAAAGCAGCACTCGGCAAGCGTGGGTATGACCTCTGGGAGAGCTGAGTCTGATTGGCTCAATCTCCCCAGCTGTCACTGTGTCCTACTGTAGCTGTAGTACAGATGAGTGCCGGAGAAAGCTTCCCCAGGGTCCTAATAACCGCACTGTTCTGCAAGGAGTTTGCAAAGTATTTTCAACAAGGTGCAAATACCCATGCAGCTGGTAATTGCAATCGAGGTATGTAACCTATTCCTTACTGGTGCTGCAGACTGCAGCTCCTGCTTTTGTCTTTTTACTGTAACCGGGCAGCTCCGGGACTCAGATCATCTCTGTCAGACAATTGTTCTCTCTAGCTGCTCAGCGATGGACCAATGGGCAGGGGGGGTTTCTAGGTACTCGGAACCCCCCCCTGCGTGCGCGCCTGGCTCCAGCACACTCCTGCATCATATTGTATTGTGCGTGTGCACCATCATGACGCATGCATGTGTGACATCACACGTACTGTGAGAGGAGCCGTCCCGGAACGTGCCCACACTGCCCAGAGGAGAGTGGAGAAAGGGAAATAGCTAGATCCCCTTCTGTAGATTGACCATGACGTCATCAGCCAGTGTCCAACATCATTCCCTACCATACTGGTGGGCATAGAGGGGGAATATAACCATGTGGCGAGCATAGCGAGCCACCGTGCCCAAAGCGTGGCGAGTGAAGTGAGCCCGCGAGGGGTTAACTTTCTTTTTTTTGGCTGACTGTGTGGGCAGGAAACTACACTTCCGCCCTCAGTGTACGTCATACTTGCGGAGCTGATTGTCGGCTAACAGCGGGGAGGCGGGGGCGGTTATTGGGGGTGGAGCGGGGGCGGGCCAGCCAGTTGGTGGTACATTGGGGGTGGAACCGGGGGCGGAGCCACACGATCGCGTGATCGTGGCTCCGCCCCTCTTCACAATGCCGTTATTTTCGGCAGTGTGAAGCAGGGGGCGGGGCCACGATGGCGCGATTCAGCACGAATCGCGTCACCGGCTCCCCCGCTGCGTGTGTTTCTAATCTTTTCAGGGGGGAGGACGGGAGGTTCGGAGGCTTCCGGGAGGCTTGCCTGCCTTTCCGGGGGGCCGGGAGCGGCACCCGAAAATTGTGAGGCTCCCGGCCAAATCGGGAGGGTAGGCAAGCCTGGTGTACGTCAGTTCCAGGTACAAAATCTGAAGTGGAAATAGTCTCTACCGTGGAGAAAGGGTGATCCTGAGCCCTTTGGTATGTGAATTTGGCGCAGCAGTTGCCAGGCTATGCCTGCCTGAAGTGTTTGTGTACCTATCGCCTACTACAAATGGGGGTGCGGGTGGGGTGGAAAGGACACATAAACTGACTGAGCCAGGCTCGCCCTGATTGCTCAAAATAGCAGTAATAGTTTATTGGCTGCCATATTGCATTTCTTTTCAGAGACAGATCTTACTTACATTGGCCCCCACTGACTCATGTACTGGCTGTCGGCTGCACATGTGCAGTATGGACGCCGGATACGAATCCTGAAGCAAAGTGATAGATTGCAAATGCCACATGTTAGTATAGTTATACATAGGGGGGAATCCAATCAGCTGTGAGGTTTACTACACGTGTTAAACTGCAAAGGTTCACTTTTCCACGCAGCTTCAGGAGCTGCGAGAAAAAGTCAGTGAGAAAAGGCACCCTCGGAGGGTTAACACGCAGGGAAAACACATTGTTTCCACAGTTTAGGCAGGATCAGTGGGTTAGTGCGCATTAACGCCTGGTTTACCATTGTGGATAAATGCTATTTAATTGCATTTCACAGCACATGTAACTAGCCGTGGGGTAAACCTCGTGGCTAATTGAATTGTGATCCCAAATTATCCGTCATACAACATATATTATTCCAAATAGCAACTGTATTTGGAACCTGCCAAGAGCAAATCTGGAGAGTAGTTAGTAAATAATGTTGTTAATTAAAGGAAATTGTGGAAAGATTTTGGGGCATATCCAATTGGCTGTGAGGTTTTGCCCACAAAAAAATTATGCCAATTTTAGATTACCCCAGGTACCATAGGCGGTTTTATAATGGGTGCAAGTTGTGCGGTGCCCACACTGTACACCCTGCACCCATAGTCAGTGGTGTAACTAGGGTATTTGGAGCCCAGGGCAAATTTGAAAAGGGAGCCCCCCCCATCCCCCCCATGTACGCGCACCGAATGCGCGCGTGGCAAAAAATGGGCGTGGTCACTTAAAAATGGGGTGTGTCAACATGACACACCCCTTTATTTTCAAACTGAACATTCCTATCCATATGCACCTTAACCCCAGTAGTACCCCTTATACAGTACCCCCAGTATGCAGTTGTGGTCCCTCTCATGCAGGCCCATAGTAGTGCCCCTTATACAGTATCCCCAGTAGTGGTCCCTCTTATACAGCCCCCAATTAGTTCCCCTTACTCAGTACCCCCAGTAGTGACCCCCCCAAATGCAGTGCCCCATGTAGTGTTCCCCCTTATGCAGTGCCCCCAGTAGCAGTCCCCACAATGCAGTGCGCCCAGTAGCGGTATCCCCTTATGCAGTGCCCTTTATATGGTGCCCCCAGTAATAGTCCCCCCCTATGCAGTGCCCTTTTATATAGTGCCCCCAGCAGTAGTCCCCCCTATGCAGTTTTCCCAGTAGTGGTCCCCTTATGCAGGCACCCTGTAGTGATCCCCCTATCTAGTGCCCCCTGTAGTGATCCCCGCAGTGCCCCTAGCAGTAAGCCCCTTATATAGTGCCCCCAGCAGTAGTGTCCCCCCTCCCATGCAGTGCCCCCAGTAATGGTCCCCCTGATGCAGGCTCCCAGTAGTGACCCCCCCTATCCAGTGGTCCCTGTAGTGGCCCTTCCTATTATTGCCCCCAGTAGTGGTCCCCCGATTGCAGTGCCTCTAGTAATAGGCCCCTTTTAGAATGCCCCCAGTGGTAGTCCCCCCCCAAGTAGTAGTCCCCAGTAGAGTAGCCCCCCCCCAGTAGAGGTCCTCCCAGTGGCACCCCCAGTAGTAGCCACACCTCCCCCAGTAGAGGTCCCCCCAGTAGTAGCCAACCCCTCCCCCGTTGTGCAGATAGGTTTAAAAATAAATAAATATATATAAAAATATACTTACCTGATTCCACGCTGCTCCTGCTCGCCAGTCCGCCCGGGCTGGCGCGCTCAGCATTATGGGACTGACGTCATGACGTCAGTCCCATTACCCACTGCAGGAGCCGGACGGAAGTCCGGCTCTTGCAGTGGGTGCTGCAGCAGTCAATGAGAGCCTATCTGACTCTCATTGGCTGCTGTTTAACACACGCATCGCCGCCAGCGCTGGCGGCGATGCCTGTGTTATGCACAGCCTGAGCCCGCCTCCTAGCGCTATTGGGCAAGCGCTCGGGGAGGGAACGGGCTCAGGCGTGTAGCACAGGACCGGCGCTGGAAGCCTAGCGCCGGTCCTGTGCAAATGTGTAGCGCTGACTGCACTCATTGCGTCGGCGCTACACTGGCTATCTAGGGCGGGCTGGCCGGTACCGTGGCCAGCGGCGCGCCGCCGGTCCAACGGCGCCCAGGGCACGAACCCCGCTCGCCCTGCCCTAGTTACGTCACTGCCCATAGTTAATAATACCTTTCCGCTGATTCCGGTGTGCTGCTTCCCAGTGCAAAACTGGCGCTGCAGAGCAGCAAAAAAAATCACTGGGAAAATGGTGACGGCCATTTTCCCAGTGACCTGCACATGCGCAGAAAAGATGTCTTCGCGAATGAAGCCAGAATCTAATGCACATAGGCACTGACAGAGAGGAGGGGGCCCAAATGGAGGCTGCACACGGGCCCCCTCCTCTCTTAAAATGCCCCTGCCAGGTACACATGGTATCCATTTAAAAATAATTACTTGTGGGGTTTTTTTGCGGGAATTATGCCGCGAGGGAGAAGAAGAAGAGCAAACTCACCTATTCTGGCTGTTCCGGTCTCCGCTGTGCCCGGCTGATGCTTCTACACACTCCCAAACTGGCTGCAACTGACTGACGCACACAGTAAGTGACTGCACAGCACACTGAGGTCACACACACTGGACAGGGTCACATACCTGACAGGGGGGTCACACACATGACAGGAGGTCACACACAGGACTGGGGGTCAGATACAGGACTGGGGGTCACACACATGAGAGCGGGGTCACCCACAACTGACAGGGGGTTACTAACGGGGTCACACACACTGACAGGAGGTGACAGGGGTCTCATACACACACAGAAATCACACACTCTGCAGACGTCATGAGGAAGACTGCAGCATGCTGGACAAACGGAGGAGTAGGACAGTGCTGCTTAAAGGTGAGTAATTATTGGACTAATTAAGCTAACTGGAAACTTCCATTGCCTAATTAGTCACTGGGGGGAGGGGGCGGCACAGGGGTCCATAAGCAAGTCCTGATAACGTTTCCTTAAAATAAGGATGTAAGGAAAAATTAAACCTGCTCTGGAAGCGCTCCAAAAAAACTTGAGTTTTAAAAGAAAATAAATCAAAACTCTGCACCCAACTGAATTTAAAAAACTCACACCTGCAGACAAAATCCAACTGGGGCGAGATTTTTGTTAAGCTTGCACCTAATTGGAAATGCCCCTTTACCTTGGGAAAACATGACTCTCAGCTTTTTTGGATATTTGAAACAAGGATTTCTGAAAATATTAAGATACATACCTTCATGTATTTAATAAGTTGTATAGTAATTCACTTTGCATAAAGGCATTGTAACTAAAGTACTGTAGACTCTAGTGCAGCAATGGGCAACTGGCAGCTTTAGGGCCTGATTCAGACTTGGGAATAGAGTGAGATATCTCTCTCAACTGATCATCTTGGTGAAACCATATTGCACTGCAGGTGGGGCAGATTTAAAATGTGGAGAGAGATTTAGATTTGGGAGGGAGGTGTCCAAACTGACATCTAAAGTGCAGTGTAATAATAAAGCTGTGCAGTATTTGTGGGCTACATGTAAAAGCAGCCAAAAAAAATTATGTATTTACACCCTTTGCATTGCAACTCTCTATTCCCAAGTCTGAATCAGGCCCTTAGTGTCTCATGAGACCGGCTCTGCTCTTACCTACAGCCACCAGCTCCTTCCTTCTGAATGACCAATCAGTTATTATCTCTTCTTTATGCCCCTTCTAGCTTTACACATGCCCCCACTTTTTATTTACTGAAGGGTGAGGTAGCAGATGAAGTTGGATGCATCAAAAAGCAGAACATAACATTGAACTTGACAGTGATTATTACATTCAGGATCGGCCCCGGTCTCCTAGCACAACTATAATAAATACTTTCATTATTATTTTTAATACTGTGCATTGTCCCCCATGGGAATAATACACACACACACACATTGTCCGCCATGGGAAAAAAATACACATACTGTCGGCCTCCATGGAAGAAAAAAACATTGTATCCAACAGGGAAAATTAAAACACATTGTCCCACACAGAACAAACACACATATTGTCCCCCACGGGAAAAAAAACCACACTCATTGTCCACCACAGAATACACACACATTGTCCGCCACAGAAACAAATATACACACATTGTCCCCCACAGCGAAAAAATAAAACACATTATCCCCCACAGGTAAAAAATAAAACACTTTGGCCCTGATTCAGACCCACTCGCAAGCGGGCGCACGTACGTTAGGCGTACGTACAAAATTATTTAAATTCAATGGCTCGCTCGTATTTTCGTTCGCATCTAAAATTCCTCCCTAAGCTCAGGCGACCCCTCCTCTAACTAACGAGCGTGCGAAATAGCGAGCGTACATCCCCGAAATGGCTTGAAGGGAACGCACGCACAAGTATAAACCGGAAGTGGCCTTGTCAGATGTCGATTACCTGCTCCTTTATTCTGCCTACCTCCATCAATCGTATCATGCCAATCAATGTATCAATCAGCTTAATTATTTTTTTTTTTATCAACACAATGCAAGAAACTTTACTCTTGTCCGTGTTTGTGTTTACCCGCAGAATACGTACGGATGAAACATTCGCTTTTATTGTTCCAAAAACATGTGAACCACAATTAAACAATTGTTCTATTGCTGTGGATCCCCGCATATTTCCCGGGGTTCATTTCTTTATTTAAATTTGCTTACGCATGTCACTGCATCAAGCCTATCATAACTCTCCAGAGATTTCTGGCCCTGTTGAACACATGACTCATACACTAACCAATAAAATTGCTCCTGTTAATTTCCAAAATACATTAGCCAATCAGAAATTTTTTGCACACTTTATCAAAAATGATTTGTATGAAAAACACCATTGCCATCATGAGAGCCTCCGCATTCACCAGGCGCGAGCTGCTGGTGCTTACGGAGGTGATGGATCGCCGTATCACCAGCCAGCCTCCACCCATCACCAACCGGCAGAAGCGCTCCGCGTATGCGGAGGCACGGTCCCGCCTGCGGTCCTTCGGTTCACGCTGCAACATCGGGCAGCTGGAGCGCAGGTGGTCAGACCTGCAACGGCGAACGCCCCGCTTGCTGGCATGCTTTCGCATGCAGATACAGGAAAGTAAGTGTTATGTATTGTGGTTTTCATGTTTGTGTTTGTGGGGCAAACTGTGTGTGCATGTTTTCCTGTCTGTCCTATTTATTATTTGTCCTCATATCTGCATGTGCATGTTTTCCTGTCTGTCCTATTTATTATTTGTCCTCATATCTGCATGGCCATGCTTTCCCTCTATTTCTGATTTATTAATTCTACTCCTATTTGCATGTTTTTTGTTGGTGGTTTTTTTTTTTCTTTTGGGCCCCGGATTTGGCCAGAAACTAACCTCAATTTGTTTGACATATTTTAGGTGGACAGCCAAGACTACGCCGTCACCGTCCGGCCAGACGGCGTTCCCGCCCACTATCCCCAACCCCCAGCCAACACTCCACCCCAAATATTTCCCCTATTCCCCACTCCTCCCCAGCCTTCCAAGACCCTCTACCGGAACTGTCGGGCCTCCTTCCCCTCCGTCCCACTTCCCCCTCTCCTCCACCCACCCCTCTTCCAATTACCCCCTCCCCGGAGTCCGTCATTACCCCTCCCCGTTCTTTGGGGAATGAAGGCTCCTCCGAGGAAGAACATGGAGGGACTTCCGGAGCTCCCGTTTTGGCTCCCGGTATGTTTTTCTTTCGCATTTTTTTTAAGCACAAACTGTTTGTATGTAATCATGTGTCGTGCCTTTTTTCGTGCTTTTTTGGTTTACTTTTGGTGATTTAGCAGTTTGCCTTTACCTCTTCCTGCTGATTTCAACATACACATATCACACCTGTGGGAATTTGTACATAGGCCTTGTATTTTTGGCAGCACCCCCTTTTTGTTTTGGTTTGCTTTTTTTAGGTTTAGGAGTGATTTCGTTGTGTTTTTGTTTTTTTAATGTGGATTCCCTATTGTTTTATTAATCCACACACTTTTCTCACCCACAGAGGAACAGAGGCGTCGGCAAGAGGTGGACGAATGTGTTGCCCAGATGCGCCAACATGTCATTGGCGTTCTTGTGGGCCTTGACCGGCTGTCTGGCATCCTTCGCCAGTAGTTTTTTTTGTTTATTTTCGTTTTCTAAATAAATGTTGTATTTCTAATATACGTTCTGGCTCATTCTTTTTTTCCAAAACACAGATAGTTTACCCTGACATAAGTAGACTGTTCCTGCAAGGATTTCCCTTTTTTAAAAGTTAGATTGTGTTTTGTATTTGTATGTAAAACAGCCACAAGAAACACATAACAGTAACAATTTCATTTCCCTTTTTGGGTGTAGTGTCAATTAGATATTTCTACATTTTACAGGTTCCTAGTTGGTGTGCAAGCTGCTTAGGCCAATCTTACAAATCCAAAGGTTTGGACAGGCTTCCTTTTGGTGTGGGTTGTGAACCTGAAAACATATTTCAGTTTACCTCAACTGGTGTCAGTACTGGATTACCCCTTAGTCAAATGTAAGGTGTGTTAACCTGGTTACACTTGCTGTTAACGTCCAAAAAAGGAAGACCATTTCACTCTCCAAACATTTATTCACAACATAAATGAGAAATCAAAGTGGTCACTCCCCAAAAAAAAAACAGTGATAATCTCAAATACAACACATACCAATAAAATATTTAAATAAAAAAAACAATCAAGAACTGGTTGACGAAGGACCATGCCAACATGATTCCACAAACATGGCGTTGCGATATGGGTTCCAGAATATATGCCCAAAATGACCAGATCCAGGTTTGGTAAGGGTAGCAGGAAGTAGTGAGCGTTGGAGTGCCAAAGAATATGTGAACAAACAGAAGATGGTGAAAAAATTAAAAATAAATTAGATGTTCGCAAACAAACACAAACACATTAGGTATAAACACTGTAGTTTTGGTTAAGCTTACCTAAAAAATCTGGCCACCACATCATCGCGTATGGCCCCCCCACATACTGACCTCCGACCAACCTCGGGGGGGCCATCCTCAGGTAAGGCATCTTCTGGCTGCATTGGGACACCACTCCTTATGGCGATGTTGTGAAATATCCCACACAGGACCACAATTTTCGACACCATATCCGGCAAATACATGAGCTCGCCACCAGAGCGGTGGAGGCATCTGAATCGGCCTTTTAAAAGGCCGATACAGCGCTCCACCACTTGCCTGGTGGCTGTAAGTGTGGAATTATACTCACTTTGTGGGCCTGGTGTGGGAGCCAAATAAGGAGTGAGCAGCCAGGACATGCAAGGGTATCCACTGTCTCCTGTGAATAATAATAGACAACATCAGGAACACTGTGTATCAAGCTTAACATTGTTATGTACTAAAGGTCTCCACTTACCCAGAAGCCACGCATCACCAGCTTGTAGGTTGGTTAATTTCTGCCATATCCCTGATTGCCGGATGATGAAGGAGTCATGTGCACTTCCTGGTAATTTAGCATTCAGGGACAGGATCTGGAGGGAGGCATCACATACCACCATTACATTCAGGGAGTGATAGTGTTTCCTGTTTCTAAATATTGCCTCCAGCCATGCTGGAGGCTGAAGTGGTATGTGAGTACCATCCACAACCCCTATGATGTGTGGGAAGCCAGCTATTTGGTAAAAATTGGCCTTGGCCACACTAAGGGCACCCATATCCAAAGGCATTTTAATAAAATGATGGAGGTGCTTGAAAAGTGCCTCCATCACTGCCCTCAGGATCTGGGAAAAGGAGGATTGGGAGATGCCCGCCACTATTCCCACCGTTGTTTGAAACGATCCTGAGGCACAGAAATGTAACACCGCCATAAATTGCGTCAGTGGTGGTATTGCTGTTGGACTGTCAATTTGCCGCTCAAGATCACTTTCTATTAATGAGAGAGTGTCTATGATGATTTTGGGAGGTAGACGGTAGCGTCTTAAAACCTCATCATCGGGCATTCCAAAAAGGGTGACACGTGTTCGAAATATCTGGGGCCTTGCATGCCTACGATGCCTACGCCTGGGACGAGATTGAGGTTGGTCAGCTTCCGGGAGCAGGGCCAGAACAATTCGACCCAGATCTACCTGAAATTCAAAGTTTACAATGTAAGGCTTTTGAGCCACCCCAAAAGTAACATAAAACAACTTAGCTTTATGATACCATCCATAGCTGCTTACATGCCGGGGTATTGTCATGATACGTCAAAACTGTAAACAAGCCAAAAATGATACATCAAAAATTTACAGGGTGAATTTATGTTTGTCAAATTGGTGCAAGCCAAAACATAAAATAGGCGAAACACACATTTGGGCATCGATCAAAACGACATTGCACACCGTACGTCAAATAGGGGTCAAATGTAAGCCAAAAATGGAAAAGGGAAAACAAAAACTGGTTTACATGATGAATAAGCATCGAAAAATGCGCTAAATAGTTCGCAAATGCAAGAAAAATAATGGACTTACCAAGAGCTAATATATAAGATTTCCCTCAAAAAGGTCTTTGGGTCCGCAAGCCAAAAAAAACTAAAAGAGATGAAATTAGTGTTAAGCTGAAAACATTAAATTAAAAACAAGAAGTAGACACCAATTGGCCACAAGTTAGACTTCACCAAACTTACCAAATCAGGAAACGAGGGCCCAAAAAAACAACAAAAATGCGAACGGATCAAAAAATAAACTGTAGCAAAACCAAAAAAAGCCAAAATCCACCAAATCCTCCAACCGTAAAGCACAAACTCCAACCAACTTAACCGCCAACAACGCAACCTCGAATCCACACACACCAAGCCATAAATAGTGTTTATTTTCCCGCACAAATTAAGGATGAATCCTAGGGACGCACAATCAATGATGCGGCCGCAAAGTAAGGACGCATGTATAAATACGTCACGAAATCACATTGAATTTCTGGATGATTTCATGCTGGAAGCAGAGACATGGCTTCAGACCAGGGAAACAATGGCCAAAATTCCGGCGGTAAGGCCTTCATGCATTTTGTCTCAATGATTATTTTCAAACATAATATTGTTCAAGTTGTGAAGTGGCTAAATCTGCATATTTACCCAAATAGGTGAGGACGATGACATGGAAGAGACTGCTGGCCCCAGTCAACCCGCCAAAGCTGCCAAAAAGAAAAGGCAGCCACAATTCACAAGAAATGAGATGGAGGTTTTGATCCAGAAGTGTGTTGACATCCTGCCCCAGGCAGACAGGAATATGAGCCAAAGCCAGAAGTGGAGAATGTGGGAGGAGGTCGCCGTTGCTGTCAATAGGGTGGGTGATTATGTCCGTCTAGCCCGGGATGTCAAAAGGCGGTAAGTAAACACTTTCCCACCCTATAAACAAGCCCCATTTTAAACAAAAGGATAATGGTTCAAATTTCAATCCACAGATGGGGCGACTTCAAATATCGTCTCAAGCAAAAACTTGCCGACAGGGCTAGGCATGCAAGGGGGACAGGTGGGGGTCCCACCCCTGTGTCATTGGAGTTGACAGACTTAGAAGAGCTGGCACAGGGGTGTGTGCAGCCTGTGGAGGTGTTTGGCGTGTCCAACATGGATACGGACATGCCAGACTTTGCGGCTCCTCATGTTGGCCCAGGTAAGTCTTGTGATGTCACCAACTCTGAAATGCTATTGTGCCAATATGTAGATTCTAATGTGAGTCTTTTCTCATTTTTCCTAACAGAGACACAGGCGGATGAGTCTGCTCCAGAGGGGAGCCTTGGCCGCAGAATTTCTGCTGGCTCTGCAGGGGAGGAACCAGTACATCCGGCTGAGGACCCTGTAGAAGCCAGTCCAGGGCGTGCCCCCTCGCAGGCAGTGGGCCTCCTCACAGAACTCAATTTAAAATCGGATTTCCATACGGAGATTCTGCAGAGGATGGACGCCAGTCTGATACGGGTGGCTGAGGCCCTGGAGCAAAATGCTGCGGCCAACGTGACCATTGGTCAGGCCCTGGCGGAAAATACCAGGGCCAACATCCGCATCGCCGATGCCCTGGAGCAGCTCGTTCGCCAGCACATGGTGGAGCCGACCTCCCTTCCTGCCGGAACATCAGGATCCTCCACCTCTGGCACAACATCAGCCAATCCTCCAAATGTGCCTAGCCCTGTGCCTAGTCCAGAGGCCACAACATCTGCCTCTGGACAGGCCAGCCCGATGGCATCCCGGACCCGGTCTGGCGCCCACCCTCCCCCATCCAAACGGGCGAAAAAACGGTGACAGCAATGGCGACTTTTCCCACACTCCTTCTGTGCTTTGCTCATATTCCTCTCTGGTCAAAACTTCCCTCTCCTTTCTTGTGAAATGTTTTTAATTTATTTTTGTACGTTTATGTTAGCAGTTATTGATTATTTATTTTTGTGAAAAAGTATCTTTGCCACAAAAAAAGGCAACAAAATATTATGCCAATTTGTTTGTGTTTAAACAATAAATTTCAGAAAAAAATCTGACATTGTATTGTGACATTATTGTACAAATGGGTTACATTTAATCTTGGCCCTAAAGGCAAAAACTGACAAAAAAAAAATTTCTTTTTTTTTTAAAAAAGGCCTCTTGAAGGAACGTTTAAAAATTCACATAACGATGCAAATTCCACAGTAAAAAAAAAAAGGGGAGCTAATTAAAACATGATGACATTATTGTTACAATAGGCCATAAACAACAAATTGAGGCCAAAATAAAACCCAAAAAATGTACGCAAATTGATTGTGTAATCCTGACATTAGCAGCTATGATTTCCACCTGCGTACGCTTTTGTGCTATCCCAATAAACTGCTTTCCAAACACATACCAAGCCGGTTTTCAATACAACACTAATTGCTTTTCTGACCACCCGCGATTAATCGCTGCAACATCGTGGAGTCCCGGGACGGAGGAGAAGGCCATCGCCAATGTGGTCGAGTAATCCAGACCCTAAGCTGTGCAAGCATTTTGAAGGGAAAGAGGATGTTCCAGTGACGTATGAGACGGTCCGAACACATTTGACGTTCGCATCTGCTAATGTATGTACGCCCCAAAAACGCCTCGCCACGCCTGCGTTTTTCCATCTCCACCCCCGTCAACACCCAAAAACGCCCTGTTCTGTCAATCACATTTGACATGTCACTTCCTGTACGCTATTTTAGGAACGAGAGAAAAAAAGCTCGCAATCTGCCGTACGCACATGCGCAGTGTAACACCAATGCATGCGCGGTTAGTCAACATCGGAACGCAACGAGCGTACTGTTGTTAACGTGCGGCTCTGAATGAGGGCCTTTGTTCTCCACAGGAAAAAAATAAAACACATTGTCACCAACACAGGAAAAAAACATACACATTGTCCCCCATGGGAAAAAAGAACACACATAATATTGTCCACCACAGAATTAAATCACACACATTATCCCCACGGGAAAAAAACACACACACTCTACACAACAGAAAAAAAACCTTACACACACATAGGCTGCCACAGGAAAAAATAAAACACATTGTCCCCTAGTGGAAAAAAGTAAAACACATTGTCCCCGGATGACTGCGTGACCTATGATTTCACGCCACAACGTCACCATAGGTCACTGCCAGGGCCGTATCTGAGCTGCCCAGATGAGCCCAATGGTGCCCGGTCCTGAAGTTAGTACTGGCACTGCTGCTGCCCACCAGTCTGCATTGCTGCAGGGTCCTTTGTGCGGCTACTCCACTGGAATGGCCTCGAGCCGGCCCTGCCTACATTAGCCACTTAATTGGTGTGGTAGCCAGTTAAGTGGCCACCAGATAACTGACACTCGCATGGGATGCAACTGCCACCAGATGAGCTTTCACTGACACATACCTCCCAACAGGACCCTCTCCAGGAGGGACACAATGCCCTGGTTTCTGGACTTCCCTGGTAATTTATGATTGGTGGCGATTCCAGAGGTGGGGCTGCAGTACAGTCCAAAATTCAAATAGGGAAGTCACACCAACTGCCAGAGTCTGCAGCGTTTGAAATGACATTTGGTGTGGCTCCCCTATTTGAATTTTGGACTGCTCTGCAGCCCCACCTCTTACCAGGGAAGTCCAGGACCAGAGCATCGTGTCCCTCATGGAGAGGGTCATGTTGGGAGGTATGCTGACATGATCGCATCACATGAAACTGAGTCTTCCTCCTCCGCCTTCCGGAATTTTAATTGAAAAATCTGTTCTGCACATGTGATTTCCTGTTGCTGGTATGTAGCTGTCTGTTACCACAAAGATAACATCTCCATTTTGTATCCCACAATGCCATGCAAATAGCATTCTGAAGCGAATGCACCAAACACAGTATGTATTCTGTGTACCACCCTGCCTTATGGCTATGATGTATCTCTCCCTCCCGGTTTCCTTTCTGTATCCCATTTCTACTTGTAAAAATTGAATAAAACCTAATAATGGGAGGGGAGTCAGATGCAAAGAGTGGAACTGAAGTTCCCCTCTGAGCAGCATTCAGCCAATCTCTGCTCTCCAATTGCAAGGAAGGACTGTGTCAGATGTCTATGATACATTTTGTAACTCTCTAATATCTTACTTTACCTGCTGCTATGTTATAAGGTTGGAGTCTCTTTTTTATTAACAATGTTTCATCTGAAATTTAAGGCAATGTTTAGTCCTCTTTAGTATTGGGACAATGATTGCAAACTTTATTTAACATCTATAATCCATATCCCCTCAGTGACAATCAAGTTTATCCTCAAAACCACAAAATGTTCACTAGGCAGACATTACTTGTGCTCATATTGAAGTGTTAGTATATGATGCATCATGGAAACAGTTATCAAGTGTTTTTTTTCTTTTTGCATAATATTTTGTTGTATGAATGCATATTCTGATAAAATAAAGGTGACTTTCATAAGATAATTATTACAAAGCAAATGTGGATTAATGGTCCTTGTTCTTGTCTTCTAGACAGTATGATGAGTAAACTAGCGGACACGAAGGAGCAGATGATACCATGAAGAGAAGGTCACAGGCCCTCTGTTGCCATCTGTTTAGTAAGTACAGATTAGCTCACTTACAGTGTTTATATTCATTAATCTTTTTATAGATCCTGTTCAGCAGGCATGTTTTGCATCTTTAAAGTAACCTGCTTGACTTAAAAACAGCTATGTAAGGTTGTCTAAAGAAATTACTAGGACTGAATATTCGACTAACCAGCAAAACCATCCATGATTCTAGGGTAGGGATAGACAATACATTGATTGACTAACTAAATATAACTGACAGATTTATATACACCCATCAGCAATAACGTTAAAACTTCCTGTCTAATATTGTGTAGCTCCAAAACCGCTCTGACCCATCGAGGCATGGACTCCACAAGACCTCTGAAAGTGTCCTGTGATTTCTGGCACCAAGATGTTACTGTAGATTCTTTAAGTCTTGACAGTCCTGTTACAAGGTGGGGCCTCCAAGACTTGGACTTGTTTTTTCAGCACATTCCACAGATGCTCGATTGAGATCTGGGGAATTTTCAAGGCCAAATCCTTCGAACTCTGTCATGTCTCTCAAACCATTCCTGAACAATTTTTGCAGTGCGGCAGGTGCATTATCCTGCTGAAAGTGACCACTGCCATCAGGGAATACCATTGCCATGAAGGGACATGTCAATGTAATATGAATGGCAGGACCCAAGCTTTCCCAGAAGAACATTGCCCAGAGCATCACACTGCCTCTGCCGGCTTGACCACTTCCCATAATGCATCCTGGTGACACAAACGCACCCGGCTGTCCACATGATGTAAAATAAACTGTGATTCATCAGACGAGCCCAGGTTCTACCATTGCTCCATTGTCCAGATATGAGACTCATGAGCCCACGGTAGGCTCTTTCAGTGGTTGATAGGGGTCAGCATGAGCACTCTAACCGTACACAGTGAGCTGTGATGCAATGTGTGTTCTGCTTCTGACACCTTTCTATAATGCCTAATATATTCCAACCCTTGACCAATTAAAATTAAAACACATAATTATGGTAAAACCCTTTTAAATTCACTGGACTATGGCCCTGATTCAGACCCACTCGCAAGCGGCTGTCCGCTCGCAAGTGGGTCGATGGTCTGCACTGAGCATGCGCACGACGGAGGGATCTCCGTCGTGCGCATGCGCCAGACGCGACAAGCAAAGGAAAGTCCTTCGCTCGTTGTGTCTGATCAAAGGGGGCGTGCTGTCGATGTTGATTGTCAGCACGCCCCCTTTGGTGGGCGTACCGTGGGCGTGCCTCCCTGACGGGGCGTTCCCACGAGAACGCCTCCCGTCAGAAGCCGGCCCACTGACATCACTAGTGATGTCAGTGGGAGTGATTTTGGCTCTAATAGAGCCAAAATCACTTCGGGGCTTGCGGTTGAAAACCTCAACCGCAGGCTCCGGCTCGCAGTTTCGATGGTCGCGATGGTCACGACCATCGCGGCCATCAAACTGCACGCTCGTATAGGCTGTGGGTGGTGACCCACAGCTATACGAGCGTCCAGGAGGACGCTCCATTTTTATGGAGGGCGGCCCTCATTCAGAGCGTGCGCTCTGCTCAGAGCGTACGGCTCTGAATGAGGGCCTATGTATGCACAAGTGTGCAGACTCTATCACTGATGGATCGGCGGGGGTCTTTTCCTATATATTACAAATATATCTTAGACTGTTGACAATATATGAATTTTCTTTTTACATTTCCTTTTACAAATAGTATGAGCACTGTGAATTCCCGTTTGCAATACTTTGCAGGAATAAAACAGGTTTCCCATGTATGTGACTAACAAATTGTGCACGATATTGGCATATATGACAAAAGAAAACATAGGAAAAGTAATTTAGCATTCTTCCCAAAGTAATTGACTCAGCTACAAGCCTTTTACATTTCCAAGTGAGCCATCAATTCCCAATTCAACGCCACCTGTCACAACTAAAATGTGGTATGAATAGACTTCTGCTGGAGATAACAAGAAGCAGATTACAATACAGATTCATCCCTGGTGTAATAGGTCATATAAGCAGGTCTTATAGCAGAACATTATGGAATTTTGCTGAAGGCAAAACAAAAGGCAGCATATTAAATTCAAAATACTAATATCATTTTTACTGTGAAAAAAACCCTAATGTTTTTACTCTACACAAGAAAAAAAAAAAAAAACTTTAAAGGTCATCTATGAACCGTGAATAACCCTCGCTTACTGTGTAAGTGTGGTTTTGTGATGTCATGTGAGTGTCTTTGAGGACATGACTGTATACTTATTGATTAGCGCAGAGCTATCGTGATTATGTTACTGTATTTATCAGTAGATACTGAGGAACATTAAATCTTGGATGATGTTACATTCATGATCATTTCAGTTTTTGTAACCCACCATAGTGAACTGCATATGAACCTATATTTGCATTTCCATGTTGTGGGAATCTGTGATGTGCTGTAAGTAGGTGGTATGTGAGTGTGAGGTAGGCAGCTTTATGCATTGTCCATTTGGATTCCCAGTACTGATGAGGAAGATAGATAATGGCAAAATTATGGTCATTAAGTCATATTATAATCCAAACCAGTGACAGGCTGCTCCCCCCCCCCCTACCCCCCCTAATTTTCTATTACTGCAAATGGAATTATTATAAGATACTGTTCGGTAATATATATGATTTCATATCTATGTTGGATATTAATAGACAATGATTTGAGAACATGTTTTATGATAAACAGGTAAAGAATTCTGCCCTTTTAAGATTCAAGTACTTGACCCTCTGTTTTCTAAAGCTTGGTACACACTTTTTCGATTGTAGGCTGATCGGGTAAAACTGTCCTGATCAGCCGTGCAGTCTGTCCCCAGTGTAACCCCATGACAGCCGCGTGCACACTGTGCAGACATAGCACAGTGTGTACGGGCTTCTATGGGATCGGGAGGTCAAACTGATAGATATTAAACAGTACATAAGATCCGACCTCCCGATCCCGACCGTTGCAGGATCGTTAAAAGCCGTTATCGGCTAACGCTCCTGCATCGGGACAGGGTACACACCTATACAATCCAACGGCCGTTCTCTCGATATTGGATGAACGGCCCGATGATTGTACAGGTGTTTACCCAGCTTAAGAAAGCCAGTCATGGCTCAATTGCATTCACACTAGGAATGACTAGTGAATACACAAGAGGGGGCCTCTGTAGATGGATTGAGCTGCAAAAAATGCCATATCAGACACAGATGTTGTCTTTTCCTAATAGGTCAATTATTATATTGGGGTGTGATTATCCCTTGCTTGCTATTCCAGTGGAAACCAGACATTGTAAATGTGCTAACCTCTGAATACTTAGATAAGAGAGAACTTCTGGACTCCCTGAGGTCGATGCCACCAAGTCTTAGTAGTGGGGGTGAAGGTATTATTAATTGTGTGATAGGAAAAAGGGAAGTTTCATTCATATTTGACAGACTGTCCAGGTGGTTGGTTTTGATTAACCCTTTGTCACACAAATGTTACACCAGTCTCAAATGAGAGTTGGTCATGACAGGAGATAAAAACAACTTGAGCTTTGCATGTCTTCTGAGATGACCACAATCAGGTCTATACTTTCAATAGGGCACCAGGGGCATTTTATACAGAAATGCACCAAATTTAACCAATGTAATAAAAGCATAAAATTTTGACACATTTAATAAATACAGTCTTGATATCATCTCAGTCAAACTGTAAGTGATAAAAGTAGAAGGTTAAATTAATGTAGATGGATATTATCAAGTAATAGCAGGCAGGAATTTGAAATTAAGGGTTAGATATACTAAAGGTTGATTTTAATACCGATCAAAATTGAAGTGTTTCTGGGGCTAAATAAATGTGCCCCAGAAACACCCCATCAATGCTGATTGATTTTAATAAATAAATCATATTCAAATTGATCAAAATTTCTTAAAATTGATTTTTAATAAATATATCCCTACATCTTAACATTTTAACTGTTTAATCCATGTGCATTTCTATCTGGTCCAACAAAGTTAAGAAAGCATTTGTGAAGTCATTTTATAGGGGTGGTTCACAAGAGGTATGTGGGCATACCTCCCAATTTTCCTTGCCACTGTGCTGGGCGATCCCATATGTGGAGAGAAAAAGTTTTTTTTTCCCAACAGCAGATCCAACCACTTTTTTCCAATTTTTTTGTCAGAGTTTTGATATCCCCCTGTGCTCTCACTCCCTTGTTCACTGCTCATAGCACACAGGGGAGTAGTAGAAGCAGGGAGAATATCTACATGACTCTGATACTGACATTTTCTATTCCCTCTCAATCTAAGGACTACCTGTGATGTACAACCTAATTTTAAAATTTGTTGCACAATGTCATGTAACAATATGGTTATTTAGCCATAAAGTGACTCTGTTACAATTGTAGCTGTATGTCTGTTATGAAAGACGCAGCATCGGATCCCACAGATTATCCAATGCGGCGTCTATGGACACAGTTGGGGTCAGTAATGCATGTAGGAGGTGTGATGCCTCCTGTTGCATTACGTATAATAGTGCCATCACAGCTACCAGTGGCGGCTCCTACCGTCTTAGATGAGGGGGGGGTGCCGCCGCCGAAAATGAGAGGGAGCAGGGAGGATGCAATCACTCACCCGCTGCCACTCCTCCTGGCCAGGTCCCGTCACCTGTGCAATCAACCTGTCAGGCACCGGGACTGGCGCATGTGCACTAGGGGCGGAGAGCTGCGCATGCGCATACCACCGGCACCCAAAGGGCTGCATCGTCTTCAGCCCCTAGGAGCCGGTTAGGGCTGAGAAAAGGCAGAGTAGCATTTTTTTCCTGGAAGCCGCTCTCTGCTAATAGCAGCCTGGACTGGCAGTCCCAGGGGGAGGAGACACCTCCCCCTGGGGCTGCCTGTGATGTATGTGACTGGCAGGTAGCTCTTCCAATAGGAAACCACTGCCAGTCACACAGTGTAGCCAGTGCAGTCACGGACTGCACTGACTACACAGAGGTGGTGGATTTTACTGGGGGGCCTCCAGCCCATAGGCAAAATCCGCCACTGGCTGCCAGTGGCGCCGAGAGGGGGGGGGGAGCGGGTACTATTTACTTGGGCCCGGGCTTCCTGAGGAGCCCGCTGGGGGCCCAGGTTCAGCGCCGCCCCCCCTTCCTCACAGCAGCCCAGCACACAGCGTATGCTGAGCTGTAGTGGGAGACTGCTTGTGGCTGCTGAGTAGCAGCCACAGCAGTCTCCTATGTCTGTGGGGGGGAGCGATCACACTGATTGAGCCCGCCCCCAGGCTTTGCGCCGGGCTGAGGGGCTCACAGTGCCCCCTGTGTGTTTTGTTTTTGCTCAAGGGGGCGTGGCCATGCCTCCCGCAATTAGGCCATGCCCCCAGCTTTACCTGGGCTCGGCAAGGCTCTCTTTGCCCCTGCTGGCTGCTACCATGTTAGCAGCTGTGATAGCATCTCATTCTGAGGCTGAATCGCCCCCATAGTTTGCATATGTTTTTCAGTACAAAGCAGAGCCGTAACTAGACTTTTTGGTGCCCTATGCCAGAAAGAGCATTGGCGCCCCCCTCATTTTTCAAAGGGACATAATGCACCCAAAAAAGGGCCATGGCTTCATGGGGAAGGGCCAGGGAAGAGATAGGAGATGCCAGGAGATGCTGGGGATGAAATAAGAGGAAGCTACAAGCAAGAATGATAAGAAACAGAAATTTGACAGACCCAAACAGCACCCCCTGACCTGTGGTGCCCTGTGCGATGGCACCAGCCGCACTACCCTAGCTATGACCCTAGTACAAAGGTCTACCAGGGTCTACATAACCTCTACATACCTTACATCTAATACAGACTCTAGAGAACAGCTTCTTTCATGTGCCTGGATTGTATCACCATGTTCATTTATATATTTGTCCAAAGTTGAATTTATGGTTGTGTGAAACAGTGAATGTTACAGAAAGTAGACGGCGAGAGTGATGCGGTCCCCATTGATCGCAGTGGGGACCCGGCACTGCCCTTACGGCTTCAGCAAAGCCTTCCAGGCACTGCCGGGTTCCCCGTGACATGCACATGCGCAGACAGACTGTTGCACATGCGCATTACACAAGACCCCATCGCTGGCAACGTTAGGCTACCAGCAGCCCAGCGGAGGACCTTGCAGATAAGGAGGACTTTGTTGGACCTCGCCAGAGGGGTAAGTATTGATAAATACTAGAAGCATTTTTGTTTGTAACACAATGATACTAAAAAATGCCACTGTTATTCACGTTCGTTTATAAATGGGGCAATTAGTCTGCTTATTTGTACATTTTTTCACATGTAGGGGTCTATTCATTATGTTAATTATCAGGGTCTGAACGGACCCCGATAATTAACATACTAACTTGTTGTGAATGATGAATTGCTCCAATGCGGAGACAGCTGATGGGTTCCACCACTTGGCATCAACAGTAGGATGGCCTCTTATTGTGGTTGGGATAGAACCGCACAATCTGGCTAATAGCTGACATCTGTAGTATTTCCAGTTACAATTGCCAACAGTGCATAATAATCTGTCCAATTTTGATTGGATTATTATTGAGAATAGAGACATTCCGCAAAGCCATACATGCTGCAATATTATAACATTGTGTGTGGCCAATTATAGATTATAAACTCTAGTCACATCAGGGGCGGTAATGGGCACTACTACAGGGGGCCCTAAATAATGGGCACTACTACAGGGGTCCTGCATAATGGGCACTACTACAGGGGGCATTGCATAAGGGGCACTACTACAGGGGGCATTGCATAAGGGGCACTACTACAGGTTGCATTGCATAAGGGGCACTACTACAGGGGACATTTCATAAGGGGCACTACTACAGGGGGCATTGCATAATGGGCACTACTACAGGGGACATTGCATAAGGGGCACTACTACAGGGGGCATTGCATAATGGGCACTACTACAGGGGACATTGCATAATGGGCACTACTACAGGGGACATTGCATAAGGGGCACTACTACAGGGGGCATTGCATAAGGGGCACTAGTATAGGGGGCATTGCATTTTGGGGCACAACTACAGGGGGCACTGTATAAGGGGCACTCATTTGATACACAGTTTACAGGTTATAAACTATGTTCCCAATAATCTGGTTCTACACGGACATAAAAACTGTGCAACCTGTCTTGAGCTGAGGTGATGGACTGGCAGGAGCAGAAAGGAGGGTTGGTGAAGTAGATCTGTCAGGGTGGGATGTAATGGGCATTACTGTTTGGCATAATGTGTATTTGGCATTACTGTGTGCACAATGTGCTATTAGGGGCATTACTGTGTGGCATAATGTGTAAGGGGCATTACTGTGTGGCATAATGTGTTGTATGTGGCATAATCTGTTGTATGTGGCATTACAGTGTGGCATAATGTGAAATAGGGGCATTACAGCATGGCATAAATTTGTTATAAGCGCTTTACTGTATGTCATTATGTGTTATATGTGGCATTATTGTGTGGGATGTGTAAGGGGCATTGCTGTGTGGCATAATGTGTTGTCAGGGGCACTCCGGTGTGGCATAATGTGTTGTAAGGGGCATTCCAGTGTGGCACACTGTGTTATAAGTGGCATTACTTAGTGTGTCATAATGTGTAAGGCACGTTGCTGTATCATGTAACCACACACCTTAAACGTAGTCTTTGGGTGTGTTTGATCTTTGGGCGGGGCGCCTGAAACTTTTTTGGCATGGGGGAGCAAAATTTATTGTTATGCCACTGACAGACCCCCTCCTCTCTAGAAACACCCCTGCGTCACATATACCCTGTCACATTCTGTTTCATTAAATGCTTCTGCACAGTTATGAAGAAGAGTACAATTTGTTTCCCTGTACAGTGCTATACTGGCATTATATAAACAGACAATAATAGTACACATGACAGATGGCTAGAATTATCATTAATCACTAGTAATCACATAATAAAATCATGGATCTTGTGATGGAAACTGAGCTGAATCATCATCCAGGAAGCCCCCTGAACTTTGTCCTAAATCATTTCTAAAGGCCCCAGACATACACATTTTGTTATATCTCCAAAGTGAAGTACATGAACTGTCTCGTGAGCAAACGGCGCTAGGAAGAGCTTTTGCCATACACAATGCAGTGGCAGACAGTCTTCCAGACAGCTCACAGCAGGCAATAATAACACGCCCTGTCTGCTCTCATATTGAAATTAAAAATGCTCATATTCACTCTGGCAAAAATAGCGTTTCCCCCAGAGACATGTCACTTTCCACCTTTGTAGATCAGTATTTCAAAGCATTTACGTAAAGCAATCTCTCATGATGCCAAATTAATATAGTGGAGCGCTTTAGATCCACTGGGTTTATTAAGTATTAATGAGATACTTTGGAATTAAAATATTCATTTTTAGTAAAAGAGAATACCTAGTACAGCTAAGTTTGAATAATTAAAAGTGATAGATTTATGTGAATATAGTGTAACTGCTGCACCTGCTTCCTAATAGCAGGCTTAGTTTATTGTAAACTTGTTTTAACAATTAAAACATGACTCCTACTCTGTTTGGAATGCAAATGTGGAAGGCTGCTGATATATTTATTAGTCTCCCTGTGACTTATGTACTTAGTATCTGATTAGCTACACTTACTGGCCATTTACTTTAATGTGTACATATTGTGTATGGTGTTTTTGCCCACCTTTTATACTCACAGTGAAGCCATTCCTCCTGTCTTATTCCTTGCACATCTGCTCCTGGTGTTTGCAGGTAGGATGGCACATTTGCTGCCTATGCAGAGTTGGTTGCTTAAGCAATACTGCTTCCGGGTTCGGTGTCGGTGCGCGTACTGTGCATATGCAGCCGTCGGATGTCTCCGAAAGAGTCTATGGAACAGAAGCCTATAGTCTACTATGGACTAACGATATCTTTAGATGGACAACCTGGACAACAACCTAAAACATACAACTTAAGACATTAGAGTGACTTGAAAATAAAATAAAACCAATGTCTTGGAGTGGATGTGTCAAAGCCCAGACTTGAATTCCTTTGACTATTTGTAGAAATATTTGAAAGTTACTGTTCACTATCCAACCTGCAACTTCCACATGTGCAAAGCTCATAGAGACGCTCAAATAGACTCATAGCTGTAAGGCAGGAAAAGACACTTCTACCAAGTAGTAAAACAAGGGGGATGAATACTTGTGTAAATAGCAAATGTTTTTCCTTTATATTTAATCAATTGTGCAAAAGCTTTAGTGTGTGTATTTTGTGCTGATCAATGGTAAGAATTTCCATATTAATCAATTTTACATTCCATGATGTAAGAAAAGGAAATATGAAAAATGTCAAAGGGAGCGAATAGATTTATATAACCATTGTATACAGAAAACCCGCACTACAGAAGGGTAGTTACAGTAATGAAAGCAAACACAGTCGCATTTGTGTAACCACTATTTATAACATTGGACAGCAGGAATTGAAACATATTTTTCCTAAATTATTTTGTGTATTTTTGCTAGCTAAATAAATCTGTGCTATCAACAGCCATAAATTGACTCAATTTATTTAGATTTGCTATTTCCCTCCATGTGGTTGTCAAATTAGATATTTGAAACAGTGGAGCAAACACGGCATTAGCTTGTCATCATTTTGGGCAATTCATTATTTATTACTTTACAAATGGATTTTGTCTTCTTAAAAGCAGTAAAATAAATATAAAGTCTTGTTTTCGTAACCATTAGAAGATAAATATAGTTGATTTTGTGCCAAACACTACATATTACTGTATACTCCCCTACTGTCCAAATATTTGCAGAACACTTGGATGGCCTAATGGTCTGTGGTTTTGATCGGCGGTATGTAATGCAAATCGAAATAATGCAAATTTACTTTATTATCCACCCAATCCCCCCAAAAGAAGGTGTTATGTAAAAAATGTTTTGTTAAATAGGCTCATCAGCTCCTGGAAAAAAACTTACCTGCAACCAGGAATCGGAGATTGGTGCTCTGGTGATGTCTTCTAGGGCTCCTGGCAGCTGGCATAGAGCAGCTGACCATGGTCACAGTGCAGGAGCCAGAAGACCAGCTGACTGGAGCCCCATAGGAGATCACCAGGGCACCGACCACCTGAGGTAAGTGTAATCTGACTGGGCGGGTTTGCGGGGGGATGGGGGCTATCGCGAGGGGGGGATTTCAGTAGCCAGTTGGCGGTGCACGTGCAGACACATTCTCCCTGTATTTTTCTCAGAAAAATACAGGGAGAAGTGTATGGTCGAGATTTGCAGGGACAGAGCTTTATATTAAGCCCTGTCCCTACAAGGGATTTTTGATAAATTTCTGTGATATTTCCTAAATTTGGAAATATCACACTACAACTGCATTTTAAATGCGGATTCTAGTAAATAGTGCCCTTAGAATGGTAATAATTAGTTGGCACTGTCTGAAGCCTGCCCCACTTGCTGTGTTGCTGTGGTATTAGAGGGCCTGGAGTGGTGACAATACAGATGGAGGGCACAGTATATGGCCAATCAAGTGCATCCTCTACAGGGGATGTAGTCAGAATGTCGATGCTCGGGAAGCCGTCTGACGAAATCCCGGGGTCTAAATCCCGTCTTGGTACTAACGATAGGCCTCTAAATCCCGACACCTATCTTTAGCCTGACGCTGGAATCCCAACAGACGGTTTCCCAAACGAAGGTAAACGGGGAATGTTAATGCGTCGGCATTTCACCCGACGGCTATACAGCCGCCGGGATTGCATACTCAATCCCTCTACAGTTTGGGGTCTTACGATATGTGCTAAAAAAGCATGCTTCAACTGTACACATATTTATGTTATGCAAATAGAATGCAGTGTGGTTTGAACCATAGTTCAAGGAGCGTTAATTCATTTGTGAATAGTGGCGATAACAGATGATAATTAACAGTGCAAAAAATGTGGGGAGTCATAAATAGGCCACCTAATACCATCATTGTAATGGAAGAAAGGCAACTTAATTTAGCTCATTGCAAAGAATGGCAAAGTAAAATCCAATAATGAATGAATGCTTGAGCTTTTTATTGCCGTGTAGCCCCAGATTCTAAAATATTAACATAAATGGCTTAAAAAGGAATCAATGTTTTACAAAGACTATAATGTGTGGGGTATGGAGACTGTACAGTAACTGCATGTATAAGACACTCATGAAACACTGAAGTGACAGGCAAGGCGGCCCTGACATGTGATCTAAGTACAATTGGGCAGAACAGTGACACAGCAGGGGTGCATGGATCTATAATCCTTATGTCACTGCAAATGCTGTCATATCAAAGCATTTGGCATATAATATAACAGGACAGCCCTGCACATTTTCCCACATAAGAGCTCATGTTACAGTTTACCAGCCATTCCTTTGGAGGCCTGCATTGATACACATTTCTACTATTAGCTCTGCTTCCTAAAAAGAGTGATTTGTGATAATGAGTCTGCCAGTTTCTTATGAGAAAAAGCAATTGAGCAGCAGGCTAACTTCTGCCGAGAATGCAATGCAGGTTCTATCTATGAGATTTCCTTTATTTGGAGCCCTGTGTAAAGGCTGGTCTTTCTCTTGAGTCTTTACAATTTATGAATATAGAAAAGAAGATGAGAAAAGGAAAATTGTTAACCTGTGAGGAAGGAATGTACAGTAGTATTTTAAAAGCTTTGCACCTTTAGCTGCAAAGAAAATCCCGTCACCTAGTGCAGGCATTTCTCCTGCTGTAAATACGAAAAGAGCTTTAAACTGTATAGTCCCAAAGAAACAGTACAGGGCAACTCCGACTGAAACCAAAGTGACGAACACAATGAATGTGTAAATGAAAATAATACAAAGCGCAGAAAACAAACAAGGTGCTATCTACCAATAAAATACAAAACTCGTTTCTTATATTAATAATGGTAACTAAGCATTCAATAAAATATCGTAGAATATCCTGGTTAATAGCCGGCTATAGTCTTTACTCGTTCAGGTCATTTTAAAAAGGCAAAAGCCCTAAATCCAACAAAAAACGTTTTGTTTTCCCAGGATTTATAGCTTTAAGTTTTTGCTAAATAGACCACTTAGACTTGCCTTTAAAATAGCCAAATTGAGTAATTTTTTTATTCATCTAAATGGAAACAATAGCATTTTCTAGTGTAAATATATGTGTAAAGGTTTAAGTTTAATATTGCACAGATTTTTTATTATTATTATTATTTTTATTATTATTATTATTATTATAATTTATTTATATAGTGCCACAAGTGTTCCGCAACACCTTACAAAGTACATAAACAAATAGCTGACTAGTGAATAGTGACCAGTGATACAATACAATACAATGCAGGAAAGGGACATGGATAATATACATTGCTACATTAGCGACCATAACACCCGCATAAACAACCAAGTGTTAGGTGCCCTAGTGGCGAGTAAGAAGTAGATGAAAGTAATGCAGGGAGAAGCATAAGAGGGTGAGGGCCCTGCTCGTAAGAGCTAACATTCTAAAAGGGAGAGGCAGACAAACAGGTGTGACAGATGGGGCAGACGGGGAGGAAGGAACAGCAAGTTTGATTGTAGAGAGGTGTAGAGTCTGATTGGGAGACGGAGAGAGTTCCAAAGGAGAGGAGCAGCACGGGCAAAATTTTGGAAGCGGGAGTGGGAGGAAGTAATCAGTTGGCATGAGAGGCGGTGTGCATTAGTTGAGTGAAGAGAGCGGACAGGAGAGTGAAGGGAGATGAGATCAGAGATGTAAATGGGAGAATATTGGGTGAGGGCTTTGTAAGTGAGTGTGAGAACCTTAAATTGGGTTCTGAAAGGGAAGGGGAGTCAGTGGAGGGCTTGTAGGAGAGGCAGGGCCGGATTAAGGGCAGGGCGACAGGGGCGGTTGTCCTGGGGCCCCCACACATAGGGGGCCCCCACACACTGCCCCCATCCCCATAATAAACAATTTTTAAACTCTTTTAATGGTGCCGAGGCCCGCAATTAGGCCCCACCCCTCCCGCGATTTGGCTCCGCCCCCTTTTCAAACAGACCGGGCTACCTCCTTTATCGGCTCCTCTGCTCCTGTCCTTTCTTCCCCGCGAACACACAAGGTGGCCGGGGCCCGGGATCTGCTTCTTCTGCTCTGTCAGTGGATGCAGTGAGCACCATGGAGGGAGCACAAGCAGTACACTGCAGCTGGAAGGTAGGGGGGTGCCTGGGTGCTGGTAGTGTAGGAGAAGTGTGTGTTTTTAGTGTAGTTAGGGGGGTGTCTGTGTTTTTAGTGAGGTAGGGGGGTGTCTGTGCGTTTTTAGTGTAGTTGGGGGGTGTCTGTGTTTTTAGTGTAGTGGGGGGGTGTCTGTGTGTTTTTAGTGTAGGAGGTGGTGTCTGAGTGCTGGTAGTGTACTAGGGTGTGACTGGGTGCTGGTAGTGTAGTAGGGGGGGTGTCTGTGTGTATTTAGTGTAGGAGGGGGTGTCTGGGTGCTGGTAGTGTAGTAAGGGGTGTCTGGGTGCTGGTAGTGTAGTAGGGGGATGTCTGCGTGTTTTTATTGTAGGAGGGGGTGTCTGGGTGCTGGTAGTGTAGTAGGGGGTGTTTGGGTGCTGGTAGTGTAGTAGGGGGTGTCTGTGTGTTTTTAGTGTAGGAGGGGGTGTCTGGGTGCTGGTAGTGTAGTAGAGGGGTGTCTGTGTGTATTTAGTGTAGGAGGGGGTGTCTGGGTGCTGGTACTGTACTAGGGGGTGACTGGGTGCTGGTAGTGTAGTAGGGGGGGTTGTCTGTGTGTTTTTAGTGTAGGAGGGGGTGTCTGGGTGCTGGTAGTGTAGTAGGGGGATGTCTGTGTGTTTTTATTGTAGGAGGGGGTGTCTGGGTGCTGGTAGTGTAGTAGGGGGTGTTTGGGTGCTGGTAGTGTAGTAGGGGGTGTCTGTGTGTTTTTAGTGTAGGAGGGGGTGTCTGGGTGCTGGTAGTGTAGTAGAGGGTGTCTAGGTGCTGTTAGTGTAGTAGGGGGATGTCTGTGTTTTTAGTGTAGGAGGGGCGTGTCTGGGTGTTGGTAGTATAGTAGGGGGCTGTCTGTGTGTTTTTAGTGTAGGAGTGATTTTATGTGTGTTAAAATATATATATGCGTGTGTGTGCATTATATATATATATATATATGTATATTTATATATACAGTCAGGTGCATAAATATTGGGACATTGACAGAATTTTCATATTTTGGCCTCTATTCACCACCACAATGGCTTTGAAATAAAACAAACAAGATGTGATTTATCTGCAGACTTTCAGAATTAATTTTAGGGTAATTACATCCAAATTAGGTGAAAGGTGTAGGAATTACAGTGGTTTCTATATGTGCCTCCCACTTTTTAAGGGGCCAAAAGTAATGGGACTATCAACTCAATAGCTATTTCATGGACAGGTGTGGGCTATTCCCTCGTTATTTCATTATCAATTAAGCAGGTAAAAGGTCTGGAGTTGATTCTAGGTATGACATTTGCATTTGGAATCAGTTGCTGTCGACTCTCTATATGAGATCCAAAGAGCTGTCACTATCAGTGAAGCAAGCCATCATTAGGCTGAAAAATCAAAACAAACCCATCAGAGAGATAGCAAATACATTAGGTGTGGCCAAATCAACTGTTTGGAACATTCTTAAAAAGAAAGAACGCACCGGAGAGCTCAGCAACACCAAAAGACCCGGAAGACCACGGAAAACAACTGTGGTGGATGACAGAAGAATTATTTCCCTGGTGAAGAAAAACCCCTTCACAACAGTTGACAAAATCAAGAACACTCTCCAGGAGATAGGTGTATATGTGTCAAAGTCAACAATCAAGAGAAGACTTCACAAGAGTGAATATAGAGGGTTCACCACAAGATGTAAACCATTGGTGAGCCTCAAGAACAGGAAGACCAGATTAGAGTTTGCCAAACAACATCTAAAAAAGCCATTACAGTTCTGGACCAAAGATCAACTTGTACCAGAGTGATGGGAAGAGAAGAGTATGGAGAAGGAAAGGAACTGCTCATGATCCAAAACATACCACCTCATCAGTGAAGCATGGTGGTAGTAGTGTCATGGCGTGGGCATGTATGGCTGCCAATGGAACTGGTTCCCTTGTATTTATTGATGATGCGACTGCTGACAAAAGCAGCAGAATGAATTCTGAAGTGTTTCGGGCAATATTATATGCTCATATTCAGTCAAAGGCTTCAGAACTCATTGGACGGCGCTTCACAGTGCAGATGGACAATGACCCGAAGCATACTGCAAAAGCAACCAAAGAGTTTTTTAAGGCTAAAAAGTGGAATATTATGCAATGGCCAAGTCAATTGCCTGACCTGAATCCGATTGAGCATGCATTTCACTTGATGAAGTCAAAACTGAAAGGAAAATGCCCCAAGAACAAGCAGGAACTGAAGACATTTGCAGTAGAGGTCTGGCAGACAATCACCAGGGATGAAACCCAGCGTCTTTTGATGTTTATGCGTTCCAGACTTCAGGCTGTAATTGCCTGCAAAGGATTTGCAACAAAGTATTAAAAAGTGAAAGTTTGATTTAGGATTGTTTAGTTTGTCCCATTACTTTTGGCCCCTTAAAAAGTGGGAGGCACATATAGAAACCGTTGTAATTCCTACACCGTTCACCTGATTTGGATGTAATTACCCTCAAATTAAATCTGAAAGTCTGCAGTTAAAGCACATCTTGTTTGTTTCATTTCAAAGCCATTGTGGTGATGAATAGAGACCAAAATATGAAAATTCTGTCAATGTCCCAATATTTATGCATCTGACTGTATATATATATATATAGCCATCACTCTGGCACTCACGGGTTCCACAGGTAACTGAGCCGGGTGCCCTCCACAGTCGGCCTCTAAC
This sequence comes from Taudactylus pleione, assembly GCA_031769625.1. Classification (NCBI taxonomy): domain Eukaryota; kingdom Metazoa; phylum Chordata; class Amphibia; order Anura; family Myobatrachidae; genus Taudactylus; species Taudactylus pleione. The sequence continues at coordinate 39,790,326 of JAUIMM010000052.1, read as the reverse complement.
AGCAGGGCAAACTGAACATATTGAATGCAGGGCGGCACTCCGTAATAAACATGTCCAAAAACAGAAGGTAGTTTTGCAACGTTTCAGCGCTTAATTCCGGGTTTGTCTTGTATGCTTGATGAAAGCGCGGAAACGTTGCAAAACTACCTTCTGTTTTTGGACATGTTTATTACGGAGTGCCGCCCTGCATTCAATATATATATATATATATATCATATATATATATATCATATATATATATGCAAATGGATATGTGTTGCTTGGAATTTGAGTTGCTGGCACCAGGGTACTTTTAACTCTATCTAATGGAGTGCTGACCTAATGGAACTTGTTTTATATATATATATATATATATATTATGATTTTCAACTTTTATTGATAGGGGCCCCCACATGTTTGTTGCCCAGGGGCCCCCACAGACCTTAATCCGGCCCTGAGGAGAGGGGAGGCAGATGTAGAGGGTTTGGAGAGGAAGATGAGCCAAGCAGCAGCATTGAGGACAGACTGGAGAGTAGAGAAAGGAGGAGGTTACAGTAGTTCAATCTGGAGATGACCAGCAAGTGTAGGAGGGTTTTAGTAGCATCCTGGCTGAGATAAGGTCTGATCTTAGAAATATTTTTGAGATGGAAACGACAGGACTGCAAGGGGTTCTGGGTATGTGGTTTGAAGGAGAGGGATGAGTCCAGGATAGCTCCAAGACAGTGAACAATGGGGCTAGATGAGATAGTTGTGCCATCAATTGATAAAGAAATAGTGGGAAGTGAGGTTATATGGGAGGGTGGGAAGATGATCTGCTCAGTCTTAGACATGCTAAGTTTAAGAAATCACCGAGACATGCAGGAGGAGATAGCAGAGAGACATTTGGAGATATAAGTCAGTAGAGAGGGGGAGAGATAGGGTCAAGGAGGGAGTGGGAGGAAAGAAAGGCGGTAAGGCGGTTGTAAACAATACACTCAAGGAGTTTGGTGGCAAAAGGGAGGAGAGAAATGGGTCGGTAGTTAAAGAGAATGTTAGGATCAAGGGTAGGTTTTTTAAGAATGGGGGAGACAAGGGCATGCTTGAATGCAGAAGGTATGTTTACTAACAGTCGATTTTAATCAATTTTGATCAGTTTAAAATCTATCAACATCAATGCGTTTCTGAGGCTAAATCACACATTTACCAACACTTGAAAAACCAAATCAAAAATTGTCTGTTAGTAAATGTGTGATTTAACCCCAGGAACACAACATCGATTAAATCGACCTTTAGTAAGTATACGCCTTAGTCTCTCATGAAGTATTTATTGGGCCTCTGACTACAACATTTTTACACCAATGAGATGGTGATAACTGCCAGTTATCCTTCCAAGGACACCCTAAGGGCCCATTTATCAGGTTTGACTAGGGATGGACATTGGAAATATCAATCTTCATGCAATGTACTTACCTTGCTGTACTGTGTTTCTTGTTACCATTACCTTTTTTTTCCAACGATGTTACCTTCCCCCTTATTCAAATGCACATGCGTGGATATAATAAAGATCCCAGAGATGATTAATATTATTTACACTATTTTAGGTGTATTAAATGCAATGATACCGATGCCATATGATTCCAAAAGATCGATATGGGACATCCGTTTGGCCATCCCTAGGTTTGACAATGGACTGCACTGTTTCTAGTGTTATTACTATTTTTAATTGCGTTACATTATTATTATTATTATCCTTTACTTATATGGCGCCAAAAAGGTTCCGCAGCTTCTTACAAAGTACATAAACAAATAAGTGAACAAGAAAACAGTGACTTAAAGTACAAAACAATGCAGGACAAGGACATGGTTTATAAACATTGTTGCATTAGTGAACATAACACTCAAGTAAGCCGGTCAGAGCAACTCCATACCAAGAAACTTCAATTCCCAGCACCCTCGGCTCCATCATGACCACTTCCAGTTTCCAGTGCGGGCACTTCTGGTCATGGAGCGTGGACAGGAATTCCCCACTCTCTGAGTGCAAACAACTCAATAAGTGAAGAAGGAGCGGCACCCCCAGCACCACACCTAACAGAAAGTGGTACCCTCTTCCCCACAGTAAACCTAACTATTTATTACCATCAGACTATAGCACTTCCGGTCCATGGACCATAACCGGAAGTGCTGCCATTTTACCCAGGTCATCGGTGCTATAAAGAGAGCACAGTTATTTTATCCACCTATGCCTTGATAAAGAGAGGACACCTTTCGAAACGCGTTTGGCCTTAGGAGGTATTGAGAGGTGGAACACTGAGCCTGCTGCTCAGAGGAAGGTACAACATTTATTTTCTATTTTTTCACATCTGGCTTTTCAGGAACCGGAACTGCTCAGCTATTTTTTGTATTATTTGGGTCTCTGAGTGGAGGCGCAGTCCCCACATGGCAATATTTTATCCATATTTTATTCCTGGTTTGCATTTTTATTTATTTTTTTATGCATATGTTAAAAGAGCCTTTCTCTATTTTTATGAGATTGGACTGACTTTGCATACATATTACAAAGATATCATGATGGGAGTCAACACACTATATCTGCTGTGAGTATAGGTACGCATCATCAATATGATTCATAAAAGATACCTTTATATACGTGTTTTACACTAGAACTTTGTAAGTAAGGTACGAACCCTACAGCCTGTCATTTAAGAAAATATTTAAGGGAACATTTAAGGAAAACCACGTTGTGTAGCTGTAAAATGATACCGTTATATATGTCATCCACATCATAATAGTGTAAGGTACAAATCTTCAATACTACCACTTAAGAGAGTACCTAAAGAAACCATGCAGAAATTTTTCTGATTAAAAGATACCTTGATACATGCCATTTCCGTCTCCTTTAAGTGAGTTTGGTACGCCAATTAGACTACGCTTGATAATTACATCTGTATATTTCCTATTTTACCATACTACACATTGGTATTATCACGCTTTTTTTTTTCACATATCCATGGATGTGGGGTGGGTGGGAAGGCGACGGGGCATGCGTGACCTTTGAGTCATAGGTTACGGATTGGGTCTCGCTACATCTGGGCACCTGGAAAATCCCACTGCTGTCCAAGTCTGATATTGCGGTGATGATCGCAGCACACTTGGGTATTTGGGATTGGATCATTGCGGTACAGTGGTTGAAAAACGCTGATCTAATCATTATTAACACGTAGCTGGGGCAGGTGAGTGATGGTCACCTCTCGGCCCAGCAGAGATAATCTTTAAGCCGGCCAGTTAGGACATGCCAGGTCACACATGTGCACTGCACTGGAAGAACAGTATAAATAGATTAAAAAATAAATGTAATGAAATAAAGCATTTTAACCTGTATCACACAGTGCTATCTCCTTCCTGTGGTGTGTGCTAAGTAGCTTCCCCATGCTTTGGTAAATAGAGAATACATAAGTCCTACAAAATCAGCAATTTCCATATGATTTAGGGATCTTCTCCCTTTGATAAATCAGCCAGTTAATCCACAGATGTGCAGGTACTGAAGCAGGACAATCTGTAGGGAGCATAGTGGGTTAAACATTGCTCAATCAATAGATTGCAGTAGGGAAGATAATTCTATATAAGTTGCTTAGTAAGAGGGCAGATAACATGGATGGAGGAGTTCTCTCTGTAAGTAGAGTGCAGTAGTAGCATAGCAGATGTTTGTCATGCTACATTGGCCTGCGGGGATCTGATATTCTAGCTGCTTATGTGCTGAGGCATGCCTTATGTCTAATGAATCAGGATTTTGCATGAATGTTATGCTCTTATTTGTTTGACATGTTTTATATAAAAAAAGGTCTATTTGTATTAAACACTAAGCAAAATTAGATACTGAATATTCTTGAGAACAGACAATCTAAACAAAGAGCGCTCAGCTTTTTTTATTTTCTGAAGATGTTTTGTCAGTGGTGGGGAACCCTGTGATCCTACGCCTGTGTACAGATTGTGCTTTATGATGCATAGGGGAAAGCTGGAGCTGCTGTTCCATTTTTCCAGATGTGGAGGACAATTTCTGACTTACTGTATCTGCGTGAGTTGCCATGGCTGGCTTTCTGCACTCCACAAACATTTGTGCTGGGTTTTTAGACCTTATGATATACTTTCTAGAGGTTAACATACTTACATATAGAGATGTGTGGGTTCGGTTCCCAGAGAACCGACAACAACCGAATTTATGGGTTAAGAGACGAACTGTGCCTGAGATCGGAATCACTTTTGGGTACCGGGCCGAACCGAGTCCCGGTTCGGATCTTGCAGCGGTTCGGAACTCAGATTTCAAAACCCAACTTGGGTTTTGGATTGCATGTAACCAGGTCAAAATTATAACATTTTTGCCGTTTTTTTTTTTTTTTTAAATACAGATCCAAAATCAAAACACATGAGGGTGGTTTTGCAGAACCAAAACCAAAACACAAAGATGAATCCGGATCCAAAACAAAATCACGGGGGTCGGCGCACATCTCTACTTACAAATATCACATCTGATAATGAATCTCCAACACTTCAAGATAGGCTTGCCTACCCTCCCGATTTGGCCGGGAACCTCCCGATTTTCGGTTGCCGCTCCCGGCCCCCCGGAGAGGCAGGCAAGCCTCCCGGAAGCCGACATCACTCCCTACCCCTCGCAGAGTTAATATCAAAACACCCGCAGCGGGGGGTCCTGGTGATGCGATTCGTGCTGAATCACGTCATCATGGCCCCGCCCCCTGCTTCACAATGCCGAAAATAACAGCATTGTGAAGAGGGGGCGGGGCCACGATGACGCGATCACGCGGCTCTGCTCCAAATGTGATGTCATGGCCGGGCACGCCCCCCGCTGTTAGCCGACAATCAGCTCCCTCCCGGAAAGAGGGAACTGATTGTCGGCAAGTATGCTTCAAGACTGCAGAGATTTCAGCCCTCATGATCAGATGAAATGTCACATTTTATAATTCAAATGGGCAGAATGTTTTGTAGATCTTAGCGCACGCAAGTGAGTTGTCCATTGTTATTCAGGACACATTCAGTAAGGCTATAACAGCACAGTTAAAATTAGGATTAATTACACTTTACCATGATTTTTCTATAGTTTGTTTCACTTTTATACCATGTGCTAGCTATATGTAAATAGATAGATAGATAGATAGATAGATACAAAAAACATAACAGGGTAATTCAATTAGAAGTGATGGCTGTGAGTTGCCATCGTTCTGACAGTTCTGTCGGAGAGTCTCGACCACCAATATGGCATACTGGGGTAGATGTATGAAACTCTGGAAAGTGATAAAGTGCAGAGTGATAAACGTCCAGTCACTCAGCTCCCAACTGTCATGTTACAGGCTGTGGGGTCTATTTACTAAGCCTTGGATGGAGATAAAGTCGACAGAGATAAGGTACCAGCAAACCATTCTCTTTATCTCCATCCAAGGCTTAGTAAATAGACCCCTTTGTTTGAAAAATGACAGTTGGGAACTGATTGGTTGGTCTTTTATCACTCTCCCCCCATTGTCCTTGCCCCTGATGTTGGGCAGCTGTAATTCAGAGTAATATGCGCAGCCGAATGTTGTGACAACACATCTCCCAGAATTGAACTGCCCCCTTAATTTTACTGTCTCACTTGTTACACAGATAAAAGCTAATGACTGATTGGTTGCCATGTCTTTAGTGCATTTTCACAGCACATTTGAGACATTACTAATAGTCCATAATGATTCAAATAAAGTAAGAGAGTAACACTGATCTTTTGTATCAACATATTATTAAGGACTTTGGTTCAATTTATATGTTTGTGATTCAAATTAGTAATGTATTATCTATTTAGGCAGATTATCCTTGGGTGAAGCAAAGCATCCAAATCAGAGATTGGCCTTTGTTGTATTAACTTGACAATACTTTCCGATTTGCCAAAGTGTCACAGAATAAGCAACTCCCAAAAGCAAATCGGGCCAGTTACTGGGAATGGAATGTAAAGAAGCCAATCTGCAAGCCTAAACAAATAAAACATGTTTACAGCCAGTTATAGATGCTCACAGACGCTAGGCCACTCATTTTTCCTGGACTGTACTAGTAACTTCAGAAGATGCTCCCGGTGACTATTAGTAAAACTGACTACTGTACTGTACATATATACTTGTATGCACACTGCATTTGCTGCATACGGAAAGCAGTTAGCATCTCGAACTTCAGCATGTCGACATTCAGGATGTGAAAACCATAATGTGGATATGGCCTTATGTCAACATTCAGGATGTCGGCATGTTCAGAATGTCAACATTGACATATTGTTGACATGTCCAAAATTTAGACATTATGAATTTTGACAATCAGTATGGCAGCACATGAAATTAGGGTTAGGCTTAATGTTACGGTTAAACTGCAATTAGGATTAGAGGTAGCGGTGGGCTACAATTGGGGTTAGAGTTAGGTGGAAATTAGTGTAAGGGTTAGAGCTAGGCTGCAATTAGGATTAGAGGTATGAGTAGGCTGCAATTAGGGCAAGGGTTAGAGCTAGGCTGCAATTAGGATTAGAGGTATGAGTAGGCTGCAATTAGGGCAAGGGTTACGGTTATTCTGCAATTAGGATTAGAGGTAGGGGTAGGCTGCAATTGGGGTTAGGGTTAGGTGGCAATTAGTGTAAGGGTTAGAGCTAGGCTGCAATTAGGATTAGAGGGATGAGTAGGCTGCAATTAGGGCAAGGGTTAGAGCTAAACTGCAATTAGGATTAGAGGTAGTAGGCTGCAATTAGGGCAAGGGTTACGGTTATTCTGCAATTAGGATTAGAGGTAGGGGTAGGCTGCAATTGGGGTTAGAGTTAGGTGGCAATTAGTGTAAGGGTTAGAGCTAGACTGCAATTAGGATTAGAGTAGGGGTAGGCTGCAGTTAGGGCAAGGGTTAGGGTTATTCTGCAATCAAGATTAGATATAGTGGTAGGCTGCATTTAGGGTAAGGGTTATGGTTAGTCTGCAATTAGTATTAGAGGTAGGAGTAGGCAGCAATTAGGGCAAGGGTTAAGGTTATTCTGCAATTAGGATTAGAGGTAGGGGTAGGAAGCAATTAGGGTAAGGGTTATGGTTAGTCTGCAATTAGGATTAGAGGTAGGGGTAGGCTGCAATTAGGGCAAGGGTTAAGGTTATTCTGCAATTAGAATTAGAGGTAGGGGTAGGCTGCAATTAGGGTAAGGGTTGTGGTTAGTCTGCAATTAGGATTAGAGGTAGGGGTAGGCTGCAATTAGGGCAAGGGTTAGGGTTATTCTGCAATTAGGATTAGAGGTAGGGGTAGGCTGCAATTAGGGCAAGGGTTAGGGTTATTCTGCAATTTGGATTAGAGGTAGGGGTAGGCTGCATTTAGGGTAAGGGTTATGGTTAATCTGCAATTAGGATCATAGGTAGGGGTAGGCTGCAATTGGGGTTAGGGTTAGGCAGCAATTAGTGTAAGGGTTTGAGCTAGGCTGCAATTAGGATTAGAGGTAGGGGTAGGCTGTAATTAGGGTTAGGTTAGGCTGCAGTTAGGGTTATAGTTTGGCTGCACTTAGGGTTAGGCTGCAATTAGGGTTAGGCTGCAATTAGGGTTAGACTGCAATTAGTGTTTAGATTACGTTAAAATAGGAGTGTTAACATTCTGACTGTTGGCATTCATAATGTCAACTTTTTGGACATGTTGACATTAAGTCAGTGTAGACAATTTAAATGTCAAATGACTTTCTGAACATGTTGACATTATGGTGTCAACATAATGAATTTCATACCAAGCCCGCTACATACAGTACTGTATCCATGTCAATAGAACTCAGGATTGTCTGCCTGATTTATGTATCACTGTCTTGTTCTTTACACATTTTACAACCTCATTACTCTATACTGACCTCTACTAAACACTATGGTTTCTCTACATGTCATTAACACCATTAGCTATCTAAGTGTAGAAATACAAAGGCAATTCATTGTGACCTCCACCTGTGTATTTGTTGAAGCATTATTAGTGGAAAATGGGCAATGTTTTGTCACATATCAAAGTAAGATTGCACATTGCCAAGAAACACAGACAACTGTTCAGTCATTCATACAGCAGGAAATAGAAACATGTCAGAATAAAAAGGTGTCAGCATGTTCACAACAGCCGCATGTGAGAGATAATGTGCAACATAAATCCAAACTCAGGAAATTAGTGAAATCCAACAAACTGTTACCACAACACCTTCCCAGATAAAGAGAAAACCTATTAACAATTTAAAAGCATCAATTTTAATAGGAGTAATACTAGAGTATTGTTTATTGATACTAAAGAGCTACCAAATTCTTCTATATTCTTATAAATCCTAAAATGCTACCAAGTGCAGTGCATCACGCAGCCATACATGTAATATGCATTGGCTCTTTCTGAAATCAAGCTGTACCCAATTACCTTTTTTCAATTTTTGTTTCACATGCAGCATCCCTCTTCCACCACCAGGTATGATACATAATGCCCTGGATACACCACTGAAATATATGGGAAAACTCTAATAGATTAATAAATACACCCTCCCCCAAAATCCATAATCATTTCCAGTGCTAGAACAGCTGAACTAGTTCCCACTAAAACAGATAGCCATCAGACTCCCTGACATGCCCCTTATTTGCCATCATACCCTAGCCCGTGCCCCTTATACGCTGTTGAACCCCTCCACAGGACTCTTCTATGCCATCAGACTGCTCCACTTGTCCCTTATATGGCATAAGACCACCCATATGCACATTTTATGCCACCGGACCCCTCCACTTGCCCTTTTTATGACATCATACTCCTTCACATGCCCCTTACATGCCATAACATTTCTCCACATGCACTGTATGTGTCATCAGACCTCTCCACGTGCCTTTTTATGCCATCAGACCCCTAAACATTCCCGTTATTGATATCATACTCTTTCACATAAAGATCATTATTAAAAATAGAACATATTTGTATGATTTAGTCTTCCTGGAACTTTACTTACACATGTTTTAAAATTTATTTTTAAGAACCAGTAATGATATGCCCATCTAAGATCTATGGAAAGTCCCACATAATTTTGGGCACTAAAGGGGCCAAATTAATTATGTACAGTACAGTAGTGACAAGTGGAGTTTTTGGGGCAAGAGAAAACAGCACTGTTTTACGCCCAAAACATTTTACTAATGTAAGTACCTGGCCACCATACAGTACACACAATCAAAAAAGTGTGGAGTTTGGACAGCAGGAAAGTTGGACTTGAATTTAAAAGATGGGACAGTGTGTCCCCCTTACAACTCCCTCTGGCTAAGTTGCCATCCTAGTAGCATTGGAATATAATGGACCATGGTCTTTAAAATAGTATAAACTAATAAACATGCATATATTTATTAAAAATAAAGTTTTATGAATGAGTTCCAAGTGTATGTATATGTGCATATCTACGTGCAGGCATATCTATTCACATGTGTACATAATATTGATTCTACTTATGAACATAGAGTATTTCTCCATAGAATTCCCATTATTGTATAATCCCACTATATGAGTTTCTATGAAAGAATACTATATACATCAATCATCAGTGCAGAATACAATAACATAACACTTGATTCTTTGCTCTGCAAATGCTGTCAGGGATGTATCTTCATACAAACTAGACATAGAGGAGTTAATGCATTTGAGCTACTTGTGGGAAAAACAATGTTTTTCATCTACTGTAGTATCAGACTGGTGTCTTGTGGTCAATGGTAACTAAGCTACCAGTATGATTTTAGATCACCATGGGAACAACAATCTACGATATATAGAGCAATATGATTTATTATATATAAATTTGTGACTGATCATTAAATCTGCAACATTAAAGTGTTTATATGAATATTCTTCAGTTGTTACACCTGCTGTTTACAGTATGTAAGAAATAGATTATAAAACAGTGAATTTCTTTTAGTTTCTTTATTATAAAATTAACGTAAGCAAATTCAGGGTGGTGTGCTGGTACTAGAACATTGTGAGCCCCATAACAACATTTCAATGGGCCGCCAATGCTTCTAAAGTGCCCAAGTTATTTTATACACCATAGTAGTCACCCATTTCATATTATGGCCTGTATTGAATTAGTTTCGCGTACGCGACAAAGTTTTGCATGCTGGACTTTTCGTCTACATTGCGTATTTAAGCCACGGAAACTTATCGCGCGCGTACCCGCGATTCGCCCTATTCAATTCCAAAAGACGCGAAAAATGGAGACACGCAAAGTCAGAACAGGTGAAAAGTGGTGTCTGAATCGGGGAAATCAGCCTGAACCCCCCAAAAAGATGCAGAAACATTGGGGATCAATGTAGTAGTGCCAGATTAGCCGTGATACAATTGTTTGGGGTACTTAACTTCGCACAATTGCCACTAATTACTATATTTGCAAAAGTGGTGAAGAATAGCATAAAGTGGTGAAGAATAGCATAAAGCAGTATTTTTTGGAGAAAATAAGTAGTCCAGGCAAATTTGGGGTACAGGAAAATGGGTGCTAGCATATTTTAATGTCTCTAAAGTATAGTTTAAATAATTGCGAATTTCCACCAGCACAAAAGCACCAGCAATCCCAAAAACACTTGACCCCTTCTTACAGCATCCCCAGAACTTTATTTCGCTAGTTTGCGAACTTGTCCCCCCACTTTGTGCTTTTTCGCCCCCAAATTCAAAATACTTTTTTGGGGTGTTAATCACTTTTTTTTTTTTAGTGTTTTGGATGCAATTATCCTTTGGGGGGCTGTTCCAAGGGTGCTGAGTGGTTTCCCCACCATTGCACCTCAACATTTTAATTTTGCACTTCTTTTCTCCTGCTATTCAGAGGCAAATCTTTTTCGCCTATTACTGTACATTGCATTGACTTACCGCGTGCGCAAAAAGTGGATGGAATTGAATACAGAAAAAAGTTTCCGCCTGGTGAAAAGTCGCAATCGGCGATACTTTTTTGTGGATCTCTGCTTTTTGCTTTGAATTGAATACGGCCCTATGTCACACACTGCCCAAGTTCATATTATGCCACATTGGAGTTCCCCAGCTTACTTCATGCCACATTGAAGTGCCCCAGTTCACATTATGCCATATAGTGCTTTGGTTCATATGCCATATTGGTGTGCCCCCAGTTCACATTATGCCACATCATAGTGACCCCAGTTCACATTATGCTGCACAATACCTCCAGTTCATATTATGCCACATTGCAGTCCCCCAGTTCACATTATGCCACTCAGTTCCACTAGTTCTCATTATGCCGCAGTGCCCAAGTTCATAAAATGCCACATTGGAATGTCCCAGTTCACATTATGCTATGTTGTAGCATCCCCAGTTTTCAGTATATCACACAGTTTACATTATGCAACACAGTAACACAGTTCCCAAGTTCAAATTATGCCACATAGTGCCTACAGTTCATATTATGCTGCATTGTAGTGCCCCCGGTTCTCATTGAAGGAAAGATGTACTAAGCTTTGGAGAGAGATAAAGTGGAGAGAGATAAAGTACCAACCAATAAGCACCTATCTGACAGTCAGGAACTAATTGGTTGGTACTTAATCTGCTTCCACTTTATCTCTCTCCAAGGCTTAGACAACCCCCCCCCCCCCAAAAAAAAAAAAATCACATAGGGTAGATTTATTAAAGCTTGGAGAGAGATAAAGTGGGGAGAGATATAGTACTAACCAATCAGCCTCTGTCATTTTACAAGTTTTAAAAAAAAAATGACAGTTAAAAGCTGATTGGTTGGTACTTTTTCTCTCTCCACTTTATCTCTCTCCAAGTTTGATAAATCTCCCCTATAGTGCCCTAAGATCACATTATGGTACTCAGTGCCCCAAGTTCACTTTATGCTACACAGTGCCACAAGTTCATATTATGCTACATTGTAGTGCTCCAGTTCACATTATGCTACATTGTAGAGCTCCCAATTCTCATTATCCCACACCATGCCCACAGTTTACATTATGCCATGCAGTGACCTCAGTTCACATTATGCAACACAGTGCTCCAGTTCACACTATGCCACATAGTGCCCCAGTTCACATAATGCCATAAAGTGCCCCCAGTTCATATTATGCCACATTGTAGTTCTTCCAAGTTCACATAATGCTACACTGTTCCCTCAGTTCACATTATGCTACATATTGCCTCTAATTCACATTATTCTACATAGGGCCCTCAGTTCACATTATGACACAGTGCCCCTAGTTTACATTATAGGGCTCCTGCTTATGGTGCTCCTTGACTTCTTAACTTTTTTCTTCCCCTTATGCTCTGCATGCCAAATATGCTATACGCAATTCACTGCGAAATGGGGGATATATAGAGAAGGAGTCTACAAATGACTCATCTTGTTCTAGTGTAGTCAATACATTGCATTTGACACTGTAGCTGTTATGAGCTAGGTGCAGGTGAGGCAGACCCTGTAGACTGGGCTCCTAAGCCTCCGGGCCCCATAGCAGTGGCACCCCCTGCATCCACTATAAAATTAAAATATTAGAATTGTATTAAAAGCAAAACTGCTAAGCCACACCTTCCGCTATGATGACACAGCCAAGCCTCACACTTCCAGTCTCAGGAGGACAGTAGGCTGCCCCTACCCCCCATCTACTAAGGTAATTGGTTTGAAGAGAGTATACATTTAGAGAAATCTCAGGGCTATGAAAGTAGAAACTATGTATTGAAGCCAATGCCATCTTCTTGTGTTTACTTCTATACTAAATATTACATTCTGGTGTAACTTTTGGTATTACAATGTTTTTCTACTTTTTAAATAATGATTAAGTGTACTGTACCTTTTCATACTACATTAAGTGAACAAGGATTTCAACAAGAATAAGCAAATGTAATCATTTCAATTAATAGATTATGAAACATTAAACTATTTTATGTATTTATTAAAACTACTGTATCATAATCAAATGAAAAGTTATTTCTTTAACTGTCAACTGTCCTGTATGTCTTTGCTCTAAAATCCCTTTCTTTCTTTTTTTTTAAGTTGCCCCTTGGAATATATTATACAGTATTATACTATCTACACAATGCGACACCACAATTGTATATTTTACAGTTCTTCATACAACTATAAAACATACTACTTACTAATCCAATATGGATGGAGTCATCCTCACCATCTTCTCCCCCTGACTCCACATGAAACACCCAGAGCCTCCCAACTGAGGCAGAACTCTCTTCTCTTAGGTGGCACAAATATAAAGGCAGCAGAGAAGAGGTTCTCTTCTTGTTACCTTGCACATTAGCATGTTTCTGCTCCTTTTATCCCTCTGCCAGTCACCAGCTTCCTGAAGCCCTGCATGCGCATGCAGGTGGAAGAGTAGTGTGATGGCAATCACCTATGCTTCCTCCTGCAGTCATATAATATGATTATAGGGGCACAGAGAGAGAGACTGGAGAGGGTACTTCCTCTCACTCTTCTACACCTCTACTGATATCAGTCACTACTCTGCTAATCATTGATTGCAATAGTAAGCACTGGAAATAAATATTCCTATTAGTATCATATCCTTCATTTCACATTAGTGCTTTAGCCCATACATTACCTATATTTCATTCGATAATATTACACTTTCTCAACTATTCTTTGTAAAAAATGTAGTTAGGCTTTCTGATGTCTTTGTGTTTTTTTTTCCGTTTTATTATATTATTTAAATTTGTGTAGCAACATGTGCTGCTGTCTCCATAACGGAAGCTTTTCCTTTCCTGCTGCTCGGATTGTCATGGTTACCAGACGCGATGACTAAGGGAACATGATGTTTGATGACCACCCTTTACATTCTGTAGCCATAGCAACAGTGTCAAGTAGTAATAAAGAACAGTTTTGAACAGCAAGGAAATTTGCAGAGGGGCAAAACCTGTCCTCAATTTTATTCTATCTTTTTAATTACTTAACTAACTACACCCACAAGCATTAGAACTATGTGGCACTTTTATGTCATGTCTCATCTTTCCATTTTGAACAATGTCTTTCTTATTCCTTTCTTCCTTTCTTCTTTCATCATTGTATTTTTTCCAAACACACCTTCCCTGTCTTTGTTATTTAGTTTCCTTCTTTTGATGCTGTAATGAAATGCATATTACAAGCGCAGATGTGGTTTTCATGTGTCAAGCCTAAAACCTCAATAATTCTAATGGATTCCTGCTCAGCAACACAGCACATAAAAACTCATCATAAATGTATTAAAAATACATGTGTTCTTTGTTTTGCTGAGTATAAGGCAAACATTTTATGCAAATGTTCTTACTGCATGACACAGAGGAACTTTAACTGTCACATAGTTAACACATCTGATTTATTAAAGATTTGCAAAAATCACTTGGGGGAGCCCCTAGGTCCAATTTTTGATGCATGGGGGGAGGGTCATGTTGACAGTCACTGTACAATCTTTCCCAGGTTTAGCCTTAATGAAGTCTTCCCATCCAATCTTTATTTCCGAGTATGCATCAATTATATTTAATTGATATTTGATGGTAAAAAGTACTTAGTATTTGAGAATGAGCTTTGCACATGATGCACTATATGCAAGTTATGGCATGTAGACAACAGTTAGAGATAGATCCACTCTTTGCCCTTCCTCCCTCATCTTCTCTCAAATTAAAAGTATTAAAACAATTGAATACTGTCATGTTGTTATATATGTGCTTTGTACTATCCATTATATATGTATGTATATATACACATATATAATCCAGCCCTGCTGCCTTCAGATGTCTTAAGGTTTCCATACCTCTCATGTGTTTTGATTGAGATTGGACAGCCCATTTGGAAGCTTTGTCCCGATTGTACATTGGGAGGTATGTCCTGCTCACTGCTGCATGGCATGCAAATGGTGTTTTTACCGGAGGGGAACGCTTCATTAAACAAATAAAAAATTGTTGATTTTGTATTGTACAGTAATTTGCTGGTGGCTCATGGCCTCGATAGCCTTATTGAATGTCTGAACAAATATTTTAGCTAATCACTTGGTGGCTGGGTGGTATGGTGCTGAGAGGAAGTGCATAATGGCATTGGTTTTAAAGAATCCGTAACCTTCTCATCTGTCCATTATCGCTAAAATGTGTTTGGGGTAACCCAGTGGTTCCCAAACTTTCTTGAGTCACAGTGCTCTAGAGATTCAGCATTTTTTTCTTGGCACTCCAAGGCCAAAAGTTTCTTATTGAAGGTAGGTGGTGGGGAACAGGGATGTGCTTCTGTTTGTCCACGTATTTTATGATTGGTAGCCACCAGTACAATGAATATATGAACGCTGCACTTTAGATTGACACAAGTGCAAGAGCATCGCCCAGACAGAAAGATTGAGCTTATGAATGTTTCCTATATCTCGATGCTTAAGGCAATAAACAATAAACACCAAACCAACAAGTAATTATAGTCTGTAAGTGTTTGTATGAGCAAACACTAAACCAGAGGGGTTTGTGCAGGGGGCTCCAAGTACATACAGAATACAAAAGAAAAGGCGCTGTATTGGGTAATTTAAGAAGGAGTATAGAAATTTATAGGCTTTAATTTATATTCCTAGTAAAAAAATGTCTGTAAGAACCATCACTTATAGCTGCCTTTCAAAAATTCAGATAGTCCCCTGATTGAAACATATATAACAAATACAAAACAAAAGGAGTAGCGCTAAAAATGTAGCCTGGTTTAATTGTGAGTTATATAACCAATACGCTTATTTTTCTTATTTGAAGAAAAATAATATAATAATCAATATAGAGCCGTGTGATCTTGTATAAAAATATTTCTATTATTTAATTTTCACAAATTAAAATCACATATAATGAATCATATTATATATAAAACATTTGTAGCTTTCAAAAAGCGGTATAAATAGTGGTGACATTCTTGCTGTATATCACACAGGAAAGTCCAGAACAAAGTTCATCATAATGCTTAGAGGTACCTCTGCAATTACATTTAAATGCTGCAGCTTGGTGCACGACGAGCTGGAGTGGATTCACCCACTGACCCCCGACTGACACACTATACTTTAAATGAGGGTGATCACCGATTGTTCGCAAATCAGCCCAATAATTGTATAGTGAGTAGCTAGCTTAAGAAAGAGCAAGTAGCTCTGTGCCACCTGCACTGCAGGTGGCACAGATTTAGATTTGGGAGGGGTGTGTCCAAACTGAAATTTACTTTGCAGTGTAAAAATAACACTGTCCAGCATTTGTGGGCTACATGCAAAAGCAGCCAGTATTTACCTCACATGCAAAGAACATGTATGTATTTGCACACCTTGCATTGCAACATGGTTTATGCAGGTACACAGTTACTTGTTCTATCTTACTCTTTTCTCAAATCTGAATCAGGCCCTTAACCTAGAACTAAATATGTTGCACTGTAATAAATAATGTTGAGATAGAAAAAAAAATCAGAATAAGAGGGAACAGAACACATGACTGTTATTGGTATGCATTATGTATGCATACCTCCCATCAGTTCATTCTAGGCAGGAGGGACATTTGCGTGCCCGAAAATAGGGGGCGTGGCCTCACAAGAAATGAAGCGTCCGCGAGCCACGCCCCATTTTCATCATGCTGGGGGCGTGTTAGGGTTACCCCCATTTCATTTTCAGATTCCTGGATAGGGAACATGAAAATGGGGGGCAGGATATGGTCAGATCCCTCTCATACCTCTATGCCTCAGAGCCCTTCATTCCCCTTTATATGCCTCAAAGCTCTCTCATGTATTTTTATATGCGTAAACCCCCTCATGCCACCATATATGCCTTAGAGCTCCCTCATGTGACTATATATGCCTTAGAACCCCCTCATGCCACTATATATGCCACAGAACACCCTCATGTCTCACTATATATGTACATAAGAGCCCCCTGATGCTCCTTTATATGCTGCAGAGCCCCCTCATGCCCTTATATATGCCTCAGAGCAATCTCAGGGCCTGATTCAGACCCACTCGCGAGCTGAGCGCTGAGCTCGCAAGCGGGTCGATGTTGGCCCAGTACGCTGGGCGATGGTGAGTGACAACACACCACCTTTGGTGGGCGTGCCGGGGGCGTGGCCGGCCCCACTGACATCACAAGTGATGTCAGTGGGAGTGCTCTCGGCTCTGGTAGAGCCGAAAGCACTCCAGGGCTTGCGGCAACGAGACCCTACCACAAGGGTCTCATCGCAAGCCCGATGGTCGCGATGGTCTTGACCATCGCGACCATCTTTTTGGCTGCTCGCTATAGCTGTGGGTGGTCATCCACAGCTATGCGAGCGGCCAGGAGGCTGCTTAAAAAAACCAGAGGGACGGCCTTGATCCAGAGCGAGCACTCTGTCAGAGCGTCCGGCTCTGAATCAGGGCCTGATTCAGACCCGGTCGCGAGCGCTGAGCGCTCGCAAGCGGGTCGGTGTTGCCCAAGTGCGCATGTGCACAACGGAGGCGGCTCCGTCGTGCGCATGCGCGAGACCCGAATAGCGACGGCCAAGCCGTCGTTATGGGTCTCGCACCAAAGGGGGTGTGCTGTTGATGGTGATTGACAGCACACCCCCTTTGGTGCGCGTGCCGGGGGCGTGGCTGCCCAGACGGAGGCGTTCCCATGAGGCGTTCTGATAGAGCCAAAAGCACTCCAGGGCTTGCGGCAGCGAGACCCTACCGCAAGGGTCTCGTCGCAAGCCCGATGGTCGCGATGGTCTTGACCATGGTGACCATCATTTTGGCCGCTCGCTATAGCTGTGGGTGGTCACCCACAGCTATGCGAGCGGCCAGGAGGCCACTCCAAAAAGGAGGAGGGACGGCCCTGATTCAGAGCGAGCGCTCTGTCAGAGCTTCCGGCTCTGAATCAGGGCCTCAGTTCCCTGATTCGACTCTTGATTTAAGTAAGTGATGGACATAATGACAATATAGATGCAAACTTGTCAAGAATGTGACTCGATGGGGGAGTCCTAATTCTGGGTTCCTGCAAATGACATTTTATTGTATATCTAAAGATTTACATCATTAATGATTATGAGCTTTGCACACATCACACTTTGTGCAAATAGCATACATTTACACATTATACACATTGTAAACACTGCTAGAGGAAAGGCCATTAACCAATGTTCTCATAGAAACACCAAGATCAGCGACTAACAATACATATTTATAATGCATTTTTAATGTGCTGAACAGGAGTTTATTGACCAAATTAAATAAGGTTTTTCTCAATACGTGGAAAATGTTTGTCGCTGCACATATAATAATGTGAATGATTAAATATTCTCTCCAAGTGCTGTGTAATATGGTACTGTAGCACAATATAAATAAATAGTAATAATATACACTACACACACCTAGGGGTAAATTTACGAAGATGGGAGTTCTATTTAAGAAGTGATTTTGCCCATAGCAACCAATCAGATTCTACTTCTCATTTATCTAGCACTCTCTAGAAGATAATACCTGGAATCTGATTGGTTGCTATGGGCAACATCACTTCTTAATAGAACTCCCATCTTGGTAAATTTACCCCCTAAAGTGATTCCAGATGAAAAACATTAACCTAAACAATGATTGCAATAATGTGATTAAAAGTGTACCGTGGTTCTAAGGTTGGGCATTATACATGTATATGTTGTCCATTGTTGGAGAAGGTATACTGTAGCCATTATGCTACAAGTTGATGCCTATACGTTGGCTAAGGGGTTGAGTACAATATGGTATCAGTAATAATGTTGACATTTAACATGTCGATGTTGAATTTTGACCTGGCCGCAATGTTAATGTTGAACAGTCATCATGTAGACATTAAAGAAAAGTTGACATGTTAGAATGTTGCCATAACGTCCCTGGTGGCTGCTCCAGCGGCATCTTATGGGACATATGACCGTCCCTTCCAAGGCTAAAGCAACAAGTAATAATAGGTGTCAGGGCCGTAACTAGGGTTGTGCGACAAGTGCCTCGGCACAGGGCACAGCAGGGCAGGGGGTGCTGTTTGTGCCTGTCAATTTTCCTGTTTATTATCATTCTCACTTGTAGCTTCGTCTTTTTTTATCCCCTGCATCTCCAGGCCTCCCCTATCTCTTCCCTGGCCCTTCCCCATGAGGCCATGGCACTTTTTAGGTGCACTATCTTATGTCTCAAAAAATGAGAGCTAATTCTCTCTCTGGCACAGGGCACCAAAAAGTTTGGTTGCGGCTTTGATAGGCGTAGTTACACCAACAACACCCAAACCCTCAATTGCTTCCTCTTCAGCCTCCTCTTATTGTCCATTATACACATTATACAGTATTGTATTTTGATGGGTGGGATTTAATGCCAGTGCTCCACTATGATTGGTCAAAATAAAACTGATTTGTCCTCATTTAGGCTTTCTTGTTTTCAAAATGGTATGCCTTATTGGACTGCCATATTATTAATACACATTGTATGTTGTTAGTTTAAACTGGCTAAAGCTTGCAAAAAATGCATTATGATTTTATTATGAAACCCTACAGAGTTCTGCTTTTACCTATTTTGGAAAAGTTAATTAATGCCAAAGCAAGAATCACAATGTATTCATTGGTGGTGTTTATTTTTTAAAAAAAAAATATATAAATATATGTATATATATATATATATATATATATATATACACATGAGGGCTGATTGCAAAGTAATGAGATGGCCTCTGTTCTTCTGTCCCATAGGTAGACGTGGCAAAGCTATGCTGGTTATTGTGAAGCTCACACCAGAGTCGTAACTAGACTTTTGGGTGCCCTGGGCCAGAGAGAGCATTGGTGCCCCCCCCCCTCCCATTTTTCAAATAGGGCCATAAAAGGTGCACTTGAAATGGGTGTTGCCTCATGGGGAAAGGCCATGACAAGTCTGATTTGTCCCGTACAATGGTAAAGGGCTACCAATCCCTTTGTACCAATGTTATCCAGATGTCACTGCCAAATACAGTGTGAAACCAATGGTTGAAGTGATGATATACAATAATGTGCAGTATAACTCACCAGCTATAGATGTAGGAGAGAGATGGTGAAGCTGCACCTGCAGCAGGATTTGTCCATCAGGCAGGTATAGAAGGAGCGCTACTTGTAGTGTATATGCAGCAAATATCAGCTGCAGGGAGATCCATATATGTACCCTGCACTGTCAGCTGAAATCACTGGCAAAGGTACTTGAGGTGAGCTGGTAACACCTGGGTCGGGAACCAGTGGCTGTGTTCAGGGCTGCCATCAGAAATTATGGGGCACTTAGCTCCATGTGTAAGGTGTCTGATTGCATTGTGAGAGGTGATGGGCTTGAGTCTTGGTTATGACAGTATTTTGTAATGAAAGGTGTACATAAAGGAGGATTTGACTTAAGGTACTTGGAGGGGGCAGATGGAGTCAGCCAGGGAGGAGATAAGGGAGGCCAGGAGATGCTGGGGGTCAAAATAGAGGAAGCTACAAGCGAGAATGATTATAAACAGAAAATGGACAGGCCCAAACAGCGCCCCCTGTTCTGCTGTGCCCTGTGCCATGGCACATGTCGCACCACCCTAGTTACGGCCCTGGCTCATACAGCGATGTGTCTGAACCTGCGGTTAGATTGCTGTAGTCTCCTTTGTTTGGTCACAGTGAGTGGAAGATCTTTGTACGTTTCATCATGGTGGATGAGGAAGACGTGTCTGTGAGATTACGTCAGAGATGTGTGATTGAATTATGAATGTGTTAAACTTGAAAAAAGCAGAAATGTTTCCATACACTGGACTGTTGTTTGGATCCCGGATTTTAATTGACATACGACAAGGAATAAACAAATATCATTAAAAAATAACTAAATAAGTAAATAAATAAATAATAATAACTAAATACAGTTATTTAATTTAAACATTTTAAGTCTTCTGGAAAAAAATCAAGCTATGATTAAAACTTCTAAAATTCTGTAGGCTAAGCACAGGGTTGAGAAAAGCATCAGCAGCAAATGGGTTAAAGATCAAACTTTGAGTGCTTGTGTTGGGTTGTCAGTCACACGTTTGCTTGAATGCAACTTGGGTCTGCCTTTAATTAACTACACAGTTTGCATGATAACATTGGGTCCTTTATGAATTGGCTATTGTTTGCCAAAGCATTTACATAAACAAGATTTTGTATTATATACAAAAAAAACTAAATGAACTACAGGGGGTAGAGAAAGAACAAACTTAAAGGCGTTCTCTGTGATGTACTGAGGTAAAGAGATTTTTCACAGCATTGACTACAGTATAACACCACCCAATGTTAACCAATGCTTTCTCATCTTGTGTAGACAATTTATCTTTAATATGGGATTTATTCCAAATAAGCTCATCCTTCTGGCATCCCCAGCACTGATGAATACAGTGCTCCACAGATGGCAAGAAAGAAAATGTGGACCATCAAAAGATTTTCCTTCAAGCATATATGGCAACATAACCAGCATTAATGTCAACTAATTTTGTCTGTGTAACACAACAATGATTTTCTAATGTCATCTACACTAATTAACCACAGGATGATTCACATATTCATCTGGCTCCTTTGGGTTATATGCACCATCTGTCCTTGCACGCCATATCTGCCCAGCACCACTGTGCAATTAAAGGGATTATAGGAATCAATTGCTCAGCCTCTAATAGCTTGTACTTATATATATCCAGACACACGACTAAGGCATCTGCCTATACACTTATTTTTCAATGAAGAGGTATAGCTGTGTATATATATACAGTCAGGTGCATAAATATTGGGACATTGACAAAATTTTAATATTTTGGCCTCTATTCACCACCACAATGGCTTTGAAATGAAACAAACAAGATGTGCTTTAAGACTTTCAGATTTAATTTGAGGGTAATTACATCCAAATCAGGTGAACGGTGTAGGAATTACAACGGTTTCTATATGTGCCTCACACTTTTTAAGGGGCCAAAAGTAATGGGACAAACTAAACAATCCTAAATCTAACTTTCACTTTTTAATACTTTGTTGCAAATCCTTTGCAGGCAATTACAGCCTGAAGTCTGGAACGCATAGACAACACCAGACGCTGGGTTTCATCCCTGGTGATGCTCTGCCAGGCCTCTACTGCAAATGTCTTCAGTTCCTGCTTGTTCTTGGGGCATTTTCCCTTCAGTTTTGTCTTCATCAAGTGAAATGCATGCTCAATCAGATTCAGGTCAGGGGATTGACTTGGCCATTGCATAACATTCCACTTTTTAGCCTTAAAAAACTCTTTGGTTGCTTTTGCAGTATGCTTCGGGTCATTGTCCATCTGCACTGTGAAGCTCCGTCCAATGAGTTCTGAAGCATTTGACTGAATATGAGCATATAATATTACCCGAAACACTTCAGAATTCATTCTGCTGCTTTTGTCAGCAGTCACATCATCAATAAATACAAGGGAACCAGTTCCATTGGCAGCCATACATGCCCACGCCATGACACTACCATCACCATGCTTCACTGATGAGGTGGTATGTTTTGGATCATGAGAAGTTCCTTTCCTTCTTCATACTCTTCTCTTCCCATCACTCTGGTACAAGTTGATCTTTATCTCATCTGTCCATAGGATGTTGTTCCAGAACTGTAATGGCTTTTTAGATGTTGTTTGGCAAACTCTAATCTGGTCTTCCTGTTTTTGAGGCTCACCAATGGTTTACATCTTGTGGTGAACCCTCTATATTCACTCTTGTGAAGTCTTCTCTTGATTGTTGACTTTGACACATATACACCTACCTCCTGGAGAGTGTTCTTGATTTGGCCAACTGTTGTGAAGGGGTTTTTCTTCACCAGGGAAATAATTCTGACTGCGTACACAAATTAGCGTCATCCTTAGAGGTTTATAGGCAGGATATTAGAAAGTATAGGCAGGTTCAAAGGCAGTATCGTTATATGATAGGTATTTCCATGTTATAATTCTGAGCAATAGAGTAGGGACTTGCAGTAAAGTGGGGTCCCTTGTCGGGGGCTGCAAGAGATGGACGGATTTGCACAGCCGCTTGTGTGTGGCAGTGTAAATTTGTCCATCACTGAATCAGGCCCACAGCCTGTAAAGTGACAGTTAGGAGCTGATTGCTTGGTACTTTATCTCCATTCACTTTAACTCTCTCCAAGGCTTAGTACACAGACCCCTGGGTCTCTCTGGCAAGTCTCCGCTCCTCTGTAGTACATGTACAGGCTGGTAGCGATACAGAATGAAGCTCATTCATTGTTAATCCCTGCTATCATGCCGATGAATTCCAGAAGTACCAGAAAACCCTGGGACTTGTAGTGACACACATGAAATTATAAAATAAAACCGTCTTCAAAAAGTCTTTCATTTAAATGCACCTAAATTTGCTATTTAACACTTAGAGCCTGATTCAGAGCTGCCCCATAATCCGCACGCAATGCTGATGTACACGTAGTTGAGAGATTATTTGCAACTGCGCGTGCACAAACACTGCTGAAAACATCTACAGCGCATGTGTTACACAGTGTTATGCAAAGGTGCTGTTGCAACTTATTCTGACGGTATCAGAAAGTGATGGGCGTTCCTAGGCGGTGACTGGGAGGTGGTTAGCACTACATGCAAAAAAGGGTCATTCAGTGGGTACATTTTGGGAGTGTTGTGGGTGTGTCAGTGTGAGGAGGCCGTGATCCGGCGGAGACAATTCACCTGCCACGGTGCTGCGTATGACTCAGAAACAGGCCTCTAATTCCAACAAGCTCTGCAGAGCCCTGACACCCATGATAGGCCACAATATGTGTTCATTTCTTAGAGCTTGAGAAAACCACTCTGACGTGGTAGTTGCATCTGTGTGTTGAACTTTATTGTATCAATAAGGTTCATTATAAAATGTATAAGGTCATTGACAAAATGTGTCAACTGTCCTTATTGACACCATGAAGTTCTTTGATATCCCACGTGGGGTCCAGTCCATTTTATTTAATCATATACTATACGTAGTTTTACAGTGAAGATCATGCCATCATGGAAAGCATGGAATGTCAATGAAACAATTAATGTTCTTATGGTATTTACCTCTCTGATACAGTTGGCAGCACCATATGTAGTGCGTACTACATTGTAGTCTGATTGCTGCAGAAGAGGATCCACATTCAACTCCTAGTAGATGTGGTTATAACCTACTCTCCAATAATCAGCAACTATATAACATAAATTTTGTCTTCAAAGATGACCTGTCTCTAATGCCTCCAACAGATACATTCCTCCTAGTCCTAAATGTATGATTGACTCTTTAAATTCATAGCCTTTATTGGAGTAAAGTCCTAAACAGAATTAGGGATTAATTAATCATTTCTGTGCTCTGAAAAATGTAAGAAATTCATAACGTATATTTTATGTGCTGGGAGACTGATTAGCTCTTTTATGGCAGACAGGACTATTCACACTAATTGTGAGGGAAGAGATAAAGTATCCTGTAATTAAAAAAACTAATTAGCAGGACAGTATAGGAGTAGACAAGTAATGCCTAATTTGTATTACAATGTCTTACACTGTATACTTTGAGCGTGGCAGAAAGTGCTCTGGGTAATGCTTGCCTTTGAGCTTTTCTACATTTGAAAGGTTGAAAAAAATATACCTTTAATTGTAATCATAATATAGCCAAAACAATATGACACAAAGGGGGAAATACAATTAGCTGCCGTAAATTACTGCGCGCAAATTGATCCCCAGGGGGTATCCGATACGCCCCGAAGCGCGGCCGCCTGCAGCACTCATCGAGGATTTTTTTTAGGACCTCAGCAGTCTCCGAAAGAAAATCCCTGATAATTAGCCTGTTTTCGGGAAGCTGCCACCAAAAAAACATAGTTCCGTGAACTTATCACGGATTCTAAGTGTACTGTATTCGTCCGGAAACAGATAATTTTTCAGTCGCAAAAAATGGGCTCTGATTAAAATTGCCCAAAGCTAAAAAAATATGGAAAATTACCGTTTTTCTTCTGCAAAAAATTTTTGGGGCTAATTGAATTCCCCCCTAAGAGTGATAAAACCAGTAGTCAGTCCTAAAGTCGCAGTAGGCTGGATAATATGGTGAGAGTTTTACTACAGTAGCTGCTTCATGACAGCTTCCAATTAGAACCACAATCCTGCAAAATTTGGAGATGGATGATTTTCAATGAACGGTTGTACAAAAGCAGGATTCACATGTACTACTTGTTATGGACAATGCAAACAATAAGGTGCATTTAGGGGGAGCATTCCTGGCAAAACACCTTTTTACATGTGCATATGTGTTAGTGATTTATATAATTAATATATTTACTTATTTATATTACTCTTTATATGGTGCACATTTCCATTTAGAAACCGCCCAAAGGGTCACGCAAACCAGCTTGGAGAACAGCACCTTTATAGGTGCAATGAAAATAATAAGATGAGCATTTGTGCAAAATGAAATGCTCTAAACAACTGCATGATTTTGTAAATGGCCTTAGATGTGTTTTAATTTTTATACTTTACATATTTTTTCTTTGCTTTGTGTTCAAATACATCTTATTATGTCAGAACACAGAAAATACTGTACTTACACAGTATTTCTTTTTACTGGGAGAAAACTTACATGGCTAAATCTGTAAAATGTCAACTGAATATTTAAATGAATAATTAATTGTTCATAAAAACATACATATCTCATTGAATGTAATTTCAAGAAATATTGAAAAAGAAAGGTTAGAATGTTTTTCACACACTTGTGAATTTGACGGTATATTTCTTTACTCTCACAGAAATGTATTTGTTCACTTTTAATGTAATAACGGGTTACAGAAGACGCTTAAAGTGCCAGAACATTAATTGTATCTGTCAGTACTGCCCATCTTGGCAATACATCATTTATTTGCCAGCAGGTCACAGTAGGCAGACACACACTCAATAAGAACGTCTACAATTTGTCTGGCACAATAAGGTTTATAAAAGCAATATGCTCACAGTTTCCTTTGCTTTCCTTTGTTTAAATTGTGGGCGAATTAGACCTGGTAATTACTTGGGAGGGGAGCAGATCTGTAATAGACTGATAGCTCATGTGAATTATAATAGGATGGAGAGCAGAAGAAAAATTGGCTCCAAACCAATAACATGTGAGACTTGTCTGCCTGTCTCGATATTACTCAGGAAAGATTACTACCTACTGCGACTGGTGTTATGGTTTTGCCTCTTGAGATTGATTTCATGGTTGAGTTGACAAAGGCACGTGTAGGTTAATCTAAAAGCTGACTAATGGTGTGCTCCCACAATAGTGTAGCCATAGAGTAAGGGGAAGATTACCTACTTCTCTTTTAAAGAAAACAGTATTTATTACATTCTAAAGCTAAAATAAAAAGACAAGGTCAGCACATGGAACATACTGTACAGAGTGATATGCTGAGGTCTTGTACTGATTGCATGATAAATCATTGGCTGACTAAGAAAATTGGTTCCACTAGGTTTAGCATTGTTCTCTTTACATAATGTGAAGACTTATCATTATGGGGTATATACTAAAGTGCAGGTTTTTAGAAGTGGAGTTGTTGCCCATAGCAACCAATCAGATTCTAGCTATTATCTTCTAGAAGGTGTTAGATAAATGATAGGTAAAATCTGATTGGTTGCTATGGGCAACATCTCCACTTCTAAAAACCCACACTTTAGTAAATATACCCACTTTTGGGCGGAATTCAATTCTTTCCAGCCCCTATCGCGCCCGACGGAGCTATTCTATTCCTGCTCCTGTCGGGCGCGATCAGCTACCAAGCGCTACATTTCAGCTCGCAGCCCCTGGGGGATGAGAGCTGAAATGTGCGAAAAGTGACATCACTTTTCGCGATCGCGCCCAGCACTTTGGTCGGGTTTAGCTGCTTTACGCGGCTAAGCCTGACCTCTATGGGCGCGATCAGCGTGAAAAGCTGGCGCAATTGCATAGCGTCCCGCGATCTCCTGTCACTTTAGACGGGAGATGCGGGCCGCGAAATCAATTAAATTCCGCCCTTTGTTAAGAAGGAAAATAAATGTCTACATCAACAATAGTGAAAGTTTAGACAGACCCTGCTTCCTTGAGAGTCCATAATATAGGCAATGGCTACATGAGGGACTGAATGATCTCATCCAGCCATCACATTAATCCTCTTTTATCTTTTCCTTTTTTAATATTTAAAAGCAATTTCCATCCAAAAAGTACATTATTCTTAAAACCCACATCTATCACAATGATAAGGGGACCGATGGGTTCACTAGATAATCACATCCTGTTCTGCTTATAACTGGACAATTTGGATAAAACTTGAGGTTATAAATAACAATGCAAATGTAGTTTATATTATTAACAGCTTTATAGGGTTTATTCAGGTGGGAATAAAAACAGTAAATTATTATATTTTGTTCTTCATCCATTTATAATTACAGGAGAGCATAATTGAATGACTAATTTTGAAATTAATCCAGTTAATCTTTGGAGTCGAAAAATAGTTTTTCTCCCCATACAAGGCTAAACCGTCACACTAGGGCTATTCATTTGTTTTCCTCTTGTTCAACACAATTAACATTTTTGAGTGGTTGATCTGAAGATACAGTATGTAACCACAGAGTCCTATGCCAGGTGCCCTGCAGTTCTCGCTGTATTCAACCCTGCTTTAGTTGGTTAACCAGGGACCAACACCCTGGAGAGCTTTGAATTAACACAGAAATCAGTGCAAGGGTATCAAGAATGCTGACTACTTAGGCTGACACAATGATACTGACACGGAAACTTTGAGGTTAGTTTAGGTGGTTATTGTAGGTGAAGGATGGGATTGTTTATTGGAAACTAAACAAACATTGGGTAGAGTTCTTCTAGAAACAAATTCTCATTGTACATGAACAGGGCTGATACTTAAACCTGAGGTTATACAATTTCTTTGACATTTGATATAAATCATTATATCTGTATTTCAGTCTTCTAAATGGAATAACTGAATAGTTTTGTGACTTAACAATAATAAATTGTGATGGATTGAAATACAAACTTAGATGCATAATTTACCTGGTACTTGGAAAAAAAAATTACATGTATTATGTAGTAGTTGTAAAAACCTTATGCGAAAAAAAAAGAGAGAGAATAATGAGTAGACCCACATTATGCCGTACAATTGTGTCACTGCTTCTTGCTCTGTGAGTATTATCAAGGTGCCAGGACAAACATATCAGTTTGAAACTATGGCTACGCAAATGTGTAACCAACTTGGTCAGTGACTGTAAAACACCAGATTGCTGCACTCATTGGGGGCTTAACAAATGTATAGTAAGGCAACCAACAAGCAATTACTCTTGATTGTAAGTGTAAGTTAGAGAGTTAAAACAAATAAGTGCCAGGGTTCTCTAGGTCACTGCACATTCATGTTCGGGTAATAAACAATCTTCATTGTCTGATGCATCCAAGAATGAAGACACAGTTCTATAGAAAAGACAATTATTTCCCCCAGGCATACAGTATGTTTATAAAATAATTTGGCAATAAACTGTCTTGATTAGTTCACATTTTTAATTGTAGAAATGTATAGATTATGACATTTATTTAATAAAAGCACAAAGTTGTTGGTGATTGATGTCAGAGAAGAACAGGTGGAGGAATATAGTATTAATTACTCATGAAATTGGGGTTGTGTCTCTTGTAAATTGCATCAAATGCTTATGAGGCAGCTTAGAGCATCTGTCCATTTCCCAGTACATCACGGTTGTGTGTGCCATTATTTTGCTGGAGCATTAATGTAAATCTTGCTTGATGTGTTTCTTAAGAATAACTGGAAGGTTTACAAATAACCATCAAGAGTGATACTGAACTCACACAAAGAGGTTCAATGCAAATTTCAGGATTATAACGTCCCATACCTAATACATTGAACATATTGTAAGCAGCAAATCTAGTGTGGGTGCCAAGAATTTTTGCAACTAGATTTTTGCAGACCTGCATGGGTTAATAGGAGTAACATGGTGACATTTGCAGAACAGGTTTTGGGTAGTATACTGCACCTTATTTTAGAGAGCAGTGCAGTAAGTATATCTCATTTTGCAGAGCGAGATCACTGTAATAAGATAAAGGGGTTTGAGAGAGATGAATGACTTCAAGGGGCATATTTAATATATTTTGCAATTTACCCCCCCAAAAGGATCATTTTCTTATCACTGCATTTCAGGGGTATGTAATAAAGATGTCTTGCAGGGACATGGAATCCAATAGTAGCCCATCACTAGGAAGTCAGAATAGTAAAGTGAAAGTTTATGCTAGGGATAGTGGGTTCGGAATTCAGAAATCCGAACCCCCCCCCCGAGCCCTCCCGATACGAGTCGTATCCGAGTCAGGCTCGACTTCCCCCACCTGACTCGGAACTGAAATCGAGGCAAAACGTCATCATCCCGCCTTCCAGATCTCGCGGGTTTTGGATTCCCTAAAAGGTTCCCGCGTCGGCGCCATTTCTCACTCCAGCTGTGGACAGTGAAGAGGGAGGGTGGGAGCTAGGGCTGGCTGGGCTGTGTTGTGCTGCTGTTGTCCATAGGGGCTGTGTCCACTCAGTCCATAGGGGCTGACTGGGCTTTGTTGTGCTGCTGTTGTCCATAGGAGCTGGCTGGGCTGTGTTGTGCTGCTGTCATAGGGGCTGGCTGGGCTGTGTTGTGCAGTCAGTTGTCCATAGGGGCTGTGTCCACTCCAAAGTCTATAGGGGCTGGCTGGGCTGTGTTGTGCAGTCAGTTGTCCATAGGGGCTGTGTCCACTCCAAAGTCTATAGGGGCTGGCTGGACTGTGTTGTGCAGTGTCCCATAAAGGCTGTAGTCCTAAAGGGGTGCTGTAGTGTTGTCCAGGGGGTGATCTGTCCATCAGGGGTGCTCCACCAAAGTGCACTCCAAAAAAAAAAAAAATTTCTGTGTTTGTGAATTGTGTGTGCTGTAGCCGCACATGCATCAACAAAGTAGCGCCAAGCGTGCGCCTGTGTCATAAATCAAGGGCTGGCTGGCAGGACCGTTAAAGAGTGCTGTAACCCCCAAAGTGCACTCCAAACAAAATAAAAAATAATTTTCTGTGTTTGTGAATTGTGTGCACTGTGGTTGCACGTGCATCAACAAAGGAGCAGCACCAAGCGTGCGCCTGTGTCCCATAAGTAAACGGCCGGCTGGCTCATCTCTTAAAGGGTGGTATAACCCCCAAAGTGCGCTCCACAAAAAAGAAACAATTCTTTTTTTTCTGTGTTTGTGTGCGAAATGTATGCACAGTAGCCGCACGTGCATCAACAAAGGAGCAGCGCCAAGCGTGCGCCTGTGTCCCATAAGTCTGTTAAAGGGTGGTGTAACCCCCAAAGTACGCTCCACAAAAAATAAACAATTCTTTTTTCTGTGTTTGTGTGCGAAATGTATGCACAGTAGCCGCACGTGCATCAACAAAGGAGCAGCGCCAAGCGTGCGCCTGTGTCCCATAAGTCTGTTAAAGGGTGGTATAACCCCCAAAGTGCGCTCCACAAAAAATAAACAATTCTTCTTTTTTCTCTGTATTTGTGTGCGAAATGTATGCACAGTAGCCGCACGTGCATCAACAAAGGAGTAGAGCCAAGCGTGCGCCTGTGTCATAAGTAAAGGGCCGGCTGGCTCATCTGTTAAAGGGTGGTGTAACCCCCAAAGTGCACTCCAGACAAATAAAAAAATATTTTTTTCTGTGTTTGTGAATTGTGTGTGCTGTAGCCGCACATGCATCAACAAAGTAGCGCCAAGCGTGCGCCTGTGTCATAAATCAAGGGCTGGCTGGCAGGACCGTTAAAGAGTGCTGTAACCCCCAAAGTGCACTCCAAACAAAATAAAAAATTATTTTCTGTGTTTGTGAATTGTATGCGCAGAAGCCGCACGTGCATCAACAAAGTAGCACCAAGCGTGCGTCTGTGTCATAAATAAAGGGTCAGCTGGCTTGTCCGTTAAAGGGTGCTGTAACCCCCAAAGTGCACTCCCAAAAAAATAAAAACATTTTTTTTTCTGTGTTTGTGATTTGTGGCGCAGTAGCCGCATGTGCATCAACAAAGTAGCGCCAAGCGTGCGCCTGTGTCATAAGTAAAGGGCCGGCTGGCTCATCTGTTAAAGGGTGGTGTAACCCCCAAAGTGCACTCCAGACAAATAAAAAAATATTTTTTTCTGTGTTTGTGAATTGTGTGCGCTGTAGCCGCACATGCATCAACAAAGTAGCGCCAAGCGTGCGCCTGTGTCATAAATCAAGGGCTGGCTGGCTTGACCGTTAAAGTGTGCTGTAATCCCCAAATTGCACTCCAAACAAAATAAAAAATAATTTTCTGTGTTTGTGAATTGTGTGCACTGTGGTTGCACGTGCATCAACAGAGGAGCAGCGCCAAGCGTGCGCCTGTGTCCCATAAGTAAACAGCCAGCTGGCTCATCTCTTAAAGGGAGGTGTAACCCCCAAAGTGCACTCCAACAAAAATAAAAAATTATTTTCTGTGTCTGTGAATTGTGTGCACTGTGGTTCAATGTGCATCAACACAGGAGCAGCGCCAAGCGTGTGCCTGTGTCCCATAAGTAAACGGCCGGCTGGCTCATCTCTTAAAGGGTGGTGTAACCCCCAAAGTGCGCTCCACAAAAAAGAAACAATTCTTTTTTTTCTGTGTTTGTGTGCGAAATGTATGCACAGTAGCCGCACGTGCATCAACAAAAGGAGCAGCGCCAAGCGTGCGCCTGTGTCCCATAAGTCTGTTAAAGGGTGGTATAACCCCCAAAGTACGCTCCACAGAAATAAACAATTCTTTTTTTTCTGTGTTTGTGTGCGAAATGTATGCACAGTAGCCGCACGTGCATCAACAAAGGAGCAGCGCCAAGCGTGCGCCTGTGTCCCATAAGTCTGTTAAAGGGTGGTATAACCCCCAAAGTACGCTCCACAGAAATAAACAATTCTTCTTTTTCTCTGTATTTGTGTGCGAAATGTATGCACAGTAGCCGCACGTGCATCAACAAAGGAGCAGCGCCAAGCGTGCGCCTGTGTCATAAGTAAAGGGCCGGCTGGCTCATCTGTTAAAGGGTGGTGTAACCCCCAAAGTGCACTCCAGACAAATAAAAAGATATTTTTTTCTGTGTCTGTGAACTGTGTGCGCTGTAGCCGCACATGCATCAACAAAGTAGCGCCAAGCGTGCGCCTGTGTCATAAATTTAACGGCTGTCTGGCTTGACCGTTAAAGGGTGCTGTAACCCCCAAAGTGCACTCCAACAATAATAAAAAAAAAATTTCTGTGTTTGTGAATTGTGTGCACTGTGGTTCAACGTGCATCAACACAGGAGCAGCGCCAAGCATGCGCCTGTGTCCCATAAGTAAACGGCCGGCTGGCTCATCTCTTAAAGGGTGGTGTAACCCCCAAAGTGCGCTCCACAAAAAAGAAACAATTCTTTTTTTCTGTGTTTGTGTGCGAAATGTATGCACAGTAGCCGCACGTGCATCAACAAAGGAGCAGCGCCAAGCATGCGCTTGTGTCCCATAAGTCTATTAAAGGGTGGTATAACCCCCAAAGTACACTCCACAAAAATAAACAATTCTTTTTTTTCTGTGTTTCTGTGCGAAATGTATGCACAGTAGCCGCACGTGCATCAACAAAGGAGCAGCGCCAAGCGTGCCCCTGTGTCCCATAAGTCTGTTAAAGGGTGGTGTAACCCCCAAAGTGCGCTCCACAAAAAATAAACAATTCTTTTTTCTCTGTATTTGTGTGCAAAATATATGCACAGTAGCCACACGTGCATGAACAAAGGAGCAGCACCAAGCGTGCGCCTGTGTCCCATAAGTCTGTTAAAGGGTGGTGTAACCCCAAAGTGCTCCAAAAAATAAAAAACTATTTTTTTTCTGTGTTTGTGACTTGTGTGCGCTGTAGCATCAACACAGTAGCAGCGCCAAGCGTGCGTCTGTGTCATAAGTCAAGGGCCGGTTTGGACATCTGGTCCGGACTGAAGGACGTGCCAACAATTTCTGACATGTCTACTGTCACTGCATATGATACTGTCACCACTGACAGAATGGTGGAGGATTACATTGGTGACAGCATCCAAGTAGGGATGTCAGACAGTCCGTACCTGTACTGGCAGGAATAAGAGGCAATTTGGAGGCCCTTGTACAAACTGGCTCTATTTTACCTGAGTTGCCCCCCCTCCAGTGTGTACTCCGAAAGAGTGTTTAGTGCAGCCGGGAACCTTGTCAGCGAAAGGTGTAGGAGGTTGCTTCCACAAAATGTGGAGAAGATGATGTTC
Source organism: Taudactylus pleione (assembly GCA_031769625.1). NCBI lineage: Eukaryota > Metazoa > Chordata > Amphibia > Anura > Myobatrachidae > Taudactylus > Taudactylus pleione. The sequence goes on along the minus strand of JAUIMM010000052.1, from coordinate 39,757,196 downwards.
ATAAAAATGACTTATCAACTCTTCCAGGGAGACCACCTCCAGAACGTACAGAGGGACCAGTGGTGCTGGATTCCCGCGGGGACGAATTAATACTCTGTGAGGATGAGGATGTACACAACACTGAAGAGGGTGAAGAATCGGTGGATGAGGAGGATGAGGACGACATCTTGCCTCTGTAGAGCCAGTTTGTGCAGGGACAGATTAATTGCCAGCTTGTTTTGGCTGGCAAGGACAATTCCATCTTGTACCTCTTTTTTTTCTTTGCATTATGTACTGTTTGGGACCTAGTTTTTCAAACTGTCATCCTGTCTGCCACTGCAGTGTCACTCCTAGATGGGCCACGTGTTTGTGCCGCCCACTCGTGTCGCTTAGCATAGTCATCCAGCTACCTCGGTGCAACCTTTTGGACTAAAAACAATATTGTGAGGTGTGAGGTATTCAGAATAGACTGGAAGTTAGTGGAAATTAATGTTATTGAGGTTAATAATAGCATAGGAGCAGGAAAACCCACAAATTCAGTGTTTTAGCTGTTTTTATGGTTTTTTATTTATTTTTCAAAAAAATACAGATCCAAAACACAAAACCCAGAACCCAAAACATGGAAGGGTGGTTTTGGCAAAACCAATCCAGATCCAAAACACGAAGAAAGATCCAGTTCCAAAACCAAAACACAAAACACGAAAAGTGGCCAGTGCACACCCCTAGTTTATGCTAAACTTTACTTTCAGGTACTGATTCATCATTATTATAGCAGACCACAAAAGTACAAGTGATTGGAGACCATCTCTCAAAATATTTGCAGAAATATAGTTTATAGGTTACAGTAGTTACATCTAAAGATGTGTTCAATTTCAGGCCCTAACTCTGAATATCGCAAACAAATTTGGCCCAGTCTCAGAGCCTTTATAATAGACTGTGCATGCACCAGTGACAATTGTTTTCCAAGTTGGGAGGGGGCCATGGACAACTGGACAGAGGCCCCCTGTAGCCTTAAAACACCCCAGATTCTATATTTAGTATCTAATTTTTTTTTTTTTTCGTTTTGTTTTTCTCCCCAGTGCTTACCTTCTCTTCATATCAAGCCAGGCAACTCCTATACCTCTTTAACACATAAATTCCTAGCTTTAACCCAGCTCAGATCCAGGACACCGAGCTCGGGTTGAAGCCGGGCTATGCCTTTCATACATGGATGCAGAGCCGGATTTAGACCTCATGGGGCCCTAGGCAAAATACCTGTTTGGGGCCCCCCTGCCTCAAATAATCCATATCATTATACCTTGGCGTGTGCGCAGTGCCATCATGGTGCGTACGCAGTCTACCGATAATCGCTCAGCCCATAATTATTAACTATTCAATTTTAAATCAGATTGCACAACATAAAAATGACATGAACCAATCTATAGTACTGCTATAGATTGATTTATGTTGTTTGTATATTGTGCAATCTGATTTAAAATTTAATAGTCAATAATTATGGGCTGAGCGATTACAGAGTAATTGAGAATAAGGCCAGCTACGAACTTGCACAATATCGGCCCGATTTGGCCAAATCGTACATATTGTGCAGTGTGTGTGCCTGAATTGCGCACTCTCGCTGTCGCATGCGATATCGTGTCATTGGCTGTGCTGCATAGCTAATCACACGATATCACATACGGCGCCATACATATTAATTAAGGACGGAACAAGTGATCGTTACATCGTTCATTAAATCGTGCAGTGTGTACCGGCAATCATGCGTTGCCCAGGGTGAAGATAAATCGCCCAGAGCATCGGCACAATTGCTGGTCACTCAGGTGTTTACCCTAACACAATACCCTACCTGGCTGGCTGCTGTGCTTCCCGGAGATCAGGGGCCTCTGCAGCTCTGCCTGTCCCTCCGGCCTCTGCGTGCTGCTGGTGGGCGGTAGCAAGCCTGGCCGTGGCACTGTGCAGAGGCTGATGTGCATGCTGGGTGGGTTTCTAAATATAAATTATATAAATATATATATATATATATATATATATACATATACAGTCAGGTGCATAAATATTGGGACATTGACAGAATTTTCAGATTTTGGCCTCTATTCACCACCACAATGGCTTTGAAATGAAACAAACAAGATGTGCTTTAACTGCAGACTTTCAGATTTAATTTGAGGGTAATTACATCCAAATCAGGTGAACGGTGTAGGAATTACAACGGTTTCTATATGTGCCTCACACTTTTTAAGGGGCCAAAAGTAATGGGACTATCAACTCAAAAGCTATTTCATGGACAGGTGTGGGCTATTCCCTCATTATTTCATTATCAATTAAGCAGGTAAAAGGTCTGGAGTTGTATATGAGCGTCTGTGCCTGATTCGGCGCTGCCAAGGCTAAAAGCCACAGTGAAACGCACGTCACTGTCCTGCTGTGTATCCAATGTCTCATATAAAAATTGTGAATACTACATATATATGTTTGTACCTATGCACTAACGTTAGGAGAACTATACCTTATTCTTGACACTGCAGGACTAAACCTGGTTTTGTAGCAATAAATCAGACACAGAAGCCCATATACATTTATACCTGATATGTAAATTATCATACACCTCTAGACCCCTCATAATCATCTTCATATATTCTTTCTAGGTGTGATTGCGTGGGTATATTTTGTTTGTGGGGGTGGCACCAAACTTTAACTTGCCTCCGGGCGACTGGAATGAATTTACACCACTGCAGCTATGCACAGTCACTCTGCCAGTGCAGGCAGAGGGACTGTCTGAAAATGTAGGCAGGACCGTGCGCAGTGATCCTCTGGGAGCATTTTGACCCACCTGAATTCTTGGGCCAAAGGGGCTTGTCCACTGGCCCCTTGGATCCTGCCGGGCCCTAGGAGAGCGGGAACGGGTATGAAATACTGCCGGCCGCATGGTTCGATTCCCATCAGCGGCACCCCGACAGGAGCAGAGTTCGAAGCAGCGGAAGCCCGACAGCACTGGAAATCCCGATCGTGGATAGGTAAGTATAGACTAACCTAACCCCCCTAACCCTAACCCTCCTTAGGGGTGCCTAACCCTAACTTCCCCCCCAAGTGCCTAACCCTAATCCCCCCTCTAAGTACCTAACCCTAACCACCCCCTTCCCCGCTGCCTAAACCTAAGTCCCCCGGGGGGGTGCCTAACCCTATGTCCCCCCCGGGGGTGCCTAACCCTAACCCTCCCTCCCCCTAGCCTAACCCTCCCAGGGGGGTGCCTAACCCTAAGTCCCCCCCGGGAGCCCTAAACCTAACCCTCCCCCCCCTCGCGGCTGTCCGCTCGCGGCGCCCGGCATCACTACGATCGTGATGCCGGGCGCCGGTCTCCCGGCGTCGGGGAAATGTGGGCGTCTACATCTAGACGCCCGGCATTTCACCCTTGCCGGGATAAAACAGTCGGGAAGCCGGCTGCCGGTATTTAGGCAGTCGGCTTCCCGATTGCTTCCCGGCGAGCGCCTAGGTTGCTTGGTGGGAAATCCGGCCCTGTATGGATGAAGACCTGGGTTATTCCTGGGTAGTCATCCTTCACACTGGAGCCGGGTCTTGCAGTGACCTAGGTCTTTAGTCTGGCAGCAGTGGACACTTGGAGATGATGGCGACCCATGTCAGACCCAGGAATAACCCTGCTAACCCAGGTCGGACCATTTCACACATACTCTAAACCTCTGGCAAAAACCCGGGTATTTAGGCTATGTGTGAAAGAGGTATTAATCTCTCATATTGTACAAAACAAAATGAGAGATTACAAAGAAATATGAGAGATAGAGAGGTGTCCTAAAATCCTTAACTATCAATTAGATAGGTACTTATCTGCCCTTAATTGCAAGAGACAGTCCCAAGTTTTAATGCTTTTCACTGAAAATGATCCATGCTCCAATATTGACCAATTATTTAGAAAGTTTCTCTCTCAATTGTTTTTAAAATCAAATTGTCATTGTTTACTTTTATTCTCGCATTTTGATGAAATATTTAGAATGAAGAAATAATGCGGTAACCAATACTCCCTCTAACAATCCCTGTAAATAGAGCAAACTGTTATCAAATAGTTACATGTTTAAATGTATTAAGAAAATAAAATCCCAAATTATAATGCAGTTGTAAGTTTTTATGAATTTTTTTGGTAGCATTGTGGTGAAAATTCTAAGCATATACTGCACTACGTATAAATTTTAGTTGTTTGTAACCTCTCTACTTGTGAGCTGCATGTTTCTGCTGTCATGCATTTAGATGAGATTGAAATATGGACTTTTTGCATCCACCTCACTTTCCTTTTCTTTGCAATAGAACTTGGCAGGCAACCAAAGCTCCTGATAGGTAACTTACTGTGTTGTAACAATGTGTATAGGAAAGGGTCCTAGACTGCACACCCTGAATATATATATTGGGAGGTGCTACCTGTTGAGACTATTTATGCTTGCAATAAATAAATAGAGGTTTTTAGCATAATCATGGCCAAGGTTATGGGCCTACCCACCATATCCAGGTAACCTCTGTAGGGTAGGTCCCTAACATACTAGGGTTCAAATCCAGAGAGCAGGACACCCCCAAACCAACTCAGCCGAGCCACCCCAGGGCATCGCTCTAATGAGAAAGGTGAAGTGTAAAGTAGGTAAGAGCAGCTACGGCTGCATATATATGATGGAGAAGTGAAAATACAAATATAATAAACAAACAGTAAAAGTGTTAAAATGTGCAAAAAAGGAAAAATGTGTTATAATGCGATGCCCTGAAGCAGACCAACCAAAGCAATCCAGGGGACCCATGCCCCAAAAATCAACCCACAATGGAGTTGTGCACCTGTGATTTGTCTTTTTCTGTGTTGTAACAATGTTGCAGCTTTCTGTAAAACAACGAACCATTAGTGCGAGAGAGAAATTGGTGTGTTAATACATAACTCAAAAGTATTAGCTATACAAACAGCAGTGGGGGCTCCAGAGGTGAGGTTGCAGCGCAGTCCAAAATTCAAATAGGGGAGCCACACCAACTGCCACCCCAAATGCTTCCAAACATCACTGACCAGGACTCACTGGCAGTTGGTGTAGTTCCCCTATTTGAATTTTGGACTGCGCTGCAGCCCGACCTCTGGGGCCGCCACTGACAAACAGTATTAGCTGTACAAAGATTGAACCCTATGTATAGTATTGTAAGCTGCAAGGTTTAGCAATGTTTGTGCTGAGGTGTAAATGGCACTTAGAAGTTGGCATACTCTGTATACCGCTACACGTGACAAAGGATGCATTTTGACATGTGGATTCCAATGAAAAATCTTGTGATGATAGACACAGCATGGGGGATGGTCAAATTTTCCTCCGTTGGCTAACACTGAATGTTAGTGATGTTTATCGGATAACATTGGATCTAGAGATGTTTATAGGCATAAAGTAGGGAACTTAAATAAAGAAATTGTTAAGGTAGTATTTTGCCAATATATATCTCATGAATTTGAACAGACAAAGCTTTTTATTTGTTGTTTTCCAACAACATTGTGAATTAAAACATAGAATGTATTAATTAACTGAAGAATATGAATAGTAATTATTTCAGTGAATATATCCTGTAACCTAATGAGCGATCCATCTTGATGGGCTAAATTGAGAATCCAATGTCCATTTTACAAAAGATTCAGTTTAATAATCTCCAGATCATTCATTTTAAAAAGAACACTTATTACAACTGTGTTCAGTTAACATTTCATGACAGCGTATTCGGTGCGTCAATGTATAATGTGTGTAAATGTACCTTGAAAGTAGCATAGTGCCTCTGTGAGGGAGTTGTTTCAAACCTTGGAGAGAGATAAAGTAGCAAGCAATCAGCTTCTGTCATTTTACAGGCTGTGTTCGAAAAATTAATCTGGTTGGTTGGAACTTTGGCCCTCATTCAGAGCCGTACGCTCTGAGCAGAGCGCACGCTCTGAATGAGGGCCGCCCTCCATAAAAATGGAGCGTCCTCCTGGACGCTCGTATAGCTGTGGGTCACCATCCACAGCCTATACGAGCGTGCAGTTTGATGGCCGCGATGGTCGTGACCATCGCGACCATCGAAACTGCGAGCCGGAGCCTGCGGTTGAGGTTTTCAACCGCAAGGCCCGGAGTGATTTTGGCTCTATCAGAGCCAAAATCACTCCCACTGACATCACTAGTGATGTCAGTGGGCTGGCTTCTGACGGAGGCGTTCCCTTGGGAACGCCCCCGTCAGGGAGGCACGCCCCCGGCACGCCCACCAAAGGGGGCGTGCTGTCAATCAACATCGACAGCACGCCCCCTTTGATCAGACACAACGAGCGAAGGACTTTCCTTCGCTCATCGCGTCTGGCGCATGCGCACGACGGAGCTCTCTCCGTCGTGCGCATGCTCAGTGCAGACCATCGACCCACTTGCGAGCGGACAGCCGCTTGCGAGTGGGTCTGAATCAGGGCCTTTATCTCTTTCCACGTTCTCTCTCCAAGGTTTGATACATCTCCCCTTGTGTCTTCAGATATTTGCAAATATGGACACTATATTAGAAATTGCTAGCAAAACTTTGTACACTGTAAAGAGCATATAGCACAATAATACTCCTTTCACACTGAAAATTAAAATCCCGGGTAATTCACTTTTACCCAGTAATTTGCTAAACAACCCAGGATTTTTTCCTGTGTGAAAGAGTCATCCCGGGGCTAAATTCCCGGGTCTCCGACCCTAGTCTTTTGCAGGGTCGTAGACCCGGGAATTAAGTCCCGAGTTGACCCTTTCACACAGGAAAAAAAACGGATTGTTCTGCAAATTACCGGGTAAAAGTAAATTACCCAGGATTTTCATTTTCCTGTATGAAAGGGGTATCAGACAGAAAATGGCAAAAAACTTGGCACGCATAATGCTGGGTAAAAGCCGGGTTTTTTGCCAGTTTCTGTCTGAAAGTGGTACCACTTAACACTTTGGATTGATTAGTATCTAAAAATCTACATAAATGATTTTATTTTCTTAAAAATTATTCTTGTTAGTTTTTTTGGTGTATGTCAAAAACTGCAAGCTTAGTGACAGTAGGTAGCAGGTAGGTGTCCTAAATTGTTAGTGTTGTGGTCTCTCTATTGTGATAATGTACTCTACTATACCCCCTTCCTTGTAATCTACCATGTTATGTTATGCTACGTTATGTTATGATGTTTTACCTGTACTGCTTACAGTAAAAGTTTATCCCACAATCTTCTCAAGGTGTTGATGCTTGAACATAGGTGCATATTCTGTAACAGAGTGGTTCTCAAACTCAGGTGTCGATTCAGACCCAGACGCTAAGCTGCGCTCTCTCGCAGCTAAAAGGGGCCGGGTATGCAAATACCGCGATCGCACTGTCTGGTGTAAGGACGCCCTCTATGTCTTAGAGAGCGACGGCAGAGTGAGCGCCCGCCGGATTAAAGACGCCCACGCCATTGAGAGCCATCGGAGCTGCACACAACGTTTGAGGTAGACCCTACCCCGCCGCAAGCACTGCGATCACTGCAGGCCGAAATACAACCAAGTGACGTGTACAATGACACTTCCATGCTAATAATGCACACCCATAAAACTCAGTTTTGACGCCCAGACACGCCTGCGTTCGCAGTACCACTCCCCCGTTCACAAGCATCTTCCCCTATTACCACCCACAAATGGCGCATTCTGTCACTCAAAGTAGCGTTCAGTCTGTGTGCTACGAGCACATGATTCCCGAACGCAGTGACTGGTTGGCGCATGCGTATTTTGATGCATATGGGTGTGCAGACGGGCGACAATCGCCATAGCATGCGTCCGTGGCTTGGCATCCGGGTCTGAATCAGGACCCCTCAGAAGTCATGTTTTGCAGATTACATAGCAGATGCACAGGTGTAGTCATTACTCTCTGACACATTTTAAAAGATCCACAGGTGGAGCTAATTATTTCTAGAGATGTGCGCCGACCGTCGTGTTTTGGTTTTGGTTTTGGATCTGGATCTCCCCTGGTTTTGGATCTGGATTGGTTTTGCCAAAACCTCACCTCCGTGTTTTGTTTTTCGGTTTTGGTTTTGGATCTGGATTTGGATACAAAACAGCTAAAATCACATAAAATGGGTCTGTTTTTGTTCCTACAGTATTATTAACCTCAATAACATTTATTTCCAGTCATTTCCAATCAATTTTGACCACCTCACAGCTCACAATATTATTTTTTTCATCTAGTTAAGGCCAAAAGGTTGCATCCTGCTAGCTGGCTGACTAAGCTAAGCGACACAGTGGGTGGCACTAACATGTGGCAGTTCAGCTTCCAAGGATACAGTGTGTTATACAGTGTGGGTTAGATACACCAATAGTGCACTTACTGTGACAGCAGTGTCGGCAGTGCGGGGTGCTGGCTGTGTCCTCAATGCAAGAGTGCCAGTGGTGTCCTTAATGCGGAAATGCCATCAGTATTGGCAGTATGGCGGTGTTGGCATAGTGGGGACCCTGGCAGTGTCCTGAGTGCATAGTGCCGGCAGAGCGGGGGTGCCAGTGGTGTCCTCAGTGCAGGAGTGCTGACAGTGTCGGCAGTATGGGGTCGCTGACGGTGTCCTTAGTATGTGGGGCAGCAGTGCAGGGGTGCCGGCAGTGTCCTCAGTGCAGGGTGCTGGCAGTGTCGGCAGAGCGGGGGTGCCAGCGGTGTCGTCAGTGTGGGGGTCCTGATGGTGTCGGAAGTGCATGGCTGCTGGTGGTGTCCTCAATGCAGGGTGCCAGCAGTGTCGGCAGCAGGGGTGTTGGCAGCAGGGGATGCTGCCAGTGGGGGTCGGCAGCAGGGGGTGTCGGCGGTGTCGGGTGCCGGCGGTATCAGGCAGCGGGGGGATGGGTGGGCAGCATCTTCTCCTTTATGTGCCCATATTCAATGGCCTTAACGCAGATTGGCTGAGAGCCGTGACAGATGGCTCTCTCAGCCAATCAGAGTTAAGCCTGCTCAATACAAAACCTCGCGACCCGACAGCGGGATCGCGAGGTATTGCCTCGGGAAAGGGATCCGGGGCAGGCAGGTAGATCCGAGCTTGGTTCAGATAACCACGGATCCCTGAAATTCGAGTGGGTTCGGTTCTCTGAGAACAGGACCCGCTCATCTCTAAATATTTCACTTGTGATTCTGTGAGGAGACCTGGAAAACATGTACTGTTTGGGGTCCTGAGGACCGAGTTTGAGAACCTGTGCTGTAACATATTTAACCATTAATCTGCTTAACCTATATTCTGCCCCTCCATTTTCGTAGAATGAAAATGATCAAATAATATTTCCACGGCAGAATTCTTAGGGCAACTGTTCTTTTTCTGTTCTTAACACACTGTTATATAGAGGTAGATGTACTAAGCCTTGGAGAGAGATAAAGTGGAGAGAGATAAAGTACCAACCAATCAGCTCCTAACTGTCACATTACAGGCTGTGTTTGAAAAATCACAGGAGCTGATTAGTTGGTACTTAATCTCTCTCCACTTTATCTCCCTCCAAGGCTTAATACAGCTACCTCATAGACACATAAATATTTGATATTTTAAGGCAGAGGTTCCCAAACTCCGCCATTACAGTCCATGTTTTAGGGATATCCATGCTTGAGTCCAGATCATTAAATCAAATTGACTGAGGTACTAATTAAGTAACCTGTGCTCAAGCATGGATAGCTTTAAACATGGACTGTAATGGCGGAGTTTGGAAACCCCTGTTTTAAGGACATCTTTTTTTTCTAGAGTGGCAGATCCAAATGAATGCCCTTATAGTAGAAGTACATCACTTTATTTTTTAATCTGTTACTCTGCTATTTCAATTACTCAGCATTGTTACTTAAATTAAAACTTTGATATCTAGAATGCTTAAAAAATCTCATATTTTCATCAGTATAGACATCTAAAATTACTTAGCACTTTATTTTCATTGCATTATCTGAACAATGAACAATGCCACTTATGCTGTTTTTTTTGAAAACTTATGTTGTACTCTGGGCCTGATTCAGACCCGGTCGCAAGTGCTGAGCGCTCGCAACCGGGTCGATGGTGGCCCAGAGCACATGCGCACGACGGAGCTGGCTCCATCGTGCGCATGCGCGAGACCCAGATAGCAACGGGCAATGCGTCGCTCCGGGTCTCACACCAAAGGGGGCGTGCTGTCGATGTTTGGTGGGCGGGCCGGGGGGTGGCTGCCCAAACGGAGGCGTTCCCATGTGAACGCCTACCATCTGGGGCCAGCCCCACTGACATCACAAGTGTTAGAGTCGACTCTGTTAGAGTCGAAATCTCTTTGGGGCTTGCGGCAACGAGATTCTGCCACAAGGGTCTAGTCGCAAGCCCGATGGTCGCGATGGTCTTGACCATCGCGACCATCTTCCTGGCTGCTCGCTATAGCTGTGGGTGGTCACCCACAGCTATGCGAGCGGCCAGGAGGCCGTTCTAAAAAAAAAAAGACTGGCCCTGATTCAGAGCGAGCGCTCTGTCAGAGCGACCGGCTCTGAATCAGGGCCACTGTTCCCACAAGTCATTGAGTTGCATATTTAAATCGTGATCTGGCTCAAATACCGCCGGACCTATGTCCGGCGGCTCAAGACCGACAGCAGTGAATATCCTGACAGGGGATTAAGATAAGTAACAGTAACCCTATCCCCCCCTAACCCTCCCTTAGGGGTGCCTAGCCCTAACCTACCCCCCTAGTGCCTAACCCTATACCCTCCCGTTCCTGCAGCCTAAACCTAACCCTCCCGGGGGGGTGCCTAACCCTAAACTCCTCCCGGGGGTGCCTAACCCCCCCCTTCCCCTAGCCTGACCCTAACCCTTCCGGGGGGTTGCCTAATCCTAAATCCAACCTGGGAGCCCTTAACCTAAAAGCAGCTGTCCGTGCCCGCCGCCCGGCTTACTCCGTTGGGTATTCTGGGCGTCGGGCTTCCGGCGTAGGGATAATGATAGGCGTCAGGATTTCTATGCCTATCATTAGTCCCCTGTCAGGATTGCCGGCAAACGGCATTTCGACCGTCGGCTCCTGACTGCATACCTTTAAATCATCTGTATTTGCTTCATGGACAGAATGCAGCAATCCCATGAAAAAATGAAAGTAAAGAAACCACAGTGTCAAGCCTGGGGCAGAACTATGGGAGACAATGGAAGCGCCTGCCGCCGAGCACCAGCAGTGAAGGGGCATCTCCTTCATCACCCACAATATATTCACCCCACTTAAGGCTGTAAATATGTACCCGGAGTGTTACGTTACGGCCGCCCAATACATGGCACTTCTTTCTGGCACCTGAGAGGATACCATACACTAGTGGAGGGCTCTGTGTCAGACCATCAGCTGCCGCTTCCGTCTATCTGTAGTCTGCCCCTGCTCATTGGTGTTGCTGTTTCTCAGCAGCTTCTTATTCCAGTGAGACACAACTCCCCTTCCCACTTCTTTCTGGTGGCAGCTCTAGCCGCAGACCTGTGCATAAACATGTCTGCAGATCTTCTAGGAGCTGGATGTCAACAAGGATACAGTGATGCACCAGACGGAGCTGCGGTTAAGAGGGCATAGGAGGCAGGGGCCTGAGGCACCAGTGACTGAGTCTGGGGGCAGATCTTTGGTGGAGCAACTTCCCAGCATGTGACTGGGCATTTTCTGATTTGTAGTCCCACCACAGTGGCAGTCTTACAGTATCTTGACTCAAACTCAGGCCTCAAAGACCCCACATCAGGTGGTTATCCTTTCCATCAGGGGTATGAGGAGGGCTCCCCACCCCACATCATGTGGCTTTCACCCCCATCAGGAAAACTATGAGCCTCATGCTAGTTGCACTATACAGGTCACTATCATATCTGTGACTAATGCATAGTTGTTTACAGTCAGGTCCATAAATATTGGGACATTGACAGAATTTTCATATTTTGGCCTCTATTCACCACCACAATAGCTTTGAAATGAAACAAACAAGATGTGGTTTAACTGCAGACTTTCAGATTTAATTTGCGGGTAATTACATCCAAATCAGGTGAACGGTGTAGGAATTACAATGGTTTCTATATGTGCCTCCCACTTTTTAAGGGGCCAAAAGTAATGGGACAAACTAAACAATCCTAAATCTAACTTTCACTTTTTAATACTTTGTTGTAAATCCTTTGCAGGCAATTACAGCCTGAAGTATGGAACGCATAGACATCACCAGACGCTGGGTTTCATTCCTGGTGATGCTCTGCCATGCCTCTACTGCAAATATCTTCAGTTCCTGCTTGTTCTTGGGGCATTTTCCCTTCAGTTTTGTCTTCATCAAGTGAAATGCATGCTCAGTCGGATTCAGGTCAGGGGATTGACTTGGCCATTGCATAACATTCCACTTTTTAGCCTTAAAAAACTCTTTGGTTGCTTTTGCAGTATGCTTCGGGTCATTGTCCATCTGCATTGTGAAGCGCCGTGAAATGAGTTCTGAAGCATTTGACTGAATATGAGCATATAATATTGCCCGAAACACTTCAGAATTCATTCTGCTGCTTTTGTCAGCAGTCACATCATCAATAAATACAAGGGAACCAGTTCCATTGGCAGCCATACATGCCCACGCCATGACACTACCACCACCATGCTTCACTGATGAGGTGGTATGTTTTGGATCATGAGCAGTTCCTTTCCTTTTCCATACTCTTCTCTTCCCATCACTCTGGTACAAGTTGATCTTTGTCTCATCTGTCCATAGGATGTTGTTCCAGAAGTGTAATGGCTTTTTTAGATGTTGTTTGGCAAACTCTAATCTGGTCTGTTTTTGTGGCTCACCAATGGTTTACATCTTGTGGTGAACCCTCTATATTCACTCTTGTGAAGTCTTCTCTTGATTGTTGACGTTGACACATATACACCTACCTCCTGGAGAGTGTTCTTGATTTGGCCAACTGTTGTGAAGGGATTTTTCTTCACCAGGGAAATAATTCTTCTGTCAACCACAACAGTTGTTTTCCGTGGTCTTCCGGGTCTTCCAGGTCTTTTGGTGTTGCTGAGCTCTCCGATGCATTCTTTCTTTTTAATAATGTTCCAAACAGTTGATTTGGCCACACCTAATGTTTTTGCTATCTCTCTGATGGGTTTGTTTTGATTTTTCAGCCTAATGATGGCTTGCTTCACTGATAGTGACAGCTCTTTGGATCTCATATTGAGAGTCGACAGCAACTGATTCCAAATGCAAATGTCACACCTAGAATCAACTCCAGACCTTTAACCTGCTTAATTAATAATGAAATAATGAAGGAATAGGCCACACCTGTCCATGAAATAGCTTTTGAGTTGATAGTCCCATTACTTTTGGCCCCTTAAAAAGTGGGAGGCACATATAGAAACTGTTGTAATTCCTACACCGTTCACCTGATTTGGTTGTAATTACCCACAAATGAAATCTGAAAGTCTGCAGTTAAAGCACATCTTGTTTGTTTAATTTCAAAGCCATTGTGGTGGCGAATAGAGGCCAAAATATGAAAATTCTGTCAATGTCCCAATATTTATGGACCTGACTGTATACTCTTAACTAACCCCAGGGCTGTAGCTGGGGTCACTCTTCATACATACAAACATACATTACATTCCTCAGTGCAGTCCCCATCTTTATAATAGACAATGTTGCAATGTTATCCCTTATCTTGTGTCTCTGGTATACGATGGGAGAGCTGTATACCTTTGCATGTGTTCTATTCACATTAACTGAAGGGGATCTATACACAACCCTAATGCAAACCCTTAGCTTCTTCTTCAGCGCTACAGTGCATAAGTGGTTTGAGTGGAAAGTGCCAGGGAGGGATGCTAGGGATTCCTCTCCTGGTACATTTTGCGATCTGTAGCCCAGAGGCAACAGTAGCTCATGCCACCTTGAAGTAGTGTTAGTTACCTGGGCCAGTCTCCGGAATGCAGATACATTGGGGGGATCTATAAATCTGCAGATATCTTCCGATAAAGGGTGTTTTTGGTGGATATCCTGCAAGTTTACTTTAGTAAATAGGCTTAATAGAAACAAATTCACTTATTCGAGGGGGTACCAAATGATAACTTGCCTCCGGGCTTCTGAGATGAACTTATGCCACTTTGGCAAGATATAAGAAGAATGTGGGAAATTACCAGTTTCTATATTTTTTTCCCCCAAGCTGCTATTAATTATTTATAATTATGGAACACCATGGACTACCATGGGAACCACAGTCACATCACACATATTTTAGCAGGGAGGCTTTAGAGCAGTGGTCAGGGGACAGGGGTAAATTACCCCACATGGGGTAAAAATTAAATTCCTGGGGGTAATGGATGGACAGCAGGGCATGCATATGAATCATTCTATATTATAGAATGATTCATATGCATGCCAGGCTGGCTGTGCCGCAGGGAGGCTCTAAGCCGGACGCCCGCTGAGATGTTATTACGAGCGGGCGCCCGGCTCCTTCCCTGCAGCGCCGCGTTAGCCGGAGGCTGGAGTTCTCTTCTGAACTCCAGCTTCCGCCTCTCTCCATGCGCACTATGGGAGTGACGTCATGACGTCTCTCCCATAGTTCCAAGGAGCAGCCGGGCAGACAGGACGGCAGCGAATGCAGGAGCGGGGATTAAGGTAAGTGGTTTTTTTTTTTTTTTGTACAAATGGCACTACAGGGGCATTATATGGGGGCACTACTACAGGAGTATTATATGGGGGCACTACTACAGGGGCATTATATGGGGGCACTACTACAGGGGCATTATATGGGGGCACTACTATATGATTTCCTTCCTTTCAAATGAAGGGGGTAACATCGGCATATCTAAACATATTTTGGGGTAAAAAGTTCCCTGACCCCTGCTTTAGAGGTTGCCCAACGCTGTCTTGAAGTCTCCCAACAGTTCCGGTTTTAGAGATATCCATGATTGAGCACAGCTGCTGGCAAGCGCTCGCTCTGAATCAGGGCGGGGATCTTTTTCTTTCTTCAGGCCGCTCGCTAAGCTGTGGGTGACCACCCACAGCTTTTGCAAGCGGCCTGGAGATGGCCGCAATTATCGCAACCATCGGGCCCATCGGGCTTGCGAGGAGACCCTGTGGTAGAGTCTCAGCTCTCGCAAGCCCGAGTGGACTTCCTGCTCTAATAGAGCAGGAAGTCCACTACTGACATCACTAGTGATATCAGTAGGGTCGCCCACAAACGCCAGGCGTTCCTTTGGGAACACCTGCGTTTGCTCATCCACCCCCCCTACCCGCCTACAAAATGGGGCGAGCTGTCAATCAACATCGACAGCTGCCCCGTCTTGTA
This sequence comes from Taudactylus pleione, assembly GCA_031769625.1. Classification (NCBI taxonomy): domain Eukaryota; kingdom Metazoa; phylum Chordata; class Amphibia; order Anura; family Myobatrachidae; genus Taudactylus; species Taudactylus pleione. Next base: position 39,741,988 of record JAUIMM010000052.1, on the reverse strand, counting down.
GCGAGCCCCGGAGTGACTGAACTTCAGTCGCGCGCTGGGGCTTGCGCATGCGCACGACGGATGCGGCAAGCGGGTCTGGCAAGCGGGTACCTCAGTCAATTTGATTTAACCATCTGCACTCAACCATGGATATCTCTAAAACCTGAACTGTTGAGGTACCTGAGGGCCATGTTTGGGACTCCTGCCTTAGTTCACTGTTTTGCTGTTTAAGATACTATGAGCCTAATTCATAGTTATACTCAAATAGCAGAGCCGCTGCATCCTTGTACGCAGCAGCTGTGCTAAAATATGCAAATGCTGCTGGAGGCGTCTTGTGTAAAGAGAAGGGTTGCATAAAATTGTTTTTTAGGAAAATATCAAAAACTGATTTATTTGATTTAAATAGGATTTTTACATTTTTTTTTTAAATAAACTTAAAAATTTAAAATGTTTAAAAATTATTAAGAAAAAATCCTATTTCATTCCAAAAAATCTGATTTAAATCAATTAAATTCGTGAGCAAAGGACGCTCGCAAGCGGGTCGATGTTGCCCCACTGCACATGCACACGATGGAGGAAGCTCCACCATGCACATGCGCGAGACCCGGCGAGCGACGAGGAATACGTCGCTCGGGGTCTCGCACCAAAGGGGGCGTGCTGTCGATGGTGACTGACAGCACGCCCCCTTTGGTAGGCGTGCCGGGGGCGTGGCTGCCAGACTGAGGCGTTCCCATGGGAACGCCTACCGTCTGAAGACGGCCCCACTGACATCAGTAATGATGTCAGTGGGAGTGATTTTGGCTCTGATAGAGCCAAAATCACTCCTGGGCTTGCGGCAGCGAGACCCTACCGCAAGGTCTCATCGCAATCCCGATGGTCGCGATGGTCTTGACCATCGCGACCATCTTTTTGGCCTCTCGCATATGCTGTGGGTGGTCACCCACAGCTATGCGAGTGGCCAGGAGGCCGCTCCATTTTCAGGTAGGAGGGCACTGATTCAGAGCGAGCGCTCTGGTCAGAGCGTTCGGCTCTGAATCAGGCCCATAGTGTTGGAGATCAGAATGCACTATTAATGGGCACTAAATGAAATCTAGTGAGTTAATTAGATTTGCTGTGATGCCCTTCTCAGGCCATCATGTTTACGCCTGATTAGAAACAAGTACCCAGTGTGCACTAAGAAGCTTTCCTGCTGTTACCTATCTGAGGAGTATGATTATTGGTGAGGGAATGTTGGGTCCCTGCAGAGATTTCGTATCATAGTCATTATGAGTCCTGAAAAATATTTTAAGACTTTGTTTTATTTCCAGTGTTAATCTTCCTCTTGGTAGTAATGAGTTGTAACTGCTTATACACTGTTTTTCAGGCATATTTGCATTATAGAGACATTTATATATATATAGTATAAAGGTAAAATACCCACTTTACATAATAATAAAAAAGTTTTACATTTATATTGAAACCTCCTGGTCTATATCAATGGTTTAAAGTTAATAGGGGGGGTTCCAGCTAATGCCGGGTACACACTGAGCGATGTGTACCAGTACGATATGTCGGCCCTACGGTCCTACATATCGTACCTTGGGTACACATTTGAACAAGGTAATGAATGACGGAACAATCCCTTGTTCCTTCCTTCATTATCTGCAACAGAGCCACATGCGATGTCGTCGAATTGGACGTGCAGCACAGCCGACCAGATGATACCGTATGTGACCGCGGGAGCACACAAATTGGCCGTACACACTGAGCGGTGCGGCCGATATGTCGTTCTGATTTGGCCAGAAACAACATATTGTGCCGACATCGACTCAGTGTGTACCCTGCTTTAGGAGTTACCACATTCCTGGGATCAGGTACTTAAGAACAGGGGCTGTCTATGGCTGAACATGGTTGACTTGTTGCTAATTAAAATGTAGACATCATGGAAGAAAGTAACCACAAGACTGTAACAGTCCATGAAATAATGATTTAGTTAAGTGCCTTATCAGTATTTAAAAATATAAGCGTGATGGCTAATGTCACTAATGGCTAAAAACAAAACTGTTAAATAAATATAAAATATTTACACATTCTCTATACCAGACTTTTTAAGAATTACACATATAAGATATTTATATAAATACAAACCTAGGGCCTGATTCAGCAGAGGACGGAATTGTAAAGTTGTACACTGCAGCTTTGTAATTCCGTCCTTGCTACAATGCAAATGCAGCAAGAGGTGTCTGACACCTCCTTGCTGCATCTGCGATCCCAGCGCTGCAACCAAGGTCGCAGCCTGGGATCACCATGGTCGCAATGGTTCACCCTTTGGTCAGGCTATGGTAGCTGAAGTTGTCATGCCTCCGTTTCCGGGAACGCAGGCCCTCCCCGCCCCCCACACGTAGTGCCTCTGCCTGTCAATCAGACAGAGGCATAGGGGGACCTGCGTGCGATGCCAAAATAGACTAAGGAATAAAAGTTATGTTAATTGAACCTGATCGAAAAACATGAAAAAAACATATATATTGTCAATCTAGGTTTAAAACACCTCTGAATATGCAAAGGTTATTAAGATGAATAATATACAACTAGCATTAAGCCAATGTCAAAAGTGAGGACAGCAGGAATGTGCCAAGTTATTGAAGTGTTTATTAGCATTTGTTATGCATTTTATCACCAAACATGCTATATATACATTACTACAGAAGTGACATAATTGTGTGTTGCATTACATTTGGAAAAGTATTTTAATTTTAATGTGCAAAATAATTCATGTCACATATTTAGCTATACAAAATCTGTATTTTTTAGTAATCCCTTAAGGGAAATGTCTAGTAGTGTAGTCCCCGGAGCACTGATTTCGTACTTTTCATTTTTAATTAGCTTTCAAAAATGGTAGAGTCTCTTCTCGATCAGTAGAAAGTGATTGTAATGCACAGCTGCCTTAATTAAGTTGTCATATCATATTTGTGAAAATGTCTGCTTAGCGCTTAATGCTGTCTACACTTTTTGACAAGTGGCAATTGTGCTTAAGTGAGGATTAAAATATGTTTATGCCAAGCATCTTATTTACGACACCATGCACTATTCTTCACCTAGGGTGAAAATATTATTACGTTTATTATTTTACTATTTTTAACAGCTTATAAGATACATGACATAGTTGTTATTTTGCTAATGTTTGATTTCTTTAAATTGGTGTTATAGAAGTTGTCCTAAGAAGGAAAAATAATTAGTAAATTAATTAAAATAACAATTTTTCATTACTTTGTTGTTATGGATAATCTAATTACTAATAGTTGATTTGCTTTCAGTCCAGATCAAACCATAGTTTCTTTTCTACTGCAGCTACTGTTGGTCAAACTCATATTTGTATTTATAAAGCATATAATAATGCAAGCTGGTCCATGAATCTGATTGTTACCTGTGTGAGGGCAGCTGACTTCTGTACTGTATGCAACATTGGGATCTATGTATTAAACATTGGAGAGATATAAAATGATTGGTACTTTATCTCAATCTATTTAATCTCTCTCCAAGGCTTAGTACATAGATACCATACTGCTCTCCCCAGCAGTACTTACATAGGGGTGTGGTATGAAAGTCGACATTCAGAGTGTTGACATCAGAATGTTGAGTGGTTCTGAATGTCGACAGTTAGAATATCGACATGGACTTTAGGTCAACAACCAATATGGCGACATTCAAAATTTCGGCATGTTCATAAGGGTTAATCCTATTAGGTGAACTGTTTTCACGGCAAACTGGATTGCAACTGCGAAGTGCAGTTGCAATCCACTTCCAAACTCGCATTATTTTTCACAGGAACTTGCGTTTATTTGTTCAAACTTCCCTGAGGGAAAATCATTATTTCAAGGTAAGAATGTCGGTACAATTTGCAGAACCCCTTAGACAGTCCCCCTAATAACTGATTAGGCATTTAGAAGTTTTCAATGAGCTTAATTAGCCCAATAATTACATGTAATTTTTTGGTGTTAAAAAATGGCCTCCAATTAACCCTAAATCAATTTTTTTGTCAAGTTAAGCACCCCAAATTTAATACACGTATTTTTAAAATGAAAGTTAATAGCTTTTTGTAAAAATGTTTATATTGTTTTGAAAAAATTTAAAGTGGTCTCAAATTACCACAAAATCAATTTTTTTCTCTCCTTTTTTTAACATTTTTCATTTCATTTGTTTGGGATTAAACAAAAAAAGTTTGCTTTTTATCATTTTTTAAAAAAAAAATGTTTAAATGTGCAAATCAGCCATTTTTCACCATTTAAAAATCTCTAGTACTTTCCTTATGCTCACTAACAGCCTTCTGTATGATTCTGCTACCGAAATTGACACTTTTTGGGGGTTCAGAATGGTTTCCACACTTTTTCATGCCTTTCCTCCAAGTCGCTTGCTATAGAAAATAGCACACCCTCCCCACGAGTACCACGAGTTGACATTTCTAATTGGATTTTTGTGTTTGTCGGTAGTGAGCATTTGTGCGAAGTGTGTGAGTTTCATGAAACAAACTTGCACTTGCAAACTCGTACCTATTTGGTTGACCCTATAATGTCAACATTTAACACGTCAACACTAGAATGTCGTCATACACTTTTTTGCTTATTTTAGCCTAAACCTAACCCCTAACCGTGAATGCAGGTCTAACCCTAAAAATAAACCAAAAAACTGTATGTTGACTTTCAGGTGTCGACATGTTAAATGTAGACTTTCTGAACATGTCAATATTTTAACCTTGTCCACTTTTTTGAATGTCAATATATTGGTTGTCGAACTAAGTCCATGTCGACATTCTGACTGGCTCCACTTATGGGACAGATGGATCTCATTCCTTTCTAGACACGGCTTATTCCATATGTCCCCCTTCTTCTCCTGTGGGAGCTGCAAAATGTTGCGAAAGCTCTATCTGATATGAGCAGTCACTGGGCTTTGGTTAAGCTTTGGAGTTGTCTTTGTTAGGTTATTATAGTTTTTGGCCCAACTTGTTCCTGATCGTTCTTGAGTAATATAGAGCACTCATATTTTGATAATGAATATAAGTGTATGGATAGGGGTGGTGCGGCCGTATAGATACATTCAGTTTTGTATAATATGCATTTAGTTCTGTACACACAGTACTAGTACAGTTATGGCCGATGTCAGGCTATTGGTTCAAAGTGAGCAGCACTGATGGTGACCTGATTGGTTATAGGATATACCTGTATATTTGTGCAGAAGGTGTCTAGATGGGGAATCCAAGACCCTGTAGTCTAATCCTAATACCCTTTGGTCTGCCTCTTCTGTACATGCATCCAGATGTTTCAGTTTCACACCACAAACAGACTTATTTATAGAGTACTTCAGGCTGTGATTTGCACTGGAAAATCCAAATCATTATGAATTCTAGTTATGCACTTGTATTGTATTCCTGCCCAGACTTGCCATAAGAATTAGTGTCCAGTCCTTCGGGAGCATGCAATGTGTAAACTAATTGCAAAAATAAAATATTCAGAATCACCAGAAATACTACTTATATATTGCTTAGCACATTAGTACAGCTCCAGTAAGGATGTTCTGCATCCACTGTATGGACTAAAAGATCTCATTTTATTTTTTGTTTGTACCGTATTTCCATTTTTTCCTGACCCCTAAAAATAAAAAGCAAGTTGACCTACTATGTATGTGCTTGTGCAACTGTGAGCAAATAATAAAACACATGGACATAATTGTGCTTTACCTTTTTATTATTTTAACTTAAAGGGTCCAAAAAAGGTTGCAAGGATAAACATGCAAGGGGTATATAGCAGAATGAAACAATATCTGTCACTAGCTTTAGCAATGCATCAGACTTTGTAATAATACAGTAGAATAGTGAGTACACAACCATAGTTGATCATAGTTAGACCATACAAGTTAAATTGAATCATCTTATCTTAGGTTTTATAGTCCTCTATGCCACATTTTTGTGTTACCCCTACCTGCATCCTATTACTCCTCTCCATAGAGCTCATGGGCCAATCCCACTACAGACCATTGAAAGAAACTATTTAATGTTTCAATTATTATTTATATGCTGATAAACATGCAATAAGATGTGATGAGAGAATCATTAACAGGCTCTTCCCCACGCTAATGGCTGGAAATTGTTCCAAATTAGTCTCGAAGCATTGCATTTCTATGCATGTATGTGATATGCCAGGAGCACATTGACTTTGTCCTATCCTGAATAAAGGTACCAGGGAAGAAAGGTTAAAATACAGTGTCAGGTGTGGTGGCATTATATATGACAGCAGCCACAGGTTAGCAAATGCATAATGGCATCTGCCGTAGACCGGACACTACAAGCGTTGGCCCCCTTTGAATAATTAACAAATAATTATGTCCTCTTTGAAGAATCATTTATTACTGATATTGTTCACATTACTTATATTGCTCACTACTAATATCTGCAGTTGTAAAAATAAATGTTTACTATTATCTTCTTTGTTTCTAAATCCAATGTAATCCATAGAGAATAAAACAAAAACAAAAATAAATAGAGATGAAGTGTATGACTCCAGTGGAGCTGCCCTTGCAGAATGACTTAGGGGTCTATTTACTAAGCAGTTTTAGGAGACAGAGTGAAGAGTGATAGGGTGCCAGCCAATCAGCTCCCAACTGTCATTTTTCAAACACAGCCTGTGACATGGCAGTTGGGAGCTGACTGGCTGGCACCTTGTCACTTTTCACTCTGTCTCCTAACAATGCTTAGTAAATAGACCCCTTAATGCTCTGTAAGCCTCACTACTTAAAAGACAGGCAGCCAGTCAGTATCGGTCTTTTATTCATTATGCTCAGAAGAAATTTCAGCATCCAAACTGCAGGAAAGTAAGACTTGCTGTACTTTATTTCAGTTCAGCAATAGTGTCCATTATAACTCCAAGGGGTAAATTTACTAAGTGGCGGGATGCCAGTCATTTAGAAACTGATGGGCATAACCGTTGGTAGGGTTCGAAATACAGGATTTACTGAGCACTGAATTTGATATTGTTTTGCAAATCACCATAGATTACTATTAGTCTCTAAACCCCCAATTCTGCTACAGTGCCACTGGCAAAAACACAGTGATACCAACATGGTTATGTGGAAGTATTGGGAGTCTCCAATCTTCAGCTTTATTTCCTTGTGGCTCACGTCATACAAGCTGTGCTATGGCACTTTAGTCCTCTTTCTCGAGTTTGGGTTAAATATGAATTGGACTTGGTTTATTCTGTCTCTATTTCCTTTGTGCTCTAGATACCACTGTCTCACAGGAATCCACTTTTTAAATAGTACCTTATAGTCACCCTCTCTCAGCATATGGGGTCACACTACACTGAGCTTTCCATTAATGTTGTCTCCTTCTGCTCTTACACCTCTATGGGACAACCTAAATCCCCCTTCCTGAGGCCTGGGTCATAGGGTATTCCTTTCTTGGATTACAGACGGCTTCCTCTTCTTCTTCTAAAATTTGGATTGTCCCATAGAAGTGTAAGAGCAGGAGGAGACATTAACAGAAAGCGTAGCATGATCTCTTCCTCTTTGGTTTAGCCCCATTCATAGTTTTTCTACATTTCCTGTGCTCAAGGAAAGATTTTGTCTCTCTTTAAATAGACATTTCCAATACAGGTTGAGTCTCCCATATCCAAAATGCTTGGGACCAGGGGTATTTTTGATAACGGAATATTCTGTATTTTGGAATATTTGCATATCATAATGAAATATCTTGGGAATGGGACCCCAATATACACACAGAATGCATGTATGTGTTATATACACCTTATACACACAGCCTGCAGGTAATTTTATACAATATTTTTGATAATTTTGTGGCTCAAGCAAAGTTTGTGTTCAGAAATGAAATTCATTTATGTTTCATATACACCTTATACACACAGCCTGAAGGTAATTTTATACAATATTTTTAATAATTTGTGCCTTAGACAAAGTTTGTGTACATTGAACTATCAAAAATCAAAGGTTTCATTATCTGAGTCATGCCAAAATTATTCCGTATTTCGGAATATTCCGTATTTCAGAATATTTGGATATGGGAGACTCAACCTGTACTTCCAAATCTACAACTTTTATATTTAATCTAAAAGTCTTTGGTTCCTTAGGCAACACACAACTTTAGAATCCTTATATTGATTTTGCTCATTGACTTGGTTCTCTATATACTCTCTCCTACTCTCTAATAATATTCCTTCTAAAGAAGCCCATGAATAGATGAGGGAACAGGATGCGCAAGACACCCTTGAGCCTGATTCTTGGGCATGCAACATCTTCTGCTGTGTTTTGCACCAGAGAAAACTCCAAACAAATATATCAGCATTGCTACCTGAGCGTCTTAACAAATTGTTCCCTAACAAGTCTATGTTGTAGGGTTTTCGGTCACTTCTGTACTCTGTCCCATGTTTTCTGGGCCTGTCTTAAAGTATTCTCTGCTAGGTTCATCATCATATTTCCCAGGTTACTTATGTCCGTCTCCAGGACTTCTTGCTGTATTCTCTCCTGAGACTTCTTCCAGGAATTTTGAAACCCTCTCAGAAACTAATTTGGAATTTCCTCAATACTACAAAATTTCAGTCACTTCGACACTGGAAAGATATTGTCCCACCCACCATGTCATGTCAATCAAGGAATCTACTTGGTATGTACAGTATATCAAATAGAACATACAATTCTAGAATTATAGATAACAAAGCTGATCAGTTCCCAGATATATGGTCGCCTTTGCTGGCTCATCATGGAGCATCTACCCTCATGCCCTTCACTTTATAGGTTCTTAAGTGACTTTCTCTTTGGCTCCAGTACATGGGTTAAGCTTTATTCCTATTATATGGTACTTTTACTTAATTTTCATAATTCACATGTTGTCATCCTCTATGTATGTTATGTGATATAGTGGCGCTTTGTGCATAACAAATATCTTGGACATTGAATTTTTCATGAATGTTCCTATTCCCTCCTTTTTTTCTGTATCTTTTTACTTTATGTTTAAAAATCTTTAAACAGATTATTTAAAAAAAAAACTTATTGTCCAGAATATAGATGCATAACAATCATTATGTAACATAGCCAGGTAGCAAAGTGCATGTACTGTAAGCTGGCTAAAAGCAGAACAGATACAGAAGTCATTGGTCCTATAGAATCTACCATGTTGTTTTAGTTCCACCTGGATTTCTCCTTTGTTAGACTATAAACACCACATAGCAGAAAGAATTGACACTGCTGTCATCTCAGTTCTATTTAAAGTCTATATATTCCACTAAACACATCATTTATAAACACAGTCCAGGATGATATTCCATAGATTGAGTAGGTAAAAGTGGAACACCCAACTTCACACCTCTGTAAAATGACCTTTTCTGATATTAAGTTCAATTCACATGAAAATCTACCATAAATATGCTCATCTCTTATTAACACCTTTATTATCTCATATCTTGTATTTATAGAATATAAATACTGCAAAATGGCAAATATACAGTTACAGTGTAGAATGTCCATCTTGGGGAAAAGCAGAAGTGGATGCCTACTAATGTATCACCAAAACATTATCTCTGCAAAACCTCCTATTTCATGGAAAAAATTCAATTCACGCAAAATTCAACTGCAACTTTGCTCATCTCTAATTAACACCTTTGTCATACCAGCACTATCTGTACACAACAATTTCCACAAAATGCAGAATGTACAAATGCAGTGTGGATAGACCTTTGTACAAAGCAAAAGACTGTATTGCCGAACTTCCACAGTTCTGAGAAACATTTTGTTCTGCCATCATATTCAAATGGCACAAATTTTCAAAACAGCTTCACTTTACCCTATCTGCAATCAAAAGGTGCTTTTATATATGATAAGTGACTCCAATGTTTTGCTTTCTGAAATAACACGAGCTACTGGAGTAGTAGATATTTATTCAGAGCTTGAATTTGTTTATCCTTCATTATAGATTTAATCATTTTCCTTCTTTGGATGTATTCATTATTTTATTTTACCTACTATATGCAGATCTCTCTAGATGTGTTTAATGGTCATCTTCATGTTTGATAAAAGAGAACTTCAGGAATATTGTGAAACATGTTTGAGGGAAGTATCAGCTGCCATCAAAAATGTTGGGTCCCAGCACAAATGACAGGCAGGCCCCCATCCTCCTTGGTTTACATGTCCGAATGGTCTACTGGATGTAGAGGTGTAGTGTGCAGCCCTGGAATAAGATATATATCAACCTCCACAGTTCTAAAGTGTGCCACATGTCCTTTAAATGCCCACAGACATTGCCACAATACTCATACTCTGTCAGACTGCTTGTTAACACTTACAGATGGTGACTCCACCACTTCTGTCACTGACTATACTTTTAAGATGGCGAATCTGAGGGTGACACCATGTCACCATCACATGAGCACCACTGTCATGGCTGCAGACAGGCTCTCCTCCTCTGGGTCTGGTAATTTCTTTACATTTGTCTCAGGACCCGTCTCTGCACAAAAATGGATTAAGGCTTTGAGGAGCCTGAGGTGCATAAGATAGGGGGACATTATTATGGTGTATTGGGAAATGAATAGCTCACATATAAGAATACGCAGAGGATAGGAGCTGCTGTGCCATGACATACTTCCTGATCACACACAAGTTACAACAACCACTGGTTACTAAATAGCAGATTTAACAATGCAGTGGTAAAACAAGTAACCTCATTCAACAAAAATAAACTGCTAACTGACAAATTCGCTATTTTTATACAGTATCTAACAACTCTCTCTCCAGATGGACAGGTAGTCCATCACAGATCCATGCTTTGTGGCCAGAGAGGGCATGTAAGTTGCTAAAGCTGGGTACACACTATAAGATATATTGTACGATATATACTGTAGTTCTGAAGGGGATTGGAATTATATATAATGCAGATCGTAGTCATGGTCGCCCGATTGTGCGTGCATGGTGGTCGTTCATTACATTGTCCTATCTGCTGTGCTGCACAGCATATGGGACAATGCAATGAATGATGCCATGCTGCTACATGCAGCATGGAAAGACACATTACACTGTTGTACACTGGATTGTGCAGTGTGTGTAGCCGACGCAATGTATCATTACATCGTGCCGTTCCGTCACTGAGCAAACACATCTGATAGTGTTTACTCAGCTTAAGGTAACTGAGTAGGGCCTGGCACTGTATCCAGGCCCTTCAGCGAATTTTCCTAAATTTTGTTCTGGCCTATACATGCATTCACGCAACTGATCTTTATGGTGGTGCCATTGTACACTAGGGCCTGCTTCCAATCCAGTGACCAAATCCATTTCTGGTCATGTTGTAGGAGCTGATATAAGAGGTGGAATACCATATAAAGATTTGCAAATGACAGTGATAATAAATACTGAATCCCAAAAAGACAAGACCCCTTTCAGCCCAAGCCATTTAGGGGTCTATTTACTAAGCTGTGTTAGGAGATAAAGTGAACGATGATAAGGTACCAGCCAATCAGCTTCTAACTGCCATGTCACAAGCTGTTTTTTAAAAATGGCAGTTAGGAGCTGATTGGCTGGTACCTTATCACCGTTCACTTTATTTCCTAACACAGTTTAGTAAACAGACTCCTTAGTATTGTACCCGCACTGGCGTAACTACCGTAGGTACAGGTGGTGCGGATGCTATTGGGTCCGGACCCCCTCCGTTGGCTCGGCCCTCCCTCTACACCTACGGTGCCAGGCCAGCCGTGGTCGTGTCCTCCAGCAGTGTGCTGCATAGGGCAGGCAAATCTGCCCTCCAGGTCGACTCCGCCTCTGGCTTTCCTCATTGACTGATACTGGGAGGAGGCGTGGCCACCTCCTCCCAGCATCAGTTAGTGAGTAGAGATGGAGTCGGCCAGGAGAGGAGGTGTGCCTGCCCTGCGCAGCACACGCTGGAGGACACGATCATGGAGCAAGTAGGTCGAGGAGAGGGAAGTGAGTAGGGTGCGGGGGGATGTGCGGAGGGTGGGTGGGGACCTAGGGGGGCCCATTAACATTTTGCTATGGGGCCCCCCTAGGTCTAGTTACGCCCCTGTGTACTGTATACTCCTGGGATAGTAGCCATGCTGATGAGGTCTATGAGCCAACTAATCACACTTCTATCTTGCCCTTCATTTAATTTGTCTATAGTTATTTTGAGGGTTAAAAAGTCATGTGAATCAAATAATTAGAATGATGTGAAGCATGGACATAGGTAAAATTGTGTATTGCTTGTGTGGTGTAAAATGATTTATTGCCAGAAGTAACAATTTGTTATGTTATGTACATTTGCCCTATTTTATATATAATGTTAGTAAGTTTAGTTTCATAATTCAGATTCGTTTCACATTTAAAATCACTAATATATTGACTGTTATTCCTACATTCATTCACTACAACTCATGTGTTTATTGTTTTGTTGTTTCTACTAGAGGTAGTATTAGTTATTTTTTCCTGTATATATCTCATTTGTAATTCAAGTCAAGTTAACAGCAACTGATGTAAATCTTATGCCTCTAGGATTTATAGAAAATATATTTCTCGCAATATATTCCACATTTTTACATATTTGGGATTAATGAGTGCAGTGGGAATAGTAAATCACTCAGGTATAAAGCTGAGCTGATGTGAATGCCAGTTATACACAGCTCCAGTATGGCTACCTTAAACAATGATTGCTCAATCATGCATTATTTATTTATTGTGTGCTTTTTAGGCGAGATATCATTGCTGATAATTTTTGTTTTCACAGGTTTTTTTTTCTGTGTGCATCAGTAATAGGTAACCTGATACACTTCAGGAGTGACCCTCTAACCTTCCAAAAAGACAAACATTACCTTTAATCTGAGTTATATTAAAACAAACAAAAAAGATACCTATCTGTAATAACTTATCACCAGACAGGTTGGGAATGATATCCCTGGCGGTCAGAATCCCAACGGTCACAATCCCGACGCATGTTGGTGAGCATTTTAACCCTAACCCTATCCATAATTACCCTAACCCACCCCTCCTGCAGCCTAACCCTAACGTCCCCTTTGACAGCCTAACCCTAACCGTCCCCTTCAGCAGCCTAACCCTCCTCCTAGTGCCTAACCCTAAACCTCACTCCAATACTCGCCATACGGCTTCTGACCATCAGGATTCCGGAGCTGGTATTGTGATGACCGTCAAGAATTCAGAGCCGGTATTTTGACCGCCAGGATTCTGACCACCGGGATCCTGACTACATCCCCACCAGACATTATCAACAAGTGTTACAAACTATAACAAACAAATCTGTCAATAAAGCACTAAAGAGTGGGGCCACAAATGATGTTTTGATGGCTGAATGGTCCCCTAGGGCTGACTGCTGACCATCACTTGTGTACATTATACACAACACTCGCTCTTTTCTACCCACAAAATTGAAGTAGCATGTTGCTCTCTGATCCATAAAAGCATGTTGAATCTAGGAAGATGGATGGAAAAACCATAAACTCAATTAATGAATCATGCCCTTATTGCATGTATTGAATTTTAAACAGACCTCATAGTATTTCGCAGCCTCTACAAAACCAAAACAAATGTATTAGTCTGTCTTTTTATAATCAGTGAAAAATACCTTTTGCACTATTTATTCTGTCCCTTTGTATTTAAGATACAGGCTCTACCCATATCTCATTTGAAATATTTTCCATGATGGACTAAAGAACAGGGTGAACAAATTGCTTAGATGTGGTGAGGAAGTAGCTCTATAAGAGGATTGATGATATTAGTAAAGTATAAAGGGCGTGGTCTCAAATGAAAGGGGAGTGGTCTCGAAACAAAGGGGCGTAGTCACACAATAGTATTCCCAATTCAAATTACACCACACAGTAGCACAATCTTGATTCACCCGATTCACATTACACCACATAGTAGTGTCCCTTATTCATGTATGACACACAGCAGTGTATTTTTTACACAATGCCCACATTTGTGCCCCTTATACACAATGCCCACAGTAGTAGTGCCCCTTATACAATGCCCACACCAGTAGTACCACTAATGCAAATGCAATGCCCTTTGTATCGGTGCCCCTGATGCAGTGCCCCAGTAGTGGAGGCCATTATGCAGTGCCCGCAGTAATGGTACCCCTTATGCAGTGCCCCCAGTAGTGGTAGTACCCCTTTTGCAGTGCCCACAGTGATAGTGCCCCTTATTCAGTGCCCCCAATAGTGGTGTCCCTTATGCAGTGCCCCAGTAGTGGTAGTGCCCCTTATGCAGTGCCCCTAGTAGTGGTGCCCTTTATGCTCATCCCACAGTAGTGGTAGTGCCCCTTAATCAGTGCCCCCAGGAGAGGTGCCCCTTATGCAGTGCCCCCAGAAGTGGTACCCCTTATGCAGTGCCCCCAGGAGTGGTGCCCCTTGTAGTAATGCCCCCAGTAGTAGTAGTGCCCCCAGTATTAATGCCCCCAGTATTAATACCCCCTGTATTAATGCCCCCTGTAGTAATGCCCCCTGTAGTAATGCCCCCCCAGTAGTAGTGCCCCCAGTAGTAATGCCCCCTGTGTAATGCCCCCTGTGCAATGCCCCAGCACTAGTAGTGCCCCTTGTAGTAGTGCCCTGTGTAATGCCCCCTATGTAATACCCCCAGTAGTAATGCCCCCTGTCTAATGCCCCCAGTACTAGTAGTGCCTCCTGTGTAATGCCCCCAGTACTAGCACTGCCCCCTGTAGTAGTGCCTCCTGTGTAATGCCCCAGTAGTAATGCCCCATCTGTAATGCCCTTAGTAGTAGTGCCCCCTGTGTAATGCCCCCTGTGTAATGCCCCCAGTAGGAGTACCCCCTGTGTAATGCCCCCAGTAGTAATGCCCCCTGTGTAATGACCCCAGTAGTAATGCAGCCCTGTGTAATGCTCCCAGTAGTAATGCCCCCTGTGTAATGCCCCCAGAAGTAATGCCCCCAGTAATAGTTCCCAGTGTAATGTCCCCAGTAGTAATTCCCCCTGTGTAATACCCCCAGTAGTAATGCCCCCTGTGTAATGCCCCCAGTAATAGTTCCCTGTGTAATGCCCCCAGTAGTAATGCCCCCTGTGTAATGTCCCCAGTAGTAATTCCCCCTGTGTAATGCCCCCAGTAGTAGTGCCCTCTCCGCTTACACAAAAAAAAAAACAATACTTACCTTAAGCCCCGCTTCTGCGTGGCTCCGGTCCACCCGGCTGCTCCGAGTCCTCTGAAGTTACTATAGGAGAGACGTCATGACGTCTCTCCCATAGTGCCCATGGGGGGAACGGATCTGGAAGCCGGAGCTCTAGAGTGAGCTCTAGCCTCCGGCTGCCACTAACGCTGTGGGGAGGGAGCCGGGCGCCTGCTGCTAACAAAATCTCAGCAGGTGCCCAGCAAATGGAGCCTCCCTGAGGCACCGGTTGAAGGTGGGTCGGAGGAGGCGGAACTGGTACCGTCTCCAAATAGAAGTGACGGAACGCAGTTCCGCCCTGTTCCGGCCCACTTTAACCCCTGAGTATATACATATCTTAGAAAGTTCACTGTAAAGTTCTCTGTACTACATCCCCACACACTATCACTGTACTACATCACTGACACCTTTATTATAGACCTGTTGTGACCTAAAATAAGTTATGACTGTGATATACCTATTGGACAAACACCCCTCCCTTACTGGGTACACTTACTCTATGTACATGTAGTACACTCCCCCTCACACCCACTCTGTGCATGTAGTACACTTACACTTCCCCTCTCCATGCACTCACTTGGGACAAAGGACCAGGTGCCTAGCAGGGACACCTACCATTTTCATCAATGTGCACTATACAGAACTCTGCGCAATCCAGCCAGGGAGCTACCTGGTAATGCTAACCATATCTGTCCTGCCATCATGCTGCCTCTGCCAGTCACAGAGCCCTTGCACATTGCACAAAGCTGATGCTGCAAAGGTTTGACTTCTAGCCATCCTCCTGTCACACTGGCCATCGCTGGTTATGCTGCCTGTGTTACCCCACCCCCCTAGATCCGTCCAGCATCTGACACCAGGGGAAATCTAGTAATCACTTCCAGAGGAGGTGGACGAGAGGTGTGCCGCAGGCGGAAGAGAGGCAGACTCAATGACAACTTGACACTTCCCCTTACCCCCGTAAGATCTCCGGACGCCGTTCGTCCAGATTAAAGGCCCACCAAACTCACCCTAGATAGATAAAGCTAACAATATTTAATGAAAGTCAGGGCCAGTAGTAGCCATTGTTAATAGAAAAAAAAATATTCCTAGCAAAACCAGCTGTTTTTGCCAAAGATTAATTTTTCAAAGAGTTTTAAATAGACCATTTAATTCTTTTTTCAAAAAAGTACAAACACTAACCTGCCATACAGTTTTTAGACTGGGCAGAAACCGGTGGCAAATGCAGGGAAAGTATGCAATCTCCACTCAGATGGTGCCCTGGTTGTAAAATGAAATCCATGGCCCTCCTGCTGTGTATGAATAATGCTAACCACCGGTGGTAGCTCCAGAGGTGGGGCTGCAGCGCAGTCCAAAATTCAAATTTGGCAGCCACACCAACTGCCAGTGAGTCCCGGCCAGCGATGTTTCGCAGAGTGGCAGTTGGTGTGGCTCCCTTATTTGAATTTTGGACTGCCCTGCAACCCCACCTCTCGAGCCACCACTGGTAACCACTGTGCCATTTTACCACCCCATAAACGGTCTCACTATACTAGATTTTGCTAATAGACATTTGTAATTTGGAATATATAATATAATTTTTTTAATAAAAATAGTCTTTGATCTAGAAGTAAAATCATAACTACCATAGAAGTAGGGAGCTTTCCATCACTGGGCGAAATGGAGTACTAATGCAATTTTCCTAGTTACACCTCCAAAAGATCCAAAAGGGTTCCCCAGATTTCTGTTTGAAGTAATAGGGAACCCAGTTGATATAATTTATGGAACTTCTGCAAATTGATGGTGGTGTGAAAGATAAGGGCTTGCCAATACCTGCACCCACAATCACCTATAGCGCATGATCCAAGTGTATGAACAAAATGCTTGGTGAAAGAATTGCCTGCAAATTAAGGAGCACCAGTTAAAATCTTGCCTAGGGCACCATATTTGGTCAGTGTACGATTCTGGGCCTGTGCAATGGAGCCTAAAATAAAGCTTCACTGTGCATGAACAGGTCCAGCATTTTCTCAGAACAGAGCTGGAGCTGCAGGAGGACAGAACAGATCGCCGCCCCCCTCAACCCAAAAAATAATGATGTGCATCGGCATTGTAGTGTTGTGTCCCTGATTTGCTACTCTTTACCATATGTAATCCATATAAGCATCTTTCCTAACTACAGTATTTAAAAACAGCAACATTTAAGAGCAAAGCACAGCTGGTTTTACATTTAATAATTTTGCTTTTTTAAATTCTGTGGACAAAAACGCCTCTTAGTAAATAAACCCCAATGTGTTGGAAATATATATCTTGTGATTCACATGAACCCCATGCTAATATGTTACGAGTTTTTTTATACAATGTTAAATAACGAAGATAATGTATTCAAGCCTTCACTGACTTTTCCTTTTTCTATGGTAAATTAAAATGCACAAGTGGCAGGTAATGTTGGATCTGTGTACTGCATGCAGTGTTACTGATACGGTTGCCTGGCAACCAGCGGAGGCTTCCATGGAATGTCCAGGAGGTCTAAATGGATTAACCCCTTCTTTATCTGCATCCTGCAATTATGATGAAAAAAAACACCAGCTATCTTTGTTTGTAGTATGGCACAATACTGCAATCATTAGCATCACTATACAAATACATGTAACTCTCCAGTAATAAATACAATATCAATTTATTGTCATGGCGAGATTATTATACAATTACTACTAGGGTTTTCATTGATTGTAAAAACGTAAATAAAGATTTTTAGCAAGAGGTGTAAGTTATTCTTACAATATAATGTAATGCATGTTTAATGCAATGAATGTTGGGAACATATTTTCTATTGTCTCTATAAAATGGCACATTATTTACTTTCATTGTGTAAAGTGCGTAAAATTTGTTTGTGGTACAACATATACAATTACAGTATATATGTACTTATAAAGAGGTAAACGGAGGCAGCAGTCCTAAACAGAAGATATTTGGGGAAGCAATATGTGGAGAATTGTTAAAACAAAAAGCTACATTTTCTTGCTGCAAAAGACTGCATACACGAGGGCTGAGTGAAAAGTAATGAGACTGATTGTTTTATCCAAAATCAGATGACTCCACAGGATCTGAACATTTTTCTTTTTCAAAGTAGAGTCCTTCACATTCAGTACATTTTTGCAGCATTTCAACAACGATTCAAAGACATGCAGTAGACTGTTTTGTGACGCTAAGTCCGGGCAATATGGAGGGTGTTTCAGTGCTGGCCCATTAATTTAATTAATTTCGGACAGTGCTGCCAATGTAAAAGCAGTAACATGTGGTCGGGCATTGTCTTGGAGCAAAAATCACTGTTTCTTCACAAAATGTGTTTTTTTTCTTCCTCATGGCTCCACACAAATGGGTTTTCAGGATATTTGCATAGTAGTCACCCTTAATTGTCTGTCCACGGGAAACCCAGTGCTGTAGGACCATACCGTGCACATCAAAGAACAGCAGAAGCATGACTTTACATGTCGAAGGAATCACATGGAATTTTTGGGGCGGAGGTGAATTTGAGTGTTTCCACACTGGACTATTGTTTGGATTACGGATCATAATGATGAATCCGCGATTCGTCACACATCACAATCGATATCAGGAAATCGGGTCTCCTCTCTGACATGCGGACGGTGTTCTTGCACGATTCAACAAGTCGTCGCATCCGCTCTTCTGTGAGATTTCTGGGTACCCACCTAGCATACACAATGCATTTTCAGTTCCTTTGTCACAATATGCTGAACCCGTTCTAATTAGATGCCAAGTGAAGCCGAAAGTTTGTGTAAAGTTAACCCTCTGTCATTTTGCAACATCTCCGCAGCTTTTGCAATGTTGACATCTGTAACCGCGGTGGATGGTCTCCTAGAACGCGCTTCATCAGTCACTCACGTATTACCCTCTTTGAAATGCTTCCACCACCGAAATACTGCAGCACGGCTAATGGTTTCTCCACCGTATGCTTGACGTAACATTTCATGAGTCTCATTTCTACTTTTTCCAATTTTAACACAAAATGCAATCACACATCTCTGACGTAGTCTCACAGACAAGTCTTCCTCATCCACCATGACAAAACGTAGGAAGATCTTCCACTCGCTATGACCAAATTAAGTAGTCCAACCGCAGGTTCATACACATCAATGAATGAGCTTCACAATAGCCAGCATAGCGTTGCCACGTCTACCTTTGGGACAGAAAAACAGAGGCAGTCTCATTACTTTTCAGTCAGCCCTTGTAGGTATATTGACCTGTTTTATCAGGGAAATACACTGTATCTATTTAAGTCTTTGTGTTAGATTCCAGTGGACTAATAGGAGCGTGGCCGGCCCCTCAGCCTATTACTCACATTGTACCTCTGCATGGAGAAAGTCACTGTTGTCAATGTGGGCTACATTTTTTTTTTGTCTGCCACTCGAAAAAAAGCCTGAAGACAAAAGAGTTTCAAATAGGATTTAGGTGAATAATAAATTGATTGAAGAGGGTTTAGAGGAGTCTTTATTTTTTCTTATTTTTTTTATTTTCTATTTTTTAAATATTTTTTCCATGGTATTGGTGTTTTTAGTAATCGTTTTCAATGAGGCGCTACATGTTCCAGAAAGTTCTAGATGCAAGGGCATGCTGGTGCTTATAGTTCTGCATGTCAGAAAACCCATACTGTTTTTGACTGTCAGATATGGATATTATAATTTGTATCTTAACACTTTATATACGCGGGGGCCTGTGTGCACTCATTTTCTGGTGATATCTCTACTGTGCATGTGCAGATCTTCAGGAAAATGGCACCCACACTAATTTCCCTATGATTACAACAATGTAGTTGGTGAATAATAAATAATAATTTAGGTGAATAATAAATTAATTGAAGAGGATTTAGAGGAGTCTTTTTTTTAAATAGTCTTTTTTTTCATAGTATTGGTGTTTTTATTAGTCTTTTTTAAATGTAGCACTACAGGTTCCAGTGAGTTCCAGATGCAAAGGAATGGTTATAGTTCTACGTTTCAGAATATCATTTATGACTACCAGAGCTTGTGGGGACAAGAAGTACCACATATAGAAATTATATGTAACCCCCCTTCAGTGTGCGGTGTGGTACAAAGGAGCATTGGGAGTGATACGCCTCCTATAGCCTCAGGCTAGCTCTCCAGGGTGTGGGCAATACCTGAGAAGTGGGTCCCTGCCCATGCAGGCTATATAACAGTCACACATATAGATACAGGTATAGACAGTATGCAGTAACAGTTCTTGTTGAATAACTTGGGCGCCAGACCTTCTCTTATAAAAATATGGCACTTTATTTCTCTCCTCCTGCACATGACTTTAAAGCACAGGTTCTCAAACTCGGTCCTCAGGACCCCAAACAGTGCATGTTTTCCAGGTCTCACAGAATCACATGTGAAATAATTAGCTCCATCTGTGGATCTTTTAAAATGTGTCAGTGAGTAATGAATACACCTGTGCACCTGCTAGGTGACCTGGAAAATGTGACCTGTGTGGGATCCTGAGGACCGAGTTTGAGAACCACTGCTTTAAAGGACAAGAATATGGTTACAGCAGCTTCTCCTCTCCCTCCAGCTCAGATACTTGGCATGTCAGATGGTATATGACAATCTTATGGATATGGTTACATTACATCACACTCTTCTTCACCAGCACACAGTCTTTAAGCACAGTCACAATGAATGCTTTGCATTTTACACACACAGGTCCACCTGGCCCTTTGCTGGCTGGTGCCTGTAGTTCTCCATTTCATACGTGCAGGTCCATCTGGCCCTTATCTGGCTGGTGCCTGTAGTTCTCCACTTCATACATGCAGGAACAACCGGCCCTATGCTTGCTGGTGCCTGTAGTCCCACAGCTACACACACATCTCACATAACTTATTTTGCACTCTGCCTTTTCTTTGTATCTAATAAGACAATATACAGAGTGTTTCATACCTAGTCTGCCTGTCTCTGCTCCTTCTCTTTCACATGGGACAGCAATATACAGACTTTTCTATTGCAGCTATACACTCTCAGCAGCAGCCCATCCCTATCCTACAGGAATGGCTCCTATAGCCACACTGCTACCACAGTGACCCCCCCCCCCCATTAATGGCTGCTGGGGGGCTTTTATGCATAAGGGACTCCTCTTGTCCCTTAACAATAATTCCTCTTCCCCATCTCTCCAACACATATACTGGCATCTCTTACCTCTCTCATGGGTGCTGAAAACTGCTCACACTCCAGCCCTCCAGCTCTTTCTCTGTGGTCTCTCACAGACTTTATCTCAGTGGTCTCACTCCAGACCTCCGTCTCCTTGGGCGCTAGATTGGCATTGTGGCAGCTGCCATGGCCCCGCCAATCTCCCCCCTGCCAGGGGAGCACAAGGGCTACATTTCTGCTTCCAGCTATGACTCTTCCCAAAGATGTCTGCTCTCTCTCAAATTTTTCTTCTCAATCCCTTCGTTCCCTCTCCCCTCCTTTCTCTGCTCTGCCAGCTACGCACCCCGTCTTCCCACCCCTGCGTGTCTATCTTTCCAGCCCCTCCTTTACCTGAAAACTAATACACAGGCTTTCAGGAATGTAGGGCCAAATGTAAAAGGTAGTCAGTTTTAGTAACAGTACAGACTCGCACTTTCTCGCACTTTTAAAAAGTGCGAGTTTGTACTGAAACTCGCAAATTCAATAGCCTGCGAACTTTTCAGCTCGAGGCTACTGCATTTGCGAGTGCAGGCTAGTTTAGGACAATGTAAACTATGCGAGTTTACATTGCGAGTAGCATTAAAAGGTGCGAGTTTTAGAGAAGCCATCACAGATCAGTGAGATCCGTGATGGCTTCTGTGTGTGTGTAAAAAAAAACGTGCACCCCCTCCCCAAAAGCATAACCAGCCCCGGGCTTTATAAAGCCTGTTCTGGTTCTAAAAATACAGGGGCCAAAATGCGTAGGGGGCCCCTGTATATTAAGAACCAGCACAGGGCTTTGTTGAGCTGGTCCTGGTTCTGGAAAATCAGGGGACAAAACGAGTAGGGGTCCCCTGAAAATTCCAGAACCAGCACCGAACTCTGTCTAGCAGGGGGATAATGCCACAGCCAGGGAAAACCTTTCACCGGTTTCCCCGGCCAAAGCATTATCCCTGGCCGCTAGTCAGTCCAGGCCGGGGATCCCTGGGGAGTTGGGTACCCCCCCAATAAAGGCACCCCAGGCCTAGACTGATAGCCCGGGGCTATCCCCGGCACCCTAGGGCGGTGGGTGCCGGGTTGATAGTGTAAAGTGTAAAAATAAGTTTTCCATAGTCTTTAGTTGTAGAACCACAAGTACCAGCAAGCCTTCCCTGCATGCTGGTATTTGGAGAACCACAAATAGCAGCATGCGGGGCATTACGGGCCCGCTGGCACTTGTAGTTCCACAACTAAAGAAATACGTAAATAAACAAACATACCCCGTGAAAGTAAAATTTTAATAAAACATGCATGCACACTCACACATACTCACCTAGTATCCGAAGTAATCCATAGGGGTGTACCTGAAAAAAAAATCCATACTCACCTCTCCTATGCGTAGATCACGTCCTCTTCTCCAAGTAGGCAATCCAGGGGTTAAAATAAAAAAACGCAAAAAAACCCGATCCATACGGACTGAGCAAAGGTATGTGTGTACATATACCTTTGCTCCGCGTAAATGACCGGGGCACACGTGTGCCCCGTCAGTGAAGGGGCCGCCAGCCAATCAGAGAGCATCTCCGTCGGAGCAGCTCCCTGATTGGCTGAATGCGGACAGCCTGTGTCTCCCATAGACGTCTATGGTGAGAAATCCCCATAGCCGTCTATGGTGGGAGCCGCTACATCGTAACCACAAGATTAATTGAGGTTATTGTATCATTGATGTAACCACAAGATTAACCTCATGGATATGTGCATGTTTCTGTGTTAATCTGACCTGCTCAGGATGTACTCGCTAGCCTGAAGCAGGTCTATTATTTGGGGACTTTTGGTAATCTTTTTTTTGCGAGTCTGAAACAGACACTCTATTACATTGGGCGAGTTGATTGTTTTCAATGTGAAAACATCTGGATGCGTGTTTGAGAATGGAGAGTTTTAGTAACTCTGAAAAATGTGAGTTTTAGTGAACAGACACTCTATTACATTGGAGAGTTGTGAAAAATTGCGAGTTTAGCACCAAACTCGCAATTTACCAAAACAGACTACCTATTACATTTGGCCCGTAGTATCTGCAACAGGCAGTAATCTTTAACACTGAGGGGTGTATTTACAAATACCATCCCCTAGAGGGTGTTACATATAATTTCTATCTTAACACTTTATTGCCCCAGGCACAGACCTAACAGGGGCAGGTTATGTGAAACAGGGACCTGTGTACAGTCTCAGTACAGCCCCTCCCCTCTCATCAGCGCATGTGCTGAGTAAACAGGGCTAATGCGCATGCACAGAACTCTAGGAAAATGGCGCCCATACCATTGTTCTGGTAATTTCTCTACTGCATATGTGCAGTTATTCATCAAAATGGCTCTAGCATCAGTTTCCTGGTGATTACAACAATGTTGTTGAAAGGTAAGTATAGGCACTGCACACTTTAGTTTACACCCATTATAGATATACAGATAAGCCCCAAATCTTTAGCATGTTTTAGCAGCATTTTTTTTCCATTTTTGATATTTTATACCTGCATTTTGGACACAAATGCGTACATCTCTAAATAAGCCTCAGTATTATTAGTTCAATAATAATAATAATAATAATAATAATAATTTTATTTATATAGCGCTTTTCTCCTAAAGGACTCAAAGTGCTTTACATTTACAGTACAAAATACAAAATAAGCTTAAACAAGGGACATTAGTGAAATGCTTGGGTGAATAGGTGAGTCTTGAGTCTATTTTTGAAGGATTCTAGAGTGGAGGCCTCTCGAACTGTGCGGGGAAGTGAGTTCCAAAAGGTTGGAGCCACAAAACTGAAAGCTCGACCCCCAGACGAATTCCGTGAGATTCTAGGTACTGTTAATAGTCCTTCGTCAATGGATCGCAGTAATCGAGTGGGACAGTAAGGAATCAGAAGCTGTTTCAGGTACCCTGGGCCATGGTCATGAAGGGCTTTGTAAGTTATTAATCCAATCTTGAAAGCAATTCGCCATCTGACAGGCAGCCAGTGAAGGGAGTAGAGAATGGGTGTTATGTGGCTGGAACGGGGCTGGTTGGTTAATAGCCTGGCAGCTGCATTTTGTACCATCTGCAAGCGGTGTAATTCTTTTGCTGGGAGACCGAGGTAGAGGGCGTTGCAGTAGTCTAGGCGTGATGATATAAATGCATGTATGACTTTAGGCAGATCTTCTGAGGGAATTAAGTGCTTGATTCTGGCTGGGGGCCAAATGTAATAGGGTCAGAGTTTAGAAAATTTAAGAGTTTTCTCACACTTTTTAAACTCGGCCAATGTAATAGAGTCCGAGAACAAAGCAACACAGCAAACTCGCATGTTTTTCAGACTCAAAGAACTCTCACGATTTAAAATCTCATCCAGATGTTTTCCCATTTTGAAGATAAAACTCCACCAATGTGAGAGTTTACTGCCAAACTCTCACATTTTCTAAACTCTCACCCTATTACATTTGGCCCTGTATGTTTAGTAATCACATTGGCTTAAATTGCTATCAAAGTAAATGAAACTACTGTAATAAATCTAGCATTAGAGGGCCTTAATAGCGTGCGCTTACATTTTGGTTTTAACAAAGTGTCACTAATAAATGAGTCTGTTTATCACTATTTGAAGATTTGTAGCCTATTAGCATGATTGAATACCCATAAAGTATATACAGTAGATAAAGATCAATACTGCTGTTCACTTTGGATCCCACCTCCCTGTAAGTACTTGCAGCTGTAAAGTAATGAAACGGTGACTGATCATCATCATATTGTTTGACCATGACAGTCACATTATAAAGAAATAAAAAGTGTACAATCCAAATCAAGCTTTTTTGTCTCATTTTATAATGAACAGTAAACAGATAAGATAATGTTATACAGTACCTTAATATCATAGGGAAGCTATATTGCCTTTATTCACAGTTACTATAGTAACATTTTAAAAAATAAAAATGGTATTGTAAACTTGGCTGAACAATTACGAGTTCCTGTGGGAGTTCAGCTCATCTAAGTTATATACACATAATAAGAAAAGAAATGACTCCTAGGGGTATATTTACTAAAGTGAGAGTTTGAAATCAGATTCTACTTAACATTTAACTAGCACCTTCTAGAAGATTATAGCTAGAATCTGATTGGTTGCTATGGGCAACATATCCACTTCTAAAAACTCTCACTTTAGTAAATTTAGCCCCTAAGGTCAATTTTCTTAAAAACTTCAATTATCCGCGATAATCCACCTTTTCACGATAAACGGCTTATCATGCAAATTTATACTTATTGTGCAATCTTATTAGCCGTGGTTTTACAGGTGTGAAGTTTGACATACGTTTG
This sequence comes from Taudactylus pleione, assembly GCA_031769625.1. Classification (NCBI taxonomy): domain Eukaryota; kingdom Metazoa; phylum Chordata; class Amphibia; order Anura; family Myobatrachidae; genus Taudactylus; species Taudactylus pleione. Next base: position 39,716,402 of record JAUIMM010000052.1, on the reverse strand, counting down.
TACAAATACATTTTCACCAGCTCCTGAGCAGGTGAAAAGTTGGAGAAAATCCCTATTTCAAGGTAAAAATGTCAGGACTTGATTCAGAACCACTAGGACACCCTCCTTAATGACTAATTAGGCAAAAAAAAAAAAATTACCTTAATTTGGCCAATACTGACATGACATTTTTGGGGTGAAAAGTGCAGGAAAATTGGTTAATTGATGTAGGACAGGTATATGGGGGTGCGATATAAATGGGACAGGTGTTTTTAATATTGCAGCTGGGTGTTAGAGGTGTACATTGAAGGTTTTTTAAAAGTGTCTTTAAATGACACATATATATACTTATAGGCATATTTATGCACCCCCAATTTAATCAGAACTTTTTGTTTTGCAAAAAAACTCTTGCTTTCTATCATATTTGAGTGTTTTAGGACAGCCATTTGACACACTTTAATAACCCAAATACTTTTATTAGGGCCACTAATATACTCTAATATATATTATTATCCTATATCACTTTGCCTTTTTTGGGGGGTACAGGCATATTTCCCCATTTTCACCTATACTTGTCTCGGGTAAAACCAAGAAGAATATTTGCGTGAATGCCGGATCACAACTTTTGAAATTGATTTGCACGAGCAACGGGAGCGCACAAAGACACGATTAGCAAAATATGTGAAAGCTTTATTGCATTATCGTGGCTAATTGAATTTCCACCTAAATGTGTTTGTAGAATAAATCAGAGTATATTCATCTTTATGTATGAGAAAAAGTTGGATAAAAGCAGCCTATCAGCAAGCTATGTTTATAGCTCTGGATGTGCCTGGAACCTCCATATAAACACATGAACCTAATGGGCACATGTGGAAGTGCCGAAGTGGACACCACGCCCCATCAGCTTTCACTGCTGTGAATCTCCAGTAATAGGATCTTTGAGTTACACTTCATAAGGAATCAGTTCTAATCCCGGCAGCCCGGCAGTGGTGAAGATCCCGATCGTTCATTTTGGTAAGTATAGTTAACCTTACTCCCTACCCTAACCCTACTTTAGGGGTGCCTAACCCTAACCTTCCCCCAAGTGCCTAACCCTAACCCCCCTCTAAGTGCCTAAACATAACCCCCCCTTCCCCGCAGCCTAACCCTAAGTCTCCTGGGGGGTGTCTAACCCTAACCTCCCCCGGCGGGCCTAACCCTAACACCCCCTTCCCTTAGCCTAACACTCCCAGGGGGTGCCTAATCCTAGGTCCCCCCCGGGAGCCCCTAACCCTCCCCCCAGCAGCTGTCTGAGCCCGGCACCCGCTTACCTTCGATCGGTATGCCGTGTGTCTGGCTCCCGGCGTAGGTCTAATGACAGGCGTCGGGATTTCAACGCCTGTCATTAGTACCTTGCCGGGATTAGACAGTCGGGAAGCCGGCGGTCGGGATTTCGTCCGTCGGCTTCCCGACTGTTTCCCCTTTATAAGCAATCATTACCCAGAACCCCAATTTGCATTGTATTTGTAAGTTTATATTATGTTGAAATAATAAAGTCTGTGAATAGAATTGGGACAGCAATGTTTAATATACTCTGTTATGTTGTGATTTGGACTGGGAACAATTTAAAGTAAGATTCCACTTGCAAAATGTGTCAAATTTCATGTCTAATCCAGAACAACTAAATCCCTTTGTGGTTTTGAAACTTTTGCTAATTCCAATACCAGGCTTGCCTACCCTCGGCTCCCGATTGTTAATTAAGCCTCCCACTGCCCCAGAAATCATAGCATTTTACAGCCCCTCCATGAAAATCCGGACTGCGCATGTGCTAGTCTGGAAATGCCGGGGACGGGGCAAGAAGGGAGATGTCACCAGGGCCGGCAACAGAAGTTTTGGGGCCCAATACAATGATGTGTGTGTGTGTATGTGTGTGTGTTTTCCCTACATGCTGAATGCAGTCAGGACAATTCACTACAACACAGCCGCCAGCACCTCCGTCCTCCACCCCTGCAAAAGGCAGCCGCCGCAACTCCCAACACCCGGCGGCGGCGGCAGATCCCCGCCGGCGACATCACTTCCCGGGGTGTGATCAGCACTGCCGCCACTATAGCCCCGTTTAACATTACAATAATCAAAGGAAGGTAGGGAGATGGGCACAGTGCTACAATGTGTCACCGCAGACATGCCAGTGATTACACCCAGTACCTGTGCTGTCACAGACAGGAAAATCACTACAAATGGGGTTACAGCCTGGGCCACTGTCTCCCTCTGTACATGGTACAGCCACTGCTGTTTGTTTTCTTCCATGTTTGGTACAACCATTGGAGAGTCATAGTGACATGGTGCTTTGGCATCACAAGGGAGGTGCAGGGGGTGCAGGCCGCACCCGGGTGTCACCTGCTGAGGGGTGACACCAAGCGAAAGTGCAGATTCCCCCTCAGTGACAGGAGCCAGGTGCTGCATTGTAGAATTACATGCAGCACTTGGCTCCTGTCACAGTGGGGGGGCCGGCTCTACAAGTACACTGGTCCCAGGGGCAGCCCGCACCTTCGGGACCCTCCGGAGTGACTAAAACCGGGGGACAGGGTGTGTGGCCCTGCCCCCATCTGTGAGGCCATGTCCCCTTGTCACAAGGCCATGCCCCTTTTCCACGGCGCATGGTGATGCCACGCACACTGCTAAGCTGCCCACCCCTACATGCACCGGGTGCATCAACAGGTAGGGAAGCCACTGACCTAGGGCTCTACTTACTACAATCCGCATTTGAAATGCAGATTGTAGTGTGAAATTTTTGCCTTAATTCACATTGTGAATTTATGCAATATCACAGGGATTTATGAAATATTTCCTGCAGGGACAGAGCTTGCGATAAAGCCCTGTCCCTGCGAATCCCCTCTTATCACTGTATCTTTCTCAAAAAATATAGTGAGAAGGTGCCGCGAAAGTGCCAAGTGGCTCGCCTAACACTCTCCCCCATGTGACTGGTGCCACCCCCCCCCACACGCCCCCCTTCTTACTGTCACTTACCTACGGTGATCGGTGCTCAGAGATGTGTTCTCTCCGGGTCTCCAGTCAGCTGGTCTCCCATCCTGCACTGTGACCCTGGTCAGCTGTACTATGCAGGGTCACAGAGCCGGAGCCAGGAGACCAGCTGACCGGAGCCCCAGAGGACAATACCGAGCACCCTGGATGCAAGTGTTTGTATGGTTTTTTACAGTGATCAACTTGTGGTCCATTTAGACCACATAGCTGATCACTGGGGCCGGCTCCGGACTCTGCTCTGCCTATTAGAGCAGAGCAGGAGTCGGGAACTGGGGGAAACCCTGGATAACGCCATCTCCGGGTGGCGTTATTATCACAGAGCTTCCCCGGTAGTTTTTCACAATTTATTTTTAGTAACTTTGACCAGATCACATGTCCCATTACAATTATGGGAAATGCAATCTGTTTACTAAAAATATGTGATAATTTGGGTTTAGAGTAGAATTTTACGAATTCTACTCCAATTGCCATTTAGTAAATTTATGTTCAACTAAAATAATGTGAAAAGGGTGTGAAAACAAAACACCCTTTTTCACTTAATTTTAGTAAAAATAATGTTAAGAAATAGAGCCCTTAGTGTCCTATATTCAGTTGTGCAAGCTTTGTGATAAATCATCATCAATATGATATCACCATCCTCTGCTTTACAGTAATATCAGTACCCATCTTGGAAATTAATCGATTTGTGCTATTTTAACAGGTGAAGTGACTGCTAATGAGGAGAGTTGGTGGGCTGATTATTAGTTTATTTAGCTAAGTTCTTTATTGTTTCACCTCTCTATCATGTTAAAAATGTGTATGATGAAGCCTGAAAGTTATCTTAAAGTGACCACTGTGACTTGTGACCTAGTCATGAGAAAGATTTGTAACTCCTACATTACAAAAGGCAGAGTGCAATTGTGTCCGTACTGAAATCTTCAGATTAATTTCAGTCATTTCGGTCAATGGGCCGGATACAGCAGCGCTCACAGATGCAACTACGTATGCAGAACGGCCAATTGTTCACTAGTGCGCACGCGTAAAAGCCGCACTATGCATGCGCTGCGGTCTCACTGTGATTATGGATTCACAGAGGAAGCCATCTCAGAATTAGTGACAGGCTGTGAGCGTTAGGGGGTGGTGATGGGGAGTGGTCTTAAAAACGCGGGCGTGTCTGTCCATTTGTACGCCATTTCATTGGCGCGCATAAATTTTCCACTGCGATTGCATATGCCCCTTGAGTACTTACTGCGTGCGGCGAGACTTGCAGTTTCTGCGGCTGGTCAGACCTGGTGTAAATTGTGCACGTGGAGCCGATGTGCGCCGATAGTACCGATGTATGCGCCGGAGTGCAATGTACTGTGGATGTGAGAAAGCAGCAGTGGGCGTCTCTATGACCGCTGCGATGTGTCAGGCATTAGCATACATTCGCAGCTGCGTTCCATATGGATTCGCAGCTGCCTACGCAATAGCGATCCTTGCTGAATCAGGCCCAATGTCAAGATTTTAGTTAAATAATTTGCTTTAAATGTTTTCTCACGCAGTCACACCAACATGATTCTAGATGGAAAGTAGCATTTTTCTCATTACTTCTTTATTCACACAATGTAACGGAGTACTTGAAAGCAATCATATTACACACACTGCCTTTTTGATAAAGAAGGAAATGCAGGTTAAATAATGATAATAATGATCAGTGTTGCAGAACCTGACAAATATTTTTTTTTTACAATTTTAAGAAAAGAATCAACTGGCAAACTGTAATTTTTTATTTTTGTTTTACTAATACAGCATTCATTACAGAGATGTACAAAGGAATACAATAAGACATGTATTTCCTATGGCCCATCAAGATTTTCTTATAATTCTTTTGCATATTATTATAGCTCAAAACACAAAACAATCCTCCAATAAAACATATTATGTAATATACAAATAACTTGTTTTATAGCAAAAGAAAACAAAAATGCATTCCCAGCAAAACCAACACAGCGCAAATAATCTGCCACCTACAGTGCAATTTTCACACAAACTCCTGACAACAAAGGTGTTAAACAACTTGCAGGTGTCCTTCACTGTAGCCAAGGGGACCAGATAGTTTTCCTTTTTTTTCTATCACTACTCTCTTAAAATAAACTAGGCTCAATGTACTGTAGATAATTAGAAGTTCAGAACTAACAATATTCAAAGTGCAGAACAAGCCTAAAACATTTCTAAGGAAGTGAGTAGGCATCATGAACTAAGGGGGTCATTCAGACCCGCTCGCAAGCGCAGGACGCTCGCAATCGGGTTGATGTTACCCCACTGCGCATGCGCACGACGGAGGGAGCTCCATCGTGCGCATGCGCGAGACCCGGCGAGCGACGGGCTCTCCATCGCTCCGGGTCTCGCACCAAAGGGGGCGTGCTGTCGATGTTGATTGACAGCATGCCCCCTTTGGTGGGCATGCCGGGGGCGTGCCTGCCAGCCGGCCCCACTGACATCACTAGTGATGTCAGGGGGAGTGATTTTGGCTCTGATAGAGCCAAAATCACTCCAGGGCTTGCGGCAGCAAGACCCTACCGCAGGGTCTCCGTTGCAAGCCCGATGGTCGCAATGGTCAAGACCATCGCGACCATCATCATGGACGCTCACATATGCTGTGGGTGGGCATAAACAGAACAGAAATAGAAATGTAAAAGCATTGCATACAGTATACTATTATGTCCAGAGTCAATTTATATTTGTCCAGGAATTGTCATCGTTATAGGTTGGCAACCCACCTTCATCCTCCAGGGGTTAGGTTTTAGACTGTGCACTCAAATTATACATTGTTACTCTACTAGAGGGTCAGTAACTTGATGGAGCAGGACCATGGATGAACATGGGTGTTTGGTTTGTTTCTATGGAAACTCCACCAAGATTAGCACCCTGTCAATCAAAGTAGGCAGTCCTGACACATCCCTGTCCCCTCCTTTATAAAGAAGCCCTGTTCTTTGCAGGCTGACTATGTCTTCTCTGTTGGTTATTCAAGTCCCTCTGTGGTGGCTGGCCACACTGCCCCTGGTGACTGGCAATACCCCTTGAGCTTGGGCCCCTACCACTGTATTCCCTGGTGGGCCCTTCATGCCCCAGTCTGACACTGTCCCAAACCCATTGTAATGCAATGAGTTCATGTAGTTTGTTAAAGGTTTGTGAGCAGTATGATACAATTAATATAATATAATGTATTAAACATGTGTGTAAGCAATCATTGGTTCATTATTATTAGATGTATTATGTCACCTACAGTAGCATCATTTTCTATTAATTTCTGTATTCTATGATTTTCATAAATATTGTCTTCTATCTCTTTTAGGTGTTCTATTTGTTTTGGCACAGGCGGAGAAAAAAATATTTGCATTTAAAGAAGAGTTTCCAACCTCACCATCTTACCACTTTCTGGAGCAAACAAACCCAAATGCAACAATGGTAATGCCGAGTGCCAGCTTTGGTCTTGTTCGGAAGTCTGCGAAGTCTGGCACTAGGCTGTCTGTAAAATCTGCAGACTTGGTGTCGCCTTTTCACAGTGAAGGTGTTGATTACAATGACAGGCTTATGGCTACGCCACCTCTCAATATTCAGGGTGTTACAAATTCAGGAAATGCACACATTAAAAGGAAATCATCTGCAAACATGACAGATGTGTACACTACAGAAACTTACCTCAAGCCAGAGCTCAATTCAAGCTTTTCAATGAGGACTACATCCACCACTGACCATAGCAGCACTATACTTGCATTTCTTAAAGACACTTTTCTGGAACATGTTGACACTTTGCAAAGATTTTCACAAGAAGAACAGACAGAGGGTTCTAACAACTTTACCGATAGTATGATAAAGAACACCGAATTAGTGTCAGTGCCTTTTAAGAGCCATCATTCTAAATTATGGGATGTATTAAATCGAAATGGCTCCTTGTTCTCTATAAGACAAGGTAATAATGGAACTTTGCCAACATTTACAAGAATGACAACATCACCCACATTCCGGCACACTTCCACTGATACTAAGGGTTCTACAGTTGATTTGGGAACCACCAAAGGTACTGTTATCAAGACCCATACTATATCAAACAGTGCTACCACATTAGACTTCATTGTGTCAACAGATGTCACCACTAGAAGCTCCATAACCATGTCCACAGCTGGGTCCACAGCAACTGGAAATTTTCTTAACAGGCTGGTGCCTGCTGGAACTTGGAAACCTGGGGTTCTTGGTAATATATCCCATGTAACAGAGGAAGGTACCCAACCCCAACACAGAGAAACTATTTGTCTCAGCAAAATGGATATTGTTTGGATATTCTTGGCTATTAGTGTACCTATATCATCTTGTTGTAAGTATATTTAATAGTTTCTTTTTTGCATTTCAACTTCCATTCTAGTCATGTTGTCAAGGTCTTTTAATTCATAAAATATGTCAACTGTTAACTAAAATATACTGTGTAGTAGGTTATTTCCTAATATATGTGTACAAGTTCAATAATCCATAGCAACCAATAAGGCATTTGGTTTCATTAGCTAAATTTGCACTGTACTGATCACAGCTATTTGTTGATTGGTTGCTATAGGGTCTATTCACTAAGTCTTGTAGAAAAATAAAGTGGATGGGGATAAAGTACCAACCAATCAGCCCCTAACTGTCATGTTACAGGCTGTGTTTGAAAAAAGACAGTTAGGAGCTGATTGGTTGGTACTTTATCTCTCTCCAAGGCCTAGTGAATAGTCCCATATATGCTAAAACATTCATGGGCTTTTGCACATGAGAGCAAATAACCCTTTATATGTCAAGTGACTGACTATAAATTCAATCACAACCAGTTCAATTTATGAAAGGTGCACAGTTCTCTTATTTATTATTAAAAATAAAAAGCTGTTGAGACTTTTTGCTTGATTGTAAGGCACAATTATGCTTTGGTAATAATATGTTCATCAAGCAATGTTTGTTTGTTAGTTTGGTTTTTTTTCCAGTAGGATTCCAGCACCTATTGTATTGATTTTCAGATCATCATGTCCGTGTATTTCACTGTGAACTGGGACATATGTTTTTCATGCATTAAGAAGGATTCTATGGCATCAAATATTTGATGCCCTTTTCATGTATTCAACAGAGCACAAGTGAAATGGAGTCCTGCTGTATGCATGAAAAGCCCATTAAGCAGATCATCAAAAACACATGCATTTTTTATGTACTTTGTTATACTAAGCAGGACTCCATTCATTGAATAGAATAGAGTCCTGCATGTGCCAACTTTCACCTCTCCTCACATGGCATATGGACTTTGAGGCCCGTGTTTGATGCATGATTATTTTTCATGTAGAATAAAGATTGATTAAACTGAATTTGAAGGGAATGAAATGTTACTACAAGGGAAGTGCTCCTGTAGTGTAACTGTAGTGTAACTAAGGAATTGTGTCAAAACACCAAAATGTCGATACTAAGTTGTTCCAGTGTTGTTCTTCTACGAAACAAGGTCACCTACAGTTACAGGTTGATGCAACACATATAGGGGCATATTTATTATTCTGGTTCTAGACCCAATAAGTATAATTTCTTATCACCTCTTATGGTGACAACAAGAAATGAAAGATTGCCCAAATATATAAAAAAACACATGCAGGGTCAGTAGCTCGTCCCTGTGATATGTCAGAGGTGAAGTGATCGCTAGTGCTAGACTTCTCTTTTGGGAACCAGGGGCCTGATTCAGACCCGCTCGTGAGCGCTATGCGCTCGCAAGCGGGTCGATGGTGGCCCAGTGCGCATGCGCACGACGGAGCCGGCTCCGTCGTGCGCATGCGCGAGACCCGGATAGCGACGGGCAATCCGTCGCTCCGGGTCTCGTACCAAAGGGGGCGTGCTGTCGATGTTGAGTGACAGCACGCCCCCTTTGGTGGGCGGGCCGGGGGCGTGGCTGCCCAGACGGAGGCGTTCCCATGGGAACGCCTACCGTCTGGGGCTGGCCCCACTGGCCCCACTGACATCACAAGGGTCTCGTCGCAAGCGCGATGGTCTTGACCATCGCGACCATCTTCCTGGCCGCTCTGAAAAACAAGAAGGATGGCCCTGATACAGACCGAGCGCTCTGTCAGAGCGTCCGGCTCTGAATCAGGCCCCAGGTGCACAGCCGTTAATGCGCATTTTGCTGACCACGCATGTGCGAGTACCCAAGGAGGACACCCATAACTTTCCCTCAGGCTACAACGACTATCACCATCTGAAGATGGCATTAACTACTGGGGCCTTGGTAGATTCAGCAATTAAGCAGCCCCCATAGGTGTTAGCAATAGAAAACTGGATCGCAGCATGGTCCCCCGTAGATGCAGAACATACAGGGGATACTTAATATTTGGGGGTACCTCAAATATTCCTTGATAAATTGGCCTGATAGTACCTTCCATTCTCTGGATGGATCTTCAGACACTTATTTCATTCATTTCTGAAATGATTTTGCTGATTTCTTTCTGTTTCTGGTACTAGTTATAATAATTAAAAATGATACCAATAAAATAAAAAGGTGTCGTACAGTGTCTGTCTTTACCGATCTATAGTGGTGTTTTTGTTTAAACTGCTGCTTTCTCTGAACACAGCTTCCCAGCACAATCCTCAGTGATCTGGCATAGAGCATATTTCAGGACGCCTGCCCAAAACAACAGCTTAATCTGTCAAAATGAGTTTGAATTACGCACCTCTGCAAAACAGCCAGTTCCAGCACAACATTTTGCCACAATTTTGCTCATCTTTATTCATAGCGTCCTGGAAAAAATGCTAAAAGTTGCTTCAATACTTTCAATACATGTCCTTATAGGATTACAGTTAGTCTTCTCTGATAGTCCTGGGCAGGAAATATGTGTCTATCTAATTAAGCCAACATCTGACTTCCATAATGGATTCACTCTAGTTTACCCTATTTAATTATTTATTAACAGATATTTTTATAGCGCACAATATTCCACAGCTCTTTACCTTTGTCAATCTACACCAAACACTAGATTCCTTCTGACATCCTATTAGATACATCATTGAAATGACCACAGATGATACCTCCTGTTTCTATACTCCTTAATGCTTTCTGTAGTATTAGGTATTACTGTCTGTAAATCACCAGACAGAAGGCACATTTTTTCCCATCTCTCAAACAAGAGTGCCCCAGAGTGTGTAGGTGTCTGAATGTGGGAGGACCTGCCTGTTATGTGCCCCCACCCATCCACAGGCTCTACTAGTATTTCTGCACTGCAGGTTGATATTGTCTGGTAATCACCAGGAAGGGGCCACATAATATTAAAGAAGGGACTGGCCTCTTTCAAAGGTGTGCCTTTGAGTTTATTGAAGCCAGGAAGGTCTGGGCGAATCCCAAATTTAGGTGGGAGCTTCTGATAGAGTTGGCCCATCTCCCGATGACTGAAGTGGGATTCCTGGGTTTTGGATGACACAACTGGCATTAAATTGCATAATTTTTTGCTAGACCTTCTCCATGCTGTACAATGCTGCAAATAGTGGCTTTGGGTGCCAGAGTAAGCAGGAGATAGAGCACTTTTAATGCCTTCTCCCCTATTTCCTGGTTTGTAAAAGTGTCTTCAGTGTCTTACCTAGAAAGGCTGTGGCTTAATGATGTCATCATTACGATAGCGGTCGCAGTTGCAGATGGGATCAGTATCATTAGAAAAAAACACTGCGAATCATGGATGTTTCTGGGAGGTGACCTGAAATGAACACAAAAAAAAAGCCTGTCTTATGGGCATGTTCTGAGAGCGTCATGGGCATCTAAATGCATATGGCTGCATTCTCTTTTGCAGCAACGCAGCTACAGAGAGCATTTGTTGAGGGATTTGAGATTGATACAATGTGCAACCCTTAGGTTGCGTGAGGGGTCAATGGTTTGTTGATGGAGTGTTCTTAACCACCAGCGGATTTGCACTGTGCTCAGATAATGGAAGTGTGAGTCTCAGGGTTTACTCAGTCTGTCGCGCGCAGTTTCATATGTTCACTATTGCGAATCCATAAGAAATCGCAGCCACTCATGAACTACATCCACCTCTTAATCAGGCCCTAAATGCATTAGTACCGTAAGTTGAATCCAGAGAATGCAGCAGTTTCAAAACTTAATGATAGTGGTACAGACAGACTGCAGAAACTATCTTTATATATCAAATTCATTGGTCTGTTTGTTTGTCCTGTTATGCATTCAGACACCCCTGCACGAATTGGGAAGAAACCAATTCGAGGTGGTCCAGTTTGATCCTGGCCAGGTTTTAGGGGGGTTAGGGTGCCGATTGGTGTACGTTGGGTAGAACTTTGACCCAGGAGCCTGTTCTGAGCCTTCCACTGGATGGATTTAGAAGAAAACTACACAGAATGGTAACATTGGATCCCAGAAGACATACTAGGGGACTGAGGTCCCGGTCGGACTTCCTGTTGGTGTACACGGGGATGGTAGGCAGGGCTTTGACCCAGGGATATTCTAGGCCTTCCACTTGATGGATTTGGATGAAAACTTCACAGAGGTGTGGCAATTGGCCTGGGTTGCCTAATGGAGTGGTTGGTGTCCTGGTCGGACCTCACTGCAGAGTGCACCAGGCAGAACTTTGACCCAGGGAGCCTGTTCTGGGCCGTCCATTGGATGGATTTGAATGAAAACTTCACAATGCGAGGTGGTCTAGTTGGATCTAGGCCAGGTTTTAGTGAGGTCAGTCTCCTAGTCAGACCTCCCGTTGGTGTACAGAGCTTTGACCCGGGAAGTCTGTTTTGAGCATTTCCACTAGATGGATTTGGATGAAAACTTCACAGAGTGGTAACATTGGATCCCAGAAGACATAGTAGGGGGTTGAGGCCCTGGTTGGACCTCCAGTTGGTGTACGCTGGGCAGAACTTTGAACCGGGGACTATTGGCAGGGCTTTGACTTGGGGAGAGAAATACTGCAAAGGCGCTATACCAACTTGAGCATAATATCAGACCAAATTAAAAATAGTACAATGTTTATTAAACATGAATTGATAACATAAGTTAATATCAATTACTCCCGGGAGCACATATATCACATATAATTCATAAAAACAATACTGCTCATAATAAGCATAAATGGTTAATATCAAAACCGAATGAAGAGTCAGAAAGATTCTGATCCATACAGCTGAGAGTGGGAACCAAAAGTCACAAATGGCGATAGAGTGTCCAATGTTTATTTGGAATAAGGGTAAGTCTCCATACTAATATATAGATCCGCAGGTGGAATGTAGTATTGAATGGTGGAAAATATATATATATTGGTATAGCGCCTTTGCAGTATTTCTCTGTTCTAGCTATTTTTGTATTGGAGACAGGCAATCTCCAATTCTGCAATTTGGCAGCCACACCTTCTGAGCTTTACTCAATACAGGTTCACTTGGGCGCCCGGGTTTTCTGTGTGTTATAATTTCTCTTTGACTTGGGGAGCCTATTCTGGGCCTTCCACTGGATGGATTTGGATGAAAACTTCACAGAGGGGTAGCAATTGGCCTGGAGTGCCGGGCAGAACTTTGACCCAGGGAGCCTGTTCTGGGCCTTCCACTGGATGGATTTGGACGGCATCACATAAAACTTTATAACTTGAAGATTTAAACCTGGGCAACGCTAGTAGTGTATATATTATGAGTTCATTTTTAAAGACATACATTATAAAATATATAGGAGTAGTAGCAAAGAAAAGTAATTTTATATATATATATATATATATATATATATAATATAAACATTTTTATGCCATTGGAATACACAGGGGCGCATTCTGGTGGGCTTGATCAATGTAGCATTATCCAATGCATTCTCCTCATTTCAGTGATGACCAAATAGTGCTAAATGTCAAGTTTTGTTGTGCTGTGGGCAAGTGTATATTGTGTATCCATTGGAGCTGAATATGTGATTGTCATTTGCTACTTGCTATTGTTATTTGCCACACAGGATTTGATTAGAAATACATCTGAAAATTAGATTAACCTAAGCATTGCTTTCACAATAATATACAATATAATACACTAATGTAGCAAAAGAAGTTGGGACTCTCTTTTTGAGAGTGATATTTACAGTATAGTAAAAATATATTCAGCACGTTTTTGCCAGACATAGCCTCATTTATTAGATGTGCTAACTGTTATGTAGAACAAAATTCCCACTAGAGATATTGATATTAATGAGTATTTAGAAACCCTTCATAATTAAGGCTACATCCAACCAAAGAATCTTGACTGCCACCTAGTGAGCATTAAATTTATTGCTGCATTAAAATGTAAATTTCCAGTTGCTTATTGTAGTTATTATTAGGAGCTTGATTACTGGTTAGTTGTACACCTCATGTATTCAGCAACTGGTGAAAATTTCAGAGGTATAAATTCCTACTCACTAATGAGCTTCACTTGTAAGTAGCAAATTGTAGTGTCTGTGTGTGTGCGCACGCGTGTATGTGTGTGTGTGTGTTTTTAAGAACATATGTTGGAGGGCATGCTTGTTAAGATATCTTTCATTTTAACAATACAGTTGAACCCCTTTGCTGCTGATGATTGTCTCAGTCCAGTTCTGCTCCCATATTTTGACATTAGCACATCCATATCACTCTTTTTTTTACGCAGCACCTATATCAATTATAACTTTTTTTTTTACAATACAGTTTCAGACTATAACATTAGTAACAAACAACAACAAACTTTATTGTCATGTAACAACTCAATACAATGTGACAGATTCAATTAGACACTGTGTTTACCGGATGGCTATAGCTCCGGGTTTAAAGCCCAGAGCTATTCAATTACTAGACAATATCTTTGTGCAGTAAAACCCAGCGATCGCTCGGCTGCTGCTGGCTGCATAATATGAATGGGGGGCACTGTTTGGGTCTGTCAATCTTCTGTTTATTATCTTTCTCACTTGTAGCTTCCTATTTTATCCCCAGCATCTCCTGGCCTCCCCATCTTTTCCCTGGCCCTTCCCCATGAGGCCATGCCCCTTTTTCGGGTGCATTTTGTCCCCATTTGAAAAATAGGGGGGGCGCCAATGCTCTTTCTGGCACAGGGCACCAAAAAGTCTAGTTACGGCTCTGGGAACCTGCCTGTGCCCACTGAATCACAGAGCAGTTGGACTACCCACCAGTCGACAGAGACAGTAGACTGCGTCACAGGAATATAGCCAGCACAGTGCTACGCTGCCTGTCCCTCATAGTCCCAGAGCCTGGAGAAGAGAGATCGAGACCCATAGATCTGGCTGTGTGATGCGCAGTGGGCTGTGCACCACTTGCTAGGAGGAGAATGAACATACTGCAATCTGGTCATTGGCACTTGTCATATTACTGGACCAGATAACGCCTCTCTTATTCCATAACCGACCCCTCCAGCCACCCGCGACGATATATAAGAGAATTCTGAAAGAGAATAAAAAATCTTGGGATGGGTACTGCTGTCTTCTGGCCCCCTAGCATCCCCAGGCCTGGGTAAATATAACCTGTTCACCCCCACCTCCCATCTCAGCGCCCCTGTGAATCTGCCCAATGAATTGTCAATGAGATAACCATAGAAGTCATCCTGATATAGTAAACAGTCAAATACGCCTTCCTTTCATAAAACTCAAATCAGATCTGTGTTGCAGTGCAACCTACGTATGGCTGTGGGGAAAAAAATATTGCGTAATCACTTAGGGCCCCATTTATAAATGCACCTAGCGGCATATTTTGTTTAGTACTGCAGTGATACTAACAAATATGTCATTGGTATTCTGCATTATTAACCTCATCAGCGACATCTGGCGAAGTCCAGCGACAATCCCCTTCCTCAGCTGCCTCCTCTGCTCCGCTTTTGGCAGCCTATTGCTGACAGCAACGGGTTTCTGTATCATGCGCATATGTATAACACTTTCACCCGGCGGGGACCCGGCAGTGCCTGAAAAGCTTTGCTGAAGCCGGGAAAGGCTGCCATTATAATACTGTGTAGAATGACACCTTAGTCTCATAGTGATTGGTGCTCTGGTGATGTCCTCTGGGACTCCGGTCAGCTGGTCTCTGGGATCCTGCCCCGGTCAACAACTCTTACAGCATAGAGCAGCTGACCGGGGTCACAGAGCATGATCCCAGAGCCCAGCTGATCGAAGTCCCAGAGGACCTCACCGGAGCACCGATCACCAGTCTGGTAAGTGTAAGTTTAGCAGCGGCAGCAGTGGGGGGAAGGGGGAATCTATCAGAAGTGGGTACAGTCTTATCAGCAGCAGAATCTGCTGACTGAGGACACAGCCATCCTCCAACGAGACTGCTCAGCAGAAACCAATATTCTTTGTAAGTAACCAGCAACAGACCGGACTAAATTCAATAGCTGCATACAGTAGTGTACAAGATGAAAATACACACACCTTCTTACTGGTAAAATCGAACTGCCAGTTAGCAGGACATTGCAATTTGAACAATAAACACCCTTTCAGTTTTCAGCAAGCTTGAACCCCCATGTTAGGAAATGAACACTACCAGAATGAATACCATACATTGTACTCAGTGAACATTGTACAGAATTTATACCATATACTAGAATGAATACAATATACTAATACCAGTGTACTCTATTGATTCCTACCTATCTATACACTCTAAATGTCGCTATTTAGCGTTATAAGTCGCACAAGAAATAATTGCTTTCCAGACTGTGAATGTGGTTCCAAAGCACATTAAGATATTATTCACCAAAAAACAGATAGTTACACGCTGTGATCTAAATACAATTAGCGCAAACAAATTATACAATCACAAGGTCCAGTCGATACACACGCAAGCGCTCTGGATCCAGATTTCCGGCATCAAAGGTGAAGTCTCCGTCAAAGAAAGAACAAGCAGACTAACTACTGGAAATAGAGGGTCCGTATATATACCCTTACAGAGATAGGCAATACAATAGAACAAGTTGGCATAATCCCTTTGGTTCTTCTTCCTGGTTCTTCTGTTATGATTCAGTTCATAGGTCAGTTTATATTGTAATAGTTCAGCCTCCAACAGCTTCTTTGTGTCCATTTTCCCGCCGAAGAATAAGTCTAAACTGGCTAATTACATTACATGAACAGAGTACATTTCAATGTCTATCTTTCTATGATCCATAATTCCCAGACGCATTTTGTGATTTCCTCGCCAATGGAACCAGAAGTCTGCAAATAAACAGTGGTTCAGAATGGCACCAAACACGGTCTGCTTATCATGTACTAAACCTGAGATCTTAAATACAGTCGCTTTATTACATAATTAACAATGAATAAAACCTTGGATATTAACCTTAAATACTAGGGAACCTTCCTATGTAAGTGTGCAAAGTGTAAGTGTAAGGATATTAAGAAAAGACGCTTTTTAGCATTGTGCGACTACGTGTTTGTGGAGTACACCGTAGTACGTGTTTTGCAGGGTTGTTTATATTATATGTTTTAGTAAATGTATGTATTTATATAATGAGGAGTTTTAACATTGTTCTATTGCGTGGGAATCGCACGACGCTAACAAGTAGCATCACTGTTTGTACTTATAATATGTGAGATTTGCTAAAATGGCGCTGGGCGGCCATTAGCAAAATGGCATCTTGCTGCAATTCACAAAATGGCGTTTTGCACATTTTAATTACAACAGATTCTGTCTCAGCCAATTATCCAGCTTCGACAGTCCACACTTTGATAGCCAACAACATGCTATCACACTCTCATTTTAAAAATTAAATTTAGGCTTACACTAGGACATATTATTTAATGTTATATTATGGGATGGCATAAGGTGGAGATCATCAATAATGTGTCTCTAAGGGGGGACATAAAGCTACCCTTATACGCACACCGCGGATCTTGGGAGATCATGGGAAAGATGTGGGGATATATCTAACCTATAAAGGAAGTCTTGAAGGGGATAGGGACTTACATTATTTAAGATATTTTAAAATAACATTTCATAATACATTTCATGCATGTCTAAATCTATACATCATCTGATTTTACATTCTAGTTCAGGGTTGTAATGCAGTCCTTCATTTACCTCAGTATTCATACTACTACTGACCACCATCATAATTCCATTACTTCGATCTACCTTATCTTTACATTTTCCACATTTCAACACAGTAGGAACACATTTGACACATAAGCCAATTACTATGATGACAACCACTATGAGGATCAGGAGTTTACCTATGCTAGCAACTATTTCCTGGACCCACTCTCCTAGACCGGAGAACCATTTCACTGGGTTCAACCATGAAACGCATTCTTCTACCTTCTCCTCTACTTCAGCCACTGAAGCATTATGGTTCTTCCGAAATTCCCATTTCAGCTGCAGAATTTTGACCATTTCCCGGTCTATCACCTCCTTGAGGTCATACAAAAACAAAAATCTGTGCTGTCACTATATATGTCAATAAGATCAATAGTGAATAAAGTGGTAAATTATAAATATTTTAATCAAACAAATTAAAATAATAAATACACATTAATGCATACAATAGACACAGTAATACAGACAGGATAATTTTCCTTGCAAATAAAAGTGACAATGTCACTAAAAGGCAATATTGATACACATGTTGCATAAAAACAACTGTAGGCACAATAAATGGAGTGTACAATCTGTTACTACTCCTTATTACGCTATAGTCACACTCCTGTGATATGTCTCAAGTATTCACTTCCTATTTAGGAATAAACAGTGACCTGTTAGTATATTCGGTCTCAGACTGTCTGCCACGCATGTAATATAATCCTGGAAGGCTCAATATATAGTCCTGTATAGATGATCGTTATCGATACAGAATATACTTGGAGGTAGCTCTCATATTCAAATCCAAGTTGGTCTGAGAAATGAACGATGATCACTAATATGAATACACCATGCACAGCCTCTATACAAATGAAGTGTAGACCAAGTCACTGCAAAATGATTACTTTGAAGAACTTCACGGCATAAAAAGCCGCGGCATTAGATAGTACTCACAGTCCTTGAAACCAGCAGACTTGGGGGCCCCCCTAATGGAATAAATATTCTTACCACCGGGTCCTGATTAGAAGAATAGATATGCACACAACAAGATCGAATGCTGCTTTTCAATTAACGGTGAAGCCGCTAGGTCCCAGTCCATCGGATGCGGCTGTTAAATCCTCAATGTGAGCGTCCGTGGTGAGTGTGTCAGCTGACAATGGCAACGGAAATAGTACTCATGTGCACAGCCAGATCATGTGCCGCCGACAGAGGTGAAGCCGCTGGGTCCAAAGCAGAGGAGAGGAACTTACAGATCCTTAGTGAGGATGTCCGTGATACATGTGTCAACTGACACCAGCAACAGTGTATCAATCAGCTAAGTCCCGCCTAACGCGTAAGTGTCTTCCACCTAGTCTTATTGTGTGTAAGAGTTCAAGATTTATAGGTTCACTATCAGCTCTTAGTGAGAAGGACATCGTCTGGTTATTCCCTGTCACCTCTCAACTTCCTGGTTTATTGAAGTTGGTGATGTTCAAATATAAAAGTGATTTATCTATTTGGTACTGGTGGAGTTTAAAATGAGGTGGTTTGGACTTAAGAAATTTTCTATCCAGTGCATCCTCTCTTTGCAGTTCTAAGACCTCAGAGACATTTAATGAGAATGGCACTAAACCTACATTATGCTGTCCCTGAGGCACATGAGAACACACCCAACAGTCAGTCTGGTTTAAAACTTTTCCCCCCACCATAGTATGATAATCCTCTAAAGGATACCCACCCCAATACTGGTTATACTTAGGCTGGCACCGTTGGATGCATCTCTCATCGACTACGGACCCACAAAACTCACACATACAATAATCCTCAGATGATAGACCTTCACACTGTCTCCGTTTCCAGAATAACAGATCTCTTAACAATTACTGTACTGAGTTTGGTCAGGTACCGCCCTTGTGACTGTATTGCTCCTTCTCCCAACTCCACTCCATTGATATCACCATCAGCTCCCCTCTCTGTCCTCTGTCCTCCGTCACAGAAACCAGAGATCCAGAAACAAGCCAGGATAATTAGAACTCTGGGAAAACACAAAAATAACCACAGCAGACCAATCCATTGCTGAAAACAATGATCTACAAATTTCTTTAGCTCAAGTATCTCACTGTAACCTTTAACCTTCCCGGAACAGACTCGCAATTAACAGGTCTACGTTATCTGCCTTGATTTCGCCTTGTCTCTCCACCGGTTGGTTGACCTTCTTACAGTGAGTGGAATAGACCCAGGTGTCTCTCTCTGCCACTTTCAATGAAGTTGTACTCGTCAGCAACACCTGATGCGGACCTTCCCACCGATCTGTCAAACAACCTGAATGCAAGAAGTTTCTGATCATAACAAATTCTCCAGGTTCAACATCATGACAGTTTGTTTCTGGCATATCATGTGACAACAATTTCAGTTTCTGATGTTGCTGATTTAACTGTTTACTCATTCTTATAAGATACCTTACAGTAACCTCGTTGTTACTTTTCAAATCTTCCTGCGGACTTATAATCAAATGAGGTTGTCTACCAAACAGTATTTCAAAGGGTGACAGATTGAGGGGGGTCTAGGAGTTGTTCTGATACTGTGGAGAACAAGTGGTAGTGCTTCTGTCCACCCCAGTCCAGTTTCTACCATGATCTTACTTAATTTATTTTTAATAGTACCATTCATTCTCTACACCTTGGCACTGGCTTGCAGTCGGTAGGGGGTGTGAAGTCTACTATTAATACCCATCAACTTACACATGTTTTGGAAGACATCACCTGTGAAATGAGTACCCCTATCACTTTCAATAATGAACTATTTTCTTAGCAGTAAATGCAGCAGTATTAGTGGCAGCTGGGTATGCCTCAACCCAATTAGAAAACACATCAGTGCACACTAATACATACTTGAGATTCCTGCAGGGTGGTAATTGGATGAAATCAATTCGCATTACCTGAAAAGGGCCATCGGTCGGAGGAATGTGGGATGGCTCGGTGGGGATTGTTTTCCCAATGTTTTTCCTCAAGCAGGTCAAACAGGACATTGCTCTCTTTTCCAGCCACGCCCCTCCCTGCCTAGAAAATCAACATCGACAGCCACCCCGTTTGTAGCGAGACTCGGAGCGAGTGAATTTGTCACTCGCTCCGAGGCTCGCGCATGCACTTTGCACACGCCGCGCGTGTGCAGTGCCCCACCATCGACCCGCTTGCGAGCACATAGCGCTTGCGAGTGGTTCTGAATGATGCCCATTGTACAGAATGAATACCATATACTAATAACAGTGCACTCAGTGAAAATTGTACAGAATGAATACCATATACTAATACCAGTCCACTCAGTGAACATTGGCCCTCATTCAGAGCCGCTCGTTAGCGGCAGTACGCTCGTTCCGAGCGATGTTTGCACATCTGCGCATGCGTACGCTTTTTAGTACGCATGCGCGAACCAGTCAGTGCGGCCGAAAATCGTTTGTACGCTATATAGCGAGTGCCTGCTATTTTGAGTGACAGAATGAGGCGTATGTGGGTGGTAACAGGGGAAGGTGCTTGAAAATGGGGAGTGGAGATCCGAACGCAGGCGTGCTTAAAGGTCAAAACGGGCGTTTTATGGGTGTGTATATTTAAAACAGCAGCGTCAATGACCACGTCACTGGGTTATTTTAGAGCCAGAACTGCTCGCAAATTTGTGGTAGCAAACACCAACCACAAGAATAGCGAGCAGTTCATACGCTGGTCGATGTACTCGATTAATCTAATAAATAGCGGACATGACGTATGGTGCGAGCGGCCAGGGGGCGTTTTTAACAAATAAACGAGCGTATGTTTTGCTCGTTCGTTCAGACTTAGAGGTGTGAACAGACTGCAATGTGCGTACGGATCATTTGAATAGCCACCCCTTGTTTTTAAACGAACGACCGCAAATAGCGAACGGCTCTGAATGAGGGCCATTGTACAGAATGAATACCATAGATAATACTAAGTTAAACACTGCCACACAACTAGGCAAAGACATTTAAAATATGGACCATTAGCCTACCACATGTAGTACTGCCACTTCTGATCTCCAACCTTCTGTTTTAAAGTACTACATTTGTTACACACCGCTAATATTTCCAATTAGCAGCAGATCATTGATCTCAGGAGAATATCACCTCTGTGATTATCATAACATTATATATGATTTGCTCCATTCACACTGGCATTTTCTAAACATTAAGAGCTATTTCACACACGGCCAGCAAAAAGCGACCAAAGTCGGATTACTTTTTCCGGGAATCAGTGCCTTTCACATGCAATGAATTTGAGCCATTTTTAATGTTGTGGTTCGTTTTCTTAATGTAATAGGCATGCACAACAGCAACAGCATCAGCTCTATTCAAAGATAATATTAGTTTATACACAATGATTGGAAACAGTACTACAAATAAAAGTACTAACCATATACTGTATATCTTTATTCTTGTCTCCCAACACATTGAATTCAATTAAAGCAAACCTCTTACCACACCTTTCCAGTGTAATTTCTATCTATATAAATATTGTGTGTTTTGTCCCATAAAACTGGGCTGACCTCTACTAATGATATCAGCCTCTCAGTATCTATGTCAGAGTTGTCAGTCATGTTGACACTCAGGTACCACAACACTTGAAAAAGATGGAGTTGTGGGCGGGTACAAGCTCAGAAAACCCGGTGTGTGAAAGCAAACATAGCAACATGGCACAGACACGGCACGGCAGCCAGCCTTGTCAGTGGATATTTCCGGCTCTAACACGGTGACCGAGCCATCTGAAAGGACCCATCTATTTCAAAAAAATTAGTACACAGCAAAATACTGGCCGCTTTTTTGCCAGCCAGTCAAAAGTCAAAACTGGTGTGTGTAATAGCCCTACAAATATAGAAATGTATCTGATTTTTGTGTTGTGTCTTCTCTACATAACTTAGCCACAGACAACACTCCCAACAATAACACAAAATAACACATCCTTCACTCTCACATGAGTGAGCGCAGTGACCCATCCCCCACTTTGTCTCACTACCCACTTCAACAGATGGACCTCTCTTATGTTGTTTGTGACTCCTCCCTTCTGACACAGTTATACAATAAAGAGTTCAGGCTTACCCTCACCCCATCCTGGTTGAATATTAAGAACATTTATATTCTTCCAAAAATCCTTTCAACTTTCTAATTAATATACACAAAATTATGTGTGGGGGCTATAAGCCTCAATTGAAACACATTATATTGTTTGGACATAAGCAGCAAGGATGCAAACAACTCCCTATGATCAGTCAACTGCACTCAATAGAATCCTGGACAAGTTTAGGGATGACTTGTGTTAACAATGGCTTGAGTTTGTAAAGGCTTCCTTCCCATCGCCTCTAAAATTGTTTCTGTGGTGCTATAAAATCCTGAAATCGACTCACTCTACTTCTGGCGCCACATGTGACGTTTGGAGGAAATTTAGACTCACTTTAACAAAACTCCTCTATGCTCCTTGTAATACCCCTGAAGTCCTAAGGGGTTTATCATGTACTTCTGCTTTAAAGAATTGTTACTTATCACTATAGATCGTATCAGTTCGATGCGATCTTTAGTTTTGATAAGTAGCAATTCATGTATACTTATCTGATGTGCGATGCGCTGCGGTAACTGCAGGTCCGGCGATCCAGTCTTCTCTGTGCGCTGCTGTTATCTGGCCGGCGGCTCCTGTCCTGTGATCTGTGCTCCTGCTTCTGTGTGCAGGGAGGTCATCTGGATGGCATCGGTGGGGCGGGGGTGCGGGCGGTGGGGGTAGGGACAGAGCGGAGAGGCAATGGGGAAATAAGTAGTAGGTGACAGGGTAAGAAGGGGGGACACGGAGGCAGCAGGCAGCAGTACACTAGGTGACCCGGCATATGCATATGCCGGGTCACTTTACTTTAGATGTGGGCGGCAGCCAGCAGGTGTAGGGGTAAAGCGAGGGGGCCCTGCGGAAGTACAATAGATGTACATATGCATATACCCTGGGCTCCTCTAATTGGCTGCTGGAAGAGAAGGGGGCGGAGACAACAGGGAGAAAGCGGGAAGACAGTCGTCTTCAGTGAATAAAAAAAGAAAATGATCCCTTAAAGGTGTGCAAACCTCTGCTGTTCCCCCTTATAGTTCTAAAAATAGAGTATCACCTTACTCCAATAAAATACAATGGGCCTCATTTAGGGCCCCATTTACAAACGAAATATAACCCCTGTAGCGCTCGCTAAAGGGGTTATACCTTCTTGCTGTATTTAGTAAACAGCGGTAATCTAAGATTACCGCTGTTTGTACAGCATCGCTCTCGCCATCTAAAAGATGGCGAGACCGATGCGGGCCCCATTGCTAGCAATGGAGACCCGGCGGTACCTTTCCGGCTTCAACGAAGCCTTCCAGGCACTGCCGGGTCTCCCTGTCATGCACATGCGCAGACGGACCGTCGCGCATGCGCATGACCCTGGAGCCCCATCGCTGACAGCGTTAGGCTGCCAGCAACCCAGAAGAGGACCTCGTCGAGGACGAGGATTCCGCTGGACTTCGCGGGACCTCGCCGGAGAGGTAAGTATTACTAAATACCAGTGGAATTTTTGTTTGTATTGCAGTGATACTAAACGAATATTCCCGCTGGTATTTCCCTGCGTTTGTAAATGGGGCCCTTAGTAACGAGTTTTATCACCAAAACGAGTGATAAATGTCACTGTGTATGATAAATGGTGCTCCAGCCAATCAGCTCCCAACTGTCAACTTTTAGAAAAATTACAGTTGGGAGCTGATTGGCTGGAGCACCATTTATCATACACAGTGAAATTTATCACTCGTTTTGGTGATAAAACTCGTTAGTAAATGGGGGCCATTATCACACAAAACGTATAGAACAAAAGCTGGCGCTGGTTAAAATACAATAATACTTAGACTTGTGAAATGATCCAAATATGGATGTTTTTGATGATGCTACTTCAAATGTCAGTTCCAGCTCATGTAGAAGATCATTCACAACATGAAACAGATAAAACATAACAAATGGACAATAGTGAAAGTTTATTCGTCTGTTCTCTTCTTATAGATCACAAATATCAAAGTTTATGTTAACTTTAGATATATAGCGTACCCCACTCACTATATAGCAGGTGGTGTGAAGACATGTAAAGGTTTCTTTTTCCATCTTCGCTGCTCTTCTCCCCTAACTGCACTACTAACGCCGCCCTGAAATGGCGAAGGCAGTGCTAAGCAGAGGAACGGAAAGCTGGGCTTTCCGTTCGTTTATGATTCGCACTCATCATACACATATATGGTGATGTGATACATACAGGAGCAGGTGCAGCGCTGGAGACGTAATACACTTCTCCAATGGTACACTGCTTTATAAATATTTTGAAGCTGGGAAGTGCCCTGTTTTCAGCTAAACAGGACACTTCACTGCTTCATGAATAGACCCCTTAGTGTCGAGGCAGCAGCTGGAGTTAATAGATTGGGGCACTTGGTTGGCAAGGGCAGGCTCAAATCCTTTACGGGATTCTCGACCATTCAAAATACCTTTTTTTTTTTTTTTTAATCTCTTTATTTATAAAAGTGGGAGACAAGTATAACAGAGAACCAGAAATGTATACCACATATAAAGTTGAGATACAATAAAATGTAACTGATATAGGTTGTGGTATCAAAATAAAAATTTGCCAAACCATATTTGGTTTTTAGGGGTTTTTGTCTTGCCATATAAATCTTGTAGTAGTATAATAAAGTAAAAAGGAAGGATAGGGGAGAGGGGAGTAGGGGGAGGAGAAGGGGCAATAACAACTGCAAGTTGCAACAAATAAGGCTTGATTCAGTGATTTGATTGGAAGAGACTTGAATCCTGTGATGGGATCAAGATGTATTATTATTCGTAACTGGGGATTTGCCTATGAAAGTAGAGGTACAAGTGATTCCAAATGTAGTGATATTTATCCACGGTGTCATGGAGCACAGCAGTAATGTACTCCATATATTATTAATCAGTGCTTGTAGAGAATAGGGGCGGTAGGGAGCAATCACTCACTCTCTTAGTGGGACCACTAGAGCTTTCTGCAACCCAACACTGCCTCTCCTCTGTAGGAGGAATGATGGCAGCTGGTAGAGATTTGACTCCCTTTTGTGACTCTGTGCTCTCACTCCCAACATATACAATCTCAGATACCTATAAAATAATTATGCATGACATATACCCCACCATTCCCTCATACACTTACATTTGGAAGAGAAACCTTTCACCTAGAGGCAATCAAGTCAATTGAGACACAGCTTAAAGTGATATGTAGGAGGTACAAATGTCCTGACATGATTCCCAAATATTCTTGTGCGGTGTCCCCTCACTGCTGGAGATGTAATGAGGCAGGTGGATTTTTTTTTTTTTACATTTGGTGGGATTGTCTCTGCATTTACCTTTTTGGGCAGGGGTTATGGATTTGATGAAAGAGATAGTAGGGCCTTCATCAGGCACCCCACCATCGGAGATGTATGCAAACCAGAATTAGAGGAACCACAGCAGCTTCTTGCATGTGATATGTTTTGTCCAATAAGAATACATGAGGAAGTGTTTGTTGACTTTTAATCCTATTTCATTCGATTTTATGTCCGATTTCATAGGTGAATTTATTTTCGATTATGAAATGGATATCCGAAACCAAACAAGAAACCACTATTCAAAATCGACAAACATCGAATTTGATTTTGAAATCAAATTCAAAATTGAATCTTAGTAAATGTGGGATTTTTACAGTGAAATCGAATGTTGATTTGATTCGACTTCAGTCGATTTAAAATGACAATAAAATCAAATGCAAAATCGAACTTTAGTAATCATATCCCTTGGTTACCAACACAGGTGAAATTAAATAAAACAGATATACGTCTAACTCTAGATTGTAAGCTTTCATTACCTCTACTACTATTTGCACCACACAACTGGTAATTATGGCTAATTTGAGCTCATGTATTTGTACATTGACTATCCAATACTGCAGAATGCAATAAGCAATAATGATGTTGAACTTTACTTAAGTTCCATTGTGCTTACATCATCACTATATTTAACTGTAAGATCTCATCGCCTTAATTAGAATCTCCATCATATCACCCACAAGTTTTTTTAATAACTATTCCAGAGTGCAAAATACTATTTAATATGTACATAAACATATCCTGGCATAGTAGCAAAGTATGCATACTTTACTAATTGTAAAAGACTTGTGACATACATAGATAAGTTCACTCAGTAAATTGTAAAACAGTGAAGCATATCATATAACAGCATACATCTAGCTCACCAGTGTTTCTGTGCTTTCCTACTTTGGCTACTCCACAACGTTTTAGTGATCAGACCATCCATACCTATTGTCCTAACCCTCATATTGTCCTAACCCTCACCCCTATTTACTACAATCCACATTAAAATGCAGATTGTAGTGTGATATTACCGACTGAATTGGCATTGCGAATTCAAGCAATATCACAGGGATTTATTAAAAATCCATTGCAGGGAGAGATCTTGCGATAAAGCTCTGTCCCTGCGAATCCTCTCCGCAGCCTTATCACTGTATTTTTCAGGAAAAATACAGTGACAAGATGCCCACGCATGCGCCGACCAGCCACCGCTACCCCCTCCAGGTGGCGTTATTATCACAGGGTCTCCCCCGGTATTTTTTCACATTTAATTTTTAGTCAATCCCAGGCAAATCGCATTTCCCATTACAGTTATGGGAAATGTGATCTGCTTACTAAAAATAAGTGATAATTAGGGCTTGGAGTAGAATTTTACGAATTCTACTCCAATTGCCCTTTAGTAAGTTTAGGTGAAACTAAAATAATGTGAAAAGGGTGTGAAAACACCCTTTTTCACTTTATTTTAGTAAAAATAATGTTAATAAATAGATCCCCTAGAAATATAGAATTTGACGGCAGGTAAGAACCACTTTTACCCATCTAGTCTGCCCTTTTTTACCTTTTGCTAACCTCAACCCTTGGTGATCCTCAGTTCTTTATATTCTTATGCTTATCCCAAGCATGTTTATATTTTTCTACTGTCTTAGACTCTACCACCTCTCACCTGCAGTCTATGTGGTATTTTTGCCCAGGGTCGGACTGGCCCATAGGGGTACAGGGGAAACCCCCGGTGGGCCCCAGTGCCTGAGGGCCCACCCCCTTCTTTAGGGATCAGGTTCCAGACTGTGCACTTGAATTATACTGGACAGGACTATGTTGTATTTTCTACAATGTACTGCTGTTATTAATCTGGTACATTATCATGCATTCACTAGCTATAGCTATATACTATATATATATGTATATATTTAAAGGGGCCCAGAACCCCTCTGGAGGCTGGCCACACCCCTAAGTATGGGCCCCTATCACTGCATTCCCCCGGTGGGCCCTTCATGCCCCAGTCCGACACTGTATTTGCCTCTATAGGAGGAATGAGAATTTTAAATTTCAGTGTTACAGACCTTCCGTCTCAACAGCACTAACTGGACAGCTGCAGTCTCCTGACATTTCTGATATCTGCAAACGGAGCAGCTGCGCAATTATATATCTGATATGGTCTGACATCTTTTTTAATGACGAAGTGGCTTGCTCTCCCCGTAACTGTGCTTGTTTACATTCCTCTGATAATGAAAGATAAATGTGCTTTAGTTCTGTAACCTCTAGAGATAAGGATGGTGGGGGATGAGAACAGGGCAAAGGTTTCAATGTGACGGAAGAAGACAAGCTTTTTATCTCACAGAAAAAGAAATGTCTGTTTTCAATGACTGACATTATTACAAAATGTATTGTAAGCCTTGTGTTTAATGCATTATTGTATGTGTGTGTATATACATATATATATATATATATATATATATATATATATATAAAATCAAATGTCCTGACTGCCTCACTGACTGACTCATCAACGCCTAACCCCAACTCCTGAACCTAGAAACATGAAAATCGGGGAGTATAATCCTTCCATGACATAGGTGCTCACTAAGAGGGGATTTTTCAAAATATAACTCCTAAAGCGGTAAAAAGGGCTAAAATGTTTCCTCCCCATGTGCAATGTCCTGATCGACTGTCTCATCGTGGCTGTAGCACAGTTCATACATATTCAAACACCAACTGTCATCCTCAGTGCTGCCAAACATCACTGCCAGTTGGTGTGGCTCCCCTATTTGAATAGTGAGGGAAGGAAATGTGTTACAACTGTGGTGAGAGACTAAAATGTGTTACTACAGAGATCAGAGAGGGAAATGTCAAATGTGCTACTACGGAGTGAAGGAAGGGAATGTGTTACAACTCGTCTCATGAGGGAGGGAAATGTGTTACTACAGGGATGAGCAGGGGTAATGTGTTACTACAGAGGTGAGGGAGGGAAATGTGTTACTACAGGGGTGATCGGGGTGTAATGTGTTACTACAGAGATGAGGGAGGAAAATCTTATGCCAGAGGTGAGGGAAGGGAATAAGTTACTACAGGTGTGAGTGAGGGTAATGTGTTACTACAGGTGTGAGGGAGGGATTGTATTTTAACACAGGTGTGGGAGGGGAATGTCAAATGTGTTACAACACGGGCGAGGGAGGGAAAGGTGTTACAACAGAGGTGAGGGAGTGGAAAGTGTTAGTACACAGGTGAGGGAAGGTAATGTCTTAACTATAGCAGTGATAAATTACTATAGAGGTGAAGGATTAATGTGTTATTGGAGTGGTGAGATGGAAATAGATACATTAAATATCTAAGGTCTACCCAGGTAAAACCAGGTACATCTATCTGAATGTCCTGACTGACTCACTGACTGGCTCACTGACTCATCAACGCCCAGCCCAAACCCTGGGACCTAGAAACATGAAAATGGGGGACCTACGTCATGCCTTCCATGACCTAGGTACCAACTAAGAAGGGATTTTTTAAACTTTGACTACTAAAGGGGTGAAAAGGGCTAAAATGTTTCTTCAACTTGTGCAATATCCTGACTGACTGTCTCATCATGGCTGTAGCACAGTTCATGTTCAACACCAACTGTCATCCCAAGTGCTGCCAAACATCGCTGGCAGTTGGTGTGGTTTCCGTATTTGAATAGTGAGGAAAGGGAATGAGTTACTACAGAGGGTAGAGAGGAAAATATGTTACTACATAGGTGAGGGAGGGGAATGTCAAATGTGTTACTACAGGATGAAGGGAAGGAATGTGTTACAACATGGGCAAGGGAGGCGAATGTTACTACAAGGGTGAGTGGGGGTAATGTGTTATTACAGAGGTGAGGGGGAATGTGTTACTTCAGTGGTGAGGAAGTGGAATGTGTCACTACAGGTGTGAGTGTGGGTAATGTGTTACTACAGGTGTGAAGGAGAGATTGTATGTCTACACAGGTGAGGGGAAAGTCAAATGTGTTACAACATGGACGAGAGAGGGTAATATGTTACTACAGAGGTGAGTGAGGATTATGTGTTACTACAGAGGTGAGGGAGTGTAATGTCTTAATATAGCAGTGATGCATTACTATAGAGGTGAAAGATTAATGTGTTATTGGAGTGGTGAGATGGAGATGGAAACAGTAAATATCTAAGGTGTACCTGGGTGAAACTGGGTACATCAGGTAGTGTATATATATACTAGCGCTTTTGTATATGCGTAGTCATGGTGATGGGTCACTGTTCTAGGACACGCCCACCGCCTGGTGACGTGACGCTGGAGCCTGGACGCAGGCGATGACGTCATGGATACCGGACGGTGGAAGCGTGTCGGTGCTGCACGGGTGAGTTGGTATATATTTCTTTATGTTTGTTCATTTTCTTTGATGATGTCTTGATAAAAGAGGTTAAAGTCCTCTGAAACGTTGACTACAGACGCCGGGTGGTGTGAATTTATTTCTTTACCGTAGGAGTGCCTTTCAAACATCACACGGGACATGTATACAGCCATATGGCTGTCAGAAAGTGCACCCTGGATCTATTGTGTTAAAAGGAGTGCCGAACAATAAACTACACATATATATGGATCATTGTGTATTCAGATGACCAGTCAAGGCAACCTATACCACTCTCATCTCAAGCATCAGGTTCAGTTGTTTCTTTTCACTTTTTTTGTTGTTTATCAAAAAAATATAAAAAAATAAAATTTTCTTGTTGGATTGATATGGTGTTACATACACATATTTGGAATCTGTGACCCAAGGATACATTGGAATATCACTGGTTATCTGTGTCAGTTTAAAAGCCGGGTGTTGGATATGAGTAACATCAATGAACAGGAAGATGTCGGTGGCTATAAAAATACTGTATTGCCATTAGGTGATACCTTTACTTTTTCTGAATCAGATGCTGAAGGCATTTTATTTAAAGACAATCTTCTACAAACAGCAGGTGCTGAGTCCCCGGAACAACTATTTGCACAACTTATTCGCCTTAAAAAGCGGGAAATCGATTACTATTTACACGGAGTGACTCTGTCAGACTACTTTAGGGATAAAAAAATCCCCCGTGGATTTCGGGTGAAAAACGTGCCCACTATAGGCCGTTATAATCCTGATTTCTGCAGGAAGTGGGCTGCTATTTTGAACAAGTGTTCATTTGATTTAATACTATTGGTGATAGCAGAATCCACCAAAGAGTTGACAACAGTGAAAGAAAAGATCACTGTTTTTGAATCACTCCATTTAGATCAACTGAAAACTGACACAAATACAGATTGGTTAAATAACCTATCAGTGCAAGTTGAGAAATATAGATCTGACATAATTAAGTTTAAAAAATCCAAATTGGATACTGTCAATAAAGATTACGCTGAGGGAAAAGTGTATAGCTCGGTGAACAATAGAGGAGAATCTCAGAGACGGCCTCCAAGACAGAGATATAACCGCAAAATTCAATTTGATACGGATACATCTAGTGGCGGAATTACATCTAGTGATCAGGAATGTGCAAGGGAAGTTCCATCTACCTCTATGCAGAGACCCCCTTTAGGGGTTGTCACCAGGGCCAAAGTCGGGCCCCCAGGAAAGGACTTACCCGCAGGGGTGGCCAATGGACGAGGACGTGGCGTAGGAGGGCGCAGAAAGAGGACCTAGTGTTCAACCTATCCTCAAGGACACTTTCTGAGGATGAACTAGCAGTACTTAACAAAGGTCTGTCATTTATACCTACCACTGCCCCAGACATCTTTTCATCCAAAGTGGATCTATATAAATTTGAACGAAGGATTAAGCTTAGGGAGCATTTTGGGGATACCATGACAGCAATGAATAGAGATTTTCCACTATATAAACCTTCCTCCTTTGAACCTGTGTCCATGAATCAGGGCATTAAATATTTCTCTGCACGTATGAATAAAAATATTGAAAACAAAAGTAAAAACTACCAATCTAGTGGACACAATCTATCTAAACAACAAAGAAAGGCACTCACAGATTTGTCAGGTTATCAAGACATCATAATACGCCCCACGGATAAGGGGGGCGCAATTGTAGTTATGGACTTGGATGCATACAAGTCTGAAATATATGGACAATTAGCGGATCCACTGGTATATGAACTTTTAAACAAAGATCCAAGTAATGAATATAAAAAAGAGCTTTATTTAATTCTGAACACAGCAGAGAAAAATGGGATTGTTTCAAGAAAAATCCATTATGTCCCCCTGGTCGACCAATAATATCAGCGAGAGATTCCTTATATTATTCCATATCAAAATTCTTGGACCATTTTCTACAACCGGTCGTATGGAATGAATCTACTTGCCTGAAAGATACTACGGCGTTTCTGCTTAAACTACAACAACTGTCACCACTGCCTAAGAAATATTTAATGTGCACAATTGATGTGGCCAGCCTCTATACATGCATTCCGCATGATAGAGGCTTGGAATCCATTAGAAGAATTCTGACCAATAATCCATCATATGTTGGTCCAGACATAGAGTTTTTTCTAACCTTGCTGAACCTGACCTTGTCACGCAACTTCTTTCTATTCAATGGCAAATTCTACAACCAGCGCTCGGGCTGCGCTATGGGTTCCTGCGTGGCACCCTCGTTTGCCAATCTGTTCATGGTACAAGTCGAAAGGGATATATTTTTTGCCGATCCAGGGATAGCACAAAATATTCTATTTTATTGTCGCTACATAGACAACATATTCCTAATCTGGAGTGGTGAAAAAAAAAGCTTCAAAATGTGCATGGAACAAATTAACCTGAAGGATGCGGATGTTAAATTTACGTTTGAGTGCAGTTTCCATCAAGTACATTATTTGGATGTGTCTATTACAATTAAGGAAAACTTGGAAATCGAAACATCTATCTACACTAAGGAAACAGATCGCAACACCTATTTGTATGCAGACAGCTGTCACCCCCCCTGCAACTACAAGAGGTTTACCTTACTCGCAATTCTTGCGTATTTTGAGAATCTGCAGTGACAGACAAGAGGCTACACTTCAGATGGATCTGATGATTAATAAATTCTTGGCGAGAGGATATCATCCTAAAGCGCTAAAATCTGCGAGAACAAAGGCACTGTCATTATCCAGAAGTGAAGTCTTGAAAACCACCACACCAAAATTGAAGGACAAAAATAAAATAGTTTGGAGTCAAAACTTTTCCCCTATTAGCCATCAACTAGTTAAAGCAGCTAGGGATATTTGGCATATAGTGTCTGATGACCCGTTATTGCCAGCTTTCAAAAAAACTGCTATTTTGCCATCTTATAGACGGGGTAAAAATATTAAAGACTTGATAGTCCATAATGACATTACGACATTCAAAGATAATAAAAAGGGTCACTTCCTGTCTTGCAAAGCAGGGAATTATCGATGTATAGGCTGCATCACTTGCAGCTTTCTTGAAACTGGAGATTCATTTGTGCATCCCCATTCGGGTAAAAAAATTCAAATTAAATATCCCTTAACCTGCTCCAGCAGGTACGTTATATATTACATCAGGTGCCCCTGTGGCTTGCTCTACATTGGGAAAACTACGAGACAATTCAAAGAGCGCATGGCGCTTCATAGATCCAACATTAGAGCAGCCATTGAAGGCAAAACATCAGAACAGTCAGTGGCTAGGCATTTTAGGGACCACAAACATGGCATTAGTACTATCCGATACAAAATGATTGATTGTGTCCCACCCCATGTAAGAGGTGGGGATAGAGGACGTCTTTTGTTACAGAAGGAATGCAGATGGATACATGGATTAAATACCATGCATCCTCATGGTTTAAATGAGATAATGTCTTTTACTTGTTTCTTATAGACTGGCTCACTTCTTGTTCTTGTTCCCTCATTATGCATGCTTCTGTAGAACTTGCTGACAGATATCGGGGTCTACAGTTCGTATAAGTAAAATTGATTACACATTACTATTAATTATGTATCAGCTTTAATATTTAATTATATCTATTTGACTTATGGGTACCTATAAGTAGACTACTTAGTAGTATGATATTGTGTATATGATCGACATATGTATGTACATGCATTTATATCTTTCGCGGTATTGGTATATGTTTACATATTACGGTTATTTATTGACTAGCGCTTTTGTATATGCGTAGTCATGGTGATGGGTCACTGTTCTAGGACACGCCCACCGCCTGGTGACGTGGCGCTGGAGCCTGGACGCAGGCGATGACGTCATGGATACCGGACGGTGGAAGCGTGTCGGTGCTGCACGGGTGAGTTGGTATATATTTCTTTATGTTTGTTCATTTTCTTTGATGATGTCTTGATAAAAGAGGTTAAAGTCCTCTGAAACGTTGACTACAGACGCCGGGTGGTGTGAATTTATTTCTTTACCGTAGGAGTGCCTTTCAAACATCACACGGGACATGTATACAGCCATATGGCTGTCAGAAAGTGCACCCTGGATCTATTGTGTTAAAAGGAGTGCCGGACAATAAACTACATATATATATATATATATATATATATATATATATATAATCAAATGTTCTGACTGACTGGCTCATCAACACCCAGTCCAAACTCCTGGACCTAGAAACCGAAAAATCAGGGAGAATATTCCTTCTATGATGTAGGTACCCACTAGGGATTTTTCAAAATTTGACTCCTAAGGGTGTGAAAAGGACAGACAGTCCTGACTGTCTGTCTTATCATGTCTGTAGCACAGATCAATATTCAAACACAAACTGTCATCTCAAGTGTTTCAAAACATCACTGGCAGTTGGTGTGGCTCCCCTATTTGAATAGTGAGGGAAGAGAATGTGTTACTACAAAGGTGAGAGAGGAAAATGTGTTTCAACTGCAGTGTTAGTATAGGGGTGAAGGTGTGTTCATGTAAAGGTTGAGGGAACGGAATGTGTTACTACACACGTATCGGAGGGGAATGTGTTACTGCATAGTTGAGGAATGGGAATGTGTTACTACACAGATGAGGGAGAGGAATGTGTTACTGCACAGGTGAGGGAGGGGAATGTGTTACCACATAGATGAGGGAGAGGAATGTCAAATGTGTTACTACAGGGCAGTGACATGTTGTGAGGTAAATGGCTGGGGAGATGCAGATACAGATACATATATGGACCCGAGAGTTCATGTGGGCATTATACAAAGGCGCAGCAGTTCATAGTGTTGGAAATTTAGTGCGTTTTGATCAGGGGTGGGAATACTGAGGTGACCTGGAATATGAAGTGGCCCTTTAATAGTTGTAGAATAATTTAATTAGGCCATCAACTCTTGCCAAGTGCCAATTAATACATTGTGTTTATGGTGCCTATTCATGATGCTAAAAGTATCAGCAGTGATACTTTAGTATGCAACTCGCTGCAAGTAGCAGCAGTGGATACAAAAACACCAGATCAATTCAACATTGCTCCGGTTGCGGTGCGGAGACAGCTAATCCCTATCACTGCTACCTCCTTGGCAGTGAAATTAGCACTGACTCGGCAGTGCTAGTGCGCATGCATTAACTTGAGCTCATACATGCGCAGGAAGCCCTGACATCCAGCAGAGAGAGACGATAAAGGTCTTCACAACCTGGGACCTTCCCATAGGGAAGGTGCGGGGACCAGGAATCAGCGCCATATGAAGATATCCCCATGCTATAGTATGGAGACGCTGGGCCAGACAGAGAACGAAAGGTAAGCAGGAGATATCTGTGATATCTCCTGCGTTACCTTTATAATGAATGGCCCCGATACTTAATTTCTGCAAAAGTAGGTGAAAATTATAATTTCACCTACTTTTGTAGAAATTAAGGGAAAATCAATAGACCCATATGAATCATATACAAAATAAATTTTTATGCTAAGCGTTATTCTAAGTTAACTGGTCTGATTTTATCTCCGTATTCCACAAATATGACTAGGTTGTGGCGATTTATCTCAGTTGTCGCTGAGGTAGCAAAAAAACATTAACATTTAGGACAGTCATCATAGAGTAGGGAAAGGGGGGAATGTAGCTATAGCAACATGATTGGAATAATGGAAAAAGTGAATAATAGAAAACTATGAGTCAGATGCATAGCAGCACATTCATTTCATTAGTTGTGCTGATGTCAGAAAACAGACAACGTGCAGGCTGAGAGAACGTCAGCAATAGACACAGAGAGAAAGCTTGCCCTATGCTTGGCACTACTGATTAGTACTAGTGAAAAGTAATGCTTCAATAGCACTAATGATAAATACTGTTCTCTGCATACTGGCAATATCATTTACTTGATCTAAATAAAATAGCTCTAAGACCAGTATATCATTTATATTATCATTTTTTGAAAACCTGACATTTAAAAGTACATTGTACATTGATATATGATTGCAGTCTTACCAACCATGTATGTACAGTACATGAGAATGTTATTTCCCCCTAAGTATTGTTATTATCACCCTAAGAACTGTGGGGACCCATTACTGAATGTGCCCATTTCCCAAAATAATCTAATCACATAGCCCAAAATAATTAAAAGAAAAACAGCCCTGAACATCTGGCAGCTGACTGCGAGCTACAGCTTTATTATTTTGGGAGCATCCAGGGTGGAATAATACATTTCCTTTAATTCCTTTAAGGCCACCTGTACACAATGCAGATAGCCATTATGTGGACTGAACTAATATTCATGAGAATATAAACTACACATGGAATAACTGGACAACATAGATTAGCACACAAAATGGCTGCCACAACTATAGGCATGCATAAGAAATTGATGACATTCACTCATCTCTTATACGTTCATTGCTTATAATAATAAATCCAAAAGTTATACAATTTACACAAATTGACAGAGCAAACCCCAATGAAGGTGTGAATTGTAGGATTGGAATTGTATCTCATTTCATGTGAAATGATTGATTATTGAATGATGTCTAGTGCAGACATGATACTGTAGCCAAACAATAGCCTTTGAGTATAGGGTCACTTTGTCATAAAATGGCCGTTTCCTCTTGGAATCAATCTATACATTTTACATTCTAGTAAATGGTAAGGTTGGTATTGGGTTTTAATAATGTTCTTTTTGGTATTTACTGTTAATCAGTGAGTTTTACACTATTGCCTCTATCAAAATTGCCACTGTTGAGAATGATTTATTATGAATTTGTTTGAAAGTTGTTTTTATTTTTATAGAGAATAGCATACACTTTTTTAAAAAGAATATTCCAGTGTTTGCTACATGTATGTGTAAAGCAAATGAACCAATGTTGTGCACACAGATACAAATGTTGGGATACAGTAATGGTATGGATGAGTAGGTGATTTCAGCAAGTGGAGAGGAGTGGAGCTGTGTCTTCTTATTCTTCTTCCTCTTCTTCTCCTCCTCCTCCTCCTCCTCCTCTTCCTCCTCCTTCCTCCTTCCTACTTCCTTGTTCTACCTTCTCAGTAAATCTTCAGTATGTTTTTGAAGGTTTCTAGAGACGAGGCAGCGAGTTCCATAGAGTTGAAAGCTCAAAGTTAAAAGTTCGATCACCGAATGAAGTATGAGAGATTATAGGTACTACTAATAATCCTTCATCTGCACATCAGAGTAAACAAGTGGGAGTATAAAGATCAGAAGCTGCTTCAAGTACCTTGGGCCTTGGTTATGTAGGGCTTTGAAAGTCAGTAAGCCAGTCTTGAAACAGATTGCTGTTCACTCTTGGCTTCCGATTCGCTGCTTTTGATAGCTGAGTTGTTACATGTCAACTTCCGGTTCTCATTATGCATCATAACATGGACTTCCAACCTGTTACAGCACGCTATTTCTACATGCTGATTGATTACATGTAAGTTTGTGTACTCAATTTGGCTGCCTGGTATATAGAGCTATATCGCACATGGTCATTTATGCTCCTGATGAAGGTGTTTGCTACACACCGAAACAGCTGTTGAGCTGACCAAGCTGACCATGAGGGAATGGCAGATTATACTTCCTGATGCTGATAAGTATTGGTCTTATGTCATGTGACTGCAGGGCAGGCTGCTGCTGCTGACTATTAGACGTTGTATTTTTCATATGTGACCTTCACAATGAATCTACTAAACATGAGTGCTGGCTCTTTGTTGCTTATCTGTTCCCACAAAATCGATCTTTTTGCATGAACCAGTCACTGCATCTTGTCTTGTCTCAAAGTGTTAATATAAATGCTTGTGTGTTTTATATATATATATATATATACACAGTCAGGTGCATAAATATTGGGACATTGACAGAATTTTCATATTTTGGCCTCTATTCACCACCACAATGACTTTGAAATGAAACAAACAAGATGTGATTTAACTGCAGACTTTCAGATTTAATTTGAGGGTAATTACATCCAAATCATGTGAACGGTGTAGGAATTACAATGGTTTCTATATGTGCCTCCCACTTTTTAAGGGGCCGAAAGTAATGGGACTATCAACTCGAAAGCTATTTCATGGACAGGTGTGGGCTATTCCCTCATTATTTCATTATCAATTAAGCAGGTAAAAGCTCTGGAGTTGATTCTAGGTGTGGCATTTGCATTTGGCAGAGGCAGAGCCAGGGGCCGCAGGAAATAATTACTGTATTCAATTTATCAGAGAGAATATTTACAGACTTGGAAATGAGGGTCCTGAACAAGTGTCTAAGCTTTATACCTACTACCCCAGGGGTTCCCAACCACGGTCCTCAAGGCACACTAACAGTCCAGGTGTTAGGGCTAGCCATACTTGAGCACAAGTGACTTATTTATTACCTCAGTTATTTTGATTTAACCATCTGTGCACAATCATGGATATAACTAAAACCAGGACTGTGCCTTGAGGACCGAGGTTGGGAATCACTGTACTACCCCATTTAACAATTTTGAATGGAAAATTGAACAAAATGTATCATATCACCAGTTGGAACTGAAGGAAAACTTTGGTGTTGAAACAAATACTACAACTCAGAAAATAGACAAAGTATTCAAAAATAAATCTCGCTTTGACCCTATTTCCCACAACATGTCTATACAAAGCTTCATGAAAATACTGGATGTACAAGTAATGGAAAACATCAAAGAAGCCCCACGAGCAAAATACAATCTAACCCGTGAGGAACGTGATGCACTAAAAGACCTGATCACATATCATGATGTGGTATTCCGCCCGGCCGACAAAGGCAGAGGCATAGTGATACAGGACCTTACTCATTATAAAGAAGAGATTGAGAAACAACTCTCAGATGAGGCAGTACATCCAAAATACGGAATTATTTTGGCATGACTGAGATAATGAAACCTTCGATTTTTGATGGTTTAATGTACACAAACTTTGTCTAAGGCACAAATTATTA
Source organism: Taudactylus pleione (assembly GCA_031769625.1). Classification (NCBI taxonomy): domain Eukaryota; kingdom Metazoa; phylum Chordata; class Amphibia; order Anura; family Myobatrachidae; genus Taudactylus; species Taudactylus pleione. The sequence continues at coordinate 39,677,690 of JAUIMM010000052.1, read as the reverse complement.
AAAATATTGTATAAATTGACCTTCAGGCTGTGTGTATAAGGTGTATATGAAACATAAATTAATTTCATTTCTGTACACAAGCTTTGCTTGAGCCACAAAATTATTGAAAATATTGTATAAAATTACTTGTAGGCGGTGTGTATAAGTTGCAAAATGGAAAATCGTGGTGGGTTGCCTGAAATAATCTCCCAAGTTAGATGGAAATCACCAAATCCATAAATACATGTACAATAAGAAAGGTAACACAGGAGATACCAACAGGCGCTAATAATTAAATAAATACTTAAATATGCATGATGAACTGGGACAACCCTTATATTGCTTGAAGTTCTTTGCATACAATTCCTCCTCAAGGATCACCACCATAAGTTATCTCCAGTGTATATGCAAGGAGAAATAAATCGGGGGTCATTGAGGGGTACTTTCAAAAATACAAACATAGATTATTCTTTATAGAAAGACCATTCATGTGTGCTTCAGATAGTGCATACCCAACTCACATAGGATATATATGAGTATCTCCCCTAAAGGTATCTTTAAGTGTTCACAACCATGATGTGTGGTGAAAAGGAAAGTGCCGCGTACCATTCACTCACATCAAGGGAGTTGGGAGAAATCACATAAAGGTTTCTTTTATAATAACTCGGTGCGTACCGAACTCACAATTCTCATGGAGTTTTTACTGCGCATCAAGGTATCTTTCTTTTTCCCTTTTGTTCTCAAAACATCATCCAAATCAATTAGTGTGTCATGACCAGGGTCTCTCGGCATGGTAGTCAACGGTTAATACCTGTGAGGATGCTATGGTGAGGGGCGTCTGGCGGTGGCGGTGGTGCATTGGCTGTGCATGGTTCTGTGGGGGCTTACTGTCACTCTGGTCTGGTTAGGCCTGGGGGTGCTTCCATTCCGTTCTGGCATGGGCGCCGCCATCTTGTCTCCGGTCAGGTGACCTAGGTGCCCTATCCTGTTGTGTCACATGCTCCTCTCTGACCATTCACAGCTGAGCACTGGGGATTTAAGGGAGTTCAGAGCTCCCTTGCATGGCCAGTGCAACCTGTATCTCAGCCTAGCTGAGAGGGAGTTCTCTGTGCTTATCCTGTTCCTGTGAATTTGCTGTCTGCCAGTCTGCCTGTCAGCTCCTAGCTTCCGCTGGACTACCCCACTTCCTCCATCACCCTTGCCCATACCTGAGTGCCTGAGCCTGCTGACATCCTGCTCATTTGCCTTAGTTCACTACCTGCATACCAGGCTTTTTATTTCCTGCATCACTACCTGCATACCTGCTTGATCATTTTCAGTCTCACTACCTGCACACCTGGACAGCTCTAATTGTTTCTGCCTGGACATTAACCCATTGCTCCCACCACAGAACTTTTGTGCACATTTATATATTCCTGGACTTTTATTTACTGCCATAGTTTATGTCTACTCAAGCGCATATTAAAAAACCTAGTTTTTTATTCAAACCCGCTTCTGTGATCGCTCCTGCTACTACCCCGGGTCCACAAACAACCCAGAACATAACAGTTTGCACTGGCCCCATGGATCCGGCCACGGAACAGGAGTCTGGAGTGCATTTTTTCCGAAGTATTGCTGGCCGTTTGGAAGGCCTGGAGGCTATGCAGCACCAAGTGGCTCGGTTCCTGCAAGAGATTACTAAACAACAGGATTTAATTCAGAGCATAGCAACTTGCTTGGAGAGTGTGGAGACTATACAGCGACAGATGGCACAGTTTGTGCAAGACATTGCACGCCGCCTGGATACTGTACAAGCTACTTCAACGGCTCCTAGTGTGCTTGCAGCTACTCCTGTCCCCACTCCGGTGATTTCTTCATCAGTATCTACTCCTCGTTTGCATCTTCCCACACCTGATAAGTTTGATGGTACTCCAAAACTGTGTCGTGGATTTCTCAATCAGTGCGATGTGCACTTTACTTTCCAACCCTCTAATTTTCCTGCTCCTAGAACCAAAGTGGCTTACATTGTGTCCTTGTTATCCGGCTCCACCCTAGAATGGGTTTCTCCGCTCTGGGAGCGTTCAGATCCGCTTCTGGACAATTACCCAGAGTTCCTAGTAACATTCAGGAGGATTTTCGATGAGCCTGGAAGAACTTCCTCTGCTTCCTCCAGTATTATGAAGTTAAAACAAGGGACCTGTCCTGTCAGCCAGTACGTCATTCAGTTTCAGACTTTGGCATCTGAACTCAAGTGGAACGAAGAAGCCTTGACATTGGCCTTTTGGCAAGGTCTATCAGATCATTTAAAGGATGATCTAGTGACTCGTGAATTACCCTCTAGTCTTAGTGATCTAATTTCCCTTTGTAATAAAGTTGATATACGCTTTAGAGAGCGCCAAGATGAAAAACACAGAGCTAAGCGTTTCCCTTCCCCTACCCGTCCCACTCCCTCCATTTCTGAGGAAGAACCCATGCAGGTAAATCATACCCGTCTCTCTAATGAAGAACGACAGAGACGCTTTAAAGAGAACCTTTGTCTATACTGTGGAGACTCGGGTCACCTGGTGGCTTCCTGTACCCGCAAGCCGGGGAGCGTTCCGTTTCTAGCTAGTTCTGGGTGCACTCAGCTAGGAGCAATTCTTCCGTCCTCTAAACGTATTGACTCTGTGTTGTCCATAGCCTTAGACATTAATTCTAGCCCTGTATTTGTGTCTGCCCTTTTGGACTCCGGGGCAGCGGGGAATTTCATGTCGTCTCGGTTGGCAGATAAATTACAAATTCCCTGCAGCACCTTGGATCATTTTGTCTCCTGGACCTCCATTGATGGTAAATCTCTTTGTAATGGAACTGGGTCTAAGAGAACTCAACCTGTTTTAGTTCATGTTGGAGACCTCCATGTTGAATATATCAGTTTCTTCATTATACCCAATACTTCCCATGAAGTTATACTCGGATACCCGTGGCTGTGTAAGCACAACTCCAGAATTGATTGGAACACTATGCAGTTTGAGTCATGGAGTGTGGAATGTCAAGTGTCTTGCCTTCCGAAGACCAATGTCTTGTCACGGTCATTATCCCCTGATAGTGGTCTAGAAACACTACGGAATACACCCATGCTTGGGGCAAAATTTTTGACATCTATACATCTACAACCGCCTGTTGAGAAGCCCTTTGTAGCCCCAGGAGGGGTGACTCCAAAGCCTCAACCCCAGAGGATGTCTCTAAGGTCTCAACATCAAAGGAGGTCTCCAGAGCCTCAGCCCCTTAAGGGATTTCTGAGTGTCCAGCCCCTGGATGGGGTTTTCAGCCCCATACCTCGAGAGGATGTTTCAAGTTTTGTTCCCCAGGAGGGGATTTCAAATCTAGCACCCCAGGAAGGGGTCTCAAGTCTCGTACCCCAGGAGGGGTTTTCAGTTTCCAGTTCCTGTTGGGCCCAAGCTGAGGATATCCACGTTTCCAGTCCTGTCAACAAAATCCACTTGGCTCATCCTGAAAAGCCTAGAAGGTGTCCTGAGGCCACCCATAAAGGGGGGGTACTGTCACGACCAGGGTCTCTCGGCATGGTGGTCAACGGTTAATACCTGTGAGGACGCTATGGCGAGGGGTGTGTGGCGGTGGTGCCTGGCGAAGAGCATTGGCTGTGCATGGTTCTGTGGGGGCATACTGTCACTCTGGTCTGGTTAGGCCTGGGGGTGCTTCCAATCCGTTCTGGCATGGGCGCCACCATCTTGTCTCCGGTCAGGCGACCTAGGTGCCCTATCCTGTTGTGTCACATGCTACTCTCTGACCATTCACAGCTGAGCACTGGAGATTTAAGGGAGCTCCCTTGCATGGCCAGTGTAACATGTATCTCAGCCTAGCTGAGAGGGAGTTCTCTGTGCTTATCCTGTTCCTGTGAATTCGCTGTCTGCCAGTCTGCCTGTCAGCTCCTAGCTTCCGCTGGACTACCCCACTTCCTCCATCACTCTTGCCCATACCTGAGTGCCTGAGCCTGCTGACATCCTGCTCATTTGCCTTAGTTCACTACCTGCATACCTGGCTTTTTATTTCCTGCATCACTACCTGCATACCTGCTTGATCATTTTCAGTCTCACTACCTGCACACCTGGACAGCTCTAATTGTTTCTGCCTGGACATTAACCCATTGCTCCCACCACAGAACTTTTGTGCACATTTATATATTCCTGGACTTTTATTTACTGCCATAGTTTATGTCTACTCAAGCGCATATTAAAAAACCTAGTTTTTTATTCAAACCCGTTTCTGTGATCACTCCTGCTACCACCCCGGGTCCACAAACAACCCAGAACATAACATAGTGCTTCCAAAAATATCAAGTTCCAGTGAAAAAATTTATTCATACAGATATTCCAAATAGTACAATAAAAAATCCAATTGTAGCAATACATAAAAAAACATAAAATGACAAAATACAAAAGATAAAAAATAGTGAAAAAAAATAAATAAATATGGACCTGACCAGAGGTAGTCTAAATAGCTGACTGGAATGGATGGTAAATTCCAGCAGACAAGGGGTGGAAAAATGACATACCTCTGGATTCCAAAAAACCATACACCTTCTCAATCTGTCAACGCGTTTCAGCTCTCCTTGGGAGCCTTTGTCAAGACATAAGGAAAGGTGCATGATTCTAACATATTTATACAGATGGTCACCAATCAGTTTTCATGAGGGGAGGAGTTCCCGCCCAATATCAAACAATTGATAGGGCCAGAGAAACTTCAATCACCTCCGGTGGGATGGATAACTAAAAAGCCGATCTGGAGATTATCTCCACATCCGGCTCTACATCCACAAACGGGAATTACATACCCACATCCCTCACCAGACACGGGTATAGTATCCAGCGTATTAGATCTCCTATCAGCGTGACGCACATTGAGCCTACTTCCAGTAACGTGATATGGTGGAACGCAATGACAGCATCGTCATGCGCATCCACCACACCGGCGTATTAGATCTCCTGTCAGCATGACTCACACATCAAGCCTACTTCCGGTAGCGTGATGTGGTGGAACGCAATGACATCACCGTCATGCGCATCCACAACACCGCTTGTTGAGTCATATTCACCGCCGGAAGTGACATATATATGTCATCCATCGGTGATCGATGCGGTAACCATAGTAACCTATGTAAACATTGGCCATACTGAAGCAATACAATAAAACAACATATTAACCATCAGTTATACGGTAACCATAGTAACCTATATAAACCTCAGCCATATTAAAATCCATACATAACCATCAATTATGCACATTTAAAAAGGAGAACAAAAAAGATTATTATTAATGATTGACAATGATAATCAACAATTAATTCTTCCTTGCATAATATAGGAAAAGGTATTCCATTTTCTTTAGATCTATAAACGAATTGTCCATTCCTTAAGGTAAATTCCTCTTTGCAGGTAGTTCATATAAAACATATAACAAGATGTCCATAATCCAATGGTCATAGGAAATCTAGGGCTAAAGAAACAGATATTAAGGACCAGCTCAGATCAAAGGAACCATTTTAACTCAAAGTCCTTATTGAGCCCCCTTGGAATTAGAGTCTTGTATGTATATATAAAATTCATTTCTGTTCTAGCTAACAGAGAAGTGATATCAGCACATCTCCTATTAGGTTTCATGATTTTAAGCCCATTAAAGCCCACTATTTTAGTATGTGAACAATTGTGCATTTCCTTAAAATGTGATGCCAAGGAATGGGTATCAAGACCTTTTTTGATGTTTCAGAGGTGTTCCCCAATACGTACTTTTAAAGGTCTTGTGGTTCGTCCTATATAGACCTTATTACAAGCACATTTCACATCATAAATAACATTATTACTGTTACAGGTGATAAAATCTTTAATTGGGACATTCACTCCATTTATTTCTATATTTTCAATTTTACTTTTCCCTTCAATTTTAATTAGTTTACACGCTTGGCAACCTCCACATCTAAAAAAACCTTTTGATACAACAGTGGAAAGATTCTTATTTTTGCCAACCAACATATTGCTGACTAATTTAGATTTTAAACTGGGTGCCTTCCTGTAGATATAAAGTGGTTTTTCTGGTACCAATGATCCTATTACCGGATCTCTTTTTAAAAGACCCCAATGCTTCTTTCAAATTTTCTCAACTTCTCTGTGTTGACTAGTATATTGTGTGACAAAAGCCCACTGATACTTTTCATTAGATTTGGAGCTATTGTGTGTTGCATTAAACAGATCTTTATGTTCCAGTTCTTTTATTACTTCAACAGTTCCACTCACTTTATCCCTATAATACCCACAAGCTACTAACCTCTCCTCCATTTTTTTTGCTTGATCAATAAATACTTCTTGTTCTGTGCAATTTGTTTTAAGTCTTTTTAATTGTCCTACAGGAATGGAATTGAGCCAGTTATCATGATGACAACTTTTGGCCCCTATATAGGAACCAGAGTCGGTCGGCTTGGTATAGGTCTTAGTATGTATGATACCATTTTTTATGTAAACTGTTATATCTAAAAAATTGATGGTAGAATCACTTATATCAAATGTTAGAACTACCGTATATACTCGAGTATAAGCCGAGTTTTTCAGCACATTTTTTGTGCTGAAAAAGCACCCCCTCGGCTTATACTCGAGTCATGCCCGCATGGTACGCTGCTGAGTAGCGTACCATGCGGGCCACGGTGCAGACTGTGTCACTGTGCCACAGCCTGCACCGCGTGTGTAGCACTGACCGGACGGAGTTCGGTCAGCACTACACACTGCTAAACACACAGCCGCCGGAGCCGGCAGCTATGTGTTTGGTGTAATCAGCAGCCACTGAGAGTCTGTCAGACTCTCAGAGGCTACTGCTGCTCCCACTGTGGGAGCCATCTTCCGGCTCCCGCAGTGGGTAATGGGAGAGACATCGTCATGACGACGTCTCTCCCATTATGCAAAGCGGCGGAGGAGCCTGTAGCAGCATCGGGACCAGGAGCGGGGTTACAGGTAAGTGGGGTTTTTTTTACATTTCTTTCTACTGGGGGGGCTACTACCGGGGGGTACTACCAGGGGGGGATATTGCTACTGGGGGCACTACCAGAGGGGGGGGATTAATAATGGGGGAACTACCAGGGGGGGTTGTTGCTACTGGGGGCACTACCAGGAAGGGGGGGAATACTGGTGGCACTACCAGGGGGGATGTTGATACTGGGGGCACTACCAGGGGGGGTTAATACTGGGGGCACTACCAGGGGGGGATATTGCTACTGGGGGCACTACCAGGGGGGGATTAATACTGGGGGCACTACCAGGGGGGGATGTTGCTACTGGGGGCACTACCAGGGGGGGTTAATACTGGGGGCACTACCAGGGGGGATTAATATTGGGGGCACTACCAGGGGGGGATTAATACTGGGGGCACTACCAGGGGGGGGATTAATACTGGGGGCACTACCAGGGGGGGTTAATACTGGGGGCACTACCAGGGGGGGATATTGCTACTGGGGGCACTACCAGGGGGGATTACTACTGGGGACAGTACCAGAGGGGGGATTACTACCAGTAGCTGCTGCATTTCCCACCCTAGGCTTATACTCGAGTCAATAAGTTTTCCCAGTTTTTTGTGGTAAAATTAGGTACCTCGGCTTATATTCGGGTCGACATACTCGAGTATATACGGTATATTTTTTTTGTTATCATTCAGAATGTTACAGAAGGCATCTAAGCTTGTTCTTCCACCTCTCCAAACAAAAAAGATGTCATCAATATACCTGCGATAGGACACCAGGCTCGCTCCGAGATGTCCACAACTCCACACAACCTCCTCCTCCCATTGACCCATGAAGAGGTTGGCATAACTCGGAGCGAACCTAGTGCCCATCGCGGTACCTATCTTTTGTAAGAAAAAATCATCTTTAAAAAGAAAAAAATTGTTGGAGAGGATAAATTCAATACCTTCTAATATGAAATCTTGTAGATCTTTTAATAAACTGGATTTATCCAATGTAATTTTAATAGCTTCCAGGCCTATGGAATGATCGATGATTGTATACAATGAATTAATATCGCATGTGACTAGCAGGTCACCCTCTTCCCAAGAAATAGTTTCTAATGTAAGAAGAAAATCACGAGTATCTTTTAAATGTGATTTATTGAGCAAAACCAAAGGTTGCAAGTAAAAGTCAATAAATTCTGAGAGTCTCGATGTCATTGAATCTACCCCAGAAATAATTGGTCTTCCAGGGGGATTCGTGAGACTTTTGTGCACCTTAGGCAAAACATATAGCACTGGGGTCACTGGCTGTTCAATCATCAAAAACTGCGATTCTTTTAGAGTAATAGTTCCCTTTTTTTATATTTATCTATTAAATTTTTTCACTGGAACTTGATATTTTTGGAAGCACTAATTGATTTGGATGATGTTTTGAGAACAAAAGGGAAAAAGAAAGATACCTTGATGCGCAGTAAAAACTCCATGAGAATTGTGAGTTCGGTACGCACCGAGTTATTATAAAAGAAACCTTTATGTGATTTCTCCCAACTCCCTTGATGTGAGTGAATGGTACACGGCACTTTCCTTTTCAACACACATATCATGGTTGTGAACACTTAAAGATACCTATATGGGAGATACTCATATATATCCTATGTGAGTTGGGTACGCACTATCTGAAGCACACATGAATGGTCTTTCTATAAAGAATAATCTATGTTTGTATTTTTGAAAGTACCCCTCAATGACCCCCGATTTATTTCTCCTTGCATATACACTGGAGATAACTTATGGTGGTGATCCTTGAGGAGGAATTGTATGCAAAGAACTTCAAGCAATATAAGGGTTGTCCCAGTTCATCATGCATATTTAAGTATTTCTTGGTGTGTATAAGTTGTATATAACACATAAATGCATTCTGTGTTTAGATTTGGGTCCCATTCCCAAACTATCTCATTATGATATGCAAATATTCCAAAATCCGGAATATTCCGTTATCCAAATTACCCCTGGTCCCAAGCATTTTGGATATGGGAGACTCAACCTGTATATACCAAACTTGACTCTAATCCGACTGGAGAGTTCAAGGAACAATTTGACTCAATATTGAATACAGCATTATGTAATAAAGTTATTGATACTGACACCTGTGAATTCTTAAAAACAGAACACCCCTAGGTTCCACTGTTATACAGTGCTCCCAAAATACAGAAAAATTTGGAAAGGCCTCCTGGCCATCAAATAATATCGTCCAGAAACTCTATTCAGCCATGTGTCAGAGTATTTAGGCCCTGATTCAGAGCCAGATGCTCTGACAGAGCGCTCGCTCTGAATCAGGGCAATCCCTCTTAGTTTTTAGAACGGCCTCCTGGCCGCTCGTATAGCTGTGGGTGACCACAGCTATAGCGAGTGGCCAAAAAGATGGTCGCGATGGTCAAGACCATCATTACTATCGGGCTTGCGACGAGACCCTTGTGGTAGGGTCTCGTTGCCGCAAGCCCTGGAGTGCTTTCGGCTCTATCAGAGCCGAGAACACTCCCACTGACATCACTTGTGATGTCAGTGGGGCCGGCCCTAGACGGTAGGCGTTCCCATGGGAACGCCTCCATCTGGGCAGCCCCGGCACATCCACCAAAGGGGGCGTGCTGTCACTCACCATCAACAGCACGCCCCCTTTGTAGCGAGACCCATAGCGACGGCTTGGCCGTCGCTATCCGGGTCTCTCACATGCACACGATGGAGCCGGCTCCCTTGTGCGCATGCGCACATGGCCAACATCGACCCGCTTGCGAGCGCTCAGTGCTCGCGAGCGGGTCTGAATCAGGCCCTTAAATCACTATATGCAACCGTGTGTCCAAGCAGAATCAACATACTTGAAAGACACGACTATGCTTCTTAACAAATTGGAAGAGTTGGGAGAAGTGCCATCTAACATGTGTATGTGCACCCTAGATATACTGAGCTTATATAATAATATACCACACAAGGAGGGCATAGAAGCAGCATACAAGTTACTTAATAACAATGCCATATACAGAGGCCCTAATTTACAGTTTTTCTTGAACCTGTTGGAGCAAGTATTGTATAAGAACTACTTCTATTTTAATGGACAGTTCTTCTTACAGCACACGTGATGCGCTATGGGCTCACATGTGGCCCCGGCGTATGGCAATAGCTACATGTTTTTGATAGAGCAAAAAAAATTTCAACAGGGATGTGAGAGACAGAATCATTTTTTACAGTCGTTACACGACGTACTTCTTTTTTGGAATGGTGATTTCAGTGAGTTTAATACGCTCATTGAGAATATTAGCAAGGTTGAGAGTCCAATTAAATTCACATTTAACTTGAGTTTAGAACAAATTTTTTGATGTTATGATCAAGAAAGTAGGTAATAAATTGAATACATATATGCATGAGAAACCGACAGATCGCAATACCCTTTTAATAGCATCAAGTCATCACCCTATTGCTACTAAAAAAGTCTCCCTTTTACTCAACTTGTAAGAGTCAAAAGAATTACCAATGACACCAACAAAGTGGAGGAGAATTTGAATAACGTGCAATAAATTTAGGGAAAGAGGCTATTCAGCACAATCCTTAAAAATTGCTAAGCATAGGGTCGACAACATAGCGAGAAGTGAGTTGCTGAAAACCAGTTTAAAAAACAAAACCAATAATAAAATTAATTGGCCTCGCAGATACAAGACTGCTGATGATATTATAAATAAGACAACACAGTCTCTATGGCCAGGAATTCAACATGATAAAGACCTCAAATGTTTAAAACATACTAAAATTCGCTCTTGTTTAAAAAGAGATAGAAATCTCAGGGATATGATTGTAAAATCGGATATTACCGATTTAGTAGCCAGTTCATCTAATGTACAGAAGAAAAGTGGAGGCTGCCACAAATGTACTGGCTGCATAACTTGCAGCCATATGATCGTTGGAAAATCCTTTATGCATCCGCATACTGGACGCAGATATGATATTAGATACCCACTAACATGCTCCAGTTCCTTTGTCATATATCTCATTAAATGTCCATGCGGACTTTGCTATGTAGGCAAGACCATCCGAGCCATTAAGGAGAGGATGGCTCTACATAGGTCTGCAATAAGAATGGCACTTAACGGTAAAGTTTCTGAGCAACCGGTGGCCAGGCACTTCTGTGAGATGAAACATAGCATGGCCAATTTGAGGCATATGATAATAGACCATATACCGGATAATCCAAGTTCGGGGTGACTTACATAAAGCACTCCTACAATTGGAAACTAAGTAGATTTTCTTATTAGACACAGTTAAACCAAAAGGATTAAATGATCATCTCACGTTTTCAGCATTTTTGTAAAAATTTAATTTTTGTAAAACTGCAACAGGTTGTGTCACCTTGCTTGTTTTTGTACAAATATGTTTAATATTGTAGTCTTGAGGATACTGTACTAATAGCCTCTTATATATTTCATCCTCTATTGACTAGTACAGTATATTAGCCTAGATGGCCTTTCTTTCGCACTGAAGAGTCTAGTTACTAAGCAGTGTTAGGAGACAGAGTGAAAAGTGATAAGAAAGTGATAATGTGCCAGCCAATTAGCTCTCAACTGTCATCTCACAGGCTGTGTTTGAAAAAATGACAGTTGGGAGCTGATTGGCTGGCACCTTATCACTTTCTTATCACTTTTCACTCTGTCTCCTAACACTGCTTAGTAACTAGACCCCAATATCTTTTTATCATATCTTTTTTATTAGATTATCTCATTATACTATTATTCTTGAACCTAGCCTTTAGACGTGATATATGACTAGGGTCTTTTGACCATTATTAATATTAACGTTGTATAGATGATGTAATTTAGTATATGTGATATTTCATCTCTCATCCTGCCTACTGCATATATACTCTGCATAGACCTTCATGCAATCATGTGCAGTTTTTAAATGTATGTGATATTTCATCTCTTGCATAGAATTGTTTTTACATGTATAGTCTATATTGTTCAGTGAAGCATAGTTTATGGTATATATCTGGCCTGGCTTTTGCTCCAACTCAGAGCAAGTTATCTCCTTTGATCAGCAGAGCAATTGAGTCAGTTGTAGCCTGTCTTAATCAAGGATACCACTCCTTTATATTCAGTCTAGGGGCAGCTGGGGCTGTTTGCAGCTGGGGTTAAAAGTGTTAAAGGCACAAAGTGTGATAACAGTTAATCAAACAGTGAACAAACATTGACCAACATCTAAGGTAATTTCAGATTAAGAAACTGATTGCTTTAAAATTTGTCTAAAAATAACAAACCTAAAACTCACCATGTACTACACATTGCTTTTTATCAACTCTCTCCTTTGTATTTTCTCTAAGGATATAACATCCCTAACTCTCCCTGCATCTCACCTCTCTGGGCACACTGCCGCCCTATTGAGTCACTCACCTCCTCTAAAAACTAATGAGCTTTCTTTTCATCAAAAATTGACAATTACAGCCTCATTGTGTCACTATAAAAACTTTTACACACCTACAACTATATCTACTTCTCCATCCTTCTGCTTTTATTATCTGGTGACATATCACCAAATCCAGGCCCCTCACACATACAGCGGATTTACTATGGAATATATATCCTGCAAACCTCACATGTCTCCCATCACCCTCCAAATCAATAAATGTGCCTTATAGAATTCACACTTGATCACAACTTATTATTTTACATCTAAACATCTCTTTACAATAACTGCTTTCACCAATTTCGACATTTACCTGAGACTGCTCGTTCACACGTTAACCACACTCTCTAAATAGCCCCACATGAAGTGGCTTCTGCCACCCGTCAGACTTCACGTAAACTGATATAACAGCCATGGCTCTCCACAAACACCTACAAAAACTGCCTCTTAAAGTAGAATGTCAGTGGCGTAAATCTTAATTCAAATGACTTTCACACATACTGTAAAATAGGAATCCAGCCATCTGTCATCCTAACCCTCTGTCCCACGCTCACTGTCTACCCCATCTGTGTCACCCCTGTCTGTCTGCCCATCCCCTTTAGAATGTAAGCTCTCACGAGCAGGGCCCTCTATCCTCTTGTGCTTATCCTTTCTTTACTTATACTATCTGCTCTATACTCAAAAGCACCTAACCCGTGACTTTTGCCATCCTGCTTCTGTTGCAGCAGTGTTTATATACCATGTACTTGTCTTGTAGTGTCTTAAACTGTATGACACTGTTTTCTTGTTCTGTTCAACTGTTTATGTACTATGTTTCTGTACTATGTAAGGCGCTGCGGAACCCTTGTGGCGCCATATAAATAAAGGATAATAATAATAATAATAATAATAATAATAATAATAATACTGTCTGCTTTACATAGATTATTGAAAAATTGGCGCTGCTAGTTTTGGTGTATTTAGAACAAATGGAGAAAATAATACTTATCCGTATAGATGCAGTAATGAACGTCAATTCTAGTGTTCTTTCTTTGTCTTTACCCAAGGTCCCGAAAGCATGGGGAAAAAGGGATTGTATATATGACGTCAGTGTGAGATGTAATTAAAGTTGGTGATAGACAATAATTCTTCAAGTTTAGATGGAAAACTAAGGCGTACCCCAACTCACTGTTTAAAGAGATGGGGACACTCCTATCATGATATCTTTAGTACAACACAGAGTATGTGCACACACCTAGAACTTACAGTCCTATCAGGCGGTGCTTGGCATGTAAAGGTATCTTTGATGTTATGTGGAAATGAAGGAGCGTACCAGTGCTCACAAGGCTACGGAAGATCATCTGCTCATAAAGGTATCTTTTCAATCCTCCATAATGAACAATAGATGTTTTTCTTTTTTTCATAAAATCGTGGTTTATTATGACAAAACTCAAGACAACAATTATTTAAAATATGCAGAGCATTCTCAAAATGGAAAACTACACTACTGATCCACTTTAGGATGAAGAAAAACAGTGGGGGACAAGCTGAGCCAGGGGGGGTCCGCTAGAGATCAGCGGAAAAGAGGAGGAAGTTAATTTCGCGTGGATCCGGAAGTGCCGATGCAGCCATCTTGAAAACTCTAGGGAGAGGGGTATAAAAGCAGGAATCCTAACACTTACCATCATGCCTTGAAAAAGAGACTCCGTCTCGAAACGCGTTGGCTAAGAAGGGGACTTTCTCCTCTGGACTGCTGCTACTGTGAATATACTAGAGGTAGGTGCGGAGAGGTGTTGTACCTATTCATTCACTTACACTTGTTTGGGGATCCGGACCCCCCACACCTCCACACCCTTCATACCGCAGTCGTTCACAGTGTGGTTTTCCATTTTGAGAATGCTCTGCATATTTTAAATAATTGTTGTCTTGAGTTTTGTCATAATAAACCACGATTTTATGAAAAAAAGAAAAACATCTATTGTTGATTATGGAGGATTGAAAAGATACCTTTATGAGCAGATGATCTTCCGTAGCCTTGTGAGTACTGGTACGCTCCTTCATTTCCACATAACATCAAAGATACCTTTACATGCCAAGCACCACCTGATAGGACATTAAGTTCTAGGTGTGTGCACATACTCTGTGTTGTACTAAAGATACCATGATAGGAGTGTCCCCATCTCTTTAAACAGTGAGTTGGGGTACGCCTTATTTTTCCATCTAAACTTGAAGAATTATTGTCTATCACCAACTTTAATTACATCTCACACTGACGTCATATATACAATCCCTTTTTTCCCATGCTTTCGGGACCTTGGGTAAAGACAAATAAAGAACACTAGAATTGACGTTCATTACTGCATCTATACGGATAAGCATTATTTTCTCCATTTGTTCTAAATACACCAAAACTAGCAGCGCCAATTTTTCAATAATTTTTTGCATAAAGGATATCTCTTTGGATCTTTGGGGAAAGATCTTTATTGAAAAGGCTGCAGCATAGTTTTGAAGCGCCCAAGATCTTTTTCCACCTTTGTTGTTGTATTTGCTTTACATAGATGACTGCAGCAGTGTATTGACATCAGATCCATACATGAGAATAGCCTCAGCTTTTAATTCACCATGTCTGTTAGTTTACATTTGTTAGCAGTGCACTTATGATTGTAGCGTCAGTGGTGTTTGTGCGTCTGGTTGCCTGGGCAACACGGCGAGTCCTGTGATGTCATCGGCAATAGTCCAGCGCCACGCGGGAGCCGGAAGCCGAGCCAGCATGCGACCGACGCCGAGGGGGGTGCAGGAGGTATATAAGATAAGGTCACTATTGTACACTTGTATGTCCTGATGAAGAGTTTTCTAATAAACTCGAAACATTGACCATTCAGATGTGATGTAGATTTTGTACTGTTTAAGACCGGAGAGTGACACCAACCTCGAATTTGGTGAGGACCACGGCAATTATTACATTTGAGTGGGAGTGCCTACACTATAGAACTGTAAATATATATATATATTATATATATGCAGAAAGAAAAAACAGCGGCACTCTGGGATTTATAGAAATCACATAGATGTATTAAATCCTCCAACGTTTTGGGGCCGTAGCGCCCCTTTGACAAAGGGGCGCTACGGCCCCGAAACGTTGGAGGATTTAATACATCTATGTGATTTCTATAAATCCTGGAGTGCCGCTGTTTTTTCTTTCAGCATACTACGATCACTCAGAGGGCACCCAGTTTTAATGATTCAAGAGGTGGAGTGCCGGACTATATTGCACAGTATATATATATATATATATATATTATAATATAATATACATATATTGGCACCAGTCTGATCACCTACCTAAGATTAGTTCTTATATACTAACCTGTAATAACTTTTTTGTATCTCATTTATAGCGGTCTTATTGACTGTGTGCTGCATGAGGCGGAAGAAGAAGGCCTCTAACCCAGATAATAACTTAAGTTACTGGAATAATGCAATTACCATGGACTACTTCAACAAACATGCTGTGGAGCTACCACGGGAGATCCAGTCTCTGGAAACATCAGAGGTAATGTGCTAGATAGGACAAAGCTCTTTCAGCATTCATTGTTATGTAATGGATGAATTTACCTGTAGACCAAGTGGTCCTGAAAATGGCAGTACCTGGCAGACTGCATTCATCCCGTCCCTCTTTACCATAAACATCTTCCATCTTGTGATTAGTTGGTCATGTAATTTTTCTGTAACTCCAGCTTCACATTTAAAGCAATAAGCTATAAATTGTATGCTTTTGGCAATAGAGGCTTAAAGAAATGTCTTCATGAAATATCAGCAAGATTTCATCAGGAGAGAGAGAAAGTGTGTGTGTGTGTCTATATATATATATATATATATATATATATATATAGTCATACTTGCCGACATTCAGCTCCCTCCTTCCAGGGCATGGCCGGGCAATGATGAAGCATTGGGGGTAGGGCCGGGGGCGTGACTGAAAGATCGTGCCATCGTGGCCCCGTCTCCTCTTCACAAAGGCTGAAATAATGCCATTGTAAAGCGTGGGGGGCCACAATGACGCGATTTAGCGTGAATCGTGTCACCGCCCCCCCCCCCCCCCCCACTGCAGGGGTTTCTAGTTTACTCTGGGGGAAGCTGCCTTTCCGGGGGAGCAGGAGCGGCACCCGATATTCGGGAGGCTCCCGGCCAAATCGGGAGGGTAGACAAGCCTATATATAGTAATTGTAGAAGGTTTGTACCATGGAATTCCAGGCCTAGAAGAAAAGGGCCAACCATCAGGGTAAGAATGTGGCAAGGTGGGTGCAACAATGCGGGGTCGACAAGAGAGGGGTGGGGCCGAGCAGGCGAGGGAAGGAGATAGACGTGACCTGGCACAGAGGTTCCCAAACGCTGTCCTCAAGGCACCCCAACCGTTCAAGTTTTAGAGATATCCATGGTTGAGCACAGGTGATTAAATCAAATTGACTGAGGTACTAATTAAGTCATCTGTGCTCAACCATGGATATCTCTAAAACCTGAACTGTTGGGGAGCCTTGACGACTGTGTTTGGGAACCTCTGACCTGGAAAATGCCAGGTCCATTATACTCATTTAGAGAGAGAGAGAACAGAAAGGTGCTGTGTACTAATTAAACCATTCGAAGCTTGTACAAAGGTCTGAAGAAGAGAATATTTTATTCATCTTTTAATCAGGTCTGGTCTAGAGGATGATTCTGCATTTCCTCCCTTGTGATTACCTGAGGTACATGCACTTATCTGAACAGTTAACATTTGAGGGGCAATCCAATTAGATGCACGGTGGCTTGTGCAAGCTGTTTTCAAAGCAAATTTGCACTGCGAAGTGCAGTTACAATCCATTTCCAAACTCGTATTACTTTTCTAGAGGAAATTCACGTTTTTCTGTGGGCAGGTGAAAAGGTAGGGAAAATGTTTATTTTTAGGTAAAAATGTCTGGACACAGTGCAGAACTCCTTGGACACCCTCCCTAATGACTCAGAAGTTTTCAATTAGCTTAATTGGAGCAGACCAATGATTACATGTCATTTTTGGGTGTTAAAAAATATGGCCTCAAATTGGCCCAAAATCAACTTTTTCTTTAGTTTAGGCACCCAAAATTTTAAGTATTTTTTAAAATGATAAAATAATAGCTTTTTATATATATATATATTTTTTTTTTAAATGTGAAGTTGCCTCAAATTCCACAAAATCAACTTTTTTCTATTTTTTTTTGCATTTTTCGTTTAACTCGTTTGAGATTAAACGGAAAAACTTTGCTTATTCTAAAAAAAAATTCCATTTTAAATAGAATGCACAAATCAACCATTTGACACCGTTTAAAAAATCCAGTACTTTCCTTATATCCACTAACAGCTATATGCATGAAGTTGTCACTTTTTTGGGGGTCCAGTATGGTTTCCCCACTTTTTCATGCCCCATTCGTGCAATGCTTGTTAGTTGCATAAAACAAACTCACTTTTGCAAACTCGCACCTAATTGGATTGACCCCTTGTTGTTCATTGTTGTGTTCCTTGTTCTGATAACACAAATCTTTTCTGATTTGCAGATCCAACATGAAAGCTATATTTCCATAAATGCTATATGTAATAGAAAATCTTTATTGATATATTTATCCACTCTTACTAGTCAAGGCAAACATTATTTGTTCAGCAGAACATGACATTTTCAATATATTCCTTAAGCATTAGTAAGGCAGTCTAACCATATTTATTGTGCTCCCTCATGAATGATGGTTTATAATTGTTCATTGATAAAATAGAGCAATTCAGTATAGTAATTGCTATTCTAAAGCTGCCCATACACGGTGCGATAGGCACCTTGCGCTGTGACTTGCGATATGACGGCTAACATATCGGTCAGTACCCACACATGGAGCGATCCGCTGCTCGACCGCCCAATATGCCGGCACTCCCCTCCTCCCCCTGCATAGCGCTGCTTGGGATCGTATATCGTATTCCCAGATCGACTGAACATGTAATAAGATCTGGAGGTGCGATGTACGACCCCACGAGAGCGCGCACTGTCTGATATCATGCCCACACATGGTACAATATAGCAGCGATATCGTACCATTCCGTCAAATCGGCTGCTATATCGCACCGTGTATGGACACCTTAAGACATTGTTGCAGTTGCATTGCAATAGTTTGTACAGTTCCTGAAAATTCTCATGGATCATATATGATATTATCTGACAGGACAACACTGTAAAATAAGTGCTACAGTACAAAGATAACAAAAATATATATTTATCCATTGTAGCAAAAAGAAAGATAAAACAATCATACTAAAAATCTCCATAAATAATAATTAACCTACACACTGTGAAATGACTAATGTCAGAGGTAATCGTGACCATCCACACCCAGCCAATTATAGGCATTTCCCCATGTTGGCTGCTTATGATTGGCTACTGGTGTAGAAGCATCCCAAGAAGAAAGATTTTTTGGTTTATAAAATGAAATTGTTTTCGGGAGTTTTAAAAGTCATTTACGGTTAATTTTAAAATTGTATATGTGTCTTTTTTATACTCTTTCGGTAATGGCAGCTAAAACCCGCAAAGATCCTGTAATGGATGTTGGACAGGACTAACAGCTTCTCTGAAGGCATCTGCTTGGCTTCAGTCAGAACCTGACTGCAATTTTACTCTACTGGAAAAAAGGTCATATTAAGGTTGGGGATATCTATTAAACTCCTAACACCGGATAAAACCTGATTTCTCCTACCATTCTATGGGGACAGCAAAATTATCCCTGGTAGCTAACAGTATCTTTAGATGGCGTTAGCTACAATTTCCAATTGGACAAGCTCTAGAGATAGTAAGCTTTATCATTTGTGAGTGCGTAGTCAGAAAGTGAAGTCTTTAATTGCAGCATTAAGATAGTGGTGAAAGACTTTTCAATGGATTCAGAGCCAGACTAAAGTGGTGGGTACGGGTGCACAGTGCCGCCCTCTCTCAGGTCCCCCCGCCGGCCTGAGCACACTGCTGCACTGTGCAGTCCGAGGCCATTTCTAAGGGCCACACAAAGAGGGGCGGGGTGTATGATGAGTGGGTCTGGACAAGATGACGTGAGGGTGGTGCTTACAAGAGGGGGAGTGCCGGAGGAGTGGCGAGGAGACCCATGTCTTAATTGCACTGGGACCCACGAAGGCTTAGTCTGGCCCTGAATGGGACAATGGACCTGATTCAGAGTTAGGAATAGAGTGAGATATCTCTCTCAACTGATCATCTTGGTGAAACCATGCTGCACTGCACTGATTTAGATTTGGTAGGAGTGTTTCCAAATTGACATCTAAATTGCAGAGTAATAATAAAGCTGTGCAGTATTCGTGGGCTACATGCCAAATCAGCCAGTATTTACCCCTCATGTAAATAAAATGTATGTATTTACACCCCTTGCATTGCAATATGGTTTGTTCAGGTTCACAGTTGAGAGAGATATTTCACTCTATTCCCAACTCTGAATCAGGCCCAATGTTTTTCCAGGACAGCTCTTTTTGAAAGTACAAAAAAGCATTTTAAATAGCTCAGCTAAATCAGCGCTAAACCAAGAAAAATGGATTGTTATTTATAGGGGAGGTGATATTAAATAGGCCCCTAAGGTGTTAATAAATACAGTAATGTTCTCTACTGCCTTTCAGATATTTACTGACCTACACTAAATCAGCCAATACCATATTAACATTTAATTTAGTCACAATGCATAAACAATTACAGTTAAAACAAAAGTTTGCATAAAATTTGGACTTTAAGTGAAGTATCTGTTAAAACAGATGCAATATCGCTATATAACCTAAAGCTGAATGTGTAATTGAATATATGTGGTGCATGCTCCAATGGATTAGCATTTGTCTCACCACAGGAGTTTGATAAATGATCCACTTACGAAGTTACGATACAGAAGAAGCAACTGAGGAAAGATTTAAAATATAGCAAGATAAATTCAAGCAAGGATATTTGCTGACATTTCCTCATGCATATGGTTACCATACTACGGTTACAAGTTAGGACTTTAAATGATGTGCTTAGTATACTTATGGAATACAACTAAAAATACTTAGCACATATAATATATATCATCTTAAAATAAAATTGGCTTCTAAAGAGATAAAATGCTCATACATGCAGATTTGCAGAGAACATTCAATATTTAACCCAGCTATTTAAGCCCCCTATCCTATAGAGTTATAAAGCTCATAACTCAGATGTTTAAATATATTATTAACCTCAATAAAGACACTGGCAACTGAAGTGGAATCAAAAGGTCACAGATTTATTAACATGTGAGCAATCTTTTTAGGTGGCAAACAACAAAGCATTGCTTCCATAACTCTTGTCCATCATAGGTGGGCTATCTGAAGGCCTCTGATGCAACCGGAGTTAAAAAAGGCTACACCCCCTTTTATTTGGCTTAGTGCTACTTGGCCCAACCTCTAGATAGAAGCTCATGTCCTCCCTTTAGGGCGGAGACAACTGTGAAAGGAAGGTGCGCCTTGTTGGGCCACTGAAAACACTAGGTTCAGATTGAACAGCAGCTCACCACCCAGAGACTCTACAACTCCACCCCAAAAGCGGAAAACAAGCTACAGAAAAACAGGGACATACCCTCTACATTAAGATAAAATCTAATGAAAGGGTGCCTAACCACAGAATCTCCCATGGATATGACAAATTTACAGACATAGGCATTCACCTTCCTCCTCACCTGGTCTAACACTGCAGCACCATTGGAACACCTCCACTCGCGACACTGAGTGATGTCCAACCCGACTATCCTAATGGAGCCCCACAGAGCCTGTACCTCCGCCAAATCTACCTTAATACGTATAATAAGGCCGATGACCATTCCCTTACCTAGGTCATTACCGCCAGCATGAAGCACCAAGCACCCAGACACAACCCATTTTGCAATGGAATCCGTTATAAGTGGAAGGATTCCATCCCACCTAAGACCCCTGACTCCTAACCACCTCACTTCCCAAATACTAACCTAAGCTACTGCCCTAACCAATAAAGGGGATTGACTTGCCCCAAAAATTAAGGAATGTCCAACAAACCAAATAAGGAAGTCATCTTGAGACGCATCTGTAATCAGATGAATACTAAAACAGTCAATAGCAATACAATCAAACAGAAATATAATGGGCAACAAATTGCAGCAGGAAAAAGGAGAGAGGAGTGGCACGATAGGAGGATTGGGAGACCCAGGCGACGGTTAAACTTTCTAAAAAAAAACCCTTCGGGATCTTATATTTTTTTGTTATTTTCTCTTATTATTCTTATTTTTTTTTTACATTTCCTCGAGGTAAAACCAAATTGTAGGCCAAAGCCCTTCGCACCATAACAATAGTGATGAAGAAAAGTCTGAGTCAACCCCACAAAGAGTGCATGCCTAACTTCTATCAGCAGGTTGAATGTAGTGCTTATAGGCTGCAGATTTCCACCAGCCAAGTGACTGGATGTCGCTGACCGACAGGCCCTCCTCTGCAGCAGAAGTGGCAGCGCCTATGCGCAATTAATGTGTCCCGAATGTGAAATTAATGTGTCCCATAATAGGACCAGATGAACTGCTACCAATCCCTCCGAGCCATTAGATAAGATCGTCTTGTTGACGGTGCCAAAGCCATGGTTGCCAATCCCTCTATACCAGCTTGATATCTGCCATACAGAAAGAGGACAAGTTAAACCCTGGGAACTAACATGTAGCACCAACGGTCTAAATCTTGCCCACTGAAAATGTGATAATTCATCTGCTATGCAATTGTCCATCCCTGTTACATGGCAAGCTCTAAAACCAATATTAGCTTCCAAGCAACGAAGGACTAGATGATGCACTCGATGCAAGGCAGGCAGCGAAGACAACTTCTGATTATTAATGGCTTGTACTACCCCTAAATTGTCGCACCAGAACACAATGTTCTGATTACTCAACTTATGGGTCCAAGGTTCAACGGCAAGTACTATTGGAAAGAGCTCCAAGAGCAGCATATTCGTCAGCCCAGAGGAGTGCCAAGGCTTGGCACACCATTCGCCCAGGGCTGTCTTAACAGCAGTGAGGGCCCTGGGCAAATCAATGCACTGGGGCCCTACCCACCCATTGTGCCCCCAATAGTAAGCCCCTTATATAGTGCCCCCAGTAGTAGTCCCACCAATGCAGTTTCCCCAGTAGTGGTACCCCCTATGCAATGCCCCATACAGTATATAGTGCCCCCAGCAGTAGACCCCCCCCATGCAGTGTCCCCAATAGTGGTACTCCTTATTCAGTGCCCTTTAAATAGTGGCCCCAGTTGTAGTCCCCCTTATGCGGTACCCCCAGTATTGCCGTTTATATAAAGCCCCCAGTAGTGGTCCCCCGATGCAGTGCCCCCAGTGGTAGTCCCCCCCTATGCAGTGCCCCTAGTAGTAGTCCCCTCCCCTTGCAGTGCCCCTAGTAGAGTCCCCCCCTTGTACTGCCCATAGTAGTTGTCCCCCCCTTGTACTGCCCCTAGTAGTTGTCCCCCCCTTGTACTGCCCCTAGTAGTTGTCCCCCCCTTGTACTGCCCCCAGTACTAGACCCCCCTTGTTCCCCCAGTAGTAGTCCCCCCCTTGTATTGCCCCCAGTAGTAGACCCCCCTTGTAGTGCCCACAATAGTAGTTCCCCCTTGTATTGCCCCCAGTAGTAGACCCCCCCTTGTAGTGCACCCAGTAGTAGACCCCCCTTGTAGTGCCCCCAGTAGTAGTTCCCCCTTGTATTGCCCCCAGTAGTAGTCCCCCCCTTGTATTGCCCCCAGTAGTAGTCCCCCCTTGCATTGCCCCCAGTAGTAGTTCCCCCTTGTATTGCCCCCAGTAGTAGTCCCCCCCTTGTATTGCCCCCCAGTAGTAGTCACCCCCTTGTATTGCCCCCAGTAGTAGTTCCCCCCCTTGTATTGCCCCCAGTAGTTCCCCCCTTGTATTGCCCCCAGTAGTAGTCCCCCCCTTGTATTGCCCCAAGTAGCAGTTCCCCTTGTATTGCCCCCAGTAGTAGTTCCCCCCTTGTATTGCCCCCAGTAGACACACACATAATACAAATAAAAAATAAACACTTACCTGAATCCCCGCCGCCGCCATCTGCTCCTCCGTCCATCCTCCTGGGCCGAGCTGCTCTGCATTATGGGAGGGACGTCATGACGTCTCTCCCATTACCCACTGCGGGAGCCGGAAGATGTCCGGCTGCGGCAGTGGGAGCAGCAGCCAATGAGAGTCTGTGTGACTCTCATCAGCTGCTAAAACAAATACACAGCTGCCGGCGCCGGTGGCTGTGTGTTTGTCACTGTGTAGCACTGACCGAACTCCGTCCGGTCAGCCCTACACACGCGGTGCAGCTGTGTCACAGAGACACAGACTGCCCGCGGCTGCGTACCGGAGGGTGGTCGCTCATCATGGGGGTGACAGGGGGAGGAAAGGTGACAAACTAGTGCTTAGAAAAAAAAAAAAAACATTTATTAACAGGGAGCGGCTGCAGGGGGCTGGAGGGCCCCTTGAAGCTTTGGGCCCTTGGGCAACTGCCCTAAAAGCCCAATGGAAGAGACGGCCCTGCATCAAAAACAGCTGCAAAGATGTGCTAGCCACAGGTGGAGAAGGCCATATCCTCACGCCATTAAACTCACTTAATAAAGTCAGATCATCCTTAATCTCTCTAGGCAAGCGCAGTTTATGATGCGGTAAACCTAGTGCCGAATTAATAAATAGGCAGAGTAGGCACCGGCCTAAGGGCCCCACGCCTTTTAGGGGCACCATGACAATGGATCAAAATAATATTGATTTGATCTTGAAAGAAAATGACAATCCAGCTTTCTTAAATTGTTTTCAAAAGATAGGAAAAATGAATCAACTCAAAGAAACGATAACTTTACATTAAAGACTCTATAGAGAAAATACTGTATTAATGTAATGCACCTATTAACAACTTAAAGTACATAAACCATAGATTTCAGATTCATATTACAGTTTATCTCTTAAAAGCTCATCTTCTGTCAGCTGTCAGTTTGTAAAAAGTTTTCGGTGCAACCTACTTACTGTTTATTAAAACTGTTGGCTGGCAAAATAAAAAATGTATTAGGAGATAATTTGCGAGGAGGGCCCCGAGATTTCGACTGCCTAGGGGCTTCCACAGGGTTTAATCCGGCACTGGGAAAAGATATTCCTGACATAGATCTTTCAAGCTTTCTGCAAAATACCCACCCTATGTGTATCACCCAGCATGAAAAATGTAACAAACCCAACAAGGACTGCACCTCCCGCAAAAGGACCTCACCTGCTTCTATGTAATGACCTATCTGATCCCAATGTAGGACAAGCATGTCGCTGGGCCCTCAGTTTTCTCATGAGCAATGGGCACCCCCAGTATGCGGAATGATGCTTTCTCTGAAAATAGCATGTCCCTGCATGTTCCTTCACCCACCAGTCCCACAACCAAGAAATTGTCCAAGTAGTGGCCAATTCCTGTATGTCCTGTATTGGATCGTAAATTAATCGAAGCCACCACTGATACTGGCCCAACAACTGGGATACGAAAACCGACCGAGACACTCTGAAACAAAAATTCGACGTTGGCTCTATGTGGGTACAAACTACCAAACCAAAACAGTTAAGGGTGGTTTTGACAAAACCAAAACACAGGGGTCCGCGCACAGCTCTAGACACTATGAAAAAGTTCTATGACAGAGATTTCTTAAGAGTGTAATGTGACAAGGATCACATGCACCGGATAAAAGTTACAACCAGAGTTTGTTTATTTTCCACACAGATGCAGTTCACAGGTAATTGTGAAAGTTCACAAGGCAGGTCACAAATCACAGTTTGCAATTCACGGTTATCTTGAGTAGAAATAATAAGTGCTCCAATGTATCCTAAGGGCCGGTTCCTAAGTAACCACCCCCTGGCCTATCACCTGGGCGACTAGTTCACAATCAGGAGCCCTTATCCCCCTGTCCTAACACCTTCTTAAACTTTGCTGATAAGTGTCTGCAATCAAACTACCTGTTTCTAAACCTGATCCCAAAAGGAAGACCTGGCCTGATTCTTTCCAACCACAACCCTGCTGTTTCACGTCTAAACCCTGTATGCTCATGCCGACATTGTCACACTAAATAATAATATTCAGAGACACTTTTACTAAGGCGGAGGGTGCAGAACTGAAATTATTTACCCCAACAATATGGAGATAATTCTGCCTTGTAACAAAATATTGCAGATTAAGAGGTTTCAAGTAATTTTGTCTCAGTTGCATTCTGTGTATTCTTTAAAGCATGCACGTAATGACACGTTCCTTTTCTCTTATAATCATTTCAAGATAACTTTTTAAAAGCATTATTTTACTCACCGTTTATTGCAGTGCAGATAATCATTAATTTCCCCCTATCAATGATATTTGTTCAATTGCATGGGCTACTTTTACAGCTCACTGATTCTTCATTCCTTCCGTGAATGCTCCAAGCTCACAACTGAATTACTGCACACATTAGGGGAGATTCAATCCAATGTTGAATAGCCCCAGGAAGGAGTTCCCGGTGCTATTTAATTGACCACGCTGTTAAGTCCGATTAGAACCACCTATGTGCCATACTCAATTTGAGGTGAAAAGTCCGGATCCGCGATACTTTTCGCCGATGACGTCATTTTCGCCTGTTTTGAGTTTCCTCCGTATTCAATTTGGAAGTCTTTTCGCCTAGGTGGAAAGTCAATGCAATGTAATATGCAAAAAAGTTTCGCCTATGAATAGCAGGCGGAAAAAAGTGCAGAATTGCAGTTTTGGGCCACAACATTGCGGGAACCCTCGTGCAGCCTTAAGACAGTCCCCTAAAGGTAAACTGCATCAAAAAAAGTTCAAAAATATTCGTGACACCCCAAAAAATTATGTTTCATTTTGGCGGTAAAAAAAAAAATAGGGGGACAAAGTGCTAAACTATCTAAATTAATTCAGGTCGGGTCCCCATGTATGCGGCAGGTGTTTTCTTCATTGCGGGGACAAGCGGCAGATTCAATTCTGCAGATTTTTTAAAATTACTTTAGGGACTTAAAAAAATGCTTACCCCCATTTTCATGTACCCCAAATTTGATAGGAATAGTTATTTCCCCCCCCCAAAAAAAATCTAAGTGCTATTCTTTACCACTTCTTCATAGCCGCAAAATTGCACCTTGCGCAGCTATTACAAACCCCGACTTCCTTCTGCAGGCAAAAATGGGGGTACCCATAGTGATCCCCCATGTCTGGACATCTTTAAGGGGGTCCCAGGCATATTTCCCGAAAATTCCCATTTTTTTCGTAAATGGGGTGAAGGGTCATTTAAAAAATCAGGGATAATTTTTCAATTACCTATAGCAGGTGAAAAAAAGTGCAGATTTTGGGTTTAGAGGTGCAGGCTTAAAAAAAAATAGCCTGCACCCTTGGGAATGCCTCCTTAAAACGAAATGTGGAAAAAAATGGTAAAAAAAAATTGGGATGCCCCAAAAAAATGCCAAAATTTTGGGGTGAAAAAAAAAAAATAGGGAAACAAAATGCCAAACTAACGAAATTAATTCTGGTGGGGTCCCCAAGTATGTGGCAGGTGTTTTTTTCATTGCGCATATTAGCGGCAGCTGTATTTTTGAAGAATTTTTAAAATTACCTTTAGGTACTTAAAAATATGCTTACCTACATTTTCATGTAGCCCAAATTTGATGGGACCACTTATAAAAATGAAAAAAAAAACCTAAGTGCTCTTCTGCATCACTTCTTCAATGTCGGGAAAAATAACCACCCGCCGCATCTATTTAAAAAGCCGGCTTTCTTCTGCAGGCAAAAATGGGGGTACCTATAGTGATCTCCCAGGTCTGGACATCTTTAGGGGGGTCCCAGGCACATTTCCCAAAAATTCCTGTTTTTGTTCGTAGATAGTGCAAACAGTCAATTTTAAAAAAACTGAGATAATTTTTTAATTGCCTTCAGCAGGTGAAAAAAAGTGCAGATTTGGGGTTTAGGGGTGCAGGCTTAAAAAAAATAGCCTGCACCTTTGGGAATGGCCCCTTAAAACGAAATGTGAAAAAAAAATAAAAAATAGGGACACCCCAATAAAAATATATATTTTTTGTGGTGAAAAAAAAAACAACTAAAAACCACTTCTAAAATAGACAAATTAAATCCACAGGGGTTCCCTTATATGCGCTAGGTGTTTTCTTCATTGCACAGAGTAGTGGCAGGTGCATTTTTGCTAAATTTAAAAAATATTAGTTTAGGGACTAATATGCTAGTACCCATTTTCAAGTACCCCAAATTTGATGGGTCCACTTTTAAAATCGAAAAAAAAAGCTAAGTGCTCTTCTGCATCACTTCTTCAAAGTCGGGAAAAAGCACCTGCGCGCGCGATACTTTTCCGCCTCGAAACTGGCAAAGGAGGCGAAAAGTGCAGGAGGCGAAAAGTCTGGACTTTTCACTTCAAATTGAATACGGCCTGTGTCGGAGAATGCCAGTTGGCACACCTTAAGCTGGGTGTTTAGTCACACTAACCTGTATTCTGCAACTGAAGGCTGTTAGCATTGCGCTAAGCCGGAAAACAGCATTGTGGCTAGCACTTAAGTCAGATTTCTGCTCGCAAGCAGAAATCCTTTAGTCCAGTGGTTCTCAAACTTGGTCCTCAGGACACCACACAGTTCACATATTCCAGGTCGCCCAGCAGGTGCACAGGTGTATTCATTACTCACTGACATATTTTAAAAGATCCACAGGTGGAGCTAATTTTCACTTGTGATTCTGTGGGGAGACCGGGAAAACATGCACTGTTTGGGGTCCTGGGGACCAAGTTTGAGTACCTGTTCTTTAGTCTGACTAAACAGCGCAGTCAATTGAATAGCTCTGGGAACTTCTTCCAGGGGCTATTCAGCATCTTAATGAATTGAATCACCCCCATTGAGCGTCTTTCTATTTCTAACTACTATATTAACTTTATTTTTGTGCTGTGGTGTCAGCCAAATAACATACAGGAAGAAAGACCGTGCACAGCTCATGAACAGCCAATCAATCAGCTATGATGAAGTGGGGAAGTAGGGCATGGGTGGGACATGGTATGAGTATCATGAAATTGTAGAAGCCAATTGATCTACTTTATAACACTCAGACCAGTATTTACCTACAAATGCTGTCCAGTCTTAAAATAATGTATATTCTTTATCACCGCATAATAATACAGTAAGGCAAAGGTTCCCAAACTCCATCATTTCAGTCCAGGTTTTAAGGATATCCATACTTAAGCAAAAGAGACTTAATTAGTACCTCAGTCAATTTGATTTAACCATCTGGACTCAAGCATGGATATCTTTAAAACCTGGACTGTAATGGCAGAGTTTGGGAAACTTTCAATAAGGAATTAAGGGAGGGGCCGATTCAGACCCGCTCACTAGGAAGCATTTGCACGCAGCCAGACGATTTTTGCGTTCTGTGCATGCGTACGCATTGTAGTGTGCATGCACGAACCAGTCCGTGCGATCGGCAAGCGTACACTCGCTGTGCATAGACAGCCTGGCAGAATGAGTGACAGGAGAAGCCATTTGTGGGTGGTGACAGGGGCTGGCCTCTAGAATCGGGGAAGTGGAGGTGCGAACGCAGGCGTGCCTGAGTGTCTTAACGCCGTTTCAGAGGTGTGCATAATTAAGAGGCAGCGTAATAGTACACGTCACATGGTTGTATTTTACACTGAAGTGCTCGCAGTGCTTGCAGTAGGGTATGGTCAACCACAAGCACTGCGTATGCATCCGATGGTACTCAGTGGTACCGATGGTTGCTCACACTTCCTGGAGATGACGTGCGCAAGTGGGCGTCTTTAGACTAGCTGGTGGGTGTCTGCATACACAAAGCGATCGCATGCCAAGACATAGTGGGCGTGTTAATGCCTTGCTGTGCAATCAACTGCCTTCCCAAATTTGCATACGCATCGAGCGAGCGGGCGGGTCTGACTGAGGTCCCAATTTCCTGGGCTATTTCTCAAAGATCTCTTGCCGACACAGCTGCTCAACACTTTTCAGTGCTTGGCAAATAGGGCCCAGGCTGCAGTCCCCATTGACAATAATGTAACTGCAGTCTGCAGCGCAAATTAGACGTTTGCAGGAGATATCTGTGATATCACATCTGTCATGCATTAGGCTATTGTTCTACAGCCCATAACTTAAAGTCATGTGAAAATTGCAGTTTCTGCATGATTTTAGTAAATAGGTTAATAGTCCCTTAATTTATTATAGTGGTTTTTTTTCACTTTTAGTTCCCCTGTAACGTTGCACAATATATTAGTGACATGTCAAATCATGGCACAATCCCTTTATAAGTATTATTATTTGTTGTAAGCATCAACTGAACAATTTGAATTGTCCTTTTATATTGATATTGTACTTTTTCTCCTAGGACCATCTCTCAGAGCCTCGCTCCCCAGCCAACGGTGACTACCGAAACAGTGGAATGGTTCTTGTCAATCCATTTTGTCAGGAAACACTTTTTTCAGGACATGAACAAGTTTCTGAAATCTGACGATCACTGAAGCAGTATATACCCCTTACTCTACTTTATTTCTAGTCCAAAACATAAGCAGTCTAGAATACAAAGGACAAGTTACATCCAGACAATAAAGAAGATATAAGATCTGCCTATTGAATTACTGTAGAAACTGGATAATAAGCAGTTTAAAGTTTAGTTGGCTTTAGTTGACCTTACAGCCATCCCTTTAAAATGCAGATCTAAGTAAATACATACACCTATAATATAAATATGCTTTGTGTGCCCTCTTTTCCTCCCATGATTACAATGTTTTCAGCTTGTTTTCCTAAGATTTGTCATCTTTTTACAATTGTGGTAAGACTTTACAGAATAATCTGTGGCTTTATAAATAAAGTTATTGATATGTAAAAATGTTTTTTATTATTATTATTATTATTATTATTATTATTATTATCTATTTAAAATGTTTAAATACACATAAAACAGCTAATTCAGGCACATTTGATTAGGATCAGAGTACCTAGTGCATTCAGAGTACCTAGTCACACAGATGAGCAAGACATGAAGTGGGTGTGGTTAGAAGAACAACCTGTAGCCAACCAGATAATGAGATCTAAACTGCAGCACAGATTATTTCAGTTCAGACATTTACTGATATCAAGGGTGGCTCAAGGCAGGAGCTGACAGGGCTGCTGCCCAGAGTGCCATAGCCTAGAGGGGAGCTCTTCGTCCCTAGCCTCTAGACGAACATTTGGCTTGGGCCGTGCTGGGCTCAACTTGGGGCTCAGATGTGGCCTGGGCAGTGGCATATCCAAGGTATTTGGAGCCCAGGGCAAGATGAAAAATGGAGCCCCCCACCCCCATGTGGCACGCAATGAAAAAGTGGGTGTGGTCACATGCCACAAGGGATATGCCCACTGAACAATGTGGCAGTAGTAGTGCCTATTATGCAACACCCCTAATAGTAGTGCCCCTCATGGAATGCACACTGTAGAAGTGCCCCTTATGCAATGTCCCCAGTAGTAGTGCCCCTTATACAATGCCTCCGGTTGTAGTGCCCATTATGCAATGACCCTAGTAGTAGTGCCCCTCATACAATGCCCACTGTAGTAGGGCCCCTTATGCAGTTCCCCAGTAGTCCCAATATATAGTTTACCCAGTAGTGCCCCTTATACAGTGCCCCTGTAGTCCCAATATATAGTACGTCCAGTAGTGCCCCTTATATAGTGCCCCTAGTAGTGCCCCTTATGCAGTGCCCAATATATGGTGCCCCCAGTGGTGCCCCTTATACAGTGCCCCCAGTAGTGCCTCTTATACAGTGCCCCCAGTATTGCCCCTTATACAGTGCCCCAGTAGTGCCCCTTATGCAGTGCTCCCAGTAGTGCCCAATATATAGTGCCCCTTATGTAGTGCCCCCCGTAGTGCCCAATATAGTGCCCCTATGCAGTGCCCCCAGTAGTAGTGCCTTTTACACATAAAATGTGCAGACACAGACAGACAAAATTATACTTACCGAAATCCCTGCTCCTGCGCCCACCATTGTCCACTCCACCGTCCTCCCATTTGGGACTATGGGAGAGACATTGTGACGTTTCTCCCCTCACCCAGTGCGGGAGCCAGAAGGCAGAGCTCATGAGTGAGCTCCAGCAGCCAATTATAGTCTGTCTGACTCTCATTGGCTGCTAAAACAAACACACCACCATTGGGTTGAACGAGTGTACTTCCTGGCACGGCGGTGGTGTGCTTGTTTTACTGTGTAGTGGTCCGCACTACACACTAACCACTGACCTGGACACTGGCCAGAGGCAGCCCCCCACGCCGCCGGTCCAACGGCACCCAGGGCACGTACCCCACCCGATCCCCCTTAGTTACACCACTGGGCCTGGGATTCCGCTCATTAACATCCGGGAATCCAAAGGCTGCCTGGCGCCCTCTCTGGTACTCACATTCTGCCCCACAGCCCAACTCCTCCTTTGCATTGCGGGCAGACTACGCTACCCTCATAGAACTGCAAGGAGTCAGGACTCAGAGCTGAAGGAGCTGCAGGATGTACCTGAGCATGTGGCACCTCCTCCATTTGCCCCAGCTTCTGCAGTCTATGCCCACCCCGGCTGCTGCCACAGATGCCGACAGAGCAGCCATCCCTTGCAATGACACCGAATGCTAACCTGACAGACTCACAGAGGAGTCTGTGGTAACCAGAGGTCAGATGGGAAGATACAGAGAGTTGTCAGAGCAGCCAACAAGGCTGATAGGGATTGGGTATGGGAAGCCGGCACTCAGGATGCCGGCGGTCAGAATCCTGATGCCGACATTGTTAGGATACCGACACCTGCAGGTAAGTATCCTAACCCTAAGCCTAACCCTCCCTCCCTGCAGCCTAACCCTAACTCTCCCCCCTGTAGTCTGAACCTAACCCTCCCCCCTGCAGCCTAAACCTAACCTCCCCCCGGCAACCTAACCCTGCCCATAGTGCCGAACCCTAACTCTCCCCCTAACCTGACTGCTGACTGGTGTCAGGATTGTGGCGCCGGCATTCTGAGCATCGGCATCATGACAGCCGGGATATGAACTACATCCCGCTGATAGGACACAGTGTTCTTGGGAGGATGGATGTTTATTCATTACTGTGCTCTAGTGCTTTATTTGTGTTTTGATTTTTTGAGGGGAGGGGGTTAGTGGTACAGTGCGCTTTAGTGCTTTGCTTGGACTGTAATCTCTGTTCCATGGGGGTGAGGGTGGGGTTTATTAGGGGAAGGTGGGGCTAGTTGTTACAAAAATACAGAAATTAAAATATCTCGAAAATCGTTAATATAACCAAACAGAAAAATGTCTTTTTCTATAAACAGTATTCTTTCTCCTATTTATATTGGGTGTAAGTTACATCCAATAATTATTATTAACTATGAAAAACATGTTTTTCAGAACAATCTGCCCCTGACCGGGGTAAGTTGGTACGGGGTTGGGGAATATTGTTACCGATAAAATAATCTATACAAAATCTTAATATAAAAGGTGTTCATTAGAAAACTTGGTATGTTTATCACAAAATCACATTTGGTATATAGTCTGATGACAATGACAGACATCACACATTGCCTTCACTGCCGATTTCTGATTCGCAATTAGTGCAAGTAAATGCTACTGCATCACCTCTTACACAAGCAATATAAGCCCACCCTTTAGATGCAATACACTGGACCCATTCCAGGCCAGATTTCCACAGATTGTAAGTCTTACCACACATTATACAGAAACGTTCGTCTTCAGAACTCGATGATGTTTTGGCTACTTTCTTTTTTTTAGACTTTGATGTGATCTTCTAAGAGGGGTATTCAATATGGGAGCGAAAAGTCCAGCACATCGGAGATTTTCCTGGGATAAAGTATCGGGCGCACGCCCGCTTTATCCCAGTATTCAATATAAAAGCTACGAAAACGGGAAACTGCGAAGAGGGATCTGCGTAAAAAAATGAATTTTTCCTTGAATTAATTGTAGGACCCCCCCTAAAGTTGTATAAACATGGGGGATCACTATGGGTACCCCCGTTTTAGGCTGCAAATGAAAGTTGGGGATTTAAATAGCCTCAGCAGGTGTTTTTTCCCCGACATTGAAGAAGTGTTGCAGAAGAGCACTTAGGTTATTTTTTTCGGTTTTTTAAGTGGTCCCATCAAATTTGGGGTACATGAAAATGGGTACTAGCATATTTTTATGTCCCTAAAGTAAGTTTTTAAAAATTCTG
Organism: Taudactylus pleione; assembly: GCA_031769625.1. Lineage (NCBI taxonomy): Eukaryota > Metazoa > Chordata > Amphibia > Anura > Myobatrachidae > Taudactylus > Taudactylus pleione. Next base: position 39,644,090 of record JAUIMM010000052.1, on the reverse strand, counting down.
CAACTATGCACCTGCTAATACCCTACTTGTATTTGTAGGGATGCTGAGAGGGGGGGAACGGATACTAATTACCCGGGCCCAGGCTTGCCTACCACGCCTACCATGATTAGGCCATGCCCCCGTCACCCGACACCGGCGCGGCTCTTGGCAGCCCTGTATTTTTGCCTCTAGTTCTATCTGGTCTTTAAACCTTTAAAGGGAGCGTCAGTGAGTAACAACTTGCCTCTGATATTGTGTAATAACTTGCACCAAGTGACGTCAGATAACCAAGATGGCCATAGTTCGATTTCCATGCTTCAATTCACAATTATAACAATGATAATAAATACACTAATGGTTTGAGATTCTAACAAAATGAATGATAAGCCCTTACCTTTACTAGTCCAGCCAAGATATGACTTCAAATCTAAGTGAAAAATATTACTTAGGAACAAGAAAAACGAGTTTGTTTAGGTACCTATAACATAAACACGTCTGCGTGAGCGTCGTTTTCCTGAGCACTGATGGTAACACGTTCAAACTTGTTCCCAGTCGCATGAGCCATGGCGCGACGTGGGCGTGGTTTCAGATTCTTTCTAACAACTTGTCTCTGCAACAACTAGCCCCGCTGGGAGGAGGGTATTACTATGTGCTTTAGTGTTTCCTGGTATGCGCTGCACCTTATGTTCTTGTAAATTCAATTTGATTTGCAAAGTTGGAGAATTGGCGCACGTTCATGTGCATGAGGCTATGGGGTCAGTGTGTGTGAGTTTTTGGCGGCAGTGTGTGTGCATGTGAGTATTTGGGGCAGAGCCAGCCCTAGCCAATTTGGTGCCCTAGGCACAATTTTTACTGGTGCCCCCTACCCCTACATATATATAAATATATATATATATATATATATATATATATATATATGTACAAACTAAATCCCCCTGTAGTAGTGCCCATTTACAGTAGAAATGCCCCTACAGTAATGCCCTCGTAGTAGTGCCCATATACCCCCATAGTAATACCCCCATAGTATTGCCCCTTTAGTAGTGCCCATATGCCCCCATAGTAATACCCCTATAGTATTGCCCCTGTAGTAGTGCCCATATACCCCCATAGTAATACCCCTATAGTATTGCCCCTGTAGTGTCGCTTATATAAAAAAAACACTTACCTTAATGCAGTGCTGCAGGGAAGGAGCCGGGCGCCGCCTGCTGCTAATAACATCTCAACAGGCGTCCGGCTTGGAGCCTCCCTGCACACTGGGCTGGAGGACACTGGCGCCGGGTGCAGCAGCGCACCCGGTGCATGTGCAACTCCAGCCCTGCCAGAATGAACTTCTGTACAGAAGCTCATGCAGACCTGGGTCTTGGCCAAACACTGAGCTGCCGATCGGAGCTGAGCCGGGGGGGAGGGCAGCGGGGGGAGCTGCGCCGGGCAGCTCAGATCACGGCAGCGCCGGGGGGGCAGCGGCAGGCAGGGGAAGCTGCGCCTTGGGGAAACAGCAGAACCGTCGGATGCCCCTGGGCATTCCAGTCGCCCCTAGGCATTTGCTTATAATGCCTATGCCTAGGGCCAGCTCTGCTTTGGGGGCAGTAAGTGTGTGTGTGAGACTATAGAGGCAGCGTGTGTGTGAAGCTATGGAGGCATTGTTTGTGTGAAGCTATGGAGGCAGTGTGTGTGTGTGAGGCTATGGCGGCATTGTGTGTGTGTGTGTGAAGCTATGGGGGAAGTGTGTGTGTGAGACTATGGAGGCATTGTGTGTGTATGTGTGTGTGTGTGTGTGTGAAGCTATGGGGGAAGTGTGTGTGTGAGACTATGGAGGCATTGTGTGTGTGAGACTATGGAGGCATTGTGTGTGTGAGACTATGGAGGCAGCGTGTGTGTGAGACTATGGAGGCATTGTGTGTGTGAGACTATGGAGGCAGCGTGTGAGTGAGACTATGGCGGCATTGTGTGTGTGTGTGAAGCTATTGGGGAAGTGTGTGTGTGAGACTATGGAGGCATTGTGTGTGTGAGACTATGGAGGCAGCGTGTGTGTGAGACTATGGAGGCATTGTGTGTATGAGACTATGGAGGCAGCGTGTGAGTGAGACTATGGCGGCATTGTGTGTGTGTGTGTGTGTGTGTGTGTGTGAAGCTATGGGGGAAGTGTGTGTGTGAGGCTATGGCGACAGCGTGTGTGTGAGACTATGGAGGCATTGTGTGTGTGTGAGGCTATGGCGGCATTGTGTGTGTGTGTGAAGCTATGGGGGAAGTGTGTGTGTGAGACTATGGAGGCAGCGTGTGTGTGTGAACCTATGGGGGCAGTGTGAGTGTGTGTGAGACTATTGAGGCATTGTGTTTGTGAAGCTATGGGGGCAGTGTGAGTGTGTGTGAGACTATGGAGGCATTGTGTTTGTGAAGCTATGGGGGCAGTGTGTGTGTGTGTGTGAGACTATTGAGGCATTGTGTGTGTGAACCTATGGGGGCAGTGTGAGTGTGTGTGAGACTATTGAGGCATTGTGTGTGTGAACCTATGGGGGCAGTGTGAGTGTGTGTGAGACTATGGAGGCATTGTGTGTGTGAAGCTATGGGGGCAGTGTGTGTGTGTGTGTGTGTGTTACGCTATGGAGGCAGCTTGTGCTGTGAAAAGTACATCTGTATGAAAGCAAATTCATAAATCTACTGTGTTTGCTGGGCAGCAGTTTTCTATAACGTGTCCCAGAAGTAATCACTAATGTGTTACAAGTAGTTAGGGGCTCATGTTCTGATACAAAGTATTTCTGTCCTTACATGTGAAGAGATTATTTTGGAACTTAACACCTGCAGCGACATCACAAATCTTTCTGGGTAATAATTGATATTCTGCAGCTGCCCGTGGCCAGATTACACAGATGCTGGGACAGCATGAAATATGCGTAACTAAATAACCAGCAAGCAGAGACAAGACACCCACATGCTTATTGATAAGTTAATAAGCAGGACCAGATAATATGAATGTTGATTAGTAATTTATATATTTATTAAAGATGAGTGGTTCGGTTTTACTTGGTTATATACGGATCTCAAAAACGCCATCATATTGGCTATCAGACTCTCACGTATATTAGATAGCCAGTAAGATAAATCTGAATTACAGTAATCCGAACTTGAGCTAATTTGGTGAGTCTAAACTAAACCAATCGTTTATAAAACCAACCAACTAAACCAACATTTATAAAAGTTTAGTCAAGAAAAATGTGCAAGTGAAAAGTATTTCCACCTTCCCTGGAAACCCCTAATAATGTCACAAATGACCCTTGATGTTATTCAGTCATATCACCTGTTGCCCCATCCCAGTGACCTCACCAGCCTTGAATGTGCCTGTGCATACTGTGGGTAACACATGGACAGCAAGCTTGTCAATGTGCACTGTAGTTGGTCAACTCAAACCTCATGAGTCCTTGGGCAAAATTTACTAAGCAGCGTGTTCTAAACCCTGGCGGTTTGGCGGCAGTTTTGCTATCCGCAGATTTACTAAGACCAAAACCGCTGCAAAACCGCCGTCAAAACACATTTTAGAATAGAATAGAACAGGGATGTCATTTAGAAACCGCCGCAAAACCGCCACCAAACCCCCGCGGTTTAGAACCCACCAGGGTCGTAAATAGGGTAGTGCCCGTCAATTTTCCTGTTTATTATCATTCTCACTTGTAACTTCCTCCTCTTTTATCCCCAGCATCTCCTGGCCTCCCCTATCTCTTCCCTGGCCCTTCCCCATGAGGCTATGGCCCTTTTTAAGGTGCACTATCTTATGTCCCTATTTAAAAAATGGGGAAGGGGGGGGGTCTAGTTTCGGCTCTGGAACCCGCCATCAAACCGCCGGGGTTTAAACCCAGCTGCTTACTAAATTTTGCCCATTGTATCTGTTGTTATGTTATCTTCATTTTATTGTTGTTGCAACAAATCACTACATACAGAGGTGTATCTATAATGGGCGCATGGTGTGTTTTGCGCATGTGCAGTGGGGAAATCGCAGTGAAAATGGCGGCTGCAACATTTTCCTGGTGTCCTGCACATGCGCAGTAGACTCTGGGCATAGACTAGTGCCCAGAATCTAGTGCTGCCGGCCCCCGGGGAGAGAGGAGGGTGATCCCTGATGGGGAATACACACAGGCCCCCTCCTCTCTTAATACATCCCTGACTACCTAAGATCTAGCATTGTTAGTATACCATGACAGGTTTTAGGTGCAGAGTCAACTATTGTTTCTCTTTAAAATAATTAATTATGTTTTAAAACCCATCAAGTAACATCAAATTTAACAATAAAACAGCAGTACATTAAGGAACCGCTAAACACAATGCAAGTAAACTTTCATTTAAATATTAAAATATGAATATTGTGATTAGAGAAATACAATAAAATATTAAAATATTATTATATAACATTCCTGCTATTGCACCCTCCTCTGTGCCCAGCTCCAGCTCCCTGAAGGGTGCAAAGACAAGGGGGTGGATGGCACATTCTCCCTGTGTGCACAAGTGAATAGCTCTGGTAAATGTGACCATGATGAAAAATGTATGTACACATGTAGAGAAGAGCTTCATAATTTTCTTGAGGCTCCAGCAGTATAATTCTCTATATGCTATCCTTCCACGTGAGTTCAGATTGAGGGGGCTGGTCTGTGCTCAGTTTGCTTGCTGAGCACCCTCTTCTGGTTCACCCTCACATTTCCTAATCTTTTTTTCTTTTTCTTGAGCTCAGGCTCTCTTGGTTCCTACAGCCGTGTACAGGGGCGCCGAGAGGGGGGGAGCAGGTACAGATTACCCGGGCCCGGACAAGGTAGGGGGCCCGGGTCGCCCGCAGCAAACTGTGTTCCTTTTATTTTTTTCACAACCTACATTTTTATTGTACTTGAATATCATGTATAGTCGGCGGGCGCCGGGCGGCAGTTCGCGGTGGAGGGGGGGGGGTCGCTTGGTCCGCCGCACTGTCACACTCACTCACAGTCAGGTGGTCAGGTTAGGTGCATGCGTGCGTCGTGACTCACTTGAAGTTGTTGCAGCAGCAGCCACGCCGCTGCGGAGCGAATGTTGTCCCCGAGATGATGACATCATCATCTCGCGAGGCTCTCAGTCAGTCTCACAGCAGGCACGCCCCGGGTACCAAGCACCACTTCCAGGCGCTGGGCGGGGATTGGGAGGGAGGGTCCGGGATGAAATGCAGTCTGGGTGCCTTGTTTGTGTGTGGGCAGTGGCACAGCAGACTGTGGTGATATAAGTCTGTGTGAGGGAAGGGAAGAGCCAGCGCGCCACTGATTCTGCTGCTGTAAATCTGTGAGTTGGATGTCAATGACAATGAGACTATGGTGCCGTGCTGCAACTGATACTGGCTACTGACAGTTTAAAATGATCTATAAATTCTATATAATTTATAAAAATGCATCCTTCACTGTATACATTAGATTTATTATATATATATATACACACATATATATATATATATATATATATATCTGATGTATATCATATATAGATAGCTATATCTAATCATGTTTGAAATATGCATATATATATACAGTCAGGTCCATAAATATTGGGACATTGACAGAATTTTCAGATTTTGGCCTCTATTCACCACCACAATGGTTTTGAAATGAAACAAACAAGATGTGCTTTAACTGCAGACTTACAGATTTAATTTGAGGGTAATTACATCCAAACCGGGTGAACGGTGTAGGAATTACAACAGTTTCAAAAGTGCCTCCCACTTTTTAAGGGGCCAAAAGTAATGGGACTATCAACGCAAAAGCTATTTCATGGACAGGTGTGGGCTATTCCCTCGTTATTTCATTATCAATTAAGCAGGTAAAAGGTCTGGAGTTGATTCTAGGTGTGACATTTGCATTTGGAATCAGTTGCTGTCAACTCTCAATATGAGATCCAAAGAGCTGTCACTATCAGTGAAGCAAGCCATCATTAGGCTGAAAAATCAAAACAAACCCATCAGAGAGATAGCAAAAACATTAGGTGTGGCCAAATCAACTGTTTGGAACATTCTTAAAAAGAAAGAACGCACCGGAGAGCTCTGCAACACTAAAAGACCCGGAAGACCATGGAAAACAACTGTGGTGGATGCCAAAATAATTATTTCCCTGGTGAAGAAAAACCCCTTCACAACAGTTGGCCAAATCAAGAACACTCTCCAGGAGGTAGATGTATATGTGTAAAAGTCAACAATCAAGAGAAGACTTCACAAGAGTGAATATAGAGGGTTCACCACAAGATGCAAACCATTGGTGAGCCACAAAAACAGGAAGACCAGATTAGAGTTTGCCAAACAACATCTAAAAAAGCCATTACAGTTCTGGAACAACATCCTATTGACAGATGAGACAAAGATCAACTTGTACCAGAGTGATGAGAAGAGAAGGAAAGAAACTGCTCATAATCCAAAACATACCACCTCATCAGTGAAGCATGGTGGTGGTAGTGTCATGGCGTGGGCATGTATGGCTGCCAATGGAACTGGTTCCCCTGTATTTATTGATGATGTGACTGCTGACGAAAGCAGCAGAATGAATTCTGAAGTGTTTCGGGCAATATTATATGCTCATATTCAGTCAAATGCTTCAGCACTCATTGGACAGCGCTTCACAGTGCAGATGGACAATGAGCCGAAGCATACTGCAAAAGCAACCAAAGAGTTTTTTAAGGCAAAAAAGTGGAATGTTATGCAATGGCCAAGTCAATCTCCTGACCTAAATCCGATTGAGCATGCATTTCACTTGATGAAGACAAAACTGAAGGGAAAATGCCCCAAGAACAAGCAGGAACTGAAGACATTTGCAGTAGAGGCCTGGCAGAGCATCACCAGGGATGAAACCCAGCGTCTGGTGTTGTCTATGCATTCCAGACTTCAGGCTGTAATTGCCTGCAAAGGATTTGTAACAAAGTATTAAAAAGTGAAAGTTAGATTTAGGATTGTTTAGTTTGTCCCATTACTTTTGGCCCCTTAAAAAGTGGGAGGCACATATAGAAACCGTTGTAATTCCTACACCGTTCACCTGATTTGGATGTAATTACCCTCAAATTAAATCTGAAAGTCTGCAGTTAAATCACATCTTGTTTGTTTCATTTCAAAGCCATTGTGGTGGTGAATAGAGGACAAAATATGAAAATTCTGTCAATGTACCAATATTTATGGACCCGACTGTATATATATATATATATATATATATATATATATATTATATATATATAAATATGTGTCTGTATAGATATGTGTGTGTGTGTATGTATATATATATATATATATGTGTGTGTGTATGTATGTGTGTATGTATATATATATTATACTAAAATAGATATGCAAGGTCCGGCACACGCTGGTGTCACTAAAGCTGCTGTACACATGGGACGATTCGCTCCATGAACGACATCGTCCCGTGTGTCCCCGGCGCAGGGGTGTACTCAGTGTCATTAACGACACTGAGCACAAACAATGAACGATATCATGAACGATATCGTTCAGTGCCGGGCTCCCTCTCTCATCCCCGAACATGTCCAACCTGACAATATCATCAGGTTGGACGGGAGGTTCGGGCAATGAACGATAACGAGCAACTACCAGCGTGAACGTGCCCCTAACATGCTGTGGCCACGCCCCCTCCAGGGGGGGCCTCGGGAAGTGGCTGTATCGGGGCCCAGGATTTCTCTTGGCAGCCCTGGCCGTGTGTAATGCTTTCCGCTATCATTTATTATATTTTGTTTTCATGTATGTTGTTATTTATTTTTTAAAGAGTACTGTGTTTCCAGCTATACGTTTTTTACATGTTATTATTTTCTGCGTTGATGGTACTCTGATTTCTCTAGATGAGACATTTGTTTCAATTTATTGATTTTATTTATTATGTTAGGTTATGTTAGGGGAGAGGTTGTTTATTTGTTATGCCATCCTTTACAATCAATAAATAATGACTTGATCTTAAAATAAAAGACCTGCTGCATCAATAAGGTAAATTGGATTCAAATTCAAGACTAACATACTGTAGCTGTGTAACAGGATGCTGGCTGTCATACTTGCCTTCTCTTACAACTTGTTGTTTCTTTCACAATTGTTGTTTAAACTATGCTTATAAACCTTCTATCGTCAGAGGGGTGCCTTGTGTAGCACCATGTAATAAGACACCTTCTTAATAAATTATATGAAATAAAGACTCAGAGACATGAGATTTAGCAGAATAATTAGTTAGAAATTTATTAAAATTATCTAATGAATATCAAATTAATCTAACTGATGGAAAGTATGGTGGCAAAGAAAGGACGGCAACATTTAGCTTACTCCAGACATGCAGCACACAGACATGCATACAAAGTGGACACCGCGCAAGGTGCAGAGCAACCAATAACTAAACAACTGTCAACAAAACGTATCCATTCCACCTTCTAACATGACTACCCACCAGGAAGGGTGATGACGCTATCCCCGGCAGGGTGATCCAGCGAACTAACCAGTCAACGAAGGTGAGCGCACCCAAAGGCAATAATACTACAAACTGAAAGAGATTTAGCACCCTAAGTGGCGACCTGCCATTCTTTCCCGCCACAGAAAACTGCTAACTATAAAATATCCCACTGAAGACACATAGTGAGGGAAGGTGGGTAGAACAGGAACAAAAGAGGCCTTGTCTCAGCTCACACAGCCTCACATACCAAGCTAAAACATACACACCTATCCTAATAGGGCAATTAGGTCACATGGTGTTACCCAAGTCAGCCCCCAGACTTGAGGTTTAACCCAGTCCGTTCTCATTCAATCACTCTGTTTGTCTAAACCTTCTATCGTCAGAGGGGTGCCCTGTGTAACACCATGTAATAAGACACCTTAATAAATTATATGAAATAAAGACTCGGAGACATGAGATTTGGCAGAATAATTAGCAATTTATTAATATTATGTAAATGAATATTAAATTAAACTAACTGATCGAAAGTATGTTGGCAAAGAAAGGACGGCAACATTCAGCTTACTCCAGACATGCAGCACACAGACATGCATACCAAGGAGACACCACCCAAGGTGCAGAGCAACCAATAACTAAACAACTGTCAACAACAGGTATCCACTCAACCTTCTAACATGACTACCCAGCCGGAAGAGTGATGACGCTATCCCCGGCAGGGTGGTCCAGCGAACTAACCAGTCAACGAAGGTGAGCGCACCCAAAGACAATATTATTACAAACTGAAAGATATTTGTACCCACAGTGGCGACCTGCCGTTTTTCTCTGCCACAGCGAAGGTCTGGTTACAGAACCAATGTATCGCCACCATACCACAACTAAAACACTGAAGAAATAGCCTGGAACAGATCCTCAACAAAAATCAAAACCCCCTCTTCCATCAAATGAACCCTGCCTCTCCTAAAAAGATAGGCATGCCGGAAGCATATCCTTCCATGCCAAACCACACAACCACCACATAGGCAAACACATGGGGGGTTTCCATCTGCCTGGAAACCCCCCTCCCCAGTCTACACCATGACTACAATAAAAATAGTAATATAATATAATTTTACAAGTGCTGAATGTTATTCTCACTATCACAAATGAAATAATTACCACTAACTGTGGATCTTTTAACATGTATCAGCTAGTAATAAATAACCTGTGCATCAACTAGGAGATCTGGAAAACATTCACTGTTAGGGATGTGCTGCTATAGAGGCCAATATGTACATATATGTCCAGGGCAGTGCTAGGTTGCTCCCAGACTCCCGGACTTGCTCTAATACCCTGGAATGGTGCCCACATCTAAAATAAAACATTCAGCTTAGGCAGGATGGCCATACTGCCGCATTTAATGGCTTATTGTGATCGCTGGTCCTGTACATGCTGGAATTATGACCCACAATGCACTATGTATGACGGATATTAAAGCTGGTTAAGTGCTAATTCTACCCTCTTCATGGACTGGCCACACTCACTCTAAAATCAAGCATTTGGAAACCCCCCTCTAGAAATCCTGCGTTTGCCTCTGCACCAGTGGCCAACACATGCTTCGCAACTGCTGCATTCACCTTCTTTCTGGCTTCATCAATCGCCCTACCATTCTACACACCACGCCAGACCAGCCAAGGCACAATAAACGACCGTATGATCTTACAAAAAGGCCATGCTGACAAAATCCTATCAATATCGCCAGCAACGGAGCTCCTCAACTCCAACCCAGTTATTTTACCAAGATCATTTCCACCTAAATGAATCAGCAAAGCCTTGGGAGTCCCAAAATGTTTTGCAGATTCCAAGAGCTTAGGTCACAAAGCCTGCCACAAAAGCATCCCTCTCACACCAATCCACCGCACACAATCAGACCAAGGAAATGAAGGAGCACCACAAGCATTCATGAACTTAGCAGCCCAAAAAACATACGTGTGGCCAACAATCCATACTTTGAGAGAATCAATCTTAACACCTAAGGAGGGAGAAAAAGAATGAAAAATAAATTAATTTCCAATTAAACTTAATTAAAAGAGGATCTGCCAAAAAGAAAAATATTGGTGTAACCAGCTGCCAGGCTGAAATGTAGACGAGCTACAGTGCCAATTTGAAGCAAACATAAAGACACATGAGGGTAAATGAAGAATAGTAAAAATAAAATAAGAGGATGGGAAGGGGAGGGGGAGGTAAAGCAGGGAACTATGAATAACTTGGCTGGAGGTAAAACCCAAAAACCTGCTGAGGACCATATAAATTGCAATTACTGTTGCCAATAAGCCGAATTAGGTCCGTCAGTTCAGGCAAAAATAAATGGCCAAATGCCACCAGACTGCTGCAGCCACAGCGACAAGTAGCTAATCCCCGAATAGGGTAGACAGGACAAACAAGACCACAAGTTGAGGTAAACAAACAAATAACCGAAACACTGCTAAATGCACACATTGTAAACGCAATTAATGCAGAGGCCAAATGTAGCGCTTATAACTGTAGGATTTCCAAGGCCTAAAGCCTTAATTTCGGATACAGAAAATCCCGCCGAAGCGGCGGAAGTTTCTGCCCCGATACGAAACAAATGCATACCGAAATCCTGAGGGAAGGGACCGACACAAGAGACACAGCGATTCAAAATCCATCCGAACTGGTATTTCGTCAATGGAGAGCTATCTTCATGCAAAAGCCAGGAGCACGCAGTAGCAGGCCTGACCTCAAGATAATGCTTGGCCAGGGCAATCGGGTAAATACGCAAGTCCTCGGAAGGCATGAGCGAATCCAACAGCCCCTACCTAGCTGATCAGTTTTGGAGCGCCTAAGTCTACAAAGCAATGACCTTTACTCCACCAGAACATCCGTCCGGAGAAGCGCAACATCGGTCCGCTTGGAGGATGCCACCAACTCCGAGGCTTTTTAACTTACAGAAAAATGAAATACCCACTAAATAACCCGAAACCACAGCTCTGGATCTGCCAGAGATATAGAGATGCCAAATAAAAGAAAGCATCAAATGATACCTGCTCTTACCTCCACGTCTGTGGCTATGGGAATACTCTTCCCACCCAGTACCCAGGGCAAGAGACCTCTGTGCTAAGCCCTCCATGCCGGCTTGATAACCTGCCAAACATAAGAAGGACAAAGCACACCAGTAGCATCAGCCTCAGGGGCCAAAGATCGAAACCTAAGCCACTGAAACTGACATAACGCATCAGCTATTTCGTTCTCTGCACCCATTCCTCAGGCCAAGGTGCCGAACACCAGGACCCGGCAAGGTAGCAAACAAAACCAGCAGAACCCGCCACATCGGTGAAAAGCTGCAACTGAACACTGTCAACAGCCGGGGCCATCCAAAACAGCACACCATTGAATTTATCAAGAAAAGATGCCCAAACGGACATATCTCTATTGATCTCAGATGACAAGTGAACCAAATGGTGCGGCCTGGATGCCCCAGCCGTGGACCGCTCCAGCTTCCGACAGAAAACTCTGCCCAGCGGGATAACCCGACAGACAAAGTTCAAAAGACCCAACATCGATTGCACATGTCGCAAATAAATTCTACGAGCCGCTAAACATGCAGCAATAGCTTTGCGAAATTTCGCCACCTTGTCCTGAGGAAGCCGGCAAACCCCCGCCAAGGTGTCAATCTCGATACCCAAAAACAACAGGCAAGTGAGAGGACCCTCTGTCTTCTCATTGGCAACTGGCACCCCAAAATGGAAAAACAAAGCTCGCAGGGAAAACAAAAGAAATGCACAACAGTTTAGAACGTTTGCAAGAAGCATCTTGCGAGCGCGAACGATGTCTCTTAGATTTATCCTGCCGGGCAGCCTCGCGTTTAGCATATTTAGCAGCCCGCTTGTGTGCCCTGGCAGAGCTGCTGGCATCTGACACCAGCGATGAAGAGGAACAACACTGCTACTGTCATCATCATCTACACAAGGAGACCCACCTGACGTACTCGGCTGCCCATCACACAAAGAATCGTCCGAAGTCACTTCTTCATCCACAGCCGCATCCTCATGACTGTCGCAGGCATCGCCATCTGAAAAAGAGGGTAACACAGCATCTGGTGCAGCAGCCCCTAATGCAGACAAAGGTGCAGAAGAAAGAACAGCTGAATTGGCTGTAACCGCGGAAGGGACCGCTCCTGAGGTACCTTAGGATTTGTCAGCAGATAAGAACCACTTCACCCATAACGCTACTAATAACCCGAACGCGCGCATTGCTGACAAAAATTGCTCGGGCATGGCTATTGGTAATTGAGAGGTAGAAACTGCTGAGGGCACAGAAACTGAAGACCCAGCCACAGGCAGTTGTGATAAAGCAGCCACAAAAGGGGCAAATAATGTGGCCATGGATGACATGACGTTTAGAACCCCTGTAGGATCCCCAGAGCTTACGGGCATCGCAAGAACATTCAAGGAGGCCCGACACTGAAAAACCCCCTTGTGCCTGTGGCCTTCCACTCTGATTAACACCCTGAGCCTGACTATCCACCATAGCAGAGCTGCTGGCAGAGCCCACCTGCAGCAAGCTCTGATTCTGATCACTGAAATGGCGGCTAAGCCCCGTCCCCCGAGCAGACTCAGGGAGCTGAGCAGAGCCGCCATTTGCAATTGGGGCCTGTGCACCTCCACACCTTTTACTGCCCCTGTAGGCTCGAGCCGGGGCTCGAGACCGGACTGGTCTCGAACCCGCGACTACCCCCTCAATACTCGTGGGTGTCCCAGCTGGGATCCGCGCGGGGGCACGCGCCTTTGCGCGTCCGTGGCTCGCAGCACTGCAGCAAGCCAGCACATGTGGATGGCAGGCACAGTAGCAGGAGTGCCCTGACCTGCCCGCTGCTGACGAGAGCCAGCAGCCGCGACCCCCTGAGGAGACACTACGCCGGATCCTCCGGCGTCAGAAGCCGGCAAAAGAAACAGTGAGGGAGAATATAGGATGAAAGGGCTAATAAAAGAGAGAAAGAAGAAAATTATACTTAAATGCAATACAGAGTTTTATACAGCACTTATCTCTTGTCAAGACAGAAATCTGATACAGCACTTCTCTCTCATCAAGACAGGAACAAAAGAGGCTTTGGGGTATATTTACTAAGGTACGGGTTTTTAGAAGTCTTTTGGTTGCCCATAGCAACCAATCAGATTCTAGCTATTACCTTCTAGAAGGTGCTAGATAAATGTTAAGTAGAATCTGATTGGTTGCTATGGGCAACAAAACCACTTCTAAAAACCCGCACCTTAGTAAATATACCCCTTTGTCTCAGCCCACACAGCCTCACATACCAAGCTAAAACATACACACCTATCCTAATAGGGCAATTAGGTCACATGGTGTTTCCCAAGCCAGCCCCCAGACTTGAGGTTTAACCCACTCCATTCTCATTCAATCACTCTGTTTGTCTTCTTCTTGGTCCCCTTCTGGATCAACATTTCACATACAGTAGCAGCCAGAGCATGTAAGGAATCTTTATGGGTATGATTTAATACTTTAGGGGGGTCAGTTTGCAAATGAAAAATGGATCCAGGACTACCTCCTAGTTCTAATGAAGAGAACGAAGGTGTTGGCGTTGAGGTTGGCATGAAGTATATATTTATGCTGCAGTTAGCTGATGCTGGGCTGCTTGTTACTAGACAAGATTTTCCTGCTTTTGACGAACCTGGTGGATGAACATAATCAGGGACGTCAACAAGGGGGGGCAGATACTACTTACCCAGGCCGGCTGTAAGGGTCTGGTGGGTGCATGGGTCAGTAGCACATCGGGCATGTAGAGAGGGTAGACTGCTGTTCAGTGGCAGCAGTCTCTTTCCCCAGCCCAGTACACGCTGCTGTGTGCTGGACTGAGGAGGATCCAGGGAGGCTGCTGCCACTGAGCAGCAATCTCCTCTCTCTACCTGCAACTGCTATGGGGAGAGGTGAGTGAACACACTCATTGCTCCCCTCCAGATCCTGGGACTAATCCGCACACCTTCCCCACATGCAGCACCATGAAGCATTATACTTTCCCCAAAAAAATTGGGTGAGGGTGTCACGCCTCCCTGATTTGCCCACGCCGCCAGTACCGGGGTCCATCACTGCTCTCAATGGCCCTGAACGTAATGCATATGATGTAGCACTGAGAAGGTACCTAGATGGTTTATGTCCTTTCCTCTACTTACTTTGCCATTACAACTTCTACAGATGACTTGAAAAACATTGTCTGTGTTGATGTAAAAATAATTCCACACGAAATACAGTATGTTACTTTTGTGGCCCTGACTGAGCCTTTCCCTGAGTTGGTGAAATAATCAAATCCATGAGTAGAGTTTAGAATAGAATAGAACAGGGCTGTCATTTAGAAACTGCCGCAAAACTGCCATGAAGAACTGATATGTTCTTCGAGACTGACAACATAGGGTAAATTTACTAAAGATCAATTTTAATCAGTTAAAAATCGATCTAAATTGATCAATATTTATGTTGTGTTCCAGGGGCTAAATCACACATTCATTAACGCTTCAAAATCGATATAAAAAATTGTCTGTTAGTAAAATAACTCCTGAAACACAACATTGATTTTGATTGATTTAGATTGATTTTTAATCGATTAAAAATGAACGTAATAAATTTACCACCAATTGTTTGGCTTTTGAGTGGAAATTCTTACAATTTCTTCTCACACGACCTTTTGCAATAGCAGAGATTGAAAAAAATATTACTACTGCCAGAACTAGTAATTACATGCTCCTGATTGGCAACACGAGTAAAGGCAAAATTTTAAAATATTGCTTTGACTTTTTGGGTGTTCCTGTAGGATTAAATAAGTGGATTTTTCAATAAAGAAAGACTGTTATTTGGGGGGAGGGGGAAGGTTTTCCGCCCCAAATAATAGAGCAGCAGTCATCAAAAAGTCGTAGTACCTGCCGGAATACCTGCCACTTGCTAACACAATAGTGGTCCTCCTGACACTAACGCAAAGTGTGGCATGATTACAAAAAAAATATTTGTATATCAAGAAAGGCTTACATATAGGACTAAACAATTAGGAAAGCTTTAAAAACATGTTTTTTTATTTCTAGTGGCAAGTGGGGAGTAAATACAGTGGCACATCCACAGCAGTCTTATGTTATCCAAGATCTGACTTCTGCCCCTCACACAACAATACAAGGATCAATTAAATGCTTCTCTGGGCTTTAATTTAATATAATTTAAAAAAAATCATTATTTTGGGTGTGGAACTAGTCAGACACCCTGCTATTAAGCCAATAAGGAATTTTTTTTATATATATATCTTTTGGGAGTATGTGTGTGTGTACACTCCTATACAATCGCCAGACAGATCTTCAGATTCCCGACTCATTTGTGAGATATCTTAAGAGTGTGTACACACCTACAATAATATTGTCTCTGAAGAAAACTGATCTCATCTGACTATCTGGTTTTATGGGCGTCCTAATAGTCCTCAGAAGTGATGGAACAATGTCGGACAAACCTGTTAGTGTGTACGCACTAACGACCGTTCTGTTTGATGCTTCTGCTGATGCTCCGCTATCAGCGTAGCCAGATATCTGTAGAGTGTGTGTACGAGGTCACAATCTTTTCAGCAGATGATTTAGAGAGATGAGGATGGCGAGTTAGATTGTAATGGTGTGTATGCATCATGAATCTGTACGTTGATCAGGACTTTCAATGTGTGTGCCTAGCTTAACCCTGTCTCATCTTGTCTCTGTCTCACACTGTCTGTCACTCACTTTTCCTACCTAAACTCAAGACACCCTTTCCTAATGATTGTAAAATGAGACCGGAGACAAGACGGAGCGGATTATGGGCCTGATTCAGAGACAGAATGCCAATATTTATGCAGAACGATCGATTGTTTGCTAATGCAAAGGACGAATGCCACACTGTGCACATGCAGCGATTGTTTAGTGACTACTTTCGTGTAGAGGGACCATTCGCAAAGTGAGAGACAGCTAGTCAGCATTTGGGGATGGTAACGGAGGGGTGGTTAGTAGAACGCAGGTGGGTCTGACTGTTTAAACGCTGTTACATAGGCATGCATAAATTAGTCATTGTGATCTCCTGTGCAGCATGAGAGCTCTCTGCGTGTCAGGAGAGCTGCAGTGTTTGCGGCTGCTCAGACTTGTGGCATATGCAGCATGGCTGCCTGATGTGTGTTAATGGTACCGATGTTTGCGCTGTTGAACGTCGTTGGATGGATATGAGAAGGCAGCAGTGGGCGTCTCTATGCCTGGCTCTGCTTTGTCTCCATCCAATTTATCTCCCTCCAAGGCTTAGTACATAGACCCTCTAGCACATAGTAGCTTGCTCTCCTGTAATGGAAGTCTCAAATTTCATGTAGATCTCCAGGTTTCCTGGTACGGCAGAACTCTGTCCCACGCCTCTTCCATTTACCTAATGAGTGAGTAGTGCAAGTTAGTTATGACAGAGGAGGGATTCAAAAAGTAGGCAAGTATGAATAAACCTTTATAACAGTGGGCCTGATTCAGACCCGGACGCAAGTGGCCGTTCGCTCGTTCGGCGTACGAGCGTAAAAATGTAAAATCAAGCGCTCGCTCGTATGTTCGCTCGCAGCTAATCTTCCGCCCCATAGTCTCCCAACCCCTCCTCTAGCTAGCGAACGTTCTAAATAGCGACCGTCCGTCTCCTCTTTGGTTGCAGGGAACGCTCGCACAAGTCAATTCCGGAAGTGGCCCTGTCAGTTTTCGATTGCCTGCTATTTCATTCAGGAAACATACTTGAATCGATTAATGGCAATCACTATATTAATTACCTTAATTGGTATTCACGTTTGCAATCCTTTTTTTTTTTTTTACAATGTCAATAAACTTTATTATTGTTAGTGTGTGTCATTGATTCCGCAGAATACGTACGGTTGGACCAAGGGGATGGTTGTTCAAAATTAAAAGTTGGTTTGAATGCTACTATTGTTTTGCGTTTTTTTTATATGCAGATTTTTCATATTTTTTATTAATATTTAAATTAGCTTACGCATGTCACTGCATCAAGCCTATCATAACTCACATTATATTTGTGAGGGTGTAGGTCACATGACTCCTACAATAACCAATAGAATGCTTTCTGTTAATTTACAAAGTGCATTAGCCAATCAAATGTTTTCTAGGCCCTTTATTAAAACTGTTTTGTGTAAAAAAAATCATTGCCACCATGAGAGCCGCAGCTTTTTGCCGCAGAGAACTCCTGATCCTCACTGATGTGATGGACTGGAGATTAACGAACTCCACGGGCCCCATCACTAACCTCCGCAAGCGGCTTGCCTACGCGGAGGTGCGGTGCCGTCTGCGTAGGATCGGATTCCGCCGAAATATCGGACAGTTGGAAAGGCGGTGGTCCGATCTCCGGCGCCGATCCCCACGCCTGTTGGACAATTTGCGTCAGCAAATCAGGGAAAGTAAGGGCCTGATTCAGAGCCGGACGCTCTGACCAGAGCGCTCGCTCTGAATCAGGGCCCTCCTCCATTAAAATGGAGCGTCCTCCCGGATGCTCATATAGCTGTCGGTGACCACCCACAACATATATGAGCGTCCAAAAAGATGGTCGCGATGGTCTTGACTATCGCGACCATCGGACTTGCGACGAAAACCCTGCGGTAGGGTTTCCCAGCCACAAGTCCTGGAGTGATTTTGGCTCTATCAAAGCCAAAATCACTCCCACTGACATCACTAGTGATGTCAGTGGGGCCGGCTTCAGACGGTAGGCGTTCCCATGGGAACGCCTCCGTCTGGCAGGCACGCCCCCGGCACGCCTCACCATCGACAGCACGCCCCCTTTGGTGCGAGACCCGGAGCGACAGCTTGGCTGTCGCAGTCCGGGTCTCGCGCATGTGCACGACGGAGCTCCCTCCGTTGTGCGCATGCGCAGTGGGGAACATCGACCCACTTGCGACTTTACTGCCGCTTGCGAGTGGGTCTGAATGACCCCCTAAGTGTTTGTTTTAATAATATTTAAAATGTAAGCATACCTGCGTGTGCATGTTTCCCGTATAGCCCTGTTTCTTTATTTTGGACATACCTGCATGTGCATGTTTCCCGTATAGCCCTGTTTCTTTATTTTGGACATACCTGCGTGTGCATGTTTCCCGTATAGCCCTGTTTTTTTTTTTTTTTTTTTTTAGTTAAAATTTTGGATTCAAAATTTAAAATATGTAATAATATAAATTTTTCAACATCATTTAGGGGCTGAGCGCAGACTATGATGTCTCCAACGTCACCAACGTCGGGCTCGTCCCCTCTCCCCCACTCCCACCCAAACATCCTCTCCCCACTCTTCCCCAAATTCCCCCTCCACCCCAGACCTTGCAGACCGTGTGGCCCCTCCCTCTCCTCACATTCCTATCCCTCCAACTTCACCCTCCCCTCCACCCCCCTCTCTTTTCCTCACCCTCCCCTCCACCCCCCCCTCTCTTTTCCTCACCCTCCCCTCCACCCCCCCTCTCTTTTCCTCACCCTCAACGTCTTCCCAAATCACCCCTCCTCCTTCCGAGCAGCACTGGCCCACCTCTGAGGAGGCCGATTTCGGGGCACCCATGGCCCAGGCAGCATTAGGCCCGGTATGTTTCCCTTTTAAACTATGGTTGCTTTTGCATTTTTTGTTTTTTGGGTGATGTTCTCCTTTTGCCTGTGCAGTTCAAAATTGTCAAGTAGTTCTAATGTTTTGGATATATATCTTTGTGAAACAATGTCTAGGATGTTTTCCCCTTACACATATGACACATGTCCAAACACTCATACTTGTGTCTTCCTTGTTTACGGTAACAACAAATGTAGTATTTTTGCGTAGTTGTAACTCTCTTTTATGTTATTTTGTCCAAATAATTTTTGTCTTTGTTTTTCCACAATCTTTTCGTTTGGCATTCATTTTGTTTGGTTGTTTTTTGGTGTCACCTTTTTTTGTATAGTCTGTTTTTTTAGTTGTTTGCTCACATATAAATTAAGGTGTCATTTTAGTAATCCGCACATTTTTTTGACCCACAGAGGACCAGAGGCGTTATGAAGACATTTATGCAGGATTGCAGATTATAAGGGGCCATGTAGTTGGGCTGCTTGTGGCGTTGGATCACATTTTGGCGCGCCTGCGCCACAAATTTTTTTTTTTTACATCTCCAAAAATGTTGTAAAAAATAAATTATATTTTGGTTTATTTAAGTCTAATTCCTTGTGTGTCAATTTTAGATTGGTGAACCTTACATAAGTCAACTATTTGTCCATGTTTTTTAAATAAATGTAAATGTGTTTGTCGAAAGCTCAAGTAAGTTTGTAAGCTTGCACATTAAACACATAACAATACCAATAGGTTGGGAGAAGTAACCTCAAAATGTGAAGATTGTTTGGTGTGGGTAATGTTACATTGAAAGCTACCTGCTTAGGCCTACAATTGCAAACATACGGATTCACCATAATACCTTTGGTGTTTGTTTTTCGCAACAAAGCAGGGTACTAAACTTTTCCAAATAAGAAATTACAGGGATTAGGCATTAAGCAACTTTGCATTTTTAGAAACAGGTTACACTTGGTTGTAAATTGGTGAACGTCAAATAAAATTTTAATGCACACAAATAACACCAAGTGAATACACACAATAATTTCAAAAAACCAAACCACACACACAAGTTAAAAATCACACCCAAAACCCCCAAAAAACACAATCAGGAACTGTTTGAAGAAGTAGCATGCCAACATGAATCCACAAATGAGGAGAAGAAATCATTGTTCCTGAAGTTATATCCAATATGTCCACATAAAGTCATTTGTGTTGATCAGGTAGTAGGCATGGTTTTTTTATGGTCATTTTAGGGATTAAAAAGAAAGAAAAGAAAAAAACTGTTAAAAGTGAACTTTAAAATATTACATGTCTACATTGTGGCATTTTTAAACATTATGAGGAAATAATTACCTAAAATATCTGGCCACAACTTCATCGCGTATGGCCCCCCACATACTGACCTCCAACCAACCTCGGGGGGGGGCGTCCTCAGGCAAGGCATCCTCTGGCTGCATTGGGACACCACTCCTTATGGCGATGTTGTGAAATATCCCACACAAGACCACAATTTTCGAAACCATAGCCGGCAAATACATGAGGTCGCCACCAGAGCGGTGGAGGCATCTGAATCGGCATTTTAAAAGGCCGATACAGCGCTCCACCACCTGCCTGGTAGCTGTAAGTGCGGAATTATACTCACTGGTGTGGGAACCAAATAAGGAGCGAGCAGCCAGGGTGTGCAAGGGTAACCACTGTCTCCTGTGAAAAAACAAAAACAAACATCAGGACCATTGTGTAACAAGCTTTGCATTGGTTTCAACAGAAGGTGTCAACTTACCCAGAAGCCACGCATTACCAGCTTGTAGGTTGTTTAATTTGTGCCAAATCCCTGATTGCCGGATGACGAAGGAATCATGTGCACTGCCGGGGAATTTGGCATTCAGGGACAGGATCTGGAGGGCAGCATCACATACCACCATTACATTCAGTGAATAAAAGTGCTTGCGGTTCCTAAAAATAGCCTCCAGCCTTGCTGGAGGCTGAAGTGGTATGTGAGTGCCATCCACAACCCCTATGATGTGTGGGAAGCCAGCTATTTGGTAAAAATTCACCTTCGCCACATTAAGGGTACCCATATCCAATGGCATTTGAATAAAATGTTGGAGGTGTTTAAAAAGGGCCTCCATCACTGCCCTCAGGATCCTTGAAAAGGAGGATTGGGATATTCCGCAACTATTCCCACAGTGGTTTGAAAGGATCCTGAGGCACAAAAATGTAACACCGACATTAATTGAGTAAGTGGTGGTATTGCTGTAGGACTGTCAATTTGCCGTTCAAGATCACTCTCTATTAATGAGAGAGTGTCTATGATGATTTGGGGAGGCAGACGGTATCGCCGTAACACCTCATCATCTGGCATTCCAAAAAGGGTGACACGTGTTCTATAATTCTGGGGCCTTACACGCCTATGAGGCCTATGCCTGGGACGAAGTTGAGGTTGGTCGGGTTCTGGAACCATGGCCAATATAATACGACCAACATCAACCTGAAATGGTAAGCCAGGTAGTTATTGTTTTAGACAAATGTGTAAAGAAAAATATACTTATCTTTTCTCAGAAATCCAAAGATGCTTACAGGCCTGGGAAGTGTCATGTGCAGAACACCCTACATTTCAAAAGTAGAAAATATGTTTAAGATTCATTAAATGAAATATGATTGTAAACAAATTGTTTTCGTGAAAAAGGGAGCACACATTAGTTCAGAAAATAGTACGCTACATTTAGTGTTAAGACATGATTTTACAATGAAAATTTTAAAAAAATGAGTTCGCAAAATAGTACGCTACTTTTACAGTTAAATCAAGACACATTAGTTCGCAAAATAGTACGCTACTTTTAAAGTTAAATCAAGACACATTAGTTCGCAAAATAGTACGCTACTTTTACAGTTAAATCAAGACACATTAGTTCGCAAAATAATATGCTACTTTTACAGTTAAATCAAGACACATTAGTTCGTAAAATGGTACGCTACTTTTACAGTTAAATCAAGACACATTAGTTCGTAAAATAGTTCCTACTTTTACAGTTAAATCAAGACACAGTTCGCAAAATAGTACGCTACTTTTACAGTTAAATCAAGACACATTAGTTCGTAAAATAGTATGCTACTTTTACAGTTAAATCAAGACACATTAGTTCGCTAAATAGTACGCTACTTTTACAGTTAAATCAAGACACATTAGTTCGCAAAATAGTACGCTACTTTTACAGTTAAATCAAGACACATTAGTTCGTAAAATAGTATGCTACTTTTACAGTTAAATCAAGACACATTAGTTCGTAAAAGAGTATACTACTTTTACAGTTAAATCAAGACACATTAGTTCGTAAAATAGTACGCTACTTTTACAGTTAAATCAAGACACATTAGTTCGTAAAATAGTACTCTACTTTTACAGTTAAATCAAGACACATTAGTTCGCAAAATAGTACTCTACTTTTACAGTTAAATCAAGACACATTAGTTCGTAAAATATGCTGAATTTGTCAATAAACCTTTTAATACATTCCTGCCTATAAACCTCTAAGATTCACCTGCCTAGAACCTCTAAGACAAAACCTGCCTATACCTTCTGAAACCACAAGATGTCGCTAATTAGCGCTGTGTTTGATTATACCATTAATGGAATACTGAGACAGTTGAATAGCGGTCCAAAGTGCTAAAGATTATTATTCAGGTAAAAGTACAGATGTTACAACGCTATGATCTAATAATGAGCGCAAATAAATTGTACAAACATTAGGTCATAAGGTACAGTTAAAATACATGAAACGGTTATTAAAGATCAAAATACAATGAGCAATATGAGACAGAGAGACAGAGAGAGAGAGAAAGAGAGAGAAAAAGACACATCAAAATACAATGAGAGAGATATCAATGTCTGCTGGGAGCACATGTTCAAGATGGCTGGTGATGGTGTGTGTGTGTGTTTGTGTGTGAGGGGGGGTTAGGAATGCTTCCTGCCCTATTGTCCAAACCGCATGGTCTACAAACAAACTCCATTATGAAGCTACCTCATTGAAATCTCCCATAATGCCATAGTTAATTAAATATGCAAGCTGGATATCATATGCCAACACATCAGGCAAACACTGCACCATTTAATATTCCAACATGTACAACACAAGCTGATTCCAATATACAACAATACCATCCTACAACAGACCTCATCCAGTACCCACTAGACCATGGGGAGGGGGAAGGGCTGAAGCACATGCTCTTCCTTTGTTTGCAAGCCTCATGATCCCTAGGCAAACTCCAATTTGAAAACTCACATTAAGTTGTAACTCTGTAAATCATACATCCATAAATGATCACAATTATAATAAAGACAATATACCTATCTGACCCATACAACACCATAACTGGGTAGAATTATAATTTCCTTTGTTCACCCCACATGGAAGTAGCAATCTCTAATAAACTGCAGACAATATACCTATCTGACCCACACGGCAATTACTTATGACCATTCAATTCCATAATATATAACTGATACCACCCTATGATTACATTCATGAGTATACAACACATACCAAGCCTATCTCTCCCAAGCAGAGATATTGTTCAAGCACATGGGAAGGCCCTAACACAGAACACATGGGAAGGCCCTAACACAGAACACATGGGAAGGCCCTTACACAGAACACATGGGAAGGCCCTAACACAGAACACATGGGAAGGCCCTAACACAGAACACATGGGATCTCAATCAACCAGCATCAATCATTTACAAATATTACAAAAACTCCATAATCATTCCCTTTCCTGCATGCTGATAACAGACTTTTGTACCCTACAGTGTAGATGAAGAGTACAGATTAGATAACATATCATCCACTGTATGCTAACACAGACTCATGAATATCCTTATAAAACTACAAACCACACACCATGCTAAGCTAATAACAGATTAACACCAAACATAGCTACAGACACCCAAATAGGCTAAATATTGCACAATTTATACTTAGCTATAACCCAGAGGAACTGAGACCCATTTTCCGTTGTCTTGTGAGAGAGTGAACCTCTCTCTTCCCAGAATCTGCAAGTGTGTCTGCTGGCTGTGTGTTCTCAGGATGTGCATGCTATGTTCCCGCCCCCTTTTACCTGTGAGGTCATCAGAAAGGGAGAATCCTTTTGGTTACCTGAACTACTGCTAATTAAATCCTAGTCCCAGTTAGCTATCTCTATTGATTAGACTGGAATAACCAGTCCTTTGGACAAAAATGTAAACAAGCCTACACAATGTCATTGTTCTTTGGTAAGGGTTAGAAATCTGTTACAGGGCATTTATTGGACAATTCCAAATGGATACAAAAGGTCTCCAACCTCCCTTTGCATCCCCCACATGCAAAACTTAAGCTGCTATGGCAAACAACATTTCAAATAGTTATTCTCTCTAACATTCATATTTCATAGCCGCATGTTCTGATCTTCATATTGATGTCACCGGAACGCTGTGGAAACAGAGTAGATCAGTACTTTTCCAAACACAGTCCAATTATCATTTACTAAGCCATAGTTACAGAAAACATTAATTTCTTTATATACTGACATTGCGTTTAAACCAAGTAATAATTATCCTTTTTGCGTTAAATGTATGTATGCGGGGAAAACAGCACTGAATTGCGTTGTGCGTCTGAGGGTCGGTGGGGCACTCAGCGAGCAGCACTAAGCTGGAAGGGCATCTATGTGTGTGTGGCCATGCCAGTATGATTTTGGGAAGGACCACTAAAAAACTGACTGTGTTCTGTTTAACATTGTGTGTATGAGTTGCAGGGAATGTTGCTACTTTTCAAATATAAGTCTGTGTGTGATATTATACACATAAGTCCATGCATGATGGGCCACATGTACACACACATATATATATATATATATACATATATATATATATATACACACATATACACACACACAAGCACACATGTATTTTTCTGATGTTTTTAAACTGCAATTGCAAAATGTGTTTATACAGTGAATTTAATCCTCATACAGGAAGGAGGCTTCCAGCTGTGCTGTCGCTCCGACTGTTTTGGGTTGAAGATGGGCTTTGTATAGGGTTCCAAATGCTAATAAGTTAGTGTTTGTGTTAAACACTGTCTGCCTGTGTTTGAGGAAGGCTGACTATGTACCTTTTTTTTACAAAATAGTGCTGTGAGATTTTATTTCTAAGATGGAGTCTTGAGGCCCTTTACAAGATAGCATTGCGCAGATTCCAATTGCAAACAGATTCTGTCTTCGCCAATTATCCATTTTTGACAAATAGTACGCTACTTTTAAAATTAAAACCACTCAAACATTATTTCGCTAAATAGTACGCTACATTTAGTGGTAAGACATGATTGTTCCCCGAAAAAAAAAAACATTACTTTTCGAAACATATGCTAAGAACAACACATCTAATTTGTAAAATCATGAAAACAAAAACACTTACCAAAAACAGACAAATATCCCAAAGTTCAAAAACTTCACTGGGGCAATGCCAAACTAACTGTAAACCAAAAAAAAAATATTAAAAACATTTGAAAACTATTTACTATATTTTTTTACGGTGGTTTTGTACAATACTTACTCCAAAAATCACCAAAAAATAGCCAAACAATAAAAAAAATAACCAACGGAAAAGAAAGAAGCTAGAAAAAAACCAACATATCGCTCCGAAAATGTCCTCCTTCTACTCACTAAGCCTCAAAACCACTCCAACGCCAAACCTCCAACAAACAACATGCCACATCGACTCCAGTCACACCAAGCCATAAATAGTCTTTATTTTCCCGCTCAAATTAAGGACGGACAATAGGAGCGCACAGTCAATGATGCAGCCGAATAATGCTAACGCATGTATAAAAACGTCACTGAAAAGCCAAATCGGTCTGCTGTAGTGAGACCTGAAAGTCCAAAATGACTACAGAGCAGCAAAGCACTGGCCAAGAGGCGCCAGGTAAGTATTTCTCTTTTTTGGGCAAAAGGATTCTGTTTAACAATAATTTTGGGAACATTTTACATTATAAATTTGAATCCCATTTTCAAAAAAGGTGTTGAGGATGCCATGGAAGAGGCTGCTGGGCCTAGTAGGCCAACTAAACAACAAAAAAAAGGCAGCCACAATTCACAAGAAAGGAGATGGAGGTTTTGGTGCAAATGTGCAATGACAACCTGCCACAGGCAGCAAGGAATATGGGTGCAAGCCAGAAATGGAAAATGTGGAATGACATAGCCAGTGGTGTCAATAGGGTGGGTGATTGTGAACGTTCAACCCGGGAGGTCAAACGCCGGTACGTAAAAACTACATTTTAGTAAAAAGTGTTTACAGGTCCAAATACTGCCAGAATAATGCCAACTTTTTACCCCACAGATGGAGCGACTTCAAATATCGTCTTAAGCAAAAATTGGCTGATAGGGCTAGGCATGCAGGGGGGACAGGTGGGGGTCCCACCCCTGTGTCACTGGAGCTCACAGATTTGGAGGAGATGGCCCAGGGGTGTGTGCAGGATTAGGAGGTGTTTGGCGTGTCGAACATGGATACCGACATGCCCGACTTTGCGGCTCCTCATGTTGCCCCAGGTACATGTTGTAATGTTAACAACTCAGAAATGTGTTTGGGACAATATCTAGATTATAATGTTACTCTTTTCTCTTTTTTCTCACAGAGACACAGGCAGAAGAGTCTGCTCCAGAGGGGAGCTTTGGCCGCAGAATTTCTGCTGCCTCTGCAGGGGAGGAAGCAGTAGATCCGGCTGGGGACCCTGTGGCAGACAGTCCAGGGCATTCCCCCTCACAGGCAGTGGGCCTGATCTCAATATTAAAATGGATCAGCAGACCAAGATTCTGCTGAGGATGGACGCCAGTCTGCTACGGGTGGCGGACGCCCTGGAGCAAAGTGCTACGGCCAACGTGACCATTGCTAAGGCCCTGGCGGAAAATACTGGGGCCAACATGTGAATAGCAAATGCCCTGGAGCAGCTCGTTCGCCAGCACATGTTGGAGCCAGCCTCCCTTCCTGCCGGAACATCAGGACCCTCCACCCCTGGCACACCAACAGCCATCCCTCCAAATGTGCCTAGCCCTATGCCTAGTCCAGAGGCCACAACATCTGCCTCTGGACAGGCCAGCAGAAGGACATCCCGGACCCGTTCAGGCTCCCTCCCTACCCTGGCCAAACGGGCCAAAAGGCGATGACAGCACTGGCTAATTTTCCCACAATGTTTCTCAGTGTTTGCTCCATATTCCTTAATGCCCAAAACCTCCCTCTCCTTTCTTGTGAATTTTTTATTAATTGTGTTTGTTTGTGGATTTCAAATGCCACTTATTTTGTTTGTGTGTTTCTAAAATCATTTGTTATTTGTTTTTACATTATAAAGTTTTCATTATTTCCCCAAAATTTATTATAAAAAAACAACAAAAAATAAAATAAAGTTGAAAATCTGCACAATTCTATTGTTAATTTATTCAAAAACTGGTTAAAAGGTAATCCCGCAAACAACATTACAAACAATACAACGGAAATCTAAACATTATTTTTGAAAAAAAAAACCAAGGGTTAAAAACAATTTATGAGTTTTAATTAACACTTAGCAAAAAACAAAAGGACGATTGTTTTCTTGGCCCCTAAAAAATGAAGAAAAACAACAAACCTGCGTACAATATTGTTGCCCTAAAAAAAAAAGAAAACAAATTTGGCAAAAACACGCAAACGTAAAATAAATTTGTAAGATAATTGATTGTCTAACCCAGAAATTAGCAGCTGAGTAGTTCACCTGCGTACGGTTTTTTGCTAGTAAAAAAAGGCTATTGGCTAAACACCTTACAAGCATTTTTGCAGTTCAAAACTGATTGTTTTTGAGGCCTCAATTGATAAATCGGGAAACCATCGATGAGCCTCGGGAAGAACGAAGAGACCATCGTCATTGCGGTAGAGAATACCAGACCACAAGCTGAGCAAGCAGTTTTAATGGAAAGTGGATCAGACAGTGACGTAACACTTGTTCCGTTCACATTGGCCGTTCGCATCAGATAATTTATGTACGCCCAAAAAACGCCTCGACACGCCTGCGTTTTCCCATCTCCACCCCCGTCACCGCCCCAAAATGGACAGTTCTGTCAATCACATCTGACATGTCACTTCCTGTTCGCTATTCGACGAACGACTGAAAAATTGATCGCAATCAGCCGTACGCACATGCGCACTGTTACACCGACGCATGCGTGGTTTAACAACATCGGATGACTACGAGCGTACGGCCGCTTACGAGCGGCTCTGAATGAGGGCCAGAGTCCCTTAGTTTTCTTCAGCATTTGAATGAACAGATTTGAATGATTGTGGCAAGAATATAAAAAATTTAAAACACCCTGACCTCCAAATTCACCAAGGCGGTTTTTATAAGTACCTGGGCTGCATCACCTGCCGCTACATGGATTGTGACAAAATGTGCTACCACACTCACTTAGACAAAGATTCTACCCAATAGGGGTGTTCTGGGTGGCTTATGCCTTATCATATATTTGCAAATGTGTGCTGCTAAGGTTTCTGCATATGTACGCATAGAGCTCTTCTGTAAAATACGGACAGACTTTCTCTGTCAGTACCAAATCCACTGGGGGGTCCTGCTCTCATTTTCAGGTGACAAATAGTGTTCCTATAAAAGGTTTCATTAGGATGAGTATCTCCAAAAGTGTATAAACACTTTAAGGATATTATTTAAACTTGCGAAACCAGTAAGACAAATATTGGCCATCTTTTGTTCAAGTCTATAATAGAGTGGAAAGGTGTTAATGTGTTTGCTATCCTAGCCCAAGATAGCAAAACTAGGGGTAGATTCAGCTAAGTGCCCAGTGCCCTGCATGATTTGGGCTGCTCTCTTACTGGCAAATAAGTAGAGATTTGTTTTTTTATGCTCATACTGTACTTCATAAGGTCACGAGCAGAAATAAGTGAAGAAACCCTGTTCTAAGTTGAGGTCATGGATCATGACTATGCTAGCTTAAATGCTTTTGGCACTCAAGATGAGTAAGCACACAAGCTCAATTGAATTGTCCCCTATGTGTTAGACAGTATAGGTGCCCACACACTAGGCAATATTTTACACGATCAGCCCGATTCCGACGCATTGGGATAACAGATCGTGTAAATGATGTCCTAATACAGGCAAGATTTGAAAATCTCAGTCACGATGCACTGGAATAGTATAAGATGCACGATAGATCGTGAGTCAATTTGGATAGTTTTTAACACCAAATTGTGCCCACGACTGGGAAGAAATCGGACACGATATCGGATCGTGACCTGAATGCCTAGTGTGTGGGCACCTTTACTGCGAAAGTGAGATTTTCACCTGAATTACTTAACAGACTATGAAATATTGGTATAATTATAAACTGGTTCCAAACTATAGATAGACAGTAAAAAGTTTGACAATGTCTAGATAGACATTAGATGTTAGACAGTCTATAGGTCAACAGGGTCAAAAGGTCAACCGTGACAAAAGGTTGACACTTTAAAGTTCGACATGTAAGAAGGTACACATGATCAACATGGTCAAAAGGACGACACAAAAATGGTCAACACTTTTTTTTTAGAGATAGGGTTAGGCACTTATCGGAGGTTTAGGGTTAGGCACTTACTACCACGATTAGGGCTAGGCACTTACCCCGACAGTTAGGGTTAGGCAACAGGGGGGAGGGTTAGGGTTAAGTACTTACCGGAGGGTTAGGAACTAGACCTACCCGACGGTTTTGGGTAGGCAACAGGAGGGAGGGTTAGGGTTAGGCACAAAGGGAGGGTTACGGTGAAGATTAGGGTTAGAAAAAAACAAATGTCGACCATTTTTGTGTCGACCATTTTTGTGTCAACCTTTTGACCCTGTGTACCATTTATACAAGTCGACTTTTACTGTTTATTTCTTAAATCGCACCCATTATAAACAATATGCTTCTGATTGTGTTTTGTTGTACAAAATGATGACATTATGCTTTTGATTGTGTTTTGTGGTACAAAAAGATGAAACATCCATATGTATTAAAAGTGTTAAACCTCTTTTTACAGGGTGCTAAAATAAAACTGACATGAATAAATTGTGCACTTACTCTCTTTCATTGCTTTCCGTTCAACATTTATTTGCAACAAACAGATTATTCCTGAAATGAACTGCTGAGGCAGTGACTGTCATGTAACAATGAGATAGAATTCTCCATGGCAAACAGTACAAACATGACGTTCTAGAATTGCATATGACAAGTTGTAATCCCAGAAATGCAACAAAACAAAAACTAAAATAGCATTGAGAAGGGAATCCAGAGTGTGTGAGAGCAGGGACAGTGTAGTGAGATTCTCCTGCAGCGATGCCTTTACCAAGGCGTAGATCATCTATCTTGGGGCAACAGCCCCCTTTATCCTCTGGAGAGCCTTCTGGGATTACCAGCCATAGGGTCAACATTGGGAGCTCCAGTAGCATGCCTAGGCCCCCTGGGGTTTATGTAGGCAGTGTCCCAACTGGGGGTGTAAGCAGCCTTGGTACTCGAGTATCTCGACGGGCCCTGGGCATCAGCAGTGTTTTTATGCAGGGACTACGCAGTTCTGGCCCAGCTGTTCCTGTAGCCCAAGGTTTGGAGAGAGGAAGAGTCCCAACTTTTGAATCTTTAAATAGTTGCCTGGTGGAATACATAGATAAAGTGAGAGCCCTAGAACAGGTGAACCGTGAGCTGGAAGAACACATCAGGGTATATCTGGACAAAAAAGCGTCAACTGTAAGCAACTGGGGATCTCTCAGGGACAATTGGGAGAATATATACCATCAGGTAAGTGTCATACAGTACGTGGTTATTGCATTCTGTAATATTAACACACATAGGCACATCAGAGCACTATTCATAGAGTTATATATGACACTTGGGGACAATATACTAACATGCCCTTTTCTCATTACTAAGATACATGCTGCATCACCATTTATCGCAGCAATGCAGAATGTCTATGCCTTGAAATGTACTAAACATGAGGGGCTATTACAGAATGTCTAGACCCTTGAAACCCCCCACAAAGCTTTTCTCTCCTCTGAAGTATATGTGGATTTGGTTGCTGTCTGTTCTGCTTTGAATGACTTCCTCCTAGATAAAGTTAAACTGTCCTTTAAGACGTGCCGTAGATGATGCTTCCAATGGGGCAATAAGCCAGGGAAGATGTTGGCTAGAGCTCTCCTGGGTCATAGAGCTCTCTCCTTTATCCCCTCTATTAAGGACAAGAAGGGTTTGGTCTACCATGATACCGGCAAGATTGCAGCTGTGGTTTGCTCTTATTATACTTCACTTTATAATTTATCTGATCCCATGCACCACCCTGGGACTCTGGAGAAATAGCAGGTCATTAGTGCATACCTCTCTTTAGAATAGGGTTTACCACAGCTTAGTGACCTGGAAAGGGATAATTTAGAGGAGCCATTTAATTTACCAGAATTGGAGGAGGTTATCAAATAAACCCCCACAGGAAAAAGCCCTGGCCCTGATGGCTTTACCATCAACTATTATAAGGCTTATAACACTTTCTCAAATCAGACCCCCTTCTCTCATCAATCCTTAGAATAACAGTACTGTTATTCTCAAAGAGACCCTGTTACTGTCCAATCTTCCGCCTTAGGGCGGTATTCAATTAGTTTCGCACCCGCGATAAAGTTTTGCATGCCGGAGTTTACACCTATATCGCGTATTTTAGCCACAGAAACTTATCGGATGCGTACCCGCGATTTGCCCTATTCAATTCCAAAAGACGCGAAAACGGAGACACGTGAAGTCAGTACAGGCGAAAAGTGGTGTCAGAATCGGGGAAATCAACCTGAACCCCCCAAAACGATGCATAAACATTGGGGATCAATGTAGTAGTGCCCGATTAGCCCTAATAAAACTGTTTGGGGTACTTAAGTTCGCACAATTGCCTCTAATTAGCGTCTTTGCACAAGTGGTGAAAAGTCGCAATCGGCGATACTTTTTCGCGAAGTCAGAACAGGCGAAAAGTGGTGCCTAAATCGAAGGAAATCAGCCTGAGCCCCCCAAAAAGATGCAGAAACATTGGGGATCAATGTAGTAGTCCCCAATTAGTCCTAATAAAACTGTTTGGGGTACATAAGTTGGTACATTTGCCACTAATTAGCGCCTTTGCACAAGTGGTGAAGAATAGCATAAAGCAGTATTTTTTGGAGAAAATAAGTAGTCCTGTCAAATTTGGGGTACCTGAAAATGTGTGCTAGCAATTTTAATGTCTCTAAAGTGTAGTTTTAATAAAAGTGAAATTCTTCCCTCATAAATGCACCTTGAATCCCAAAAACACTTGACCCCTTCTTAGAGCACCCCCAGAACCTTATTTCGCTAGTTTGCGAACTTGTCCCCACTTTGTGCTTTTTTGCCCCAAATTCAAAGTACTTTTTGGGGTTTTCCTCACTTTTTTTAGGGATTTTTTGATGCAGTTATCCTTTGGGGGATAAGTTTCCGACTGGCGAAAAGTCGCAATCGGCGATACTTTTTTGCGGATCTCGGCTTTTCGCTTCTAATTGAATACGGCCCTTAATGTCGAAAATATTTGCAAAACTCTGAGCGAATCGAAATGTATTAAACAGAGTCACCGAATCAGTGTTATGATATGTCACCTTTCCGGCAATCTCTGCACTGTCTGTATTGGATCAGCCTAGTGATGGTGTGATCCAGATTGGGTCCCTGTAGACGCGGTGCGCATGCATAAGATCTCGCAAAACTGAAATCTCGTTGTGGACTGACGCACATGCATAAAGACGTTGGGAGGTGGTAGTGAGACTGGTAAGTAACACATAGCTGGCTATGGCGACAATGTTATTAACAGAAGATCAAGGTGCTGCAGTCTACCTTGTAATACATTTTAGAGAAGTGGTAATAACCCTTTTTTCATCAAAAACACCAGAAAAAGGGATTAGCACTGCTACCTACAATCCACAATACATCAGTATAATAATTTGTTTCACTGTCACTTACTACAGCCTCAATGCTCCTTAAGTAATGTCTGTCTGACTTTGCATTACACATTTCATTTCTATTCAGTATTAATAAGCATATCTGCTGCTGCATTCAACTTCTTGGCACTGGATGATAAGAACATGTAATCTGGGGAGGAATAGACAGCTGCCATTGACTCAAATGCAACTTAGTGTAAATCTGTATTTCCCAAATCTGGTCCTCGTGCATCCCCCTTACAGCTCATGTTTTCGGGTTTCTGCCTGTGGAAACAGGTAAGATAAATACTGATTCAGCTAATTAGGGACTAGGGTAATAGACTGCCCTATGCAGGCATCAGCAAGTTCCCGGCGAGTCTGCCCGATGTTTTAAAGGGGCAATCATTTAAAAAGCAAAACAATAGGCAGACTCTCCAGGAACTTATCATGCAGGCTATTACATTCAGCCCTAGGACACCATTGCTTGATCAAAGAAATCCTAAAAACATGAGCTTTTGGGGGTGCATGAGGACCAGGTTTAGGAAATAATGGTATAAATCCTTGCACAATTTATACAAAATTATAAAACAGAAGTTTCATTTAGATAGGCATTTTCTTCTTATTAATTTGAATCTCTAGTCTGCTGTAGATTAGTAATTCTTATACAACCAGAGTTAACATGGGTCTGACTATAGTATATACAGTACTCTGCCTTCTCCATAAGCACCATTAATTCTCTTAGACATGAAATAGGAGACTGAAATAAGAAAAAGAAGAAATGGGAAATCATGCTGATTCCTAGAAATTACATTCCCATGTAAGTTTCCACTGATTTTGCAACTCAGATTTACTAAAGGCAAACACGAGTCCAAAAGACACTCTTGCAAATAAATACATATCAAAACACTCAAATAGAAGTCAATAGACCATCGAACTAACAAGTGATTACTTTCCTTAGAAAGGAATACAACTCACGGATTTACTAAGAATCATGTTGCAAGTTACAATAGAAAATAGTGCAGAATAGAAGAGATCAGTAAAAGACCCTGCGAGCTGCGTGTTCTGCCAAAGCACTGCACAGATCAGTCAGATCAGTCAATATTGTTATGTAAATCATGGGGGAGAGGGATTTTTAGAGACCGCACAGGAAAAAAATAATAACACTTACAATGTAGTCACTATAATAATCACAGACCAGCGTAATTTAGAAAGAGAATACTAAAGTATAATTCCTTAATAATGCTTATAAGTTTGCTGGTGGTGCACCATTGGAAAAGTACAGGAAGTACTTGTATAGTTTGTGTTGGGTCATAGGAGATATGACTCAAAAAAATAATTTTCCTTAGTTGATGCACTCTTAATTATGAATAATTATTACATTAAATATTTATATTACATGAAACTTAAAACTTAACTTTTAATCAGACAAAAAAACACAAAGAGACACACATATGTTAAATCTGCTCGCAATTGTAGCATATAATGCTGCAGATCACTAACTCCCTTTAGGAGTGTTTTTAAACTGGCTCAAAAATTTAATCAATTAAAGGTCTATTGCCACACCATTAAGTAGTGAGTAATTAATAAATTGTTAAATACAACATTATCCCTTGTATTAATGTTATTAGACCATTTTTTGAACAAGAAAAGGTAGTAAGTGAAATATATTAATGAAAAAACCAAGATATTAAGACTTAAATAATAGTCCAATTATTCATGTGGTTTATATGCAGCAGGACTATTCACATCCTCATAATTTGCCCACTGTCAGTATTGGATATTGCTTATTGCATTATATATATACTCCTGACAGTGGGCAAATTATGAGGATGTGAATAGTCCTGCTGCATATAAACCACATGAATAATTGGACTATTATTTAAGTCTTAATATCTTGGTTTTTTCATTAATATATTTCACTTACTACCTTTTCTTGTTCAAAAAATGGTCTAATAACATTAATACAAGGGATAATGTTGTATTTAACAATTTATTAATTACTCACTACTTAATGGTGTGGCAATAGACCTTTAATTGATTAAATTTTTGAGCCAGTTTAAAAACACTCCTAAAGGGAGTTAGTGATCTGCAGCATTATATGCTACAATTGCGAGCAGATTTAACATATGTGTGTCTCTTTGTGTTTTTTTGTCTGATTAAAAGTTAAGTTTTAAGTTTCATGTAATATAAATATTTAATGTAATAATTATTCATAATTAAGAGTGGATCAACTAAGGAAAATTCTTTTTTTGAGTCATATCTCCTATGACCCAACACAAACTATACAAATATTGTTATGTATTCACATCAGTTTGAAAGCATGGGGGTGACTTTATCAAGTGAACGATGTAAAGGTTCTGAGTCTGTGCCATGGTGCCAAGTAACAATAGCTGCTCACAAGCTGTGTTCATTTGTGATAAGCATCTATGGCCTGTATTCATTTACAGGCGAAAAGTTGGAAAGGTTTCGCCTGTCTGACTTTCCGCCTCCTTCGCCTGTTTCAGAGTCAAAAAGTTTTCATGTGCACGTCCCCACTTTTCTCCCTGTTCAATTTCAAACCAAGCGAAAACAGAAAACGGCGACAGCGGAACAGGCGGAAAGTACTGTCAGAATTGGGAAATCAGTCTGTACCCCAAAAAAAGATGCACTAACATAGGGAATCAATGTAGATGTGTACTAATACTCCTAATAAAAGTGTTTGGGGTACTTAAGTATTTTAAATAGCTTCTTATTAGCATCTATGCAAAAGTGGGGAAGGATGGCATAAAGCAGTAATTTTTGGTGAAAATAAGTAGTTCAGTCAAATTTGGGGTACTTGAAATGGGTGCTAGTATATTTTTATGCTTCTATAGTGAACTTTTAAATAATGTAAAAAACACACCTGTTACATGCACCTCTAATCCCAACACACCTAATACATCCTTGCAGACCCCCCAGAAGTCTATTTTGCTAGTATTTATGCTTGTCCCCCCACTTTTTACTTTTTTGCCCCAAAAATGAAAGTACTTTTTTGGGTGTTCTTATTGATTTCTTTTTCAAGATTTGACCTTTGGGAGACTGTGCCAAGGGTTCTGGGTCAATTGCACCCAAAAATAAAGATTTCTACTTCAGGGTCCATAGGGTATCCACAGGATACCTTTGGGTATAGGTGTGACATCAGTCGCTGGGCACCATAGAGTTAAGCTTTTCAGCCTCCCAGGATGCACTAGGGTCCCCCTCCTATACCCCGCCCCCGAGCCAAGGCACCTCAGTTTAGTTTGGTGCCCGGCCGGAGTCGGGTGCACCAGTCGGAGTGGGGGCTAGAAGAGCCCCTGAAGCTTTCTTCAGTGCAGCTGTGGCTGCACATCTGGATGTACAGCATGGACAGTCAGTCCTGACGTCCATGCTGTCTTCCCTACACCCCCGCCGGTACCAGAACGCCGGTATCGATATGGGGATGCTGGTGAGTATCTGGGCTCACAGCTAGCGGTGACCCCAGATGTTCCGGACCATGGCCGGATCCAAGGGGGACAAAGGTAAGCAGCGGGGTCCCGCGGTGGGTCCCCGCTGGTCACATGGTCCTAAGTCCCCAGGCAGGGGGCTCCCTCGGGACTGGCTGCAGCGTGGAGCCAGGCGACCAACCTGCGCTTTCCACTAGCCCCTGGGACAGCGGACCGCAGCAGAGCGGTAGCGCTGCGGCGTCCCAGGGGTTAAATGCATGCCAGGGGAGCGCACCTTCCCTGTCTCACAGCCGGCGCCTCCCCCGCTGCACACAGCCCTCTGCACGCTGCCGACTGGTCCTGTGGCAGCGCTCCTCCCCCAGGCCAGCCTCCTCTCTGCTCCTCGGCGGCCATCTTCTCCAGAACGCATGGTGAACGCTGTTGGAAGCCTGGAAGGAAGCATCATGGTCTGGGTCCCCCCGCATACCTCTCCTCCGCTGTGGTCAGGTCTGTGTATGCAGCGCTGTGTCCTACCAGGCCCTGTGTCTGCGTAGTTGAGTGATCAGCGCTGTTAGTGCAGGAATTGATTTTCTTTGCATTGTATGTGACTGTGCTAGCGCTGCTGCCTGTAACTTTTCTCTAAACTGTCAGCTTTATTACTGTCCCTGTTCTTTCTGCTAAGCCCTTGCGGTGCGGTGCTGCAGGGTGGTCTCTCGCCTATTTAAGATATAATTGGTGAGAGAGGTCACATACGTGGTGCCATCATGTCCGAAAGTGATTTTCCCCTCCGGCTACAGTGTACTACGTGTAAAGTACCGTTAGCGGAGGGGGAGGGTAGCGCGGAGGGCCTTTGCCGGCAGTGTTTGTCCATGGCGCAGCCTCTTACGGTTACAGCACCGGTACAGGAGCCGCCCTGGGCTTGTTTCGCTCAGGCGCTTACAGCCTTAGTGGGCCAGTTAGCTCCGCAGCCCGCGTTTACACCGATGGGTTTATCCCAGCAGTCAGTGGTGTCGTCACCCATGCAGGGTTTCCCACGACAATTGGTGGTACCCCACAGTCTCCCTATTTCCCCGCTCCCGGTTTCTCAGGTTAACTCCCTGACGAGTTCTGTACAGCACTTGTCGGATGTGTTGCAAGGGGAGTCTGTGATGCGGCCGCATAAACGGCCGGTGGCGTCTCTGTCGGCTCCTTATGAGGATGACGAGGGGACGTCTGATGATGGGGAGATTCTGGATCCTTACGATAGGGAACCTCTCCATACTAAGGACGCTGATGCTAAGTCCAAAGTATATATTCCTGGACTTATTCGGGCGGTCCACACAGCCTTGGTGATTGAGGACGAAGTTCCCCCAGCGGCTAGATCTAAATATGCCTTTTTCAAAGATGTGAAGGGCGATGCCACAGTCTTTCCTCTTTCGGGTCAGTTGGTGGACCATTTAGAGGAGGCGTGGAAACAGCCTGGCAAAAGATACCAGCCGCAGAGACGCCTGGTGGTGGCTTATCCGTTCGCGGATAATTATTTTGCAAAGTGGGAATCCCCTCCACAGGTGGATTCTCACGTGACCCATCTTGTCCGTAGTGCCACATTGCCGATGCCATCTATGTCCTTCCTTAAGGATGCTACGGACCGCAAGGTGGAGATCTGCCTGAAGTCCGCTTATTCCCTTGCGGGGGGGGCAGCACGGCCGGCTATGGCCATTTGCTGGGTTGCCAGAGCGATGGAGCGCTGGGCGGATTCATTAGAGGCTTCTTTTGATTCTGACTGTCCGGCCGAACAGGCGGAGTTGATTGGTAATCTCCGTGATTCGGCCACTTATATCAACGAGGCGGCCCTAGACATTAGTACTCTGGTGTCTAGAATTTCTTCAGCAGCGGTGGCTGCTCGTCGCACCTTGTGGCTGCGATCCTGGAAGGCAGACGCAGATTCCAAAAAGGGTCTGGAGGCGTTGCCGTTTACCGGAGAAGTTCTCTTCGGTCCGGATCTGGAGATAATATTGTGGCCACGCTGGCGGTAGCCAAATCGGCTTGTCTCCCGTCGGCCGCTGCTCCTTCTGGTTCTGGACCATCGTCCTTTCGGTCATCAAGGGCCCAGGGCAGGCCCAAACCACAGTCGTTTCCTTGACAGGCTGGCCCTAAGAAATCGGCCAAGCCCCGGAAGCAGACATGAAGTACCAGACGTCTGGCTCCCAAGCCAGATGACAAGCCTGCGGCCTGACGGTCCGGGCCTCCCTTTGGGGGATCCCAGGGTGGGAGGCCACCTGCTGCAGTTCGCCCAGTGTTCGAACCACACTGTGGTCGGCCACTACGACAGACACTTGGGTTCTGGAGGTGGTTTCCCACGGATATGCCCTCTCCTTCCGGCACAGACCCCCGGCTCGATTCTTCACCACGGTTCTACCATCAGACCGGAACAAGGTTACGGAGCTGCAGAAGGTATTGCACACTATGCTTCAGGCTGGAGTTATAGTGCCTGTTCCATTCTCCCAGAGGGGCCAGGGTTTCTAGTCAAATCTATTTTTGGTACAGAAACCCAATGGGTCGTATCGTCCGATTCTCAACCTCAAAGCACTCAACAAGTCTTTGCGGGTTCCGAAGTTTCGGATGGAGACCCTACGGTCCATCATTCTGGCGCTGGAACCTGGGGACTACATGGTGTCATTGGACATACAGGACGCTTACCTGCATGTCCCTATTCTTGTGCGCCATCAACAGTTCCTCAGGTTTGCAATCCGCAGCGACCACTTCCAGTTTCGGGCGTTACCTTTTGGCCTGGCGACAGCACCACGTGTTTTCACCAAGGTGATGGCGGTCATGGCGGCTTCTCTGCGGCTGCAGGGAGTCCGCATGTTGCCGTACTTGGACGACCTGTTATTGGTGGCAGGATCTCCAGAGCTCCTGTTATGCCACTTGGACCTGACCATTGCACTGCTGCAACGGCACGGCTGGCTAATCAACTGGCAGAAGTCCACTCTAATCCCGTCTCAGAGGATTCTGCATCTTGGAGCCTTATTGGACTCGGGACAGCAAAGGATCTTCATGACGGAGGACAAGATCTCTGCTTTACAGACAAGGGTGCGCAGTTGTCTGCACAGCCGCCGGGTGTCCCTACACTCGGCGATGAGGTTACTGGGCTCCATGGTGTCGGTGTTCGACATGGTGGAATATGCCCAGTTTCACTCCAGACCTCTGCAGCACCTGATCCTGTCCAAGTGGAACGGGCTGCCTCAGTCTATGGAGTCCCAGACGATTGTGATCACCCCGGAGGTTCGCCTGTCCCTTGCGTGGTGGTTACAGACGACCCACCTCAACAAGGGACGTCCGTTCTGGGTTCCAAATTGGGTCCTGTTGACAATGGACGCCAGTCTTCGGGGCTGGGGAGCAGTTTCGGGTCCACACTTGTTCCAGGGCAGGTGGACGCCGACAGAAGCGGAGCTTCCAATAAATATCTTGGAACTCCGTGCGGTCTTCAATGCTCTCCAGCAGGCACATCGGTTTCTCCAGGGTCACCCGGTGCAGGTCCAGTCGGACAACGCTACCACTGTGGCCTACATAAACAGGCAAAGAGGAACTCGCAGTTGGGCGGCTCTCGTAGAGGTCTCTCGGATCCTGGTTTGGGCGGAGCGCAATCTTCCGGCCATATCAGCGGTCTTCATCCCGGGAGTGCTAAATTGGGAGGCGGACTTTCTAAGTCGCCAGGACGTTCATCTGGGGGAATGGTCCCTGCACCCGGACGTTTTTCAACTGCTGGTGGACAGGTGGGGTCTTCCAGAGATCGATCTCATGGCGTCCCGGCACAACAACAAGTTGCCGGTGTACGGGTCTCGCACAAGAGACGAAGGGGCGTCTCTGGTGGATGCTCTGTCCGTCTGGTGGACGTTCCGGTTCGCATACCTGTTCCCTCCGGTCTCCCTTCTTCCACGGGTAATCCGGAAATTCAAACAGGAAGGAGGGACGCTCCTGTTGATAGCTCCCGCGTGGCCCAGACGGCACTGGTTCTCAGACCTTCAGGGTCTGTCCGTGGACAGTCCTCTGCGGTTGCCGCTACGACCGGACCTTCTGTCTCAGGGTCCTTGTCTTCACCCGGACCTGACTCGGCTGTCTTTGACGGCATGGCTGTTGAGACGGCCATGCTGAGGTCCCGGGGGTTTTCCAGCTCTGTGGTGCGTACCATGTTGCGAGCTCGGAAACCGTCTTCCGCGAGGATATACCATTGCGTGTGGCATACGTTCTTCCAGTGGTGTCGACCGAGAGGTTATGCACCGCGGGAGTTTCGTCTGTCTCGGATTCTCGCCTTCCTGCAAGCGGGACTAGATCATGGGCTTCGCCTTGCTTCTTTGAAGGTACAGGTTTCGGCCCTATCTGTCTGGTTTCACCGTAGGATTGCTACAATCCCGGATGTGCGCACCTTTATGGAAGGTGTTCTCCGCATTCAGCCGCCCTTTGTTCCACCTATGGTGCCTTGGGATTTGGCTGTGGTCCTGAGGGCTCTCCAAGGACCGCCGTTTGAACCACTGGGCTCAGTGGATCTTAAATGGCTAACAGCTAAGACTGTTTTCCTTCTGGCTATTGCTTCGGCCAGACGTGTTTCTGAGTTAGGGGCTCTTTCTTGTAGACCCCCTTTCTTGGTTTTTCATGGGAACAGGGCAGTGCTCCGCACTCGGCCCGAGTTTCTTCCCAAAGTTGTTTCCCAGTTTCATGTTAACAAGGAAATCGTTGTTCCGGCCTTTAACTCACCGAGTCTTTCCGTGGGTGAAGCCTCTTTGGATGTTGTGCGGGCCTTAAGGACTTATGTTGACCGCACTTCTTCGTTTAGGAAGTTGGACGCTTTGTTTGTCCTCTATGGCTTCCGTAAAAAGGGTTGGCCTGCTTCAAAGCAAACTTTGGCAGCCTGGATCCGTATGGCTATTTCTGAAGCTTATCTTCATGAAGGCCTACCGGGTCCTCCTTCTCTGAAGGCTCATTCCACTAGGTCTGTGGGTCCTTTGTGGGCAGCTCGACGTGGTGCCTCGGCAGTTCAGAATTGCAAGGCTGCTACGTGGTCTTCTGTCCATACCTACGTGAGGTATTACAGGTTTGACACCTTCGCCTCTCAGGATGCTTCCTTCGGGCAGCGGGTTCTCCTTTCTGCACAGGAGCGTCCCCACCCTTAAAGGATACTGCTTTGGGACATCCCCAAGGTATCCTGTGGATACCCTATGGACCCTGAAGTAGAAAATATGAGATATGGTAAAAACTTACCCTTGTTATCTCTATTTCTATGAAGTCCATAGGGTTCCACAGGACTCCCGCCCTGTCGCACCTGTGCTGCAGATGGGCTTTGCTCTGGTCACCGGTTTTCCGTCTCCCTCTGGTGAGAATGTGATTCTTGTATGTGTCCAGATCTTTTTTCTCTCTCTTCCTTCTCCTCCTCCGGCCTATGGCTTGATAACTAACTGAGGTGCCTTGGCTCGGGGGCAGGGTATAGGAGGGGGACCCTAGTGCATCCTGGGAGGCTGAAAAGCTTAACTCTATGGTGCCCAGCGACTGACGTCACACCTATACCCCAAGGTATCCTGTGGAACCCTATGGACTTCGTAGAAATAGAGATAACAAGGGTAAGTTCTTACCATAGCTCATATTTTTGCACTTCTTTTCACCTGCTATTCATAGGCGAATCTTTCTCGCCTATGACATTGCATTGAGTTTCCGCGTAGGCGAATTCTGGCTGGAATTGAATTTGGAGATATGTTCCGACCAGGCGAAAAGCGGCAATAGGCAAAACTTTTTTGCCAATTATGGCTTTTCTCCTCTAATTGAATACGGCCCTAAATCTTTTTGTTACATAGGGCCTCATATATCAACGAGTTTTAGCACTCAAAACGAGTGATAAAACTCATTGCGTATGATAATGATGCTCCAGCCAATCAGCTCTCAACTATCATCTTTTTAAAAAATCACAGTTGGGAGCTGATTGGTTAGAGCACCATTTATCATACACAGCAAGTTTTATGACTCATTTTGAGTGATAAAACTTGTTGATAAATGAGGCCCATAATCCGATACAGTATATGTATTATGTGATACAAATTTTTTACATACAAACTTACGCACTCAACACACACATATTAAGGACTATATTTACTAAAGTGAGAGTTATTATAAGTGGAGATGTTGCCCATAGCAACCAAACAGATTCTAGCTATTATCTTCTAGCATACCTCCCAACATTGATGAAGCTGAAAGAGGGACATAACGAGCGCCGAAGATGCGCGTCGCCGAAAAGGGGATGGGGCCTATCAATGAGGGTAGTGGCTTACTGTGAGTGGGCGTGGCCTCACCTCGCACCCCATTTTGTCACTCTGGGGACATGCCCAGCAGTCTCGAAGATACTGGGCTGCCCCCTGAGACTTAGCCTGCACAGTAAAGATGCCGTGCACATACGCACGGCATCTACTCAACCGCTGTGTGTGCTCTCCCCAACTTCCCCCCGCTCCAAAGAACATTGCGGCCCGTGGGTGGGACGGCGGGACAGTCCCAGAAATACAGGACTGTCCCGCCCAAAGCTGGACAGTTGGGAGGTACAGTATGTTCTAGAAGGTGCTAGTTAAATGTTAAGTAGAATCTGATTGGTTGCTATGAGCAACATCTCCACTTCTAAATACTCTCGCTTTAATAAATATACTCCTAAGTTTATTTTCAGTACCATTTGATATTGAGGGTTGGTTACCCATATAGAAATAGA
The DNA here is from genome assembly GCA_031769625.1 of Taudactylus pleione. NCBI lineage: Eukaryota > Metazoa > Chordata > Amphibia > Anura > Myobatrachidae > Taudactylus > Taudactylus pleione. Next base: position 39,601,006 of record JAUIMM010000052.1, on the reverse strand, counting down.
CAGAGCCTGTATCTATCTACAGTAGGACAGCACTGCAGTTCCTGCAACTACGATATACACAAACTTGCAACTATCACAAGATGGTCGCTGGTTGGTACAACTTACATTTGTTCCAGTTTTAACAAAGGCCTACGTAGGTGGTAATTCAATAAGCGTTGATGGCCCCTTACTAACACATTTTAACCATTTGTATTGCTTGCAAAATACATTTTCACTACTAGGCCTTAATGAACTTTTTTTTAAAAACACCTTGCTAATACATCAGATACAATGCCCAAGCAGTGACCACAGGGTCGGACAGGCCTACACTGGTGTAGGGGAATCAGTGCTGTACCAGGGCTTTATGCCGCCCTGTGCCAGCCACACACCCCTACACCAGTGACATCATGATGTCACACCAGTGGCGGAACTCTCGGAGACAAGGTAGTCATTTGCTGCTGAGCGCTAGCCCTGAGGGGGCACCTGGCTCCATTGTCACCCAGCCGTTCCGGGCACTGCTGAGGACCCGCACCTGTTGCACTGCTGAGGAGCTGCATGGAGGAGCAGCGCCGCTGATCAGCACTCCACCTCCATCACCTGCTGCTGCCGGAGTGCTCTATGGTCGCGGACGTCAAGTAGTGTGTGACCGCCGTGACCCGCCAGAGCACCTGACGCGCACGCAAGGGGGGTTTCTGACTAAAAACACATCAGTAACAAACACATCACCGGTGGAACTTCCGGCGATGTGTTTGTTTTAGCAGCCAATGAGAGTCAGATAGACTCTCATTAGCTGCTTTATCCACGGAGGGAGCCGGGCGGAGCTAACTCATGAGCTCTGCCTTCCGGCTCCCGCAGTGGTGATGGGAGAGACGTCATGATGTTTCTCCCATAGTGCCGAGTGGGAGGACAGAGGAGTGGATGGTAACGGGCGCAGGAACGGGATTTAGGTAAGTAATATGTTATGTGTTATTTCTGTAAGGGGCATTGCATAGGGGGGACCCACTACTGGGTGCACTACATAACGGGGCACTGCATAGGGGGACCCACTACTGGGGGTATTACATAATGGGGCACTGTATAAGGGGTACTACTGGGGGCACTGCATAGGAAGGGCCACTACTGAGGGCACTGTATAAAGGGCACTGCATAGGGGACCACAACTGGGGGCACTGTATAAAGTGCACTACATAGGGGGCCCATTACTGGGGGGCACTACATAGGCGGACACTGTATAAGGGGCACTGCATAAGGGGACATCTACTGGGGGCACTGCATAGGGGACCACTACTGGGGGCACTATATATGGGGCACTACTGGGGGCACTGTATAAGAGGAACTGCATAGGGGGCGGAGGCAGCTGGGGCTGGCGTAGGTGCTGGGGGGGTGGGGGCATTTTAATTTGGGTTGGGGAACCAACATTTATCTTGCCTCTGGGAACCTGGGATGAACTTACGCCACTGTGTCACACCCAGGGGGTGCAGCTCCCGGCTTCATTAAGTAGAGAACTGCCCAGAGTATCCTAAGGAATGCTCCTGGCAGCTCCACAGTCTGCAGGGTCCCTTTGATGCTCTGGGCCAGGGGTTAAAGTGGGCAGGAATGGGGTGGAACTGAGTTCCATCATTTCTAATGGTAGGTGGAACTAGTTCCACCTCCACCAAGTCCCTGCACAGAAGTCCTACAGACAGAGAGCCACTCTCTATCTGCCTAGGGAGGCTCGATTTCTTCAGAGGTCCCTCATTTCAGAGAAACCAGCATATAGGTAAAGATAGAATAAAGAGAAGGCAATACATAGGGGTTGCAAAAAAATATTGGGCATCCAAGTGACATAGACTAGTTTGTGGGGACCCCATAACAAAAACTCAGAGGCACAGCAGAAAAATAATACTGATGATATAGAACTTTTTTTTTTACTTTTTAAGAGATCTAACATTGTAGTCTCAGCTGATGGCAGCAGTGCTAAGAAAAGCATCTAAAATGTATTTCACACTGTCATAGCCCCAAAAGCTTCTGGGGCTTAGACTTCACTTTACTGTTTCCTATACACAATAGTGTGTGTGTGTGTGTGTGTGTGTGTGTGTGTGTGTGTGTGTGTGTGTACACAATAGTGTGTGTGTGTGTGTGTGTGTGTGTGTGTGTGTGTGTGTGTGTGTGTGAAGAACAGTTTTCACACTTGTTTTGGCCAGTAGAACTAGCGTGGCAGGGGTGGGGGAGTAGACAGCGGGGGAGATGAGTTCTACCACCTCACTAGGACCATTTTAAGCCCTGCTCTGGGCGGCTCTACAGTAGGGGCGGCTCTACAGTAGCATTAGTGGCTGCAGGGTGATGTTCCAGGCACTCTGAAAGCCCCATGCAGGTGGCATGGGGCAGCGACAGTGCTGCCCACAGGGCCCTGGGCTCTGTGCGGAGGCACCACTTGCACTCCACTAGTTACGGACCTGGGGGAAATCCGCCCTTCACCCGCCTGCCAATCAAACTTAGCAGTTGGTTTAACATATCCAATGCTTTCATGTGTGAAAATAATATTTAAAATATAGCATATCACAAACTAAGAATGTAGTTGTAAAAGAATAAAATGTAACCAACACTTAAGTCATCCCAGTGGTAATAATTTATATAACAGAATCTTTTTTTCTTAATGGCATGTATTTGACTTTTATTGGATCTAATGCATTCCTCATTGTGTTATGGGGGCCTCCTATCATATGTAGAGCGTATTGTGTTATATATGTGATTTATTATCATACATACAGTATGTTACATTCCCAGCACTATAGTGCGTACACTGAAGTGCATAATCTGGTAGATTAGGTTTATTGTATCAAGCAGTGAAAAGAGTGGAGAAGTGAACAAGTGGAGAAGTTGCCCATAGCAACCAATCAGTTTCTACCTATCATTTCATAGAATGTACTTGACAACTGCTACCTCAAAGCTGATTGTTTGCTATGATTGGCAGGTAGAACTTGCCTTTTATTTTGTGATAGAACAGATCTAGTTCTTACAATATTATTGATGAAACACCATTATGGGAGCTACAACAATTCTAAGACATACAACTTCTGTAAGTCAACATAAAATATACAGTATATATATATATATATATATATATATATATATATACTGTATTGTTGTGACTGGAAATCTTCACAAATCTTTGTCGAGTTTGAACGTGCTCGTTTTTTATTCTCAATCTACATAGTGTGCATCACAACATTTTAAAAAACAAAATCAAGACAAAACAAGCCACAGCCACCATATGACGAAGCCACAGCCAAAGTTACAGAAATGTAGTCAGGGGGGTTTGTAACAATTTTATGTTGGGGTAGGTATTATATTATTTAATTTTGGTGGTGCTTCCCCCTCCCCTCCCCCCACCTCTTCCTCTCACCCTCCTCCCCTCCCTCCAACTCATACATACCTACTCTCCCGGAAGTGACGGGAGGCTCATGAATTTTGGAGAGCCACCCGCACCCCCAGAAGAGTACATGGACCTCCCGCATCTGGCCCACTTCTTAGTGAGGTGGGCAGGATGGACCGATAATTGCCAGGAATCGCAGCACATATGGCATGAATTGCGGCTCCGGCTGAATGGGCGGGGCTAAATGACGCAGAAATGCATCATTTGGCCCTGCCCCCTCCTCAAGCTTCCGCGATTCGAGCCAGTTTGCTGTGACGGCTAATGACATAGGAACCCGGCCCTGCCCCCCAAAGTGGTCAGCTGTGTCTGCTCTCCGGGCATCTCCCAGAGAGCTGATAAGAAAGTCGGCAAGTATGCTCCAACTTACGCATTGCTGGGCGGCAGGCGCATAGACACCGGAGCAGTAGGAGGTAGGGACTGGAGCAGTGGCCGCCTATGGTCAAGGGCTGTGCTTTATAGCAATAGGAGAAGTTGTAGTGTGTGGTCTTTCAACTTAAAGACCGCACATTACATCTCCTCCTCCTCCGTGCTGTGCAGGGGCCATGCAACCTATTGCTATAAAGCACAGTCCTGGACCATCTGCGACCGCCGCTCCACAGTGGCACCTTTCAAATGTTTGCGGGGTCGAGCCACCCCTTTGACCCCCCCCTTTCCGGCACTTATGAATGTAGTCAAAATCAAACACATATTTCCTCCTATGGACAATGTAATATTTAACAAATATTAAGAAGCCAATATTATTTATAAATTGAGCAATGGGGCCAATAATATTTTATGTCAATTGTGGCCATATTAAGTAATAAATGATAGAGGCACAGATTATATTGCACACTTATCTACATGCTTTCATCATTGATTAAGTGATTTGGATCCAATTTGCATAAAAAAATTATAATATTTATCAAAGACATAGGGCCAAATGTAATAGGGTGAGAGTTTAGAAAAGTGAGAGTTTCTGACACTTTTTAAACTTTACCAATGTAATAGAGTCCAAAAACAAAGTAACAGAGCGAACTTGCATTTTTTTTAGACTTAAAAAACTCACGATTTAAAATCTCATTCAGATGTTTTCCCATTTTGAAGATAAAACTCAACCAATGTGAGAGTTTACTGCTAAACTCTCACATTTTCTAAACTCTCACCCTATTACATTTGGCCCATATTGTCCACATAATCAAAATTTTATTTATTAATAACTAGCTGGAGTACCCGGCGAATGTTTGTTTACACATCATCCTCAAACAAACCTGTCCTTAGGGAGGCCTCACAAAAAGTGTGATAAACTTCCCCATCAACAGTCCTTAGGTCTTCGAAGGAAGTAGGACCTGTAATGGTGTAAAGCAAACTTCGGAGATAGAAGCATTCTAAATGTGTCGGATTTACAGTGTGAACACGGCCAAGAGCTTCTGTTGCTCTGATACTAGGATGACCATCTACAGCGACTCCCTGTTTTCTGAGCATAAAAACTTTTCCAGAAGCATTCCATGTGTAATATTTTGGCATCTTACAGTACAGGAAGGTCCTTGCAAAGTCATCATTTTGACACAGTTCGAAGAAAGAAGTCAATGTTGTTTGGTATAGTTAGACAGCTGAGAATGCTGAGAAAGCCTGCTAAAGCTCTCTTCGATAATAAACATTAAGATCATGACAAAACATGACAATACAAAATGCTCGCTCCGAAGCCCTACCCATATGCCGTGAGGCCCCACAATGAGATTACAGCAAAAATTGTGTTTTTTAATTAATTAAAAATTAACAGTAATTAATTTAAATTTCACAGTTTTTTAGTTGCCTCAGGCGTTTTTATTTTGCTCGTATGTAAAATTTCACGATCTTGGCTTGTAAACTGTAGATTTGTATAGAAAGCCAGAAGTACAGAAATAGTCTAAATAGTACAGGTAAGAAAATTCTTAAATATCACCACAGGAGGCAGCAGACAGCAGTACTGAGTGCAAGGCCCCGCAATGAGTGTCCAGCAAAAATTGTGTTTTTTAATTAATTAAAAATTAACAGCAATTAATGTTGATTTCAAATTTTTGTAGTTGCCTCGGCCGTGCTTTAATAAACTGGTATGTAAAATTTCACGATCTTGGCTTGTAAACTGTGTATAGAAAGACAGAAGGAGAAAAGGACAAATTTTCGCTTTTATATAGTAGAAAATTAATTAATTATTGGTCCCAATAATAAATTATAAAATAATTATGCGATAGATAGATATAGATAGATAGATATTATTTGGGGCCTGATTCATACTTGTACGCAAACCCAATTGCTAGAGATCTACCCTTGTGCAGGTCTCTATCTGTGAGTATGCTTGCAGGGCCACTAAGCCGCAACATGATTGTGGATGTTTGGGGGAAGGGAATGGCTGGGGACAGCAAGCGTTCCTAAAAACAGGTGCATGTCACAATGGTGCTCGGATGCTGTGTCTTGAGATGCAGCACTAGGACAGGGCCGGCTGGCATTCCTAAAAACAAGGGCGTTCCAGAAAACAGGCATGTCGCATTGGTGATCCGATGCTGCATCCTCAGACGCAGCACTTGGACCTGTGATTCTGTCAGGGGACGTCTTTTTTATCACAGCATGACAATACTGTACATTTCTTACTCACAAATAATACAGATATTCAGATAAATAAGTTGTTGGCACAGATTTACCTTTATACTTGTATATTTTTTCTGGAAAAACAAAGCGAAATAGACTATCAATACGTTTAGTCACAAGATGGCAGCAGATACACAAGTTATTGTCTTCACTGTAGGAAGTTTTCTGACAACATCTGTAGCATGACTGTTATTTGATTGCAGACTTTAAATACTAATGTAACATATGACTATGCAATACATGTACAAAAATTAGCACCATCCCAAATCTACAGTAATTTTCCCTTGAATACACAACTGCCAGTGACTGAAGGTGCGTATACACTAGCCGATAAAATGAACGATTGAACGATAACAATATCATTATCGTTCAATTGTTCATTATATCGGCGAGTGGATATGCCGTCAACGACCAGCGATGCGTGCTCCAGCTGGTCGTTAACGACGTAGTTCATTACCTGTATATCTATATATCGTTCAGTGTTAGCTCAATGGGCCTAATTCAGCAAGGGATGCAAGGGAGAGAATGCATGCACTCGGCCGATGTTTACGCACTGCGCATACATATGCATCACACTGCGCGTGCGCGAACTAGCCAGTGCGATTGGGTAAGGGTACGCAGACTACGTGCAGTGTGTACGCAGACCCTTCTGATATTGATTGACAGGACGTGCCGTTTGTGAGTGGTGACGGGGGGATGGTTGGGTGAACGCAGGCCTGCCTGTGCGTTGGGACGCTGTTATAGGTGCGTGCATAATTAAGGCAGTGCGGCAGCATACGCAGCCAGACGACTCGATGCACACAGGAAGTGGCCAAAACCCTGCGCCAGGTCAGGTCATCCTCTATTGTGCGTCTGGGTCCGATGCTTCTTGATGTTACCGGTGTTTGCGCTATCCTGCGTACAGATTGAGCATTGAGTAATGGGAGATGGGCGGCACTATGTATTGCCAGGCGTCTGCATCCTTGTGCTGCGGTTGCCGTGCATACACATTGATTAGCATATACTTGCAGCGGCCGAGTGCGTGCGTTCTCTCAGTTTCGTCCCTTGCTGAATCAGGCCCAATGTCCCCTGCACATTATAATGAACGAGCGATAGATAACTATATTGTTATTGTTCAAACGTTCATTACGTCGTCTAGTGAATACGCTCCTAAACGCCAGTGATAGATAAAGATGATCTGGAAATCGGGGTGTACATCTACTATAGGCTCCCCATCTCACAAGTCTCAACTACATGTCAAACCTACTGTACTTTATGTATCACACCACATGACTTCTTTCTACTATTTTCCATGTAGTGCCAGATAGCAATAGGTAGGTACCCCTAGAATCAAGTTCCTGTGGAAGCCTCTGTTGCTTAGTACTCCCAGATTTTGAGACGTTCTCCTGGACTCCCAGAATAGCAGGCTACCGTCTCATATTGAGTCCTAGTGAACTGAGCAGGACTTGATGGCATGGTACATGGGGAATCACATCATCAGCTCTAGTGATGGTTTAGCAAAGTCCATACTTGTAGAAGTTCTCTTTGCAAACATCCCAGCACCATGAGCCTTGTGGTGGACACACATGCACACTGTTACAAGCTCTCTGCTATTAATCTGCAAATTTACTACCCTTCCCCCAAACTCCTCCTCTGCCCATACCGAGGACTGATAGGAGACAAAATCGTGAGCCTCTTCATTGCTTCAGGCACTGGGCCAATTATGTTTTTATTACCTGTAATCTATAATCTGTCAATGATCAACACCCCAGTGTGGATAACTAAGGGGCATATGTATCAAGCTGATTTTTTTTTTTACAGAAAATTATACAGAAACTGCAGTTTCTGCATAATTTTATGTATTGCTCCTATGTACTAATAGCACAATGCAGGGGATTTCACAGAAATCTCCGGCAAAGTGCTAATTAGCACTTTAGATCACAGTCCCCATTATTGTCTATGGGGCTCCAGGGGCAGGAGAGACATCTTTCGATCTCTCCGCCGCAGCCCCTGGCCGGCCACGGAAGCTGACGCTGTGTGCAGTACATAGTGGGATATTTAAAAATTAATATATTCCCGGCGAGATGGATACATAATAATCGCAGAAGTGCCGCGATTATTAGTACATAGACCCCTACATCTCTGTCACTGCACGGTAGACATCGTACGGAGCCAATGGTATTCAGTCAGTCAATCGCCAGGCACATTCTGGAGCTGATCACTTGGCTGCAATTGTTACAATATGCAAAGCAGCAACTATCATGATTCATGCCAGTCGCCAGTAGCATCTTATGCATACTTGCTGATATCCTGGCTGCCCTTTCCGGGAGGGAGGCAGCCAGGTCGGCTTAGCAGGGGGGTAGGGCCTGCAAAAGGGGGCAAGGCTGGGAAGGCACATGTCATTTGGGGGTGGGGCTATGGGCGGAGCCACATACTCACGCCATTTTGGTCCCGCCCCCGCTACACAATGCTGAGATTTCCGGAATTGTGGAGCAGGGGGCGGGGTCATGATGATGCGATTCGGCTGCGGGTGTTTGGGGTGGTATTGCGGGGGGGACTGGAGGGGCCGGTAGGCATGCTTACTTTTCCGGGAGGTTGGGAGCGGCACCCAATTTTCGGGAGGCTCCCAACCAAATCGGGAGAGTATGTATGATCTTATGTGCAGAGTGTACCCGACACACATCACCTACACTTACATACCACTTGCACCCATTTCCTATGTCCCAAACAACACATTCAATATTAGTCAGCAATACAAATACTAATACAACAGAAAGAACTCTCCCTCTCATTTAACAAAAAAAAAACCATTCGCACTAATTTCCATTCCATCCTTTTCGCTCCGCTTTTATTGCGATTATGGTCATGGACCTTGATAAACATCTTTCTCATGGACAACTTTTTTATATCTTGCTGCTGGGACCTTTTAATTCTACAACTTGCCAGTATCTTCGTGATGTTATGATTCACAGTGGCATCCCTGGCTGTGCCCGTCATTTGACACATCATCTCCTCCTCACCTCTTATGCTTAGGAGCTCCCGTATGTCCACATCAGACCACATGCTACCAAGCCTCTCCAACCCCTTTCCAGACCTGTGCTCAGCACCTTCTCTCTCCAGAGCAGTGTGACCAGCACCCAACTCTCCAATGTCTTCTCCAGGGCTGTGTGTGACCAGTACTCAGCTTTCTCCAGACCTGTGTGACCAGCACCCAGCTGACTTGTGTGCCAAACGCTCTGTGCCAGCACCCAGCTGTCCTCATCACTCCTTCCAAGAACGCTCAGCCCTGCCTGTGTGTGCCCAGCGGCTCCTTCCAGGCCCTCTCACAACAGCCTCTCCCAATGTGGACGCATCTCCTGCAGTCTCTGGGTGATTACATCAGCAGCCAGCGCCCTGGAAAGACCAGTCAGCGGCTTTTGGAATTACCCGGGTAAAAAAACCCTGGTAGGAGCTGTTTCCACTGCAGCATTACTGGGTTTTACCAGCTAAAAACAATGCTCGCTACCCGGGAACAAATCCTGGGTCAGTAGACATGAGATCTTTTCCTTGGAGCCATTTCCACTGAGCTGAGTCCCAGGTAAACATGGTAATTACCCAGTTTTTTTTAGGCATTGGAAAAGGGGTATAAGGCACAATATATGGCCTAGTGAAGAAGAAACCACCAATTTGCAAACAGCCAATCACAAACAATTCACTAGTGCTGAGGACAGTTATCATCTTATTCACCTGCCCCTGACCACCGAAAATAATATTGCTGTCTTAGCTTTCATATATATTCGTCCTTGTCCCGGTTTGCATGTGTTCAAATGTATACAAACTCTTACTGTACTTGGTTTACATTAGACTGCCCCCGCCCAGGGGCAAGCAGGCATATGTGACTGAATCCTGCACATTTCTCTGTCCTTGCACAATGTTCTGGGCATGCACAGAGTGATTTCACCTAAGATAGATGCACTAAACGATGCAGTACTCTAATAGGGGAATTCGATATGGAGCGAAAACTCTGTTTTTGCATTAATATCGCACCTATGACGTCATTATCGCAGGTTTTAGTTTTACACCGTATTCAATTTCAAAGACTTTTCGCAGGTTCAAAAAGTCTTTGAAAAAAACGGGGATAACTTTTCACCATTGAATAGGTGGCGAAAAAAAGTGCAGAATTGGGGTTTAGGGGTGCAGGCTTAAAAAAAATAGCCTGCACCCCTGGGGATGACATTTTAAAAATATCTGTAAAAAAAAAAAAAATAGGGACACCCCACAAAATTAATTTAAAAATTGGGGTGAAAAAAAAAAATGAGAAAAAAGTGTTTAAAAATAGGGAAATAGGTTCAGGGCTATTCTGCAAGTATGCGGCAGGTGTTTTCTAGAATAGGCTATTAGCGGCAGGTGCATAGTTGCAGAATTTTTAAAAACTTACTTTAGGGACCTAAAAATATGCTAGTACCCATTTTCATGTACCCCAAATTTGATGGGACCACTTAAAAAAATGAAAAAAATAACCTAAGTGCTCTTCTGCAACACTTCTTCAATGTCGGGAGAAAAACACCTGCTGCGGCTATTTAAATCCCCAACTTTCATTTGCAGGCTAAAACGGGGGTACCCATAGTGATCCCCCATGTTTTTACAACTTTAGGGGGGTCCTACAATTTTTTCAAGGAAAATTTCGTAGTTTATCGCAAATCCCACTTCGCCAGGTCCCGTTTTCGTAGATATTATATTGAATACGGGGATAAAGCGGGCGCACGCCCGATACTTTATCCCTGAAAAATCTCCGATGTGGAGCGAAAAGTCCAGCACGGACTTTTCGCTCCTATATTGAATACCCCTCTAAAACTCACTTCTTCTAAAGCTTTCCCCAGACAGGCTGATTCTGTGTGAGCAACACTGTGAGACAATACCAAAATCGATTGTTGCCACACACATGCAGTGACAGATTTCCTGCAGGACTAACCAGGACTAAGCTGGTGTATCTTCATATGCATATGCCTACCCAGGGCCGTAGCTAGGGCAGTGCGGCCGGAGCAATCGCACAGGGCACCACAGGTCAGGGGGTGCTGTTTGGGCCTGTCAAATTTCTGTTTATTATCATTCTTGCTTATAGCTTCCTCTTATTTCATCCCCAGCATCTCCTGGCCTCCCCTATATCTTCCTTGGCCCTTCCCCATGAGGCCATTCCCCTTGTTTGGGTGCATCATTTCCCTTTGAAAAATGAGGGGGGCACCAATACTCTTTCTGGTACAGGGCACCAAAAAATCTAGTTACGGCTCTGTGCCTACCCTCCAACATGACCCGTTCCATTAGGTACAAAACGCTCTGCTCCTGGACTTCCCACCTAATGTACAATTGCAGTCACCTGTGTTGAACTAGGTAATTGATGAGGCAGGTGTTTCACCACAGGTGGCTGCAATCATAAATTATGAGGGAAGTCCAGGAGCAGAGCATTTTGTACTTAATGGAACGGGTCATGTTGGAGGGTCTGCATATGTCCCCCGTGTCTCCTATATAACCCTTGGCTGCTCTGCCATCCATGCAATTACATTGCCTAGTCCTGTGATGTCTTTCCACAAATCAGAGCTTGTTTACAACATACCAATCAGCCAAAGTTTTCTTGAAATACATAAATATTTTAGTTTGTTTTTAATAGCTGACCAGTCCGATTACTATATTACTACATACAGTCACCAACATTTAATTTAAGTTTATATATGTCTGTGTTGAAGTATAGTGAACCTACAGTACATGCTGGACAGACAGTAGGTGGAGCTGTGTGTTAAGATGTAACAGTAGACTATTGGCCGTATTCAATTTGAGGCGAAATGTCGGAATCAGCGATAATTTATCACCGATGACGTTATTTTCGCCTCTTTGAATTATCCCCGTATTTAATTACATTGACTTTTCACCGATGCAAAAAGTCAATGATAAAAAAACGGGGATAAGTTTTCAGCAGCTTTTTGCTGGCGACAAAAAGTACAGAATTGGGGTTTAGGGGTGCAGGCTTACAAAAAATAGCCTGCACCCCTGGGAGTGTCATTCAAATAAAGACTGCATCAAAAAAAGTTTAAAAATAATCGGGACACCCCAAAAAAATGAATGCCTGTATTCAATTTGAGGCGAAATGTCGGAATCGGCAATAATTTATCGCTGATGATGTCATTTTCGCAAGTTTCAATTATCCCCGTATTCAATTACAATGACTTTTCGCCGGTGCAAAAAGTCAATGTAAAAAAACGGAGATAAATATTCGCCAGCCTTTAGCAGGCGAAAAAAAGTGCAGAATTGGGATTTAGGGGTGCAGGCTTAAAAAAAATAGCCTGCACACTTGGGAATGCAACTTAATGTGCAAAAAAAAGTAAAAATAATAAAAAAAAATTTGGGGGGGGGTGAAAAAAAAAACCTAAAAACCACTTCTAAAATAGACAAATTAAATCCACAGGGGTTCCCTTATATGCGGCAGGTGTTTTCTTCGTTGCACAGAGTAGCGGCAGGTGCATTTTTGCACAATTTAAAAAAAATAATAATTTAGGGACTTAAAAATATGCTAGTACCCATTTTCAAGTACCCCAAATTTGTTGGCACCACTTTTAAAAATGAAATAAAAAAGCGAAGTGCTCTTCTGCAGCGGGCATACTTTTCCGCCTGGAAACCAGGTGAAGGAGGCGAAAAGTCCAGACAAGTTGAATACGGGCCTATATTGTAAAACTTGTTTGCAAACCTCCATCTTACTGTATGTCATCTCATAATATGTTTTGACGTTTTACCTCTTCTGGTCACAGTTTTAGTCCAGTGTCTTTCCTGAACATTAATGCATGAAGTACATACTGCAAGAGGTTATGAGCCCAGATACAGTACAACAGAATACAAGCAGTCTTCCCGGAAAGCTACACGTGTTTCAAAGAAAGGGTGGAAAGAAATTGAGAAGAAAATGACCATCAGCTTAGAAGTTAGAACATAACTAGCAATAACTAAACTGAATAATTACAATTATCAACTGTGGAAATTGAAACCTAAAGTATTGCTATCCAGAGACGACGTGTGGGAGGTTATTACTACAGTACAGTCAAACCATAGGTTGATAACCAAGAGTGGGAGAAGAAAGGAATAAGCAACCATAAGCTTATTATCTCTGACATCAGCTAATTCACATAATATATGAGACTTTACATGGGCTAATTATAGTAGGCATTGATTTTTCAGGGAGTTTGAAACCTCTGCATATCGCCGGAAAATTGAAGCACCAAACCACTGTATTTACTATTCAGCGGTTTTAATTCAGTTTTTTAAACTACCATCAATGTGCATTGGTTTTGTGGGGGGTTTTATAATGGGATTTTGACCTACTGTAATTATTTAATTATATTTTATTATAATATTGCATTCTTAATAAAATAATAAACAATTATTTTTCAACTAATATATTAATAAAATAATATTTCCCTCATAAGAGAATCATCATTGTAACAGTTTCTGACTCTTATCAATACATAATTATTGCCTACATTATACAGTAAGTGTATGGTGATTCCTCTCTTTCTGACCGGCCAGATAGCACAAACAACATACTGGTGAATATATCTCGCCTGTCACAACTACTTCATTTATTTGAGCCAGTTTATCAGTGTTTTTTGTCAGTTTATAAAGCCGTCGCTTAGTAAATACGGGTTTTTTTTATACATGTACAATGCTGAACCGATGCTCTATACTGTTCTAAAGTGTGGCTTTCCATTGGTTTCCCAGCAGTTTGGCCTTTATCAGAGCTGTAACTAGACTTTTTGGTTCCCTGTGCCAGAAAGAACATTGGCACCCCCATCATTTTTAAAAGGGACATAATGCACCCAAAAAAGGGCCATGGCTTCATGGGGAAGGGCCAGGGAAGAGATAGGGGAGGCCAGGAGATGCTGTGGATAAAATAAGAGGAAGCTACAAGCAAGAATGATAATAAACAGAAATTTGACAGGCCCAAACAGCACCCCCTGATCTGTGGTGCCCTGTGCGATGGCACCGGCCGCACTACCCTAGCTACGGTCCTGGCCTTTATTAAATCAGCAGATTGCAAAACCGACAGAAAACCCCAAACTGGCCTGCATCGCCCGCCTGATATGTCTGTGATCGATGTCATTCACAGACATATCGGGTGTACATATTCGCTGATGTACTACAGATATATTGTACATCATTTGAACAAACAATATATTGACAAGTGTGTACCCAGCTTAAGCGTCTTCACTGGAGTCCAGGGCTCAACACCCAGTAGCCTGTATACCAGCCACTAGGTCCGATTAATAGCAGTCAGCCGGATCGTGCATTATATATTTTATTATCACATTATGTAACTAATAGCTATTTAACCTGGATTTGGTATAATTGTATTAATAAATATGCAGATATAGATGTAAAGGGGATGATGTTGAGTAGCATGGATCTCTGTTCACAGGTGCAAACAACAATTCTGAACAAACAGTGCATACTCAGATTGAATTTACACATCTTTGCATATGTCCGTACTATTCTGAGTTGGACATAAGTTGACCGAATTTGTCTTTTCGGGAAATGGGGTGTGTTGGGACGGGAACTGAGTGGTGACAATGTGATTGCATGTCACCACCCTGACTTGTGAGAGTGTTGTGAGGGTGGATCAAAAGCTCTGTGCAATTCAGAGTCCTGCGTACAGGGAAGCAAAGCCTGTTTCAGATGCATCCCTTGCACCTAGCATGGGGCTAGTGAATATACTACAGATGATGGTTGCAGTGGATGGCTTAAAAAATCAATGGGTGGCACAGATTTCTACTTGCACATGCAGTTGATCAGATACTGCATTAACATACATTTGTAAATCAGGCTACTGCAACTACCCGCAACTACAGCCCCGCAATACAGAGAGCATCCTAGTGACCGCTATACAATAAAAAATTCTAGTGACCGTTATATAGTACAGAGAGCATTCTTATGAATGAAAAACAATACAGAAAACATTCTAGTGACTGCAATACAATACAGACAGCATCCTAGCAACTGCCATATAATATATAAAACATCATAATGACTGCCTTATTATACAATGATAATTTTTGTGACCACCACACAATATCACACCCTTTAAAATTAATTAACATCTACTTGTGATCATTAACTCCTTCATATTCTTCCTAATAACCCCTTCAACATAATTAACCCCTTTATAAGCCATCCAAACACAACATTAATTAACCCACACAACAGAAATTAATTTCATTCATATTCATTAACTCCCTCATTATGTCCTTACATCTCATAAAAGGATCCTTTCATTGTAGTTAACTGCAACAGAAACATAAACCTATTAGACTCATAATCAAACTCAATCATCATATAATTAATTTAGGCTCTCAATTACGTCAGTGTACTTTAGGCGATGGTTGCTGTAATTCAGAGGAATGCTTGGGTAACTTTTATAGGGCTTTATTTACTACAATCTACATTTAAACTGTGGATGTAGTGTGACATGTGTGAGGAAATATCACAGGAATTTGTCAAAAATCCCTTGCAGTGACAGAGTTTGCAATAAAGCTCTGTCCCTGCGAATCCTATCTGCAGACTTCTCTTTAGGGGCTCTATTTAATATCATTATTTTTACTAAAATAAAGTAAAAAAGGGTGTTTTCACACCCTTTTCACATTATTTTAGTATCACCTAAAGTTACTAAAGGGCAATTGGAGTAGAATTTGTAAAATTCTACTCCAACGCCTAATTATCACTTATTTTTAGTAATCAGATCGCATTTTCCACCATAATTGTAATGGGACATGTGATCTGACCAAAGTTACTAAATCTAAATTGTGAAAATATACCGGGGAAAGTCCTGTGATGAAAACACCACCTGGTGGTGGCGTTATCCAGGGTCTTGCCCCGGTTACCGGACTCCTGCTCCGCTCTAACAGGCAGAGCAGAGCCCGGAGCCAGTCCCAGTGATCAGCTGTGTGATCTAAACCAGGCTTTTCTACCCTCCCGATTTGGCCGGGAGCCTCCCGATTTTCGGGTGCCGCTCCCAGATCGCATCATTGTGGCCCCGCCCCCTGCTTCACAGTGCCAAAAATCACGGCATTGTGAAGAGGGGGCGGAGTCACGATGACGCGATCGTGTGGCTCCGCCCCCAGTGTGACCCAAAATGGTCGCCCTGCCCTGGCTCCGCCCCCAATGGCCAGCCCCGCCCCCCGCTATTAGCCGACAATCAGCTCCCTCCCGGAAGGATCACTGCTAAAAAAAAAAAAACAACTTACCTGAATCCAGGGACCGGAGATCGGTGCTCTGGTGATGTCCTCCCTCCGGTCAGCTGGTCTCCCATCCTGCACTGGGACCCAGTCATCAGGTGACCGGGTCCCAGTGCAGGATGGGAGATCAGCTGACTGGAGCCATGGAGGACATCACCGGAGCCTGATCACCAGAGGTAAGTGCAATTAAGTGAGGGGGTCATGGGGGGGTCCGCGATAGCAGGGGGGGCAGGGTTTAGTGGCAGGGGAAGGGCTTAGTGGTGGCCGGTCGGCGCATGCGCGGGCACTTGTCACTGTATTTTTTGTGAAAATACCGTGATAAGTGTGCAGAGGGGATTCGCAGGGACAGAGGTTTATCGCAAGCTCTGTCCCTGCAAGGGATTTTTAGTAAATCCCTGTGATATTGGCTGAATTCATAATGCGAATTCAGTCGGTAAAATCACACTACAATCTGCATTCCAAATGCGGATTGTAGTAGAGCCCCATATCTTTTGGAAAAAATACAGGGAAACTGTCTCTGCGCATGCACCTGTTACTGGATACCGCAAATTCTCCCAACGCAACGTCCCCCCCCAGCGACCTCCATCCTGCTCAGTTACACTTACCTCTGGTGATTGGTGCTCCGGTGATGTCCACTGGGGCTCCGGTCAGCTGGTCTCTCATCTCCTGCAGTGTGACCCCAGTCAGCTGTTCTATGCAGCAGCTGACCAGGGTCACAGCGCAGGATCCGGAAGACCAGCTGACCAGAGCCCAAGAGGACAATACCGGAGCACCGATCACCCTGGATGCAGGTAAATTTTTTTTTTACTATTTTGTTTATTTCAGTGATCAGCTTGCAGTCTATTTAGACCACACAGCTGATCACTGGGGCCCAGCTCCCGGCTCTGCTCTGCCTGTTAGAGCAGAGCAGGAGTCTGGGAACCGGGGGATACCTTGGGCAATGCCAGGTGCCGTTATTATCACAGGGCTTCCCCCTGTATTTTTTCACAATTTATTTTTAGTAAATATGGGCAGATCACATTTCCCATTACAATTATGGGAAAATCGATCTGCTTACTAAAAATATGTGATAATTAGGGTGTGGAGTAGAATTTTACGAATTCTACTCCAATTGTCCTCTAGTAAATTTATATGAACATAAAATATTGTGAAAATGGTGTGAAAACAACCTTTTCACTTTATTTTAGTAAAAATAATGTTAATAAATAGAGCCCATAGAGAGATAATTTTGTATTTTAGTAGACACAAGATATATGCTGTACTGTAGGTTTCATCCATTGTAGATTTGGCCATGTTGCCACTTTCCCAACTATCACCAATGCATGTTGAAGCTTGGCCTAAAGGTGTCATCATAAATGTGAAGTGACAACTGCTTTGTGAAAGCCTGGTTTCTGTATAAATTACTCACTTGTCATAGTGGGCAATAGGCAAAATTGCAGGAGATTCGATAATTTGGGGAATTACTTCTTTTTGTTTTCCAGGGGGAATTTTGTATTGTTTTCTTGTTTTTATTTAGAACACCATCAACACTGCATTTATCAACATAGTGTCAGAGCTGCCTAGTCACAGTCACAATGCAGACAACAGTATTATGGCAACTTAAAAGTTTTCCTAACATGCAACAATTTGGACAGAAGAAAAGCAGATAACTGGCGATATTTACTAAAGGTCGATTTTTTTGTTGATTTTTTTGTAATGACTGAAAATTACTCAAAATCAACTGTATAAATCACTGGCCAAATCTCTTATTTACTAATATTCAATTTTAAAATTGATTTAAAAATCGAATGCAATGCGGGTCAATTTTCAAAATGGTCAATTTAAAATGTCCACTTCAAAAATCACCTGCAAAATCACCTGCAAAATCAACAGTTCCTTATGTACTCCTATTGGCCAAAGCATACCATATGCATTGTAAGCGACAGAAACTTATCATAAAGCAAGGGCACACACGCAAGCAAATTGAAAGAGTGTTTTGTGGAGAGAGAGGAGGGAGGTGCGTTTAGCAGGAGCGGTGATTTGATATAGGTGCTTAAAAAGTGATTTCTGAGAGTTTTAACCAATTTCTATATTGTCTTGTCATTTTGAAGTTTGGACGCTGCCAGAAGTAGGGCAAGAGTAGGAGTAGGGAGGTGGAGGAGAGGGATCCATTTGGTGAGAATAGTGTGATGGAGGAGGCCAGGACTCCAAGTTGGGGGAGTAGCCTCAACCTTGCAAAGCTAAGGGGTCTATTTACTAAGCAGTTTTAGGAGACAGAGTGAAAAGTAATAAGGTTCAGCCAATCAGCTCCCAACTGCCATGCCACAGGCTGTGTTTGAAAAATGACAGTTGGAAGCTGATTGGATGGCACCTTATCACTTATCCTGTCAGGACCCTCAGCAGTCAGCCAGATTCTACAAACGGTATTAGTTCTCCCATTGCAATTTGCACTATAGTATGCTGTATGCAGCACAAATTAAATTAAAAATAATACGCCGTTCCAAAATATGTCATTTGTCATATAAACTTCCTGAACTGCATTCCAGAGCATTCTGGCACACATATAGCACTATATATATCTTGTATATAAAATTCATTGGTCTGTTTATTGGTTTGCTTGTTTGTCTGCCAGGTTATGCATTCAGATACCCCTGTACCGATTAGGATTAGACCAACGTGAGGTGATCCAGTTGGATCCTGACCAGGTTTTAGGGGGGTTAGGGTCGGACCTTTTGTTGGTGTGCGCTGGGCAGAACTTTGACACAGGAGCCTGTTCTGAGCCTTCCACTGGATGGATTTGGCCGAAAACTTCACAGAGTGGTAACATTGGATCCCAGTAGACATACTAGGGGGTTGAGGTCCCAGTCGGACCTCCCGTTGGTGTACGATGAGCAGAACTTTGACCCAGGGAGCCTGTTCTGGGCCTTCCATTGGATGGATTTGGATGACATCACATAATAAAACTTAATAGCTTGAAGATTTCTCAAGCCTGGCTTGGCTTGAGAAAATGCACTTGGTTCCCCGAAATGTTGCTGTACTTTTTGGACTGATGTCTTAAATATACACTTTGGTGGATTATACATTTTAGTGCTGTTTTTCCCACTTTTATATTGATTAATCCTGGCACTCTCTGTTGTTATATTTTTGGAGTTTCCAGTTCTCCCACGACTATATATATATATATATATATATATATATATATATATACCGTGTTTCCCCGATAATAAGACACTGTCTTTTTTTTTTGTTTGTTTAAAAAAACACCATGGGGCTTATTTTCGGGGTAGGTCTTATATTAATTAATATTGACAGCAGTGCCCCTTATGCAGGCCCCCTTGTAGAAGTGCCCCTTATGCAGGCCACCCCCTTGCAGGCCCCCTTGTAGAAGTGCCGCTTATGCATGCCCCCCCCTTGCAGGCCCCCTTGTAGAAGTGCCGCTTATGCTGGCCTCCCCCTGTAGCAGTGTCCCTTATTGCAGTGCACTTACCTGACTCGCCGCCGTCCAGGATGTCGCTCTCACCTGCGCGCGACTGGATCTAACATGATCCAGCAGGCGCGGCCGCACAGGATCCTCAGCACGCAGGTGACGTCATGACGTCACCCGCGCACTGCATGACTGGGAACACTGGTCTCTGCAGCGTTCCCAGCTCAAAATGAGTTCAGGTAGGTCTTATTTTCGGGGTAGGGCTTAATTTGGACCGGGTTACAAAATTAAGGGTAGGTCTTATTTTCGGGGTAGGTCTTATTATTGGGGAAACACGGTATATATATTATGACACAGTCGGGATAGGGGTCCCTCTCCTGGGGTAGATGGACTCCCTCTTTACACACACAGCAGCCGTAGAAACAGGATACAAGTCTAGGGTTCTCGTACAAACTGGTCGGTGCCAGTCTTTATTGTGCCAAATTAATATAAACATAAACAAAACATAAACATGTCCTAGCCCGGCTGGGCACTAGCTACACAGCAGATTCCCTCTCTATAATAATGGTAGAGTCTATTGCCCTCACCATCAACAAAACACGTGCATGCACAGTACTTACAAGGAAAGTAACCAAGTGTCTCTGAACAGGCTAGTCTGCCTGCTCTCCCAGGTGTGAGACACTCAGCCACAAACAAACCCAGCTTATATTAGCCATTTCCAGCTGCAAGCCCTAATGAGACCATTACCAGGCTGAAAGGCCCAAAACCTGGAGTGGCCTGTGAATGGAGCCCTCCCTTTGGTGGGCGTGCCGGGGGCATGGCTGCCAGACGGAGGCGTTCCCATGGGAATGCCTACTGTCTGAAGCCGGCCCCACTGACATCAGTAATGATGTCAGTGGGAGTGACTTTGGCTCTGATAGAGCCAAAATCACTCATGGGCTTGCGGCAGTGAGACCCTACCGCAGGGTCTCGTCGCAAGCCCGTCTTGACCATCGCGACCATCTTTTTGGCCGCTCGCATATGCTGTGGGTGGTCACCCACAGCTATGCGAGCGGCCAGGAGGCTGCTTCATTTTCAGGGAGGAGGGCACTGATTCAGAGCGAGCGCTCTGGTCAGAGCGTTCGGCTCTGAATCAGGCCCTAATTCTCTAGCAATGGTCTTGGTTGACTTATTGCGTAATGGTATCACTTCCGGGTACCTGGTAGTGTAATCCATTATCACCAGAATGTATTGATGGCCCTGGGCAGATTTCATTAATGCCCCAACCAAATCCATAGCTATTCTTTCGAACGGAACCTCGGGACTTTTGAAATGTGGCCTTGGAGCATGATACTGACATTCAGGGCAGGATGCACAATAGTCAGATACCTCTTTATGGACCCCGGGCCACCTCTGCACAATTCGCTCAGTAGTTTTCTCTACCCCTAGGTGGCCTGCCGTTATATGACCATGGGCCAGATCTAATACAGTTCTTCTGTATGCTTTGGTAACTATTAATTGTTCCACAATATCTTCTCCCTTCTTAGTCACCTGATACAACAAATCCTGACATACTGCCATGTGAGGATATGACAAAGGACTATCGGGGTGTATGGAGTTACCATCGATCACCTTGACATTCTCCCTGGCTTTTACCAGAGTAGGGTCATTCAACTGCTCCACAGCAAAGAACTCTCTCCTGACCTCAAGATCAGGCAGACAGTCCACGGGCTCAATAACACTCCCCACCTCAGTGGGAGGCACACCACTTGGTGAGCCACGATCACACTCCGCATTCTCTAGTTCGCCAATCATACTAGAAAAAGAGAATATCTCTGACTCTGCTACTATGTCAGTAACCCTCTCAAACGAGTCAGGGTGATTTACCTCTGTGCAAAATCGGCTTTCCCACAACTTCCAGAAGTGAGCAAAGTCTCTCCTCAATTTTGCATCATACATTAAGCTCTGTACCAAACCCACAGAGACTATGGCGGAACCACATGGTGTTTCTATGTTCATTTCTGCAGTAACATAATACCGGGTATCCCCATGTATGCAGGTCACACCAACAGTTTTCCCCTTACGCTTCAAGGGGTTCACCAGTTCAGCTTTCATAAGTGTAACCAGGCTACCAGAATCTAACAGAGCCTCTACTCGGTTGCCTTCTACAGTGAGTATACACATGTGCTTATCTATCTCAGCCTGCCGGTCAGCAGTACAGGCTGGTTGTGCAAAGAAAGACATCCTGCAATTGACATGAGCAGAATCACATTGCATAGGTTCAGAGGTAAGTGAACAATTAGCCACAATATGGCCGAAACTACCACATCGAAAACACTGAATCACACTATTATCTAGTCTTTTACGGGATAGGAACCTTCCTGGCCTGGCTGGTCCATCTCCAGGTTCCACACCCCCAGTCTTGAGTATATTCCACTGCCCAGCACCCTTCTCCCCTGGAACAGTCTTACCAGTGTCAATGGGAGTTCGCCGATGCACCATCAGGGCTCAGTGGGGCACACTCATCAGCTCCTCAGCCACCACGTACCTCTCCACCAGTTCAACTAACTGGACTGCAGACATAGGATCTGCATGGCTTACCCACTTGCGCAGAGTTACAGATAGCAATTGCAGATTACAGTCCATCACGACTCTTTCCATGATCTGTGGTCCTGTCAGCGTCTCGGGCTGTAGCCATTTTGTGGTTAGATGGACAAAGTCATGCATCTGTGAGCGTGGAGGCTTTTCCATTTGGAACTCCCAGCAATGGACTCGTTGGGCACGAACAAATGTGACTCCCAAGTGAGTTAGGATCTCCCGTTTTAGTTTATCATAGTCTTTTGCATCCGTCAGGCACAAGTCATAGTATGCTTTTTGTGGTTCTCCAGATGGAAGGGTGCCACAAGACTTGCCCACTGCTCTTTAGGCCAATTCTCTCTTTCAGCGGTTCTTTCAAAGGCCGTCAGATTCGCCTCCTCATCATCACTCTGGGTCATCTTTTGCAGAAAGTTACTGGCCTGTATGGTGTGAGTGTTAGTTAGAAGAGCAGGGGAAGCATCTCCAGACCAGACTACTAGCTGTTGTACCACCTCTTTTATGGCCTGGCTGTTTTCCGCTATGGCCTGGTAGGTTTCCTCGATGATGACTTGTTGTTGCCTCTGGGCTGCCTCCAATGCCAATAGTGCACCTGAGTGGATTCCTGCTGAGCTCTGGTAGCTTTCTGCTGAGCTCTGTTAACTTCTTGCTGAATTTTGTTAATTTCCTGCTGAGCTCTGGTGGCTTCTTGCTGAGCTGCCGTAGCTTGGAACAAGGCTTTAACAATGTCCTCCATGTTGCCTTTAGGGGTAGGATGAAAGCAGAACCTGGCCTCTCTGAGCATCTGCTGACACCACCTTCATGGATTTCACAACTTCGTGTCTGTCCCTTTAAATTTTAAAGGAAACTTTTTTCTTGCTGCAAACTTCAATGTGTGATTGCCCACATTCTCCACCAAATGTGACACAGTCAGGATAGGGGTCCCTCTCCTGTGGTAGTTGGACTCACTCTTTACACACACAGCAGCCATAGAAACAGGATACAAGTCTGGAGTTCTCGTACAAACTGGTCAGTGCCAGTCTTTATTGTGCCAAATCAATATAAACATAAACAAAACATAAACATAAGTCCTAGCCCGGCTGGGCACAGCAGATTCCCTCTCTATAATAATGGTAGGGCCTATTGCCCTCACCATCAACAAAACATCAAAACGTGCACAGTACTTACAAGGAAAGTAACCAAGTGTCTCTGAACAGGCTAGTCTGCCTGCTCTCCCAGGTGTGAGACACTCAGCCACAAACAAACCCAGCTTATATTAGCCATTTCCAGCTGCAAGCCCTAATGAGACCATTACCAGGCTGAAAGGCCCAAAACCTGGAGTGGCCTGTGGATGGAGCCCTCCCTCTCCTCACATCCACACCTCCAGGACCCATTCCGGCTTTTCTCTAAAGCCGACATTTCTTGTCTGTTTTTCCCAAACAAACTTCTACTGGGGGTTTCAGAACACATATGACACGAATCAGGGACATATATAGCAGCCATACCACACTTCTCTATTGCTTCTATCACAATATATATACATATTTATACTTACACAAACTAAAGTAGCAAAAAGTAAAGGGATTGCAGCATTGCCGCATGTAAAGAAAATGGTAGGTGGCGTCACAGTACTGTGATATCTTGGAAATGCCCAGACTTCATCAGTTGTAATCTGACATCTCATGGGTCAGCTTGAACACTGGCTAAGCTGTTCATGGCAAGGTAACATTAATTATTGGAGTTCAAAAGAGGCATGACGGATGGGATATTCCATTTCTGAAGTTGTGTGGACATTCAATATGCCTTGATCTACAGTGTCATATTTGTACCTGGAATACCTCAAGAAGGCATTACCACCCACAGTGGACAGCAAGGTGACCTACCACTGGCCAGAATTATCCATGGTAACAGACAAATGACACTGGCTGTCACGGCTGCCGACACTTGAGACTCCTGGGAGGAGGCAGGCCTACTAGGCACAATAAACTGGGGTGGCTTTAGGAATTACCTTTTCATGAAATCTCGATAGCACAGAATAAAAGTAAATAGAATTTATTCACAGGATAAATATAATAGCAATGTCTCACATAAAGTCTCAACAACACTGAGGTTCACATAAGCAATAATGCAGAAAACCCCCCATATAGTCTTTAACACAGAAAAGTTAATATGGTAGGGAATCCCGAGTCCAGTATGAGGCCAAAACCTCAGGATGGTATAGAGGAGCTTCACCTGGGTGGAACCCTATAGTGATAGAGATCCAGAGCAGAGTGAGCCCTGTGATGCGGTGAAAGACGGAGCAGGGTTGAGCCCTGTGATGCTGTGAGGTTGAAGCAGGGTTGAGCCATGTTATGTGGTGAGGTTGGAGCAGGGTTGAGCCCTGTGATGCGATGAAGTCGGAGCAGGGTTGAGCCCTGTTACACGATAAAGTCAGAGCAGGGTTGAGCCCTGTGATGCAGTGAGGTTGAAGCAGGGTAGAGCCCTGTGATGCAATGAGGTTGAAGCAGGGTTGAGCCCGGTGAAGCGGTGTTGTTCCGGAACAGGGTTGAGCCCTGCAGTGTAACTAGAATCCGGAGTGGGGTTGAGCCCCGCGATGCAATGAAGGTTGAAGCAGGGTTGAGCCCTGTGAAGCATTATGGTTCCGGAACACGGTTGAGCCCTGCTGTGTGACTAGAATCTGGAACGGGGTTGAGCCCCATGATGCAGTGATGATATCCGTAATGGTGCAGTTGACAACTGTAATGAAGATGGGTTTGATGTCCACAGGAGTGAGAGGCAACAGGCAAAGTAAATAGTGCAGCAAAAGGTGAAACCACAGCAGTGGAGCAAAAAGCAATACTTAGGCAATGGCTATGCTGAGCTCTGTAGTGCGGCTGGTAACTGGCATCAGAAGTTTAGCTGGAACATGAGCGGAGATATAGCAAAGTCCACAGCAACCCACAGGCACAGCAGGGATCTGGCAGGAGTCCAAGAAAGACCTGAAAGTAACGTTGCACAGACACTGAGACACAGTTAGTAACAGGCTTTATACTAGAGGTCTGTGATCCATAGGAAGTTCAGAACATGTGACCCAAATGGAATCAGGTTTGAAATAATGAGCAAACTAGGAATCCCACAACCTGACAACACCTTGGAAACAGATGATCACTTTAACTCTCTATTCCCTGTATGTGAAGAATGCCAGCAAGCAGGATAGCTCCTCCAACAACCACAAAGGAACTTTGGAAAAAGTAATCTATCTTTATGTACTGAAATAGTCGCAGTCTTGACAGTACCCCTCTCCCCCTTTTTGGGTGGTCTCCGAACACCCACCAGGTTTTAAAGGGAATTTAGCATGAAAATTACGTATCAACTTAGGAGCATAGACATCAGAGTCTTTAATCCAAGATCTCTCCTCCGGATCATAACCCTTCCAGTCTACAAGGTATTGTAATTGATTTTGATGCTTACGTGAATCCAGAATCTTATCGATCTCAAACTCCACACCTTGAGCAATTGTTATGGGAGGTACTTTAGGCAAGCTGTCATGAAATCGATTAAGAATCAGTGGTTTAAGAAAGGAGACATGAAAGGAGTTAGGTACATGCATAGTTGGAGGTAACTGTAACTTACATGCCACTGCGTTGATGATTTTTATAATACGAAAAGGACCAATATACCGGGGAGCAAACTTCATAGTAGGTACGTTAAGTCGAAGATTTCTAGTGGACAACCAGACACGATACCCAACAGAGTATTTAGGAACAGCTGAATGTTTTCTATCAGCAAAGACCTTATAATTATGAGAGGCTTTCCTGAGACACTTATGTACCTGTCTCCAAATTCCAGAAAAATATTGGAGGGTAGCTTTGGCTGCTGGAATGTCCACTGTAGGAATTGATTGAAGCTCAGGAACTCGAGGATGCCGACCAGAATTGGCAAAAAAAGGACTTACACCTGTAGCAGACGAATAATGAAAGTTATGAGCAAGCTCAGCCCAAGGCAAGAAATCCATCCAATCATCTTGAGAAGAAGAAATATACATTCTCAAGAAGGTCTCCAACTCCTGGTTCACTCTTTCGGTTTTTCCATTTGACTGAGGGTGATATGCAGAAGAAAACTGTAATTTAATTTGCAATGATGAACATAAAGCCCTCCAAAACTGAGCAACAAACTGTACACCTTGATCAGACACTATCTCAGAAGGAAGTCCATAAAGACGAAATATCTCTTTGATAAATATTTGTGCTAATTTGGGGGCTAATGGAATTCGAGCCAAAGGACAAAAATGAGCCATCTTGGTAAAACGATCCACCACTACCCAAATAACTGTACACCCCCTAGACTCAGGAAGATATGTAATAAAATCCATGGAAAGATGGGTCCATGTTTGGGTGGGAATGGGTAGTGGATGGAGAGGGCCAACTGGAGACTGCCGGGAGGACTTATGTTGTACACACTTAGAACAAGAACGTATAAACTCTTGGACATCTTTTTTCATGGAAGACCACCAATAGGAACGTTGCAAAAATTAGTACATTTTACGAACCCCTGGATGTCCAGAGAAACGAGAATTATGAGCCCAGGAAAGAAGTTTACCTCGTAACTCTGGTGCCACAAATATCTTCCCAGGAGGAGGATCAGGATATATGGAAATTGAAGAAAAAGCCAGAGGGTTTATTATAGGGTACCTTTGATCCTTATTTTGTTCTTTCTCTTCCAACATTGAGCGTGAAAGTGCATCTGCCTTTTTATTCAATGAACCTGGACGATACCTGAGGACAAAATCAAAACGAGAAAAAAAGAGTGCCCAACGAGCTTGTAGTGGGTTCAGACAATGGGCAGTTTTCAAATACAACAAATTTTTATGGTCTGTAAAAATAGTAACAGGGTGCTTTGCGCCTTGTAATAAATATCTCCATTCCTCCAAAGCTAACTTAATAGTTAACAACTCTTGGTCCCCGATGGAGTAATTACTCTCAGCACTAGAAAACTTTCATGAAAAGAATCCACAAGATACTGTTCTCCCATCTGCAGCCACCTGAGACAAAATGACCCCAACTCCATAAGTGGAGGTATCCACTTGTAGCATAAATGGCTTCTCAACATCAGGTTGAACTAGAATGGGGGCTGCGGAAAATGCATCTTTGAGAGTCTGAAAGGCATCCAATGCCTCAGGGGACCATACTTTGGGATTAGCCCCTTTTTTTGTTATAGCAGTAATTGGAGCTACAATCGCTTTGATAAACTTTCTGTAATAATTGGCAAAGCCTTAAAATCTCTGAATAGACTTTAATGAAGTGGGCAAAACCCAATCTTGAATAGCCTTTAACTTCTCAGGGTCCATCTGAAGTTCAGAACTGGAAATGATAAAGCCCAAAAAGGGACTCCAAAAACACACTTGGAGATCTTACCATAAAGCTTATTAGCTTGAAGACAACTTAATACCTCTTTAACATGGGTACGATGATCAGAAAGATTCCTGGAAAATATCAAAATATCATCAAGATAAACAATAACAAACTGATAAAGTATATCTCGGAAAATTTCATTCACAAACTCCTGGAACACCGCAGGAGCATTACATAAACCAAAAGGCATGACAAGGTTCTCATAATGGCCATCTCACGTATTAAACGCAGTTTTCCTCTCATCACCCTCTTTAACTCTGATCAAGTTGTAAGCTCCCTTTAGATCAAGTTCAGTAAACAGTCGAGACCCCTTAACTCTGTCAAACAATTCTGTAATGAGAGGCAAACGATATTTATTTTTTACCGTGTTCTCATATAGACCTCTAAAGTCGATACATGGACGAAGACCACCATCTTTTTTCTTTACACAGAAGAAGCCCGCTCAAGCAGGAGATGAAGAAGGCCTGATAAACCCCTTTCGTACGTTATCTTGCACATATTCCGACATGGCTTAAGTCTCAGGAACAGAGAGAGGGTATACTCAACCTTTGGGTGGCATTTTACCAGGAATAAGTTCAATAGGACAATCCCAGGGACGATGCGGTGGGAGTTTGTCTGCCGCCTGCTCAGAAAAGACATCAGCAAATTCATGATAAGGCAGTGGGAGAGAAGGTGGAACATCTACTTTCACTTCAGCCAATCATACCACAGGAATCAAACAATTTCATTTGCATTTAGGACTCCAAGAAAGAATTTGAGAACAAGTCCAATCATTATGAGGGTTATGAAGAGTTAACCATGGTAAACCAAAAACTATATCATACATAGAAATAGGTAATACCAAAAACTCTAAACTTTCTTCATGCAAAGCTCCTACCCTTAACTTCATAGACTTTGTTTGATGCGTAACATATCCATTAGAAATTCTAGTCCCATTAACTGCAGAAAGGGAAAAATAACGGGTTAATTTGACAACAGGAATTTTTTAATTTCTGAACCAAAGACAATGAAATAAAATTGCCAGCTGCTCCAGAATCTAGCACTGCAGAAAACTCTTGACACGAAGAACCAAAATCAGGAATGCTCGCAGAAATTAAACAATCCTTTTTGCTGGAAACTTTAGAAAGTACCCCTAGTTTGACTTCCCCTCCATCAACTAGGGACGATCGTTTTCCCAGCCTTATTGGACATTTAGCCAAGAAATGTTCTGAGGATGCACAATACAAGCACAAATTAGAACGCCTCCTACGTTGCTTTTCAACTTCAGACAATTTAGCTTTATTAATTTGCATAGGCTCATCAGATGTACTATGAAAAGAGCGAGACTGGGGAAGAGAACTTTTAGCACACTCAGAGCGACTCCTCTTAACCCCTCGTTCTCGCATACACAGATCAATTTTAATAGTCAATTAAATTAACTCATCCAAATTCTCAGGAAGATCCCGAGTCACCAACTCATCTTTAAGTCTCTCAGAGAGACCATTCCAATATGCTGCTCTTAATGCCTCATTATTCCATTTAAGTTCTGCGGCTATAGTTTGAAAACGAACCACATACTGACCAACTGGAGCTGTTTCTTGCTTTACTCGCAAAATATCCACAGACGCGGCCACTGATCTTCCAGCTTCATCAAATATCCTTTTGAAAGAAGAAACAAAAGCTTGGTAATTAGACATTAAGGCATTATTTTTCTCCCATAAAGGAGAGGCCCACTCAAGAGCAGTACCAGACAATAATGACATAATATAAGCCACTTTAACACGGGAGGTGGTAAAACTTTGAGGTAACAATTCAAAATGAATCTCACATTGGTTGAGAAATCCTCTGCATGTTTTTGGATTACCTTCATAAAAGGTAGAAGTCGGTAAACATAAATGAGAAGCAGAAACCCCTGATGTACTTGCAACAGGAATCTTAAGTTTATCAAGATGTGTGGAAAGATCCTGTAGACATTGCAAAACTTGAACTTGAGTGTTTTCCTGTACTTCCAAACGAGCGGTCAAACCCTGAAGCACCTGTACCCCAGTAGCCTGTTCCAGATCCAGATTCATTTTTAGTTCTGTACAAACTGTCATGGCTGCCGACACTTGAGACTCCTGGGAGGAGGCAGGCCTACTAGGCACAATAAACTGGGGTGGATTTAGGAATTACCTTTTCATGAAATCTCGATAGCACAGAATAAAAGTAAATAGAATTTATTCACAGGAGAAATATAATAGCAACGTCTCACATAAAGTCTCAACAACACTGAGGTTCACATAAGCAATAATGGAGAAAACCCCCATATAGTCTTTAACACAGAAAAGTTAATATGGTAGGGAACCCCAAGTCCAGTATGAGGCCAAAACCTCAGGATGGTATAGAGGAGCTTCACCTGGGTGGAACCCTATAGTGATGGAGATCCGGAGTAGAGTGAGCCCTGTGATGCGGTGAAAGATGGAGCAGGGTTGAGCCCTGTGATGCTGTGAGGTTGAAGCAGGGTTGAGCCCTGTGATGCAGTGAGGTCGGAGCAGGGTTGAGCCCTGTGATGCGATGAAGTCGGAGCAGGGTTGAGCCCTGTGATGCAATGAAGTCGGAGCAGAGTTGAGCCCTGTGATGCAGTGAGGTCGGAGCAGGGTTGAGCCCTGTGATGCGATGAGGTTGAAGCAGGGTTGAGCCCTGTGAAGCAGTGTGGTTCCAGAACAGGGTTGAGCCCTGCAGTGTAACTAGAATCCGGAGCGGGGTTGAGCCCCGCGATGCAATGAAGGTTGAAGCAGGGTTGAGCCCTGTGAAGCAGTATGGTTCCGGAACAGGTTGAGCCCTGCGGTGTGACCTGAATCCTGAACGGGGTTGAGCCCCGCAATGCGGTGATGATATCTGTAATGGTGCAGTTGCCAACTATAACGAAGATGGGTTCACGAGTGAGAGGCAACATGCAAAGTAAATAGTGCAGCAAAAGGTGGAGCAAAAAGCACTACTTAGGCAATGACTATGCTGAGCTCTGTAGTGCGGCTGGTAACTGGCATGAGAAGTTTAGCTGGAACATGAGAGGAGATATAGCAAAGTCCACAGCAACCCACAGGCACAGCAGGGATCTGGCAGGAGTCCAAGAAAGACCTGAAAGTAACATTGCACAGACACTGAGACTCAGTTAGTAACAGGCTTTATACTAGAGGTCTGTGATCCATAGGAAGTTCAGAACATGTGACCCAAATGGAATCAGGTTTGAAATAATGAGCAATCTTGGAATCCCACAACCTGACAACACCTTGGAAACAGATGATCACTTTAACTTTCTATTCCCTGTATGTGAAGAACTCCAGCAAGCAGGATAGCTCCTCCAATGACTACAAAGGAACTTTGGAAAAAGTAATCTATCTTTATGTACTGAAATAGTCGCAGTCCTGACACTGGCTCAAATCACATTCACATTCAATGCAGGAGGAACTAGACACACATCCACCAGATCAGTGCAGTGTTCTTTAGTTTCCATGGGATATGGGAACAGAAAACCCACCAGAGTGCTCCTGTTAACACTACAACACCGAATATAGCATCTCACCTTTGATCGTGATGTCGCTAATTGTACCCTGGAGGACTGGCAACATGTGGCGTGGTCTGATGAGTCATGGTTTCAGTTATTTTAGGTTGATGGTAGGGTTCTTTAAAATGTCTTGCAACAGGTTGGTCCTGCTCTTTGCCCACCCTGATGGCAGATCGGTGGAGCGCCATGCACTGTTTTAAAGATCCACACATTAAATTTACTTGGAACATTGATGCACCAAAATCATTATCCACTTCATCCTTCTCTCTTCCCTTCAGCTTGCTCTGATAGAGCTATAGTATGCTGCCACATACTGTAGAAACCAGCACTGAACGGATAGTATTCCTTGGTCTGGGTATCATGCTTAGAGGTATGTACTGATTGATTTTTTTTATGCATTGCATTTGTCCCCTTCTGTTTTGTATATGTTTTGTAATCAACACTAATAAGGAATCTATACAAAAACAAAAGTGTACTAGATGGTCCGGGAGCAGACATTGCCGCATGCACCTGTCCACGAGCTGCGCTGTTCACTCACCAATTGTTTACTCTGTGTGCCATGGGCCGAACGGGTACCCACTGACATTATCGAGAGGTGCCGCTGTGCACCTGACGTCACGAGGTGCAGCTCCGGCAGCGGGTACACGATCACATGGACTTTGGTGAATTGGTGATGGGTATTTAAGGTAAGCTTGTCTGTGTATTCTCATGACTGATGACGGTTTGAATAATAAACCGAAACGTTGCTATAAGCACAGTTGCTATTGATTTCATCTTTATTGATCCTGGAGTGCCTCCTTGTGGTATCGTATATGTGTTATTTACTGGCAGAGCACCCGGTGCAGGTCTACAGGAAAAGTGAGTGCTGGATCAGTGACTGGTAATATATTTATATATATATATATATATATATATATATATAGCAAAACAAAAGATAATGGCGGCACTCCACGACTGATGAAGGTTTAGATAACGTTTATTCTGAGTTCCAACGTTTCGGGCGTCTGCCCTTCGTCTGCGATATGCCCGAAACTTGGGACTCAGAATAAACGTTATCTAAATCTTCATCAGTCGTGGAGTGCCGCCATTATCTTTTTTTTTTTGCTATATGGGACCCGGTGGTCCATGAATGGCACCCACGCCATCTACCTCATGTTATCTATCGGGTGCCGGGATTGAACTCTCTCTATAAATATATATATATATATACAGGGCCGGATTAAGGGCAGGGCAACAGGGGCGGTCGTCCTGGGGCCCCCACTCATTGGGGGCCCCACACACTGTTCCCGATCCCCGTCCGCTACTACTTACATTTAACTGTCCCCGCTGCTGTCCTCGGCAGCTCAGCTGAGGCTGCCGAGGAGACTCTCTACATTGTGACAGTCTCGTGAGATTATTATGTAAAATCTCGCGAGACTGTGGCTGGCAAGTCTCAGAGAGAAGAGCCCAGAATGCCTGCCCTGCAGTGCGTGGCGTGCGGGGCATAGCAGCTTAGTCGGCCACTCAAGGAACAATTCACCCTGCTTCAGCATTTCCCCAGGCGGCGGGCTGTGGAGCTGAGGGCTGAAGGAAAGGTAGCCCGCTGTCCCACCACCGCACACATTATTATAAATATATTAAATGAGCGTATATATGCATGTGTGTATATATATATATGTGTATATATATATATATATATATATATATGCACACTGTATACATACACATACTGTCTGTATGTATATAAATGTGTGTATGTATATATATATATATATATATATATAGTATAAATGTATGTATAGAAATATATATACTATATATACACACATAGATTTATACTGTCTATGTATATATATATATATATATATACACACATATATACACACATAAACTGTCTATCTATCTATATATATATATATATATGTGTGTGTGTGTAAATATATATATATAGTATACACACGCATATACTATATGAATGTGTGTATGTGTATATATATATATATATATATATATATATATATTAGGGGTGAGCGGGTTCGGATTTCTGAAATCCGAACCCCCCCGAGCCCCCCCGATCCGAGTCCGATCCGAGTCAGGCTCGACTTTTCCCGCCTGACTCGGATCTGAAATCGAGGCAAAACGTCATCATCCCGCCTTCCGAGTCTCGCGGGTTTTGGATCCTATATAAGGTACCCGCGTCGGCGCCATTTTCTCACTCGGCTGTGGACAGTGAAGAGGGAGGGTGGGAGTTAGGGCTGTGTAGTGTAGTGTAGTGTAGTGTAGTGCTGCTGTTGTCCACTACTTCAAAGTCCA
This sequence comes from Taudactylus pleione, assembly GCA_031769625.1. Lineage (NCBI taxonomy): Eukaryota > Metazoa > Chordata > Amphibia > Anura > Myobatrachidae > Taudactylus > Taudactylus pleione. The sequence continues at coordinate 39,567,621 of JAUIMM010000052.1, read as the reverse complement.
TAGGGGCTGGCTGTGTTGTGCTGTGCTGCTGTTGTTAATAGGGGCTGTGTCCACTACTTCAAAGTCCATAGGGGCTGGCTGGACTGTGTTGTGCAGTCAGTTCTCCATAGGGGCTGTGTCCACTCCAAAGTCCTGTGCAGTGTCCCAGTCCTAAAGGGGTGCTGTAGTGTTGTCCAGGGGGTGCACTGTCCATCAGGGGTGCTCCCCCCAAGTGCTAAAAAAATAATATATTTTCTGTGTTTGTGAATTGTGTGCGCAGTAGCCGCACGTGCATCAACAAAGTAGTGCCAAGCGTGCGCCTGTGTCATAAGTAAAGGGCCGGCTGGCTTGACCGTTAAGGGTGCTGTAACCCCCAAAGTACACTCCAGTCCAAAACAAAAAAAAAATAATTTTCTGTGTTTGTGAATTGTGTGCGCAGTAGCCGCACGTGCATCAACAAAGTAGTGCCAAGCGTGCGCCTGTGTCATAAGTAAAGGGCCGGCTGGCTTGACCGTTAAAGGGTGCTGTAACCCCCAAAGTACACTCCAGTCCAAACCAAAAAAAAAATTATTTTCTGTGTTTGTGAATTGTGTGCGCAGTAGCCGCACGTGCATCAACAAACTAGTGCCAAGCGTGCGCCTGTGTCATACGTAAAGGGCCGGCTGGCTTGACCGTTAAGGGTGCTGTAACCCCCGAAAGTACACTCCAGTCCAAACCAAAAAAAAAATAATTTTCTGTGTTTGTGAATTGTGTGCGCAGTAGCCGCACGTGCATCAACAAAGTAGTGCCAAGCGTGCGCCTGTGTCATAAGTAAAGGGCCGGCTGGCTTGACCGTTAAGGGTGCTGTAACCCCCGAAAGTACACTCCAGTCCAAACCAAAAAAAAAATTATTTTCTGTGTTTGTGAATTGTGTGCGCACTAGCAGCACGTGCATCAACAAAGTAGTGCCAAGCGTGCGCCTGTGTCATAAGTAAAGGGCCGGCTGGCTTGACCGTTAAAGGGTGCTGTAACCCCCAAAGTACACTCCAGTCCAAACCAAAAAAAAAATTATTTTCTGTGTTTGTGAATTGTGTGCGCAGTAGCCGCACGTGCATCAACAAAGTAGTGCCAAGCGTGCGCCTGTGTCATAAGTAAAGGGCCGGCTGGCTTGACCGTTAAAGGGTGCTGTAACCCCCGAAAGTACACTCCAGTCCAAACCAAAAAAAAATTTATTTTCTGTGTTTGTGAATTGTGTGCGCAGTAGCCGCACGTGCATCAACAAAGTAGTGCCAAGCGTGCGCCTGTGTCATAAGTAAAGGGCCGGCTGGCTTGACCGTTAAGGGTGCTGTAACCCCCCAAAGTACACTCCAGTCCAAACCAAAAAAAAAATTATTTTCTGTGTTTGTGAATTGTGTGCGCAGTAGCCGCACGTGCATCAACAAAGTAGTGTCAAACGTGCGCCTGTGTCATAAGTAAAGGGCCAGCTGGCTTGACCGTTAAAGGGTGCTGTAACCTCCAAAGTACACTCCAGTCCAAACCAAAAAAAAAATTATTTTCTGTGTTTGTGAATTGTGTGCGCAGTAGCCACACGTGCATCAACAAAGTAGTGCCAAGTGTGCGCCTGTGTCATAAGTAAAGGGCCGGCTGGCTTGACCGTTAAGGGTGCTGTAACCCCCGAAAGTACACTCCAGTCCAAACCAAAAAAAATAATAATTTTCTGTGTTTGTGAATTGTGTGCGCAGTAGCCGCACGTGCATCAACAAAGTAGTGCCAAGCGTGCGCCTGTGTCATAAGTAAAGGGCCGGCTGGCTTGACCGTTAAGGGTGCTGTAACCCCCGAAACTACACTCCAGTCCAAACCAAAAAAAAAATTATTTTCTGTGTTTGTGAATTGTGTGCGCACTAGCCGCACGTGCATCAACAAAGTAGTGCCAAGCGTGCGCCTGTGTCATAAGTAAAGGGCCGGCTGGCTTGACCATTAAAGGGTGCTGTAACCCCCAAAGTACACTCCAGTCCAAACCAAAAAAAAAATTATTTTCTGTGTTTGTGCATTGTGTGCGCAGTAGCCGCACGTGCATCAACAAAGTAGTGCCAAGCATGCGCCTGTGTCATAAGTAAAGGGCCGGCTGGCTTGACCGTTAAAGGGTGCTGTAACCCCCAAAGTACACTCCAGTCCAAACCAAAAAAAAAATAATTTTCTGTGTTTGTGAATTGTGTGCGCAGTAGCCGCACGTGCATCAACAAAGTAGTGCCAAGCGTGCGCCTGTGTCATAAGTAAAGGGCCGGCTGGCTTGACCGTTAAAGGGTGCTGTAACCCCCAAAGTACACTCCAGTCCAAACCAAAAAAAAAATTATTTTCTGTGTTTGTGAATTGTGTGCGCAGTAGCCGCACGTGCATCAACAAAGTAGTGCCAAGCGTGCGCCTGTGTCATAAGTAAAGGGCCGGCTGGCTTGACCGTTAAAGGGTGCTGTAACCCACGAAAGTACACTCCAGTCCAAACCAAAAAAAAAATTATTTTCTGTGTTTGTGAATTGTGTGCGCAGTAGCCGCACGTGCATCAACAAAGTAGTGCCAAGCGTGCGCCTGTGTCATAAGTAAAGGGCCGGCTGGCTTGACCGTTAAGGGTGTTGTAACCCCCGAAAGTACACTCCAGTCCAAACCAAAAAAAAAATTATTTTCTGTGTTTAGCCACACGTATATATCAAATTGATATAACATAAATGGAGGACCAAACTTTCTCCGATAAAAATAAAATAGAGAAAGATCAAGAACCACTTCCTCCTAGTGCTGAAGCTGCTGCCACTAGTCATGACATAGACAATAACATGCCATCAACGTCGTCTGCCAAGGCCGATGCCCAATGTCATAGTAGAGGGCACATACAATCCCAAATGGCAAAGTTCAGGAAAATCACCTTGAAAAAGACATTTAAATCAGCTGAAGAGAAACGTAAACTTGCCAATATGCCATTTACGACACGGGGTGGCAAGGAACGGCTAAGGTCAATCCCTAGTATGTTCATGACTAGTGGTTCAGCTTCACATGACGATGGAAGCCCTCCTCCCACTAAAAAAATCAAAAGAGTTAAGCTGGCAAAAGCACAGCGAAGAACTGTGCTTTCTAAGAAGATATCACAAATCCCCAAGGAGAGTCCAAGTGTGGTGGTGGTTGCGATGCCTGACCTTCCCAGCACTGGACGGGAAGAGGTGGCTCTTTCCACCATTTGCACGCCCCCTGCAAGTGCTGAAAGGAGCACCCACAGTCCACTTGCTGATATGCAAATTGAAGATGTCACTGTTGAAGTACAACAGGATGAGGATACTGGTGTAGCTGGCGCTGAGGAGGAAGTTGGCAAGGAGGATTCTGATGGTGATGTGGTTTGTTTAAATCAGGCTCCGGGGGAGACAGTTGTTGTCCGTGGGATGAAAAAGCCCATCACGGTCATGCCTGGGCAGAAGACCAAACATTCCACCTCTTTGGTCTGGCAATATTTCTATCCAAATCCGGACAACAACTGTCTTGCCATATGTACCATATGTAAAGGTGAAATAAGTAGGGGTAGGGACGTCAACCACCTAGGAACATCCTCCCTTATACGGCACCTGCAGCGCGTTCATAAAAAGTTACTGTCAAGCTCAGAAACTTTGGCTAAGACCGTAAGCAGTCCAGGGACACCTAAATCCCGTTGTCCTGTTGTATCCAAGAGCCTGCAAACCACATTGTCAACTCCCTCCTCATCAATTTCCTCCTTAGTCAGGATCAGAAGTAGTCCTGCAGGCCATGTCACTGGCATGACTGACTCTCCTATCCGGGATTCCTCCGGAGGATCTTGCATTGCTACGCCTACTGCTGCCGCTGCTGCTGTTGCTGCTGCTGGGAGTCGTTCATCATTCCAGAGAGGAAGTAGGAACACCACTACTTTTAATAAACAATTGACCCTCCAACAGTCCTTAGCGAGGAGGATGAAGTACGACAGCAGTCATCCTGAAGCAAAACGTATAACTGAGGCCTTGACTGCTATGTTGGTGTTAGACGTGCATCCGGTATCCGCCATTAGTGCAGTGGGATTTAGACAATTGATGGAGGTAGTGTGTCCCCGGTTCCAAATCCCGTCTAGATTCCACTTCACTAGGCAGGCGATACCGAGACTGTACAGAAACGTCAGAAAAAGTGTCCTCAGTGTCCTGAAAAATGCCGTTGTACACAATGTCCACTTAACCACGGACATGTGGACAAGTGGAACAGGGCAGACTAAGGACTATATGACTGTGACAGCCCACTGGGTAGATGTATCACCTTACGCAGCAACAGCAGCAGCGTCACCAGTAGCAGCATCTCAGAAACGCCAGCTCGTTACAAGGCAGGCTACGCTGTGTATCACCGGTTTCAGTAAGAGGCACACCGCCGACAACCTCTTAGAGAAACTGAGGGAAATCATCGCCCAGTGGCTTACCCCACTTAGACTCTCCTGGGGATTTGTGATATCTGACAACGCCACCAATATTGTGCGGGCATTACATCTGGGCAAATTCCAGCACGTCCCATGTTTTGCTCACACAATAAACTTGGTGGTGCAGAATTTTCTGAAAAGCGACAGTTGCGTGCAGGAGACGCTTTGGGTGGCCCGAAAAATTTCTGGCCACTTTCGCCATTCAGCGACTGCGTGCCGAAGACTGGAGCGCCAGCAAACACTCTTGAACCTACCCCGCCATCACCTGAAGCAAGAGGTTGTGACGCGGTGGAACTCAACCCTCTATATGCTTCAGAGGATGGAGGAGCAGCAAAAAGCCATACAAGCCTATACATCCACCTATGACATAGGCAAAGGAGGGGGTATGCACCTGACTCAAGCACAGTGGAGAATGATTTCCGTGTTGTGCAAGGTTCTCCAGCCCTTCGAACTTGCCACACGTGAAGTCAGTTCAGACACTGCCAGCTTGAGTCAGGTCATTCCACTCATCAGGCTTTCGCAGAAGCAGCTGGAGAAAGTGAAGGAGGAGCTAAGACGGAGCGATTCCGCTCGGCATGTGGGACTTGTGGATGAAGCCCTTCATTCGCTTTGCCAGGATTCCAGGGTGGTCAATCTGTTGAAATCAGACCACTACATTTTGGCCACCGTGCTCGATCCTAGGTTTAAAGCCTATGTGGTGTCTCTCTTTCCGGCCGACACAAGCCTGCAGAGGTGCAAAGACCTGCTGGTGAACACACTGTCAGCTGAAGCGGAACGTGACACGTCAACGGCTCCTTCTTCATTTTCTCACGCAACTGGGGCTGCCAGGAAAAAACTTAGGTATCCTAAGCAACCCGCTGGCGGTGATGCAGGGCAGGCAGGACCAACTTTGGACATCTGGTCCGGACTGAAGGACCTGGCAACAATTTCTGACATGTCTACTGTCACTGCATATGATACTGTCACCATTGACAGAATGGTGGAGGATTACATCGGTGACAGCATCCAAGTAGGCATGTCAGACAGTCCATACCTGTACTGGCAGGAAAAAGAGGCAATTTGGAGGCCCCTGTACAAACTGGCTCTATTTTACCTGAGTTGCCCCCCCTCCAGTGTGTACTCCGAAAGAGTGTTTAGTGCAGCCGGGAACCTTGTCAGCGAAAGGCGTAGGAGGTTGCTTCCATAGAATGTGGAGAAGATGATGTTCATCAAAATGAATTATCAGCTCTTCCAGGGAGACCAGCCTCCAGAAGGTACAGAGGGACCTGTGGTGGTGGATTCAAGTGGGGATGAGTTAATACTTTGTGAGGATGAGGATGTACACACTGAAGAGGGTGAGGAATCGGTGGATGAGGAGGATGAGGATGACATCTTGCCTCCGTAGAGCCAGTTTGTGCAGGGACACATTAATTGCCAGCTTGTTTTGTGGGGGCCCAAACGAACCTATCATTTCAGCCACAGTTGTGTGGCAGACCCTGGCGCTGAAATGATTGATTTGTTAAAGTGTGCATGTCCTGTTTATACAACATAAGGGTGGATGGGAGGGCCCAAGGACAATTCCATCTTGCACCTCTTTTTTTTCTTTGCATTATGTACAGTTTGGGGCCTAGTTTTTCTAACTGCCATCCTGTCTGCCACTGCAGTGTCACTCCTAGATGGGTCACGTGTTTGTGCCGCCCACTCGTGTCGCTTAGCATAGTCATCCAGCTACCTCGGTGCAACCTTTTGGACATAAAAACACTATTGTGAGGTGTGAGGTGTTCAGAATAGACTGGAAATGAGTGGAAATTAAGGTTATTGAGGTTAATAATAGCATAGGAGCAGAAAAACCTACAAATTCTGTGATTTTAGCTGTTTTTATGCTTTTTTTCAAAAAAATACAGATCCAAAACACAAAACGCAGAACCCAAAACACGGAAGGGTGGTTTTGGCAAAACCAATCCAGATCCAAAACACGAAGAAAGATCCAGATCCAAAACCAAAACACAAAACACGAAAAGTGGCCGGTGCACACCCCTAATATATATATATATATATATATATATATATATATATATATATACTTTATTTATTTATTTACATATATACACACACACACATTATATATATATATATATATATATATATATATATATATATATAAATAGCAATGCTGGTTGATACATTATACTTTTTTATAACATCGCCCATATAATCACTTTGATTTTATAGACTGGGGCCCCCACAAGTTTGTTGCCCAGGGGCCCCCACATACCTTAATCCGGCCCTGTATATATATATATATATTCTTTTATTACTTTATATAAAGTGAAGCAGCTAATGTTATAAAGCATTTACAAAGGGAATAATCATAAGACATTGGCATGAGTGGGTCCTGTACAAGTTACATCATCAGATAGCCATTGAGTGACCTTCCAGGAAACAGATCGCGGCATTGCCTGAACTGAGCACAGCATCGGCAGATTGGGCCGTTGTTTTGGTGGATTGGACATGGACTAATTTGTCACAATTTTGAAATCAGGAATGACATGAGGTATGTATTGTATTCTCATGGATATTGGGCAGCCCGTACAGTGTGGTGGGTGGTTAATTCCAAAAGCACACATAAATAGTTATATTAACTCCTTATATTTAAAAGTATTCCCTGGTGTTTATATCTGTTAATTATTTTAAGAAAATTAGAACGCAGTGACATTACAAAGATATTATTTAAAATACAGTAAATAAATAGCATTGCAGATATTACGGGGATTTATTACTGTTAGATGACATTTTCATGTGTGCTATAATTAGCGTACTAGCCATACTTGTTTCACTGAAAGGTCCTTTTTCTATAAACAAAGACCTGTTAAAGACAAGTCCCCGCTTGCCTGCCGCTGGCACAAGAAATACTGCTTAACACAAGAAGTACTGTACATGATTGGAATCGCACAATTTCATCTGGAAGAAACACTGGCCTTTTGATAACTAGTGTTTAAAAAAAACGGATAATGAAACTAAACAAACACTAATATAGAGTTTGTAAAATAAATAAATAAACAAACATATCAGACAAGTGCAAATGAATCTGAATATATTTCATTAAGCAACATGTAAGCAAATTATTTGCTGCCATATACTAACCTGTGTAGATACCTCTGTAGTATATTGCACTGTAAACATTTCACACACACCCCCCCCCCTTCCTCTTACCTTTCAGCAGCCCAGCAAACACTGCTGTGTGCTGGGCTGCAGTGGGAGACCAGGGAGAGCGCCCCCCCTGTCCAGGTTGCAGCGCCAAGGCACGTGGCCACGCCTCCCGCGATTAGGCCACATCCCCTGTTAGTAATATGGCCTCTACGGCCATGGTTATAGCACATGTGTACAGTCAAGCTACCGGAACCCCGAGCATGGAGAATTGGGCCAGAACACAGTTCCTATTGCCAAAAAATTGACTGCGGTCTGCAGCATTCATTTGCCTGACGCTGCTTTCAAGCTTGAAACATATTTTATCTGCTTAAATCATGCAACTACCCTAGTATCTCTTTCTACCACCGATGTGGTGTCTGACATCCATTGTAAAACGTATTTGGAATGCACCACAATGTTCCTGTTCTATACAGAAATCTGTTGGGACAAATCTTTAAGTGGCTGTGACTGCCCTGACGAGTCTTGGTAACCATCTACCAGTACTAATCCCACCACCACCACCACCTACCTACTGCACAGTTGGTTGAAATTAATTATTATGCATTAGTGTATAAAAAAGGCATTATGTTCAGGGTTACATGCAAAAAAAGAAAATGCCTTGCAACCCTACACTTTATATAATTACAAAGAAATTATGCTAGTTGTTAATGCTTCAGAATGAAGATACAGATAAAACGGAACTAAAAACATTCCACTGTGGAACAACATCATTTAAAACACAAAGTTTTTTTTTTTTAAGATCATAAGAATCAGACCCTTTCTATATATGAGCCTAAGAACTTATATTGTGCTCTAAGCAAAATGATGGTGTCTTGAACATACTCGAGATTCACTTAAGTGTTTGTTCACACATTCACTAGGAAAATGGGTAGCAAAGCTTTTATCAATACCAAAGGATTTGTTTCATTGTCTTGTCAAACAATGTATATTGTGGAAAGGTGTTCTGTACTAAGTCATGACATGATGTACCCTAGAGAAGACTGTAGTCATCCTTTAATGCTTCCTCCTCATCTTTACAGGTGGGAGATGCTGTTTTGGAGAATGCGCGACTTATGCTGCAGACAGAGAACATACAAGCATGTGCAGAAGACTTCAAAGAACGGTATTGATATAAATACAGCAGATAACTCACTCTACACCTAGGGGCTGATTCTGAGTCACATAAATCTCGGTTCACGGACGCAAATGGCAACTTTGCATACAGCGAATGCACAGATCCTACTTGGCCGTATCTGTATCTCTTGGCCGTCTCTGTATCTCTGTGAAAGAGGGAGTTTCGGGGTGTGAACAATGCAATCGCACGTAACCACCCTGACTTATGGGATTTCATGTGAATGTCATGGCAGTGTATCAAAAGCTCTGTGTAATTGTGAGTTGTGTGCACAAGGATGGAAAGCCTGTTTCTAATGTATCTCTTGCACCTAGCATAGGGCTGGTGCAAGAACAGATACTAATGATGATGGTTGCAGTGGCTGGCATACAATCTGGGCGGCCTGGGTTTCTGGGTTATTTGATGGATAATCGCATTATCATAAGGTAGTAAATCAGGTTTCCTTGGCTGCCTGTTATTGACTCAGAATCAGGTATAAAATATCATAAACATAAAGCTGTACTGCAAGGTTTTTCATTCAAAGGGGTCTATGTACCAAGCCTTGAGAGAGATAAAGTGGAAGGGGATTAGGGGTCTATGTGCCAAGCCTTGAAAGAGATAAAGTGGATGGAGATTAGGGATCTATGTACTAAGCCTTGGAGAGAGATAAAGTGGACGGAGATAAAGTGCCAACCAATCAGTTCCTAACTGTCATTTTTCAAACACAACCTGTAAAGTGATGGGAGCTGATTGGTTGGCACTTTGGACCTCATTCAGAGGTGGTCATTAGTTGCAAGCAGTCGCCCTGAATCAGGGCGGCCGCTTGCATCCTGAACGAACGCCTCCTTGTCGATCGCTAAGCTGTGGGTTAACACCCACAGCTCTAATGACCGACATGGGTGATATTCGCGATGGTCAAGACCATCGCAACCATCGGGGCTTACGACCAGACCCTAAGGTTGGGTCTGGGCACTCGTAAGCCCCAGGGAGCTTCCTGCTCTGATCGAGCAGGAAGCTCTCCACTGACATCAGCAAGATGTCAGTGGGGCCGCCCCGTAAACGGCAAACGTTCCAGCGGGAACTCCTCCATTTGGGCAGGTACGCCCCCTGCCCGCCTCCCAAACGGGGCGAGCTGTCACTCACCAGCTGCTGTGAGACCCCTAGCGACGGAGCATCTAGGCGATGGAGCCAGCTCCGTTGTGCGCATGCTCAGTGGGGCAACATCGAGTTGGTTGCGAGCGCTCAGCGCTTGCGACTGACTCTGAATGACCCCCTTTATCTCTATCCACTTTATCACTCTCCAAGACTTAGTACATAGACCCCATAGTACTAACCAATCAGCTCTTAACTGTCACTTTACAGGCTGTGTTTGGAAAATGACAGCTAGGAGCTGATTGATTGGTACTTTATCTCTGTCCACTTTATCTCTCTCCAAGGCTTAGTACATAGAACCCTTAATCTGCTCTGCAGGTACCTTAGGGTACAACAGATTTAAGAGGTACCTGTGGAACTTGAAATAGCATTTTAAAGTATTAGCAAATGATCAAACTTACTGTAGATGAAGAAACATGAAAGGAATTTCTCTTTAAGGGGTTTATTTATCTATTAAACACTTTTTGTGGTAAATCCCCGAAAAACATTCCATATTACTGTAATATGGAACGTTGTTGTTTTTTTTGGGGGGGAGCGCAAAGCTGTAGATATAAAGTTATAACATGCAAATGGACTATCGTCTAACTCTAATTCACCCCAAAATGGTAATGACCTTAGTACTTTAGAGTTTTAATAAATACTGTCCTTTATCAGCCCAGCCTCACTGCTTGACTTTGCATCGCTGTTATGACTTATGAGAGCATTGAAGACCCATATTTACTTATAATAACACAAATAATCCTATTTGCACAGTAAAATCAGAATGTGTAAAACAATCGCTGTGCACACCTGTGAAATCACTGACATCCTAAATGAGTAAATTGATTAATAAGATTATAAATATTTGTAAATTGTCATCTGATATAAAAGTCACCGAAAGCCACACACAAAGTTGTACTCTTATTTGTTATTCATCCTGCACATGTTGATGTATGAATGTGTTCTTCTGTATGTATGTGAATATGTATAGATAAACACACCTACAGTATCAATACTATCCATTCACGCTGGCAGGAAAGTAACAGAAAAATCATTATTCTAGATCAGGGCCTCTTTGTGCTGGGAAACAAGGAGGCTTTTCTCCTTCACAAATATTCCACCTCTAAGCTGGAATTTACCAGGTAACCTATACTACAAACACAGGATCTATTTCACCAAAACAAACTAATGTCTATAATTGATTAAATGTCTGTTAATGACGCCATCAGGCCTGTGACAACTGGTCTTTTTAAGTTTTAGGCATGAAGGACTTGGATGAAAAACTTCCAAAGCTATAATACAGTATATGAACAATTTGACTTAAAAATGGCACAAGTAGCTTAGCATAGCTGAAGTGTATATGCCAAGTGTAAGAGTAAATGTAGCAATGTGCTCAAGCACTGATCCATGGAAAACCTGTATTTCTGTAGTTGTACTGTTGTGCTGGTTGCCAATCTGCATACATACACAAATAGTTACAAAGCACGTAATTCGTTTTTAGGTTGAAACATAACATTTTAACTGTTTATGAAAATGTTGCAAATAAAACACAACGTATTGCAATGCATTAGGACAGCCAGGTCCAGGTGGTCAGCATCCAACGACACAGACCCTGGGCTCTGGGGAATGGTCCTTGTGTCCGCCCCCAAATGGCGCAGCATGTCAACCTTGCTAAGGTGGGACTGTCAGCGATCACGCAGGACGCATTCTGCAAATGTGCAGAATGGGTCCTGTGCAAATGCGAAAACCCCCAACTATCTCAGAATCAGGCCCTATGACAAGAATCAGGCCCTACAAAAGTCCAGAAAAAGCCATACCACACCTATGCTTGGATACTTTCTGCAAAGGCTTAAATTAATATCAAGATATTTTCTTTTAATTGAAATTGCAAAATTGCTAATAACATGATTTGCTAAATATTATTAATAATACTGCCGCCTTGCTGGAAACATGCACCTTAAAAAAAATTTTTATAACCTCTTTAATATAAGTTGTATATTTTAGCCAACATGTAGCAAGTAGTCAGGACTACATTTTATATTTTCTGCAATGGTGCTTGGCATTCAGAAAAGTTTATAGCTCAGTGGTTCCCAGACTTTTTCAGTTAAAGGCACCCTTAGGGTTTCCTTCATTTTTTCAAGGCACCCCTAAGCCAAATTAATTACTTTTAGTACTGCCCTTTATGTAGTGCCTTCAGTAGTAGTGCCAATTATGCAATGCCCTCAGTAGTAGTGCCCCTTATGCAATGCCCCTGTAGTACTGCTCCTTATGTAAAGTCCCCTGTAGTACTGACCTTTATGTAGTGCCCCCTGTAGTAGTGCCCATTATGCAGTGCCCTCAGTAGTAGTGCCCTTTATACAATGCCCCTGTAGTACTGCTCCTTATGTAAAGTCCCCTGTAGTACTGGCCTTTATGTAGTGCCCCCGGTAGTACTACACATTATGCAATTCCCCCTGCAGTAGTGCCCCTTATGTAAAGTCCCCTGTAGTTGTGCCCATTATGCAGTACCCCTTGTAGTAGTGCCTCTTAGGTAGTGCCCCCCCCCCTAGTAACCCCCACACCCCTGTGCAGAACTTACCTGACTGAAGTTCACGCTGGGGACCGCTCCTCCTGCTGTCACTCCCACTGCCGCTGCGCAGACTGGATTAAGATGGATCCAGCAGGCGCACATGATGCTCACAAGTTTCCAGTGATGCATTGCACGGTGCCGCAGGTGCATGGATGATGTCATCGCGCCCCCGCGCACTGCATCACTGGAAACGCTGAAGCGATCAGAGGCTTCCTTAGCCTCTGATAGCTTCGGAGCCAGCGTTCCAGTTACTATAGTAAAGGTGATCGTGATCTACCGGCGGCAGCTACCTGTAGACCATGATTGACGTTTTAGAAAAGCCTGTAAAAAAAAAACCTCACAGCAGCTTCCCTCTGGCCGTTGTTTGGGAACCACTGTTATAGCTAGTTTTGTACTTTGTTGCTACAATGTAACGTTTTTGGGCTGTGTCGGCACAAAAGCTGTATGTTAGGGTGGTCTGATTTTTTTTTTTCAACCACAGTGCAACATAAATTGCAATGCTACCAGATTATTTTACTATTTAGGAATATATAGCAAACAAAAAAAGGACATTTCCTCTTTAGGGAATTCTTGGTAACCCATTTGTTAAGGTTATCCAAATACTAGCATTTTAAATTTAAATGATTTAAATTATTTTATGAAAATAAATATATTTTCAAACAAACCTGGGTATGGTTACTTTTCTTAAAACTAAAATAATAGGAAATCCTAGTTGAAAGTATGAAAACGTTTAAAGTAAATAGACTTATCACAAGAGTTCACATGGTATTTGGAAGCAAACTGATTCTTGACTTAAGTTTAGATATAACAAAATCCATATCACATATATAGCATTTAGTTTAAACTGAATAAATAACTAAATAACATAGTATTATTTATTTACAGATATATGTATGAGAGCGAGAGAGAGATTATGCAGCATTTTACAGAGTGTATCTAGTCATTCACATACAGTGCCTTGCAAAAGTATTCACGCCCCTTTGCATTTTTCATGTTTTGTTCCCTCACAACCTGGAATTATAATGGATTGTTTGAAGGTGTGCATCGTTTCATTCACAGAACATGCCTACAACTGTGAAGTTGTGTTTTTTTTTTAATATTGCGAATCAAACAACATTTAGGACATAACCGAAAACTTTAGTGTGCATAACTATTCACCTCCCTAAAGTCACCTTTTGCGGCAATTACAGCTGCAAGTCACTTTGGATAAGTCTCTATGAGCTTGCCACATCTTGCCCCTGAGATTTTTGCCCATTCCTCAAGGCAAAACTCCTCCAGCTCCTTCATGTTGGATGGTTTCTGCTTGTGATCAGCAATCTTCAAGTCTGACCACAGATTCTCAATTGATTTGAGATCTGGGCTTTGACTAGGCCATAAATGTTTCCCCTTAAACCACTCGAGTGTTGCTTTAGCAGTATGCTTCGTGTCATTGTCCTGCTGGAAGGTGAACCTCCGTCCTAGTCTCAAATCACAGGCAGACTGAAACAGGTTTTGTTCAAGAATATCCCTGTATTTAGCAACATCCATCTTTCCCTCAACTCAAATCAGTTTCCCAGTCCCTGCTGCTGAAAAACATCTCCACAGAATGATACTGCCACCACCATGTTTCACTGTGGGGATGGTGTTCTTGGGGTGATGGGATGTGTTGGGTTTGCTCCAGACATAGCGTTTTCCTTGGCGGCCGAAAAGTTCAATTTTAGCAAAGGGGGTGATTATATATGCACATGCCAGTTTTCTGAATTTTATTTATAAATATACTTTTTTATATATATTTTTCTCATTTCACTTCACCAAATTAGACTATTTTGTGCAGATCCATCTCCTAAAATTCAGATTAGAAAAAAAAATAAATTACAGGTTGTAATGTAACAAAAAAAGGTAAAAAGCCAAGGGGGTGAATAATTTTGCAAGGCACTGTAACTTACTACCTCAGTGGAGTTTACAATCTATATGTTATATTCCCTACCACGTGGACACACACGCATTGTTAATCTGGCCCTGACTAGGGTTAGTTTTTTGTGTCAGAAGACAATTAACCTGCCAGAATGTTATAGCAGTATGGGAGGAGACCCAGAAGAAACCCAATGCAAACACAGGGACAACATACAAAGTCCACACATACAAGGCCTAGGTTAGGAATTGAACACATGAGCTCAGTGTTGAGAGTAGGTGATGCTGACCACTGCACTGCTGTGCTGCCCAACAATATATAAATAACGGGATGAGTCAATATCCCAACTGCGGAGATTCCGGTGCTCAGGATGCCGGTGCCGGAATCCCGACACTTGTCAGAATCCTGATGCCGGCATCCCAAAGTTAAGTAGCAGGGTTGGGGGAGGGATAACATTAGGGGTTAGGTTTAGGCACTAGGGGGAGGGTTAGGGTTAGGCACGGAGGGAGGGTTAGGTTTAGGGTGCGGGGAGGGCGAGGTCAGGTTTAGGCAGTAGGGGGAGAGATTAGGATCGGGTACCAGGGAGGGAGGGTTAAGGATAGGGTAGGGAGAGGGGGAGTGTTGGAATATTGACCGACAATTGTCTGTATTCTAACCCTGTCGGGATGCCAGCATCAGGATTCTGACCACCATTCTGGCATCCCGAATTCTGGCATCCCATACCCATCTCTAAATAACATAGTATATTTTGTTTTGTGAGTATACAGCATTTCATGGACACTATCATAGCATAAAACAGGAAATATATGTATCGCTTCATTTATTTTACACAGCAGATGCTGACATGTTACCATACACACTGAAATACATTTTATTTTATTTTGTTTGTGGAAATAACTGCAGATATGAGAATGAGCAGCCGTTTAGGAAAGCGGTGGAGGAGGAGATTAGATCCTTGTACAAAGTGATTGATGATGCAAACTTGACAAAAATGGACTTGGAGAGTCAGATAGAGAGCATGAAGGAGGAGCTCGGTCTGCTGTCAAAGAACCACGAAGAGGTAAATGATATTTTATTTCCAGTATAGCCTTACAGGGGTATTCAATATGGGAGCGAAAACATAGTTTTTGCGTTAATATCGGAGGTATGACGTCATTATTGCAGGTTTTACTTTTACACCGTATTCAATTTCAAAGACTTATCGCAGTTTTGAAAAGTCTTTGATAAAAAACGGGTATAACTTTTCACCATTGAATTGGTGTAAAAAAAAAGTGCAGAATTGGGGTTTAGGGGTGCAGGCTTAAAAAAAAATAGCGTGCACCCCTGGGAATGACATTTAAAAAAGAACTGTGTCAAAAAAAGTGTAAAAAAACATTAGGGACACCCCAAAAAATTAATTTAAAAATTGGGGTGAAAAAAAAAATGGGAAAAAATTGTTTAAAAATAGGGAAATAGGTTCAGGGCTATTCTGCATGTATGCGGCAGGTGTTTTCTAGAATAGAATTATAGCGGCAGGCGCACAAATGCAGAATTTTTAAAATCTTACTTTAGGGACATAAAAATATGCTAGTACCCATTTTCATGTACCCCAAATTTGATGGGACCACTTAAAAAAACAAAAAAAATAACTTAAGTGCTCTTCTGCATCACTTCTTCAATGTCGGAAAAAAAACACCTGCTGCGGCTATTTAAATCCCCGACTTTCAATTAAAGGCTAAAACGGGGGTACCCATAGTGATCCCCCATGTTTTTACAACTTTAGGGGGGTCTTACAATCTTTTTAAGGAAAAATTCGTAATTTTACGCAAATCCAACTTCGGAGTTTCCCGTTTTCGTTAATTTTATATTGAATACGGGGATAAGCGGGAGCGCGCCCAATACTTTAACGCAGGTAAAAACTCTGATATGAAACGTTAACTTCGACAGTGAAGTTAACGTTTCATATTGAATACCCTCTTAGTCTCATATGTTTCTCCTGTCGGTCAAGAAGTTAAGAATAAGAATAGTGACTGAGGAGATCAGGGAGTTCTGCCTACCCAAACCAACATCCCTGGAGTCTCCCGGACATTCCAGGAGGGCAGACAACACTGTAATAATGATGATGTACCAATACTAGTGTACCAGTTTTGATTGACTTGTTGCAAATGTTCCGCTGACACTGATTGGTGCGTTGTTCATTGCTCAGGTATGGATTAAGCTTTTGTGAGTTTATTTGTGAGGCAAGTTGTTGTTTCTACAGTATTACAGAAGTTTTCGTAGTTTAGCTGATGACAAATCCTAATGTTGCACATAAAATATAACATGAGAATAAGTGGGATGTAAGTGTCTCTGACACCTCCCTGTCCTAAACCAGACACACACACAGTATGCTAGTGTTGCCGACACAAGCACATCTTTATCTCGGCATTTGGGTGGAAATGTGCTACTTTTGCATGCTCCTATTTTTAGGGTAATTTACACCCATTTTGTAACCACCTCTGCATCGGCTCTATGAGTGACCCGTGTACATGCAACAGAAGAAGCAGTCCAAGGCTGTACTGTAACTAAACAGGCTGTGACACTATGCTTTCTCTCCCCAACATATGCCCAGTCAACCACTGATGACAGTAGTTACCACTCAGCCCAAATAAATAAATGAAGTACAGTACATGTGTGTAAGATAATAAAACTGGTTACTGCAATTGCAGTAAAGTTGGCACTATACTGTAAGCTTTTCCCCCAAACTCCAGAACTCTGAGGGATTTGGAAGATATTCACTTTACGACCCTCCAGCTCCTCAGGTTCCTGGTAAGCGATAACATGTAATAGCCAATCAATAGAATAATGTAGACTTGATGATTAGAGCACTAACCATCACCCCCTGCAGGTGGGTACAATTCCTGTGGGACATTTATCCTGTATTTATATATTATTTAAAACTAGTTATACGTTTGCTAATCCATCCTGCAAAATTACAATGTGTGTTTTTAGGATGTGAAGACCCTCTACAAGCAGCTGGCAGGATCCCAGCTGGAAGAAATGGATACCCCAATTGGTACAGGACTTGATGATATATTAGAGACCATCAGAATTCACTGGGAGAAAGACATAGAGAAGAACAGAGCTGAATCTGGCGCTCTTCTTCAAGCTAAAGTAAGTAAAATTCATTGGTACATTGATGTATTTGCCTGTAAAAGTAGCAGTGCTTTGCAGTATATGGAACACAGTTCTGCCAATGAGAATGCTAGACCCTAAGTATGTAAGATATAGGACTATAATATGGTGATTCTATATGTAACTGTAGTTGTGCAATGCTACAGTACTTAAGGATTATTCTAACACAGAGGAATTGCTGTATGTGGGAGTTACTGATGTATGTGTGCAGTGTTCCAAGAACCAGTTTTAGACATGCAATCTCTAGGGACATAAATAAGTATTTAGCAATCCCACGGACCTAATCATTCTTGGAATGAGATTGTGTGGTATTTCTACTGTAAATCCAACTTCAGCAATCTCTAACTTGCAACTATATGTTTGATCATTTCATGATACACTTATTTATGTTTAATTATATGAGCCTTCATAATAGGAAGCACAGGAAACAATTAATCATTCACATCAGTCCCTGCCCAACCAAGAGCTTGCAGCCTAAAATCACCAATTTATAAACACACGTTATAGGATTATAACACAATTAATCTACCAATACATTTTTGCACTGCGGAAGGAAGCTAGAACACCTGGAGAAAGCCTATGCAAACATGGGGAAAGCACACACTCCACTAAGTTTATGAAGCAGCAATGCTAACTGTTGTGCCACTATGCAGCCCAATATATTTCCATAATGCTGCAATGATTCTTCAAGTGTCTGTTGCAAAGGAAGATTAAACGTGATAAACATGTAAATCACTATTAAAGTTAATGACTAGAATTTGTACTAACTCTTTCTGCAGCTAGATGATATTATAATGTGATCAGCACACTAAGAAGTATTACAAATGTAAATGTTATTACAGTGTTCAGTGTTATCCCCATTTGTGGAAAAGCTCCTATTACAAGCAATAGCATATTTCTAGTGCTCTGATTCAGTCAGCCATTCTAATGATTGGCCGCACCTCTATTTAACTCAAGGCCCCCATACACCTATGGACAGATTGCGCGATTCTGCCATCGGATCGGAAACACTGATCCGCCACTCGGAAATGCCAACTGGCGGCCATCGATGTTCCGCGATCCATCGGAGGATTGGTGAAATTATACATGTTAAATTTCACAAATATGCAAATCACGATCATATTTTGATCGTGATTGGCAAATCTGTGAAATCCAACAAGTTGGATTTCTCAGATCCTTCAACCCGGCATCACAGGATCGCAGCGATCCATCACAGATGTATGGGGGCCTTGCGACAAGGGCCACTGAGGGTAATCTAAAGGTTTGTCTGTTTCACGGGGTCCACCCTGCAAAAGTTGGTGCTGCACATGCAACCTGGACCTGGGAGTGGGACTAATGGTGCATACATACGGTCGGATAAAAAGGACAATATAAACTATAATGATATCGTTTATCGTTTGATCATTTATATCGTCCTTTTTTTAAACCCCTCCAACGACCAAACGATGGTCGATGAGCAGGCACGCATGGTTGATATCGACCATAGCCCGTGCATGCAGGTCAACCTAGTCGATATCGACCAGGTTAGCTTGTTTACTATAGGGACCCACGATCGTTACGTCGTTTGGGGGTTAGTGCATGTTGCTGGATGTTCGATATCGAACATCCCGCACTTGCAGGACGATCAGACAACGATATCTGATCATTGTCTGATCGTTCCATGTGTACAGGCCATAAGAAACCAAATGAGACCACATCTATTTATGCCTAAAATCATATCTGTCCTGTAAAACTCTATAAAAATCTGGATTATGGGAGTGGGAGGAGGGAGGGGGGGGGGGCTTGGTGACTATTGCACACAATACCAGTGCCAGAGAAAGCATTTACCAAGTCTCACTGAATAGTGGTAATAGAAGTAATGCCACAATACTGTATCTGTTCTACTTTAGACCTCAATTACTTAGCAGGAAAAAATTACATGGTGCTTTACTGATTCAATAAAGCATTATATCAATAGTTAATATTATTACCATTCAAATTTTTGTTATTCGTTTTCATATTTTTATATACAGCATCTTGTTTTACTATTTATATTATTATTTATTTCTTATTAGTGAAACTGGTAGCTGAGTTTGGCATACACCTATCCCACACAAAGCAGTAAGTTAAGCACTGTCGCTCCCTGCCAGTACTGCGAGGCAGTTGAATATCACGTTCCTGTCTGGGGACATATTAACAAATTGCCATCTACTGCCTTTTTGGCTTAAAATATCCTAATTATACATTTACAGCAACTTATAAAAAAAAGCTCTGACAGCATGTTATGTAAATGACTAGTGCAGTGAGCTACAATTATTATTATTATTATTATTATTATTATTATTATTAGATGATTACAGCTGTAATTGGTTCAGATGTTTCCTGGTTATAAATTTTATGGAGGTAGTTTCACAACCTGTTATTATTTTGTCCACTTTTCAGAAGACTGTACTAATCATTACCAGGGAAAGGCGTTTTGGCACAGACAGCAAATATTCTACTATCCTCCACCCTATCATGATACAGAAGTCACTAGAAATATATCTTGAAGCAGAAAATCAGAAGTCTGTAATAATAGTGTGACACTGATGTACACAGTAAATGTACAACTCATCTGAATTCTGCATCCAAGTCTCCATTTGCCAGTACCAGTGATTTTAACTCCTGGGGTAAATTTACTAAGGGTCGAGTTTGTGTGAGTTTGTGTGAGTTTGAGTGAGTTTGCAAACTCACGTGAGTTTTTCATCTCGCAAATATACTAAAGACAAACTTGAGTGAGGTTGAAGTGAGTTTGAAGTGAGGTTTTTTTTTCACTTTTAAAACTCATGTGAGTTTGCAAACTCGTAAAAACTCACCATCGGCCAAAATCGGAAGTACTTTACATGAAAAAGATGAAACTCGCAAATTTACTAAGATTCGAGTTTCCAATCTCGTGTTAGATTGTAGCAATCTCTCTGTGAAATAGAAGTTTTAAACACTCACCTCCTGAGCTGCGAGTTTGGGTGAAAACATACACAAATCATTTTTTTTTTTAACTTGTTTAAGTAGGGTTAATTGTTTAAAAAAAAATTATGTAAAGTCCCTCCCCAAAAGACTAACCAGCCTCGAACTTGCCAGCCTGTCCTGGTACCTAAAATTACGGGGAACAAAACGAGTAGGGTTCCCCCGTAAATTAGGTACCAGCACCAGGTTGCAGGGCCAGTCCTGGTTTTAATTTTAGGGGTAAAAAATTTGGCGTAGGGGTACCCCTAAAATTAAAACCAGCACTGGACCCTTTCTAGCGGGGGGCTGATGCCACAGCTAGGGGTGCCCTTTCACCGGGCCCCCCAGATGAAGCATCAGCCCTGACCGCTAGTCAGCTCAGGCCAGGGATCTCTGGGGAGTTGGGGATCTCTCCAATAAAGGGGGCCCCCTCTCCAGGGTACCCCTGGACTAGGCTGATAGCCCGGGGCTATCCCAACCACCCCTGTAAAAAAAGAACCAATACTCACCTTTTGTTCCACGATGTTCTCTGCAGTATTCCAAAGAGGGCCTCGGAGACACTGTAACAAGACGCTACAGCTTATTGTTACAGTATCGCTAATGACAGCTCCGGCCTCAAGCTATCCTTAGTGCTGTGGCACCAGCCAATCAGCGGCGGCTTCCATTAGTGGTCGCTCATTGGCTGGGCCCCACGTGGAGGAGCCGCTCATTGGCTAAGCCCACGTAGGTCCCAGCCAATGAGCGGCCGCTAATGGAAGCTGCCTCTGATTGGCTGGCACCACAGCACTAAGGATAGCTCAAGGCCGGAGCTGTCATTAGCTATACTGTAACAATAAGCTGTAGCGTCTTGATACAGTGTCTCCGAGGCCCTCTTTGGAATACTGCGGAGAACATCGTGGGACAAAAGATGAGTATTGGTTCATTTTTTCCAGGTACAACCATTGGATACTTTACGTTGAGAAGGGGACATGAAGATATGGGAGCAGGTAAGTATGTGTGTGTATGTATGTAAGTAATCTTTATTTTCACGGTGTGTGTTGTGATTTTTTACACATTTCTTTACAGGTGAACTACAGGTACCAGTGGCCCCTTAATGCCCAGCATGCTGGTACTTGTGGTTCTCCAAGTACCAGCATGCGGGGGAAGCTTGCTGGGACCTGCAGTTCTACTGTAAAGACAATCTTGTTGATTACATTTTTAACACTACACCTACACTATCAACCCGCCAACCACCGCCCAGGGCATAGGCAAACGAAAGGGGGGGTTTCCGTCTGCCTGGAAACCCCCCTCCCAAGCCCACACCATGACCACAATTGAAATAGTAATGTAATAGAATTTTACTAGTGCTGCATGTTCTTCACAGTATCACAAATTAAATAATTAGCACCACCTGTGGATCTTTTAACTTGTATCAGTCAGTAATAAATAACCTGTGCACCAACTAGGAGATCTGGAAAACATTCACAGTTAGGGATATGCTGCTATAGAGCCCAATTTGTACATATATGTCCAGGGCAGTGCTAGGTTATTCTGCTGCTCCCCCAGACTCCCGGACTTGCTCTAATACTCTGGAATGGTGCCCACATCTAAAATAAATACATTCAGCTCAGGCAGGATGGCCCTACTGTCGCATATAATGGCTTCTGTGATTGATGGTCCTCTATATGCTGGAAGTATGACACACAATATACTTTGTATGATGCATATTAAAGCTGGTTAAGTGATAATTATACCCTCTTCATGGACTGGCCACACTGAAGCATTTGGAAACCCCCCTCTAGAAATCCTGCGTTTGCCACTGCAGGGGTGGTGGGGATAGGCCCGGGCTATCAGCCTAGGCCAGGGGTGCCCTGGAGAGGGGGTCCCCTTTATTGGAGGGGTCCCCTATTCCCCAGGGATCCCTGGCCTGGGCTGACTAGCGGTCAGGGCTGATGCTGTGGCTGGGGGGCCCGGTGAAAGGGCACCCCTAGCTGTGGCATCAGCCTCCCACTAGAAGGAATCCAGTGCTGGTTTTAATTTTAGGGGTACCCCTACGCCAAATTTTTTACCCCTAAAATTAAAACCAGGACTGGCCCTGCAGCCTGGTGCTGGTACCTAATTTATGGGGGAACCCTACTCGTTTTGTTCCCTGTAATTTTAGGTACCAGGACAGGCTGGCAAGTCTGGGGCTGGTTAAGGTTTAGGGGGGGACCCTATGTCATTTTATTTTTAAACTTATTTAACTCATTTTTTGCAGGTATTAAAACACACAAGCAGCTTACACATATTTCATTGATATGTGCAGACTGCTTGCTCGTGTGAGTTTTGCAGAGAGAAAACACTGCAATCTCCAGTAAGTAATCTCATCTAAACTCTCCTTAAACTCTCCTTAAATTCTCATCTAAACTCTCCTTAAACTCACCTTAAATTCTCATCTAAACTCTCCTTAAACTCACTATAAACTCACCTCTAAACTAGCAATTTGCAAGAAAAAAAACTCACTTTGCTTCAGCATCGAAAAACTCACTTTAAGCTAAAATCATTTCTTAGTAAATTTACCCCTACAGTATATCTGTCCCTTAGTGTAAATAACTGAAGCTTAACTGTATTTGAGATCCAAATTCACCTGTCTACCTTAATGTATTAGGCAGGAGTGCTGAGAGGAGGTAGGCCAGGCTGGCGAGGAGGCAGAGCCACATCCCCAATAAGACATGACCGAGACCTCTTCGGTGGGCAGCACACCATGTATATAGGGCTCCCAAAAGCTTGGTCATGCCCCCATTGTGAATTTTCTACCTATAGCCTTATATTTTTGGGCATGAACACCAAATGTGCAGCAGGTGCCCCATTGCCCGTAATATCGCCAACACAAATCCAAGGAAGTAGGAAAAATAGAATGGATACTGTACATGCCGGGAACCATGTACCAGCGGTAAAAAAATCTTAAACGTATTTTTCTTAATATGACCTGAGATTGAACATCTAGTTAATGCCCAGCGAATGGCTACTCATTCCTCAGAATCCTGAACCTCCCCAATTTCCCTTTCCCATGTCAGTTTGTGGGTTTATATGAGGGGATGATGATAAGACAACAATATTTTATGTTACGTAGAAATTAGACCTTTTGAATCATGTTTATGTCTGCTTATTGATTCTAACAGGGTGCTCTGTGAGGAGAGACTAGGGCCCTGAAGGGTGGTATAGGAGTGGCAGAGATGTAGGTATTGAAAGAAAACATTATGGGGGAGGGAAAATTGAGCACAAAAAGAAGCAAAATCTGGGAATGTATGCAATGGAGCAATGTCTATAGGGAAAAGGACATTATGTTTAGTCCAGTCATAGAGAACCTTAGGATCTAAATCTGGTGGAAAAGTGGGGTGTCTTCCACAGGAACTAAAACAGGGTGCGATAAGCGTAGGTCAAACCTGCAGGTACAATAATCTCAAAAGGACAATGAAAATTAAACTGTAGGGAGTTGCTAAATACTAGATATTCAATGGGGCAGTGAAGACCGCAATATGCTATATGCGGACTAAACTTGAAGGACATCTGCTAGCTATATGTGTTTTATGTATATATTGAAATCTACACTTACCTGCCGTAATACGACCAGTGGACTTGATCATTCTGTAGTTGTATTAAATTTTATGTACTCTTACTAAACACATTTTAGCTTTATAAAGGCAGTTTAAAAATTAGGGACAACATCAAGAACAGAAATTTAAAGGGACAGACTTCCAATGCATGTGTCTGGAGACAACTACTGTATGATAGTGGTCTATCACCTTGTTTTCTCACTAACAGCAATCAGTAGCTCTGCCAGCATTACAGAGACAGGAGGAAGAAGTTGTTGAGAGTCTGAGAGAAGAATTCCATGATACAGCATGCAAAATCCAGAGCCTGCAGGCCGAGACTGAGTCCCTGAGGACACTGGTAGGTCTACTGTCACCTTTGAAATTCTTAGGATAAAATTACCATTGCAAGTGTATATGCATACTATTGCACCGTTTAGTCACTATACTCAGCTGTGTGCTATTTCAACATCCTAGATACACAATAGCTACATGGATCACGGGTAGGCTGAAGCATACCTCCCCATTTGCCTGATTTTGGCTGGGCAATCTCAATTCTCCGGCCACAAAATGGAGTGAGTTTTGTTGCAAAGTGGGGTTTTCTAAATGGATTGGGATGAGTTTGGGTGGATTGGGTACAGATGGGAAAATCAGGGGCATGGTCTATTTTGACTCCATTTGGTATGTGTAAATTTTGGGGAGCATGTAAATGAATGTATTTAAAAAGACAAACTCAAAAACAACACAAACGTTTCTTGATCAATTGAGCAATCAAGAAAAGTTAAATATATAGTATTGACAACTTAGCATCTGGGGCAATCTAGCTCCTCCTCAGAATCCCAGTGGAGGCTCTATGCAGCCATTTTTCCCAGAGGCTCTGTGTGTCGCCTCGCAGTCCTGGCCAAAACAGGCACTATGTGAAGCTGTGAAGTGTGAGGCAAGAGAAAGAACCAATCAGAAACCACTATCACAGACATAGCAACTTTTGAGTGGTCCTCCATTCACCCTTCGGCAGCCATTTTAAAGTCGTGAAGGTACATGTACATCACTTTAGATGGTAATGCAGCTTTAGCATTTTCTAAACACAAACCGGTATTATCTCATGGGAACCTAGCATTATTAAACATATTTTAGCAACATTGCAGCATTATATAATACTTGAGCATTATTACATAAAGGTATGCATACTTTCTCTCTTTTCCATCTTATCCTGCAAATCAATGTTTCCAATGTGCTTTACACACAGGCACATTCATTCCTACAGTAAATAGGCACATGATGTGAAAGAAAAGCATTTCTGCTACTGTTCCACAGTTTTGTAGTTTCACAACTGACCTTTTGGGACATAGAAACAAAATGATTTGCATTATTAAGCTGCATATGGGCTGACTAACTCTGAACAGTTCTAACTAAACCAATAACAATAAGGCATTCCATTTCTTACCCCCCTACAATAAAGGCACAACACATGATTGGCAGTTGAAGGTCATTCATTTATTAATGACAACATAAAGAATGTAGAAAGCATTGCTAATCATCAGCACAGGGGGAAACAGAATACAGTAAAGGAACATTTATCTGCCCCCAGGATTGCAAGGACAAACACCGGGCTAGATAGAAACACTACACAAGGACACATTCCAGGCCCGTCTCAAGAGCAGGACCACTCGCCTTGCTTCAAGGGTGATTGTTTCACACAATCTTACAATTGTAGAGGCGAAGGTGTAATGACCTAGGGATCATAGTAACAATGGTATTTTAAATGTTGTCAGTCTATTTACTGATATATTTTGTGTATACAATTGCTATGTCCAATTCTTAAGTCAGTTTTTAGTCTAATAACTTATCTTTAACTCTAAATACAGTATATCCGTTTCTTCTAAATCTAGCATAACACTTTCATCCACTTGCCTTTTTAATTACGAGACTGCCACTGAAAACCAATGCTTTCCTGCAAAGCAGTAACAATATAACAGCAAACAACAAAACCAAACAGCAAAACATGGACACAACATGCAGCCGCTAACAAGGGAAATCTGGGAGAAAGAGGAAGTTCCCTCCCCTAAACTGACTATATGGGGTAAATTTACTAAAGTGAGAGTTTTTAGAAGTGAGTTTTAGAAGTGATGTTGCCCATAGCAACCAATCAGATTCTACTTAACATTTAACTAGCACCTTCTAGAAGATAATAGCTATAATCTGAAATGTTGCTATGGGCAACATCTCTACTAAAACTCACTACTCTCACTTTAGTAAATTTACCCCTATGTATCCTTAAAATCCCTCTTCATAGACTGCTACACAAACACTAACTGTCAATCAATGTGATGCCCTAAACTTACCCCTTAATATACAACAGTATCTTTTCTCTCAAGCCCATGTGTTTATGTCCTTGAACTTAATTTAAAACTATCAATCACCTTAAGATCAAAGACAAATAAGTTCAGTTAAGGTTAATGTAAGGCTTGTAGTTTGAGTCAAAATATACTTACATAATGACAAAAGATTTTCCAATCCCCTCATAAGATGGGTACACACTAGACAATATGTTGTCTGATCCCGCGGATCAGAGCGATATATCGAGTACATCGTCTAGTGTGTACCCATGATATGTGCATTTCTGCGAGTAGTTAGCGACATCACCCATCGACCCTACTGCATGGCCGATGGGGGATATCGCTAACAATGTCATGCTGCAGAATGCAGCTTGACACGTCCCTCTCCCCCATCGGGCCTGCTATCGGCAAGTGTGTATACAGTTGCCGAGTGCCTGATCCCGTCGCCCGCTATATCGCGCTGGGTACACATCGGCTCATGTGTACCCAGTTTTAGGCTACTTATTGGTTGATCCTTCTCGACACCAATAAAGTTCAACCTAAGAGTTCCCACGCAAAAAATTATAATTTACTATTTTTACAATTGGATCCAACTGTAAAGAGCAATCTGATTGTGACTCCTGGGCTCCAAAATGTCTCTCTATCTTTGAATGTGAGCATGTAAGCCAGAGGTTCCAAACTCCGCCATTACACTCTTACCGTATGTGTAAGTGGATTTAAACCTGAAGCAATACAAATGTAATAAAAACATAAAATTGTACAAGTGTGGCACATAAAATAAAGACACACATAACTAAGGTTCCATAGGGGCAGTAGTTTGGGAAAAATAAGAAAAATTTGTAATTCGGTAATACCGTGGTCTAAGAGTGATAATAGGGAGGATGTTGAGAAGGTGTAATTTGTGTGCTGACATAATGTCCAGGGCCGTAATCTTGCAAATGATCACTGAAAACATCTGTATGGTATCATGAAACTCATTCAGAGTCAGCCGCGAGCACCGATGCACTCGTAACCGACTCGATGGTTTGGCCTGTGCACGCGCTTTGGTAGGCGGGCCGGGGGGGTGGTTTCCAAAACGTTTTGTGGGTGGCCGCACTGACATCATCAGTGATGTCAGTGGGGAGCTTCCTGCTCCATCAGAGCAGAAAGCTGCCTGGGGCTTACGAGTGCCCAGACCCTACCCTAGGTCGTAAGCCCCGATGGTCGCGATGGTGATCACCATCGCGACCATCAACCTGGTCGGTCGTTAAGCTGTGGGTGGTAACCCACAGCTTAACGATCGTCAAGAAGGCGGCCATTCAGGATGCAAGTGGCCGCCCTGATTCTGTGCGACCGCTTGCATCTAACGACCGCCTCTGAATGAGGTCCCATGTACCTAAGTATCTGTATGGCAGCCACATAGGGATATTTGTTCAAAACAAAATTATGCACTGCTCATGATTCATTTCTTAAATTATTTCAACCTGTTAGATATGACCCAGGTAATATTTAACTACATTATCAGGACTTTAAGCAGCAATTTCACATAATTTTGCTGTTTCTTTAAATAGCAAGTCAAACATACAGATCTCAGAGGTGTGCCAAAACATCTCCGCTCAGTAAATCATGTACCATGTGACGTGGTTGCGATGATAGTCAAATAACACTGTGGAAACACTGGAGAGTTAAAAACATTAACACCAACCTGAATCTATAAAAAAACAAAAAACAATATTATAATGACGGTTTATTCTTATAGCTTACCATAGTCATTTATATTAAAAACAATCTCATTTTCTCATGGGATTGCTACTTTAATATTGTACATAGCAATCATACATCTGCAAACTAAACTAGGAGTCAGTGAAATTGGTCATTCCACCAATTTGCTCTTGAGCTGTGAGTTGACTCCAACTGGTAGCTTGGAAAACAAGAGTATTAGATAAATGTGCAACAAGGGTATCGTCAGAAGGTAAAGTGTGAAAAAAGTGATATTTGACCAAAGTGAAAGTTGACATTGGACTTGAATATTTTTTAATTTTATTTTTTAATAGTCTTAGCACCTTTATGTACATCAGAAATGTAATGTAATAGTCTTAGCACCTTTAAGTACATCAGAAATGTAATGTAATAGTCTTAGCACCATTATGTACATCAGAAATGTAATGTAATAGTCTTAGCAATTTTAAGTACATCAGAAATGTAATGCCTTTTATGTGTTTGCAGAAAAGAGGTTTGGAGAATTCATTATATGACGCTAAACATTGGCATGACATTGAGCTCCAGAACTTGGGCTCTGTGATCACTAAATTGGAAGCAGAACTAGAGGAAATTAAAAGTGAAACTGAGCAGCATCAAAAGGATAGGGAGCATTTGCTGTCCCACAAGATGCAACTTGAGAAGGAAATAGCAGCATACCACTCCATCCTGGATGGAGAGGAAAACAGGTAGGTGCACAAAATATCAAGGCTATACTACTGAGTGCTTTCTAGTAAGTGTGCTGGTGGCAGTACCTTATCAAATCTCAACACTGGAGTTAAAGATTACATTGTCAGTTTAGATTTGCATGCATTTTACTCCCAGAACATATGTGAAAAACTATGTAGAAAAAAACATACTAATGTGTTTATGTTGAACTAGCTGATGTACCTGGGTAGACCTTAGATATTTTAATTTCCTTTATACCATCTTAAATTAACTTATATGTAGGGAGGTCTATCCCGGGATTGGCGGGATCCCGGGATTTTGTCCTAAAAATGGCCAGGATTGAATCCCGGGATTGGAAGCTTCAAATCCCGGGATTCGGGATTGGCTTCCCTAGCCACCAATGATTAGGGAGGGAGCCCAGTTCCCTCTCTAGTCACTGCCATCCAGCTCCCAGTTCCCGTCTCACCTGGCTGTGCACTGGAAGGGTGGGCGGGCGGACGCAACGCTCAGGCTGCGCAGCGTGACCTCTGTCCTCATGTCACACTGCGCAGCTCTGTGCCGGCTGCAGCGCCTACCCTCCCATCCACCCACCCTCTACATGGCACCATACACGCCGCAAGCCTCCCAGTAAGTCACTGTGGGGACTGGGCGGTGGCCTTTTTTTTTTCATGAAGCCAATCCCGGGAAACCTGGGATTGAAAATATGGCCCGGGATTGGCTTCCCTATTTATATGCTTAGTTTATTTTATGCCTCAGGTGTAAAGGAGCATGGCGACTCCAGAGCAGGGACGTGCAGTCAGGTTAGGCAAGGGAGACAGAGACTCCCCGATCATACTCCATCCCCTATCATACTCCCTGTCATGCTCCAGTGTTTTATATATAAAAATGATTAGAATACAAAGAAGAAATTTATAACATAAACATCTTCTTTGTTTATTGTAATCATTTTTTTAGTTAAAACTGGCCAAATCTGCGGAGCTACATAGAATTGCAAGACGAGAGGTAAAGCAGCAAAAGCTCAGCCTCACCTCTCAGACACTGCTTGCAGAGCTGTGGGTGGGGCCACACCACAGCCAGTAATACTGCACAGAAAAAGAGCTAAAAGAGATATGCCTAACTGTGTTTATGGGTGTGGGGGGGGAAGGGGGTGCCTTGAGCACTGATGGGGACTTTGGATGTGTCATGTGACCAGGAATTGCACTGCTCAGGGAGCCACCGGAGCTCAGTCAGCAGCAACAGCAGGGGGAGGATGAGAAGAGACACAGTTTGATGCTTGTAGGAGAATTAATAGACACTGAAGCTCAGTGTAGTGAGGGGAGAGTTACAGTGAGTAGGGGGTGAGACAGGCTGCAAGCACTCAGACCCACCCCCATGTGTGGCTGACCAGGGAGGTGCTACCTGATGAGACTTATTGCAGGCACAAAAACAGACAAATCTCAGGTGCACAACTCCAAATTATTAATAATATATAAATGCAATAACATTTTGCAATCAATAGAGGTTTTTAGCATAATCTTGGCCAAGGTTATGGGCCTTCCCACCATATCCAGGTAACCTCTGTAGGGTAGGTCCCTAACATACTACGATTCAAATCCAGAGCATAGGACACCCCCAAACTAGCCCAGCTAAGCTGTCCCAGGGCACCGCCATAGTAAGAAAAGTGCAGTGTGAAAGAGATAGTTAGGAGCAGCTACTGCTGCATATAAAGAATGAAAATAAAAAGTGAGGTACATATATAATAAACAAACAGTGAAGGGTTAAAATGTGTTATAAAAGAAAAATATGTTATAATGCGGTGCCCTGAAACAGATCAACAAAGGCAATCCAGGGGGACCCAAGCCCCAAAAATGAACCAAAGTTGCACTACAGTATATAAAACTTGTAGGACTTACCTAGAATTGTGCCTAATACCAGTGTGCATATTCATTACAAGACTCCATGCTTTTAAACCAATAAGGTAGTGGTGCTAATCTAGACTGAGGGCATCTCCTTTCCCTCAGGTGTGCAATAAAGCACATTAAATGGAGTACATGGAAAGATTTCTGGACTGCACACCCTGAATATATATATATAATATATATATATATATATATATATATATATATAATGTGAGGTGCTACCTGATGAGACTAATTGCAGGCAAAAAACAGACAAATCTCAGGTGTCCAACTCCAAATTATTAATAATATATAAATGCAATAACATTTTGCAATCAATAGAGGTTTTTAGCATAATCTTGGCCAAGGTTATGGGCCTACCCACCATATCCAGGTAGCCTCTATAGGGTAGGTCCCTAACATACTACGATTCAAATCCAGAGCGTAGGACACCCCCAAACTAGCCCAGCTAAGCCGCCCCAGGGTACCGCCATAGTAAGAAAAGTGCAGTGTGAAAGAGATAGTTAGGAGCAGCTACTGCTGCATATAAAGAATGAAAATAAAAAGTGAGGTACATATATAATAAACAAACAGTGAAGGGTTAAAATGTGTTATAAAAGAAAATGTGTTATAATGCGGTGCCCTGAAACAGATCAACAAAGGCAATCCAGGGGGACCCACGCCCCAAAAATGAACCAAAGTTGCACTACAGTATATAAAACTTGTAGGACTTACCTAGAATTGTGCCTAATACCAGTGTGCATATTCATTACAAGACTCCATGCTTTTAAACCAATAAGGTAGGGGTGCTAATCCAGACTGAGGGCGTCTCCTTTCCCTCAGGTGTGCAATAAAGCACATTAAATGGAGTCAGGTGCATAAATATTGGGACATTGACAGAATTTTCATATTTTGGCCTCTATTCACCACCACAATGGCTTTGAAATGAAGCAAACAAGATGTGCTTTAACTGCAGACTTTCAAATTTAATTTGAGGGTAATTACATCCAAATCAGGTGAACGGTGTAGGAATTACAACGGTTTCTATATGTGCCTCCCACTTTTTAAGGGGCCAAAAGTAATGGGACTATCAACTCAAAAGCTATTTCATGGACAGGTGTGGGCTATTCCCTCGTTATTTCATTATCAATTAAGCAGGTAAAATGTTTGGAGTTGATTCTAGGTGTGACATTTACATTTGGCATCAGTTGCTGTCGACTCTCAATATGAGATCCAAAGAGCTGTCACTATCAGTGAAGCAAGCCATCATTAGGCTGAAAAATCAAAACAAACCCATCAGAGAGATAGCAAAAACATTAGGTGTGGCCAAATCAACTGTTTGGAACATTCTTAAAAAGAAAGAACGCACCGGAGAGCTCATCAACACCAAAAGACCGTGAAGACCACGGAAAACAACTGTGGTGGATGACAGAAGAATTATTTCCCTGGTGAAGAAAAACCCCATCACAACAGTTGGCCAAATCAAGAACACTCTCCAGGAGGTAGGTGTATATGTGTCAAAGTCAACAATCAAGAGAAGACTTCACAAGAGTGAATATAGAGGGTTCACCACAAGATGTAAACCATTGGTGAGCCACAAAAATAGGAAGACCAGATTAGAGTTTACCAAACAACATCTAAAAAAGTCATTACAGTTCTGGAACAACATCCTATGGACAGATGAGACAAAGATCAACTTGTACCAGAATTATGGGAAGAGTAGAGTATGGAGAAGGAAAGGAACTGCTCATAATCCAAAACATACCACCTCATCAGTGAAGCATGGTGGTGGTAGTGTCATGGCTTGGGTATGTATGGCTGCCAATGAAACTGGTTCCCTTGTATTTATTGATGATGTGACTGCTGACAAAAGCAGCAGAATGAATTCTGAAGTGTTTCGGGCAATATTATATGCTCATACTCAGTCAAAAGCTTCAGAACTCATTGGACGGCACTTCACAGTGCAGATGGACAATGACCCAAAGCATACTGTAAAAGCAACCAAAGAGTTTTTTAAGGCTAAAAAGTGGAATGTTATGCAATGGCCAAGTCAATCCCCTGACCTGAATCTGATTGAGCATGCATTCACTTGATGAAGACAAAACTGAAGGGAAAATGCCCCAAGAACAAGCAGGAACTGAAGACATTTGCAGTAGAGGCCTGGCAGAGCATCACCAGGGATGAAACCCAGCGTCTGGTGATGTCTATGCGTTCCAGACTTCAGGCTGTAATTGCCTGCAAAGGATTTGCATCAAAGTATTAAAAAGTGAAAATTAGATTTAGGATTGTTTAGTTTGTCCCATTACTTTTGGCCCCTTTAAAAGTGGGAGGCACATATAGAAACCGTTGTAATTCCTACACCGTTCACCTGATTTGGATGTAATTACCCTCAAATTAAATCTGAAAGTCTGCAGTTAAAGCACATCTTGTTTGTTTCATTTCAAAGCCATTGTGGTGGTGAATAGAGGCCAAAATATGAAAATTCTGTCAATGTCCCAATATTTATGCACCTGACTGTATATATATATATATATATATATATATATATATATATGTATATATAATGGGAGGTGCTACCTGATGAGACTAATTGCAGGCACAAAAACAGACAAATCTCAGGTGCACAACAGTGAAGGGTTAAAATGTGTTATATGTTTTTGTGCCTGCAATTAGTCTCATCAGGTAGCACCTCCCATTATATATATATATATATATATATATATATATTCAGGGTGTGCAGTCCAGAAATCTTTCCCATATACAATATTCAAATAAGGCAGATACACCAACTGTCAGCCCAACTGCTGCCAAACATCACTGGCAGTTGTTGTGGATCTTCTATTTGAATTTTAGACTGTGCTGCAGCCCCACCTCTGAAGCCACCACTCGACCCAGATGATGAATGTACAGTCCCGCAGCATTTAGGACATGTTGCTTTGTAACCCAATCACCTCAGTCGAGAGGAAAAATATTACCACTTTCACCCCCTTAAGGGGTCGAAAAAACCTGCTTAGTGGGTGCTTACATCAAGGAAGGAATGTACTCCCCAAATTTCATGTTTCTAGGTCATGGTGTTCGGGCAGGGCATTGATGAGTCAGTGATTCAAGACATTGCACAGGAGAAAGAAACATTTTAACTCTTTTAACCCCCTTAGGAATAGAATTTCAAAAAATCCCTGCTTAGTGGGTTCCTACATCATGGAACGATTATACTCTCTGAATTACATGTTCTAGGTCAAGGGTTTTGGGCTTGGCATAGATGAGTCAGTCGGTCAAGACATTTGATTTTATATATATAGATTGCACATATCTCGCAATACATCCAACTTAAAAACAGTAGTATTTCTGATCAGGCTTAGATTGGGCATACAAATTTGTATGCTTTCCCTACAATAATGTAGAGATGCAGCTTCACATTAGTGACAGATTTGTACTTGGTATATGATAATGAGGTGTCATAAACACAAGAGGGAATAGTGACAGTGACACTTTTATTAACAAATAAAAAACACATTTTCCATATAAAATTTAATTAAATACAAACATAAAAAAAGTATTTTATGACGTTAAAAATCCAGGGGGAATCTTCTTGCCTGCAGTTGTCCAAATGGATATGATAAGTAATCCAAATAGACAGTTATAACTTTCTATAATATTGGCACAATGCTAATAAATTGGCTTCATTGGTCAATGTGAAAGCATTCAACCAGAAGTGGCTGGATAGTGCCGGTGGTGTCATCATTATCAGTGTCTCTGCACCAAGCTCCTATTGGCTCCCAAGAAGCATATCTAGGGATGCAGCCAAGTCTTATTAGGTCTCCAGGGCGTGTGTTATAGTAATGTGAACGTTCCCTTAATGTACTCAATGTACTCTGCCTGTCTATGCTTGCTCCCATTTCACCTCTCAAGGTGTAAAAAACTGTGATGATCAAATCCTTATACAGCTGCACTTTGGTATGAATTGCATCTATTTACGTCAATGATATGCCCCCAACTATTAAATGATAAACTGATTATTATGGAAAAAAAAACTCTTTCCTTTAAAGGGTTTTCTATACCTTCTGTTATTAGCTATCTAATATGAATGCAAAATAACTGGAAGTTTGAGGTCATTACGAACTCTGTGGATTTTCTTTCATGTGAATTACCGATTTTACTCACCTATCTGTAGTTCCCATCTGCCGGGACCATTATCAGCACTTTTTCAAGCACCTTGACAAGTGGAAGATGACACTTTGATTTAGCACAGGGGTATAACTAGCCATTTGTGAGACCCATAGCATCCAGGGGCAAACGCAGGATTTCTAGAGGGGGGTTTCCAAATTCTTGATTTTAAAGCAAGTGTGGCGAGTCCATTAAAAGAGCATAATAAGCACTTAACCAGCTATAATATATGTCATACGAAGTATAGTGTATGTAATAATTCTGACATATATAGGACCAGCGATCACAGTAAGCCATAATATGTGGAAGTAAGGCTATCCATTCCAGAGCATGGGAGCAAGTTTGGGAGTGAGAGGGAGCAGATGTACAGATTGGTCTCCTTATATACTGGATAGTGTATTATTATACAGTATTAATAATTGACCATTTAGATGGTCTATATCAGTGCACCCCTAACAGTGCATGTTTTCCAGATCTCCTAGTTGGTGCACAAGTGTATTCATGGCTGACACATTTTAAAAGATCATCAAGTAGTGCTAATTATTTAATTTGTGACACTGATGGGATCTTAAAAACATGCAACTTTAGTATTATATGCTCTTTCTATTGTGGTCATCATGGTGTGGGCTGGGGGGAGGGGTGTTTCCAGGCAACCTGAAACCCCCCCTGCGTTTGCCTATGGCATCATATGTAAGGGCCCATGTATCACTGGTAAAAAAAAACTCACATAGAGACATGGGACAGACAAGGAAGTCAGCCCTCCCCCTCCCCCAGCGGTGGGTCCTATAGCAGCTGCACCCACTGCACCTATTGTAGTTATGTCCTTGCTAAGGCAAGAGTTTCAAACAATTAGGAGGCAGTACAACAGAACTTGTCTGGGATACTGGGGACAATACAATTTTGGATTTAATGCAGAATTGTATTTTCAAAGGCTAAACACTACATTTTTAATTTCACAAAATGGCAGCTTTAAATTCTACAGTAAAAAATGGTGAAATTACACTTCATTACGTACCCCGCCGTGTGCCCTCAAAACAGAGTAGAACTTTTTCTTGTTTGTTGTACTGTAGCATGATGCAACTTTAGATTTACTCATAATTATTTCTATTTTATTTGTAGATGATGCTTCATACATCATGATGACAGTGCTCACAGTCAAGATAAAGATTAAGTAAATCACATCTAGTACGCCATGGAATGACTTAGTGCTATATTTGGATATAACCACATTGGCCTGGTTTTTAGTTTGTGTGCAATCCAGTTTACATAGCTTGCAGACTGAAAACATGGTTTAAATAATTTATCAAAAGAATTGAATCTGCATAATGCGTTCTAATATTTCCATTCTGTTTAAATGAAATTGAATTCTAATAAAAAAAAATAGACACTCTGAAAATGTTCTAGGTCACTCTTTGTTCTGCTAGTCTCAATAGTAGTTAGAAATGCAAATCAACGTTCATTTAAATGCTATTTGTGTAAATGCAAATCTATAAGAATTAGATCAAACAGATACCTGAGCAAAGACTCTTCAAACAATTTCTAACAATAGTCCAGAATGTTCTGGGACATTTGTGCCTGGATTTCTGGAATGATTGTGTAGCACAGCAGTGAATAATAGCATTTGCAATGAATGGGGTCATCGGTTGGCTGCATGAGATCTAGGGGGATGTAGTTATGATTCCAGAGGTCGGGATACCGGCACTCAGAATACCGGCAATGGAATCCTGACAGCAGTGGGAATCCCAGCACCAGAATCCCGACTGCCAGCATCCCAACGGTAAGTATTAGGGTTAAGGGGAGGGTTAGGTTTAGGGTTAGGCACTTGGGGGAGGGTTAGGGTTAGGCTGTGGGGGGTTAAGGGTTAGGCTGCGGGGAGAAGAGGGTTAGGGTTAGACAGCAAGGGCAAAGGGTTAGGGTTAGGCTGCGTGTGGGAAGGTTAGGGGGAGGGTTGGGGGTTAGGGTACTTACCTAGTTGGGTTGGGATTCTGACTATCTGCTGTCGGTATTGCGACTGCTGGCATCCCGTACCCAAACCAATCTAGGGGTATATTTACTAAAGGTCGATTTTTATCGATTTTGATCAAATTAAAATTGTTGAAAATCAATCAACCTTGATGTTGTGTTTCTGGGGCTAAATCACATATATACTAACACACAATTTTTTATTTGTTTTTCCAAGTATTAGTAAATGTGTGATTTAGCTTCAGAAACACAACATTGATGTTGATTGATTTTCACTAATTTTAAATTGATCAAAATCGACTTTTAATAAATATACCCCCATAGTCATTTGTCCTAACCACGGAGCTATCAGCAGAGATCTGGTCCTTCAATGATGCTGTACAATGAATGGAACTGTCCACTTATAGCCAGCAATAGCATTCTATGGGCCTGATTCAGACCCGGTCGCAAGCGCTGAGCGCTCGCAACCGGGTCGATGGTGGCCCAAAGCGCATGCGCACGATGGAGCCGGCTCCATCGTGCGCATGCACGAGACCCGGATAGCGACGGGCAAACCGTCACTCCAGGTCTCGCACCAAAGGGGGCGTGCTGTTGTTGTTGAGTGACCCCTTTGGTGGGCGGGCCAGGGGGTGGCTGCCCAAATGGAGGCTTTCCCATGTGAACGCCTACCATTTGGGACCTGCCCCACTGACATCACAAGTGATGTCAGTGGAGAGATTCCGGGTCTGTTAGAGCCGAAATCTCTCTGGGGCTTGCAGCAACGAGATGGTATTGACCATCGCGACCATCTTCCTGGCCGCTCGCTATAGCTGTGGGTGGTCACCCACAGCTATGCGAACGGCCAGGAGGCCGTTCTAAAAAAAAAAAGACCAGCCCTGATTCAGAGCGAGCGCTCTGTCAGAGCGACTGGCTCTGAATCAGGGCCTATGCCTCCTACTTTTATATACTGTAACATTATACTACTATGTTGTTGTGGAACCATTAAAAAAATGTATGGGAGGATTTTCACATGCGCCCCTATACATTGGTATTACAAGGCATTATATTCTCAAATGTCTGACATCCTACATAGATAAGATGAGCCCATCACAGTCATCAGGTGTGTCTGTTTTCATCTATTATTAGGTGCGTTTGTTTTCATCACAGGGCCCGATTCCGCAAAGAACGCAGTTGCTAATATGCACGCAATCGTCCATTTGTTGTGTTGTGCACATACGTACTGTATGCATCGCAGTGCGCGAACTAGCCATTGCGATTGGGACTGCGATCGCAGTGATTATGCAGACCCATCGTAGAGTGATTGACAGGAAGTGCCGTTTGTGGGTGGTGAAGAGGGGGTGGTCGGGAAGCACAGGCGCGCCAGTGCGTTTGAACGCCGTTGCATGCATAAATTAGCCATTGCGATACCCTATGCAGCCTGAGGTCTGATAGCGTGTTTGGCAGTTAGCAATTTCTGAGTAAGGTCAGAACTTGTACAAGTGTGCGTTAGGCTGCGATGGTACTCTATTGTACCGATGGTTTTGCAGTCTTGCTAAACATTACATATGTGTGTATGGTAAAGTGGGCGTCCTTATGTAGTGCAGCGGCTGCATTGCGATCGCAATGAATTAGCATACTATCGCAGTTGACCTGTGTGCATAATCGCTATTGCATTTGCTGTTATGTTCCGTATTGAATCAGGCCCACAGTCAGCAGGTGTGCCTGTTTCAGTCTAGGTGATGAAGAGTAGTGCCAAGGTGCCCAGGGCAACACACCAGCTCGCCTGCAGCTTAAAGAGAATGTTTCCAGTTTGGCCAGGTCTGTTGGTTCTGTTCCATCAAACTCTTTCTGCTTTCCACCAAGCGGGGTATTAGATAAACTGAGGGGGGCAGGAAGCAGTGGCTAATGCACACTAAAGCCTCTTCTGATCATCTACAGCATAGCCTCTTCCACACAGGGAGAGTAAAACATTGACAGGGGGAAGGTTTAGGCCAGAGGTTCCCAAACGCGGTCCTCAAGGCTCGCCAACAGTTCAGGTTTTAGAGATATCAATGGTTAAGCACAGGTGGGTAAATTAAATTGATTGAGGTACTAAGTAAGCCATCTGTGCTCAAGCATGGATATCACTAAAACCTGAACTGTTGGGGAGCCTTGAGGACCGCGTTTGGGAACCTCTGGTTTAGGCACTGAACACAAATGCACCATCCCTGCTGTGGATCATCAATATTGATAATAAAGATGATACTGGAGAGGATAAAACATGTGAAAGAATGAATAGTCATGACACAGGGCCCTGCGGGCGGCACCACGGCTTCCCCACGGCTTCCCCACAGCACCTGCATTTGGGGGACAATGATAATCAGCAGGTTACATTGTCTAGTTAGAGGGTGGATGCATTTTTGGATGTAAAAATCTAACATTGCTTTTTGTGATACTCATATGGGGCCTGAGGTAGACTCTGCTGTGTCTGTTCTTGCGTCTGTGGCCGGAGTCGTGGCTGTGATAATATGTAAATGCTAGTATCAGCCTTCTCCTGTGCAGTAGCCTGCGTCTGATTGTGTAAGCACTGAAACACCCACTTTCAGTGTCAGTGTAATACCGCTGGTTATTTACTACACTCCAACATTGGCATCCATCTTGTGCGCTATCCACACTTACACCAACCCTATGGCAGGTGCAGGTTCTCCATCTTACTATGGCCTCTGTGGCTGCAGCTGTGCATCTGACATGCCCATAACACGCCCATGAGACTAACTTTTTTTGTGTTCACTTCAGGCCACCACTAGGAATAGCCATCACTTTGCCTCCCCATTTCCCATTTTCTGCTCTTGATCAGCCCACGTCAGCATGCAGCTCACAGTGGTGTGCCCGATTTTCAATCCCCCAGCATGACCAAGGCAGCAGAGACATTACAATCTAGGGTGAGAACGCAGTGTACAGCTTACTACTCATGGCCGACACATGACCAACTGCTTTCACAGGCTGTTTTGTTGGACCATATAGCATGTGGGTCCGTAATATTGGCACTACAATCAGCATGTCAATTA
The DNA here is from genome assembly GCA_031769625.1 of Taudactylus pleione. Classification (NCBI taxonomy): domain Eukaryota; kingdom Metazoa; phylum Chordata; class Amphibia; order Anura; family Myobatrachidae; genus Taudactylus; species Taudactylus pleione. The sequence continues at coordinate 39,527,907 of JAUIMM010000052.1, read as the reverse complement.
AGTTGTGTAGTGGCACGCTACTGATGTTACACAGTGCCCTGTGACTGCAGTTTATGAAAAGCCTCCCTGCATACTGTGCTGCATCTCTATAAAGGAAGTTACAGATACAGAAATGGTCACTGATCTATGAGCAGGGCCGGATTGGCCATCCGGCACTTCTGGCAAATGGCAGAAGGACCGATGGCCTCAGGGCCGGCGCGCTCTGCTCAGCCGGGAAGAGACGGGGACATGCTGAGAGGCCAGGCCCCTGTGACTCACGGTACACCCCCTTGAAACTTAACCACGCCCCTTCGTGAGCGCTCGCATCTAAGGTGGGCGGACTGCCAGGGCTGATCTAAAGTCCCAGTACTTCCCTGTCTATGAGGCACATTTACAATCAGAGTGGAAGAGTACCATTGATCCTATCTGTGAAAAAGTGTTTTGTAACTAACTTATGATTTTTTTTTAATACATTTTTTTATTGAAGCATCATATGTTACATACACAAACATTGTAGTGAACAATCATGCAAATGTACAAAGAGAATAAATATTTGCAAATAGTGTAATAATGCATAGGACACATAGGCCCTCATTCAGAGTCGATCGCAAGAAGCGATCGCTCACTCTGAATGAGGGCGGGCACTTCTTGTTTTGAAGTGCTGCCTCCAGGTCGCAAGCTAAGCTGTCATTTACCACCCACAGCTTAGCTTGCGATCAGAGTGATGGTCGCGATGGTCATCACCATCGCAACCATCGGGGCTTACGACCAGACCTTAAGGTTGGGTCTTGGCTCTCATAAGCCCCAGGGAACTTCCTGCTCTGTTTGAGCAGGAAGTTCCCCACTGACATCATCAATGATGTCAGTGGGGCCGCCCCCAAACGGCAAGCGTTCCGACTGGAACGCCTCCGTTTGGCCGGGCACGCCCCCGGCCCACCCAGCAAACGGGGCGAGCTGTCACTCAACATCGACAGCTCGCCCCGTCTGCTACGAGACCCCTAGCGACGGAGCGCCCGTCGCTAGCAGAGTCTCGCGCATGCGCACGATGGAGCCGGCTCCTTCGTGTGCATGCTCTGTGGGGACCATCGACCCGGTTGCGAGTGCATTGGCGCTTGCGACCGGGTCAGAATGAGACCCATAGTGTTATCAAGACAATGAAATAAGAAACCAGTAGGCTCCATAACATAAAAATTCACGACCATAAAAGATAAAATAATACAAAATTGTAAAAACAGTAAATACCCTCAACCCCACCCACGGGCCACAAATAAAATATAAAAAATGGACATATGGTTCACAAAGAACGAGATCCCACGATATAGTAGTATCGGAGGGTCATTAGCTGCAAGTTACCAGGACGAGTTCTGTAGACTATGATGGATTTGGGTCCGCATAGGGGTAGAAAGCGTGGCAATATAACTTTCCCAGATAACTAGAAATAATTTTTCAGTTTTAAGTGCCTTATCTAAGGTCTGACTTATGATTTTATTTACCACCTATCAGCCTACTTACAGATTATGCTTACATAACTAATAAATGACATATTTATTACTAACAAACAGCGGCTTTTAAAGGATGGACTCTTTTTTTTTTCTTCTTTTCTGCAGTACCAACAAATGGTTGAACTCTTTGCTTTTCCTCTATCACTAAAGAGTAACAGCTGATATTGCGACTAATTAACTACGGTAATTGATTCTGCTTTTGGCTGTTTTAGATGGACTCACCACTGATGTTTTTATTTTATGTTATTCTATTTGTTTTCTGCAGACAATGTATTTATATTTATATGGCATTTTCAATGTTCTTTTTTAGACAATTTTATTAAAATTGATCTTATCATTCACTATGAGTGGGCAGCGCTTTTCTTTTTCTGTGTATATTTTGATCAATATATTAATTGAGGGTCAGCTCCTCATATTGATGGCTGCAGGCCTTATACAGTGGATTTTGGAGATTTATTACTGCTTCAAGGGGTATTTTTTCCCACTAGTGCCTTTTTCTCTTGCTTATTGTTACTTTCTTTTAATTGACAGCCAGTCCACGAGCCAGGATTGGCTGGCAGCCGGTGCTAACTTTAAACGGCATTGTAGCCATCCCAGTGCCTCCCCCGATGCTCCCTGCTCTGCCCCAGCGCAGAGAGAGAGGGGAGGAGGTGAGAGAGGGCATCAGTTAGAGATAGGGGCAGGCAGGGGGAATCAGTTAGAGAGAGGGGCAGGTAGGGGGAATCAGTTAGAGAGAGGGGTAGGCAGGGGGAATCAGAAAGAGGGGCAGGGGGTGAGAGAGAAGCAGTGAGAAGTGTGGGGGGTGAGAGGGGAGTGAGAGCTGCATGGGGTGAGATGGAAGTAGGGGCTGAAAGGGTAGCAGGCAGTAAAGCGTGCAGGGTGTAAGTAAAGGATATAAAGATGTAGGTGATCATACAACACAAAGAAAAGTATATAGGGAGTAAGAGGGTGACCTAGGATGAAGATATGGACACATGAGGGGAGTGACAGAGAAAGGAAACAGATCAGAAGGACACATGGAAGACAAAAGAGAGGTGAGCAAACTTTGTTCAACATATCCTACTATCCAAAAGAAAGGTGGGGTGGAGATTCAAAATTCCATAACCCCAACTCTAAATTCAAACTTTCAGCACTACATTATATTATAAAAAAACCTTCTGTTTAAAGCAGCCATGTTTAATATTTAGGCCAGCTGTTTGTCATTTTTCAGGTCACTTTATGGGGTTACACTATTTATGTAAATGTAGCTATGGGGAGATTGATGACAAAATGTTTTTATTTATTTACCTATTTATTTATTGCCTTTGCTCAAATTTACCTTGTATAATGTTCTTATATTAAAAATGAAGCCTTCCACTGCACCACCAGTGTTCAAGTACCGCCGATGGGAGGGCAAATGGGGGTTCAAGGCTCCAGTTTCAGTGGGCGGGTCGTAGGTGGCTGCTGCTCACCAGACTGCCAGTGTAGCAGGAAAATATTTTTTTCCTCTCGCTTGCAGCCCTGCAGATGCAATGTGCCTATTTTTAATTGGGGGCCTTGAGCTCCACCCACCTCATTGTTAATCCAGCCCTGCGCTGAAGCATATAAAGGATGAAATTCCACCTGGTCTTGCTTCAGTTGGTGGAATGCAAATTGAACTGTTCTTGCAGCTGCTGCAATCTTCTACATGTGGTTGCTTAATGCTGAAGATGTCCACAATGGGCCACAGACATCGACTGCACGCCTCTTTCATTTAAAAAAAATTCTGAACCACCAAGTTTATTGAGTGGGCAAAACATGGGATGTTTCAAATTCACCCACAATGTCACTTGCTTTATCGGAAATGACAAATCCTAAGGAGTGTCCTTGCGGGAAGACCATTTTGCTATGACATCCCTGAGTTTTGTTGACACTGGTATGCCTCTTAGTGAAGCCGGTGATACAGAGAGTAGCCTGCCTGTGAATGAGCTGGTGTTGTGTGATAGATGCTCCTGCTGAAGGCAATAAACCCTCCCAGTGGGTTGTCACAGTCATGTATTCTTTAGTTTGACCAGTACTGCTTATTCACATATCTGTGGTTAAGTGTTTAGTGGGTACAATTAAATTTTCTAGGCCAAGAACTAGTACAGACAAGGAATTGCTGTTCCGGTAAAAAATGGAATTGAGATGGAATTTGGTAGCAGGGACACAGGACCTCAATTAACTGTCTAATACCAGATGCATTGATGGCGGTGTCAGGGCTCTTCCGGGGATCAGCGCGGCCTTACCTCCTCGCCGGCTTCCTTTGATCTCCCGGGCGGTCAGGCAGCTGGCGCGGCGGCTGAGAGGACGCTGAGCATTCTCCCAGTGCGTAGGGGACTGCGGGCGGCCCGGTGTCTGGAATCGGGGTTCCCGGCATGGGCGCCGCCATGTCAGTCGGCCCATGTGACTGTACTTCCGGCTTGGGATAGGTGAGCGTCAGCTGATCGCTGTGCACCTATCAAAGGGTTCTGTGGGGTATATAGCCTGCATCCACCTTTCTGCAAACTGCCTGAACAACGGTTGTCTCCTAGTCCCTAGTTGAGTTCCAGTCCAGGTTCCTGGCGTTCTATTTCCTCTACAGTGTGTTCCATCTCTGCCTGTGTGCCAAGACGTTACTGTGATCCCTGTGCAACAGTGAGTTACCATCTGCCTGTGTGCTAAACGTGTCTCTAGTGAACTTCTTGCAACAGTGTATTACCATCTGCCTGTGTGCTAAACGTGTCTCTAGTGAACTTCTTGCAACAGTGTATTACCATCTGCCTGTGTGCTAAACGTGTCCCTAGTGAACTTCATGCAACAGTGTATTACCATCTGCCTGTGTGCTAAACAAGTCTCTAGTGAACCAGGTGCAACAGTTAATTACCATCTGCCTGTGTGCTAAACGAGCCTCTAGTGAACTTCATACAACAGTGAATTACCATATCTGCCTGTGTGCTAAACGTGTCACTAGTGAACTTTGTGCTACAGTATTGCCAGACTTCTTTACGTTGTTTGTGGATCACTCCACAGTGCCTTAAATCTTAGGCATCTCTTATTAGGGCCACGGTTATTTGTGTCTCCAATTCCCACTGAGCTCGGGTACCTGGTCAAAGGACCGCGACCTGCTCACAGGGTGCAGCTAAGCCCAAATCCCGATTGGAGGGGTCACTGGCAAACACCATCCTGTGGGTTAGACTCCGCACCATTGCCCAGGTCTCGTCAACACTCGAGAGCTGTGGATGAGGAGAACATATATCCAGGCCCCTCGCCTTTGTTTCCTCCCGCAACCCGGACCCAGAGTTTCCACTTCCCCAGCGCCAAGCGTGACAGGCGGATAATGGATATTGGATGCAGATCTAATGCTAGCATATCCATCATGGCTTCAGTGATCCACTGCGCAACTGGATGGCAGCTTTCATATTTGCTTCCTCTTACAAAGGATTGTTTCTTGAAACTACTCTTCCTGGTCCCCTTCTTGGATGAAGATTCACCCCCAGCAGCAGCAGCTCTAGCATGGTAGGAGTCTTCTGGGGAAAACTGGGCAGGGGAGGAGTCAGTTAACTTTCGTAAAATGGATGCAGGAGGACTACCTCCAATTAGTAATGAAGAGATTGATGATGAAAGTGTTGGCGGTGCAGATTGCATGTTCTGGAATCTATCCATGCTGCTGGCAGCTGCTGCTGGACTGCTTATTATTATTTTTTTCAAGGATTTTTTAGATTTTCCCAAAAAGTTTGGATGAACTCGCTGCAAATGATGTAACAGGTTTCTAGATGATCAACCTCCATACCGCTACTTATTTTAGCTGCACAAATGGTATAGATGGCTTGACAAATATTGTCAGGAATTAGGTAAAAATAATGCCACATGAAATTGGTGGCTTTTTTGGTCTTACGTCCAGGTTTGACAATGGCCTTCTTCTCACGGGCAAGAACTGCTGCCACTGGTGGCTGACTTACTTTTACACAAACAACATCCTCATCATCTACATACTCATTCGCGTCAGATGAAACCAAGGTGTAGAAATGGTGGAAGGAGGCTTTACTAGGAGTACGGTGTCAGAAATGTCAATCTCACACATTGCACTTGTGAACACTCTTAGACTCTTCTCAGGGATTTGTGAAGTTTGTGAACACACAGTTTGTTCTTTAGCCTTAGTTTTGTTTTGGTGAACTGATTTGCCTGTTTTAAAGGTGACACATGTAGACACATGTAAAGTGAGAAGGTGTTGCATATAAGGTTTCAAAAGATGCCAGGCCAGACTGGGTTTGGCCACAACTTCCGCAATAGGCATTCTAGTGCATGAAACATTAGTAGCAGACCACCACTCGCAAAGGAAGGCCATGGCCTGAGCTTTTCCTTGCCATTGCATGTGGTGAATGGAATTTTGGCACAATTTTATAGTTTTCGGCAGTTGATGTAAATGTGAAATATTGTTTAGCTTTCAGGTGCACTTTCTTTAGCTTATTTCCCATGGACCACCTTTAGTAGATGAAGTACTATCATGACTGCTTACAGCAACCGCAGAACTAGTCTTGGGTTGCTGCTCCTGCTCTTCTATTGACTGATCCATATCGACACAGCGCTCCTAGTATAAAGGTGGCACCCTAATGTTATTATATTTTTTAACACACAAGTTTTATCTTTTTAATTTTTTATAACAGTGCCTGAACACAAAACACAGTGCCTCACAGCGCTCCTAGAAATGGTGGCACCCTAATGACGTTAAATTTTTTAACACAGAAATGTATTTTTATTTTTTATAACAGTGCCTGAACACACAACACAGTGCCTCACTGCGCTCTTATGGTATTTTTTATTTAATCACACAGTGCCCCTTTAGGCTTTAACACAGTGCTCCAGTCCTAATGGCATTTTTAGTGCCTCACAGTGCTGCAGCCCACATTCCACAGTGCCTCTACACATACAGTGCCACTTTAACATTGCTCTTAATCATTTTTTTTATGACAAAGTGCTCCTGTAGGTTTTTCTAACACAGTGCTCCAGTCCACTCCTCCTAATGGTGTTTTTTAGTGGTTCACAGTGATGCAGCCCAGTCCCACACCCTCTCCCTCTGGTCTCCTGTGTGAAATGGTGCCCGATCACGAGGGAGGGAATTTAATATGCAATCCAAGGGGTCTATTTACTATCAGTGTTAGGAGACAGAGTGAAAAGTGATAAGAAAGTGATAAGGTACCAACCAATCAGCTCCCAACTGTCATCTCACAGGCTGTGTTTGAATAATGACAGTTGCGAGCTGATTGGCTGGCACCTTATCACTTTCTTATCACTTTTCATTCTGTCTCCTAACACTGCTTAGTAAATAGACCCCCAAATCACGTGAGATCCGACGCTGGCAAGATGATGTTTTGCCTCGTTTTGGGATCCGAAAATGGCAGGTACCCCTAAGTTCAGGTGTGCTCATTTCCACGGAATCCAAACTGCACATCACTAGTAATGTTGTAGAAAATAAACACTCCATTACTTACTTTTATAAACAGTTTTTGTAAAAACGAGGATAAGATTGCACAGTGTTTTTTCTATTATGATCTATGGTGCTGATTTGGTTGCAATTGACCAATGTTTTCAGGACTGTTTCCAGAGCTGCAGTGTGCATGTCTCACGATGGTGCTGTGTCTTTAGTTGCAGGGTCTTGTTAGCTGCAGCCTGATTGACAGACTGCAGGAGTTTTGCCAGGTGTCAACCTGGAGCGTTCCAGAATATGGGGGATGTCTACCCCGTTTTCTGGAAGTGCCGAAGCCAGTGGCTTGTCCTCGGATGCAGTATCACTGGTCCCAGCAGTATAGTTTTGCCAGCATCCTGAGTAATCTGAGGGTTACTCAGAGGTCTGATGCTGCGAACAATGGTCACAATGTTGATCTGATGCGGCTTCTTTGGACACAGGCAGCATATCAGAGAAGTCGGCAGTGGGTGTCTTTTTACACACAATGTCTCCTGAGGCTTTCGCATATTTTCACACCACCGCTGTGTACAAAGAGGCAGCAGCAGCGACATTTGCATCCACCCCTGAATCAGGCCCTATATCAATTATTAATCCGTTATTTACTTTCCTCTTATTGTCACATACAATGTCACATCCTTGCCCCAGCTATATATATGTTTACTTATTTATTTGTTTGATGTGCAACCCAAGCAGGGGTGCCCAGAGGGTGGGGGGAGCAGGTACTAATTACCCAGGCCTGGGCTTGCTGTAGGGGCCCGGCAAAGCCCGTCCCCCCTCCCCTCCCTCCTACCTCACAGCAGTAGGAGCAGCAGCAGCAGTCTCCTATCTATGCCTGTGGGGGGGAGCGATCACACAGATTGCGCCCCTCCTGGATTTTTTCCCCCTCCATGGCGCCCCAATATTTTTTGTACACTTATCCAAAGAGGGCGTGACCACGTCGCACTCAGTTAGGCCACGCCCCATTCAACCCAGGCCCACCACGGCTGTCAGCACTCCTGAGCCCAAGCACCAAGACCCAGCAGCAATGCCCAGCGCCACTCTACAAGAACCGGAAGACACAAGCATTGGGTGCGAAATGGGAGTGAGAAAGAGGGAAAGAAAGAGAAGAGATGGGAAATAGAAAGACAACATAAATTTAACAATGTTTTTACCAATAGTCACTATACATCAGTAACACTAAAACACTGGTTGCAAAACATCAATGTTTACTTTCCCATCTTGGTGAGATAAAAGTTATTTATTTATTATTCAGAATGGTCTTTTAACCATGAGTCACAAATTTAGGGCCTGATTCAGTGATGGATGCAGTAGCACAGTAGCAGCATCTTTGTATGCAGCAGCTGTGTTAAAATATGCTAATGCTGCAGGAGGCATCTTGTGTAAATGTACGCCTCCTTCTGGCTTCAGTGATCCGGTGCTGAGTCCTAAGATTCAGCATCGGATCACTTGCATGAACATCGGCCATTTTAGTAACGCTCAGGTTACTCAGGATGGCCGGGCTGTTAATGCTTCCAGGGCCAGTAAATCTGCATCAGAAAATGCAGACACTGACCTTGGCACTCCCAGAAAATGGGGGCCATAGCCCCCCATCCCCTTTTTCAGGAACGCAGCCCATGCCCTTAGTCAACATCTGAAAATGTTTAGTAATCCCTACTTTACAATGTGGGATTGCAATCCCCGGTAGACATAGGTAAACCTGAGGGATTAGTAACATGGGCCTGATTCAGATAAGCACGCATTGTTGGATGAAGTAGAGCACTTTTTTGCCAGTTGGCATGTGCCAAAACTGCGCTGTGCACACGGGGTGATAGATTAGTGATGACAGTCACAGAGAGGATTTATTTGCAAAGTGAGTGACATGTAGTCAGCATATAGGAGAGGTAATGGGGGTGGTTAGAAAAATGCAAACCTATCTGGACCATTTTCTGGACGTGCCCTAATGAGCCTCTGCAAACTGGTTCACAGCTGGAAAGGGCCCAGCATCTTAGGAGGGCCACTTTGTCTGGGACAGCATAGGCTTACTCAGAAGTTCGATGTGCAACTGATGTTTCAAATGTTTAATCTTTTGTACATAAGCGGTGGATGTGAGATGCCGGAAGTGGGCAACTCAATACATAAGACATCAGCTAAGTTATTACCATATTTTTGCAGGTCTGCTACATACAGAACCGCAGTCTCAATGGGATATACATCCATCTCTGAATCAGGCCACATTTCCTTACAGTGTTCAAAGCATGAAATGTGTGGGGGAAGATTTATACCTTACTGAATTTAAAATCCTCTGTAAAAGACAATTGGGCCAGCATGGGGGGAGACAGGGAAGAACAGGCAGCACAACGTAGGAGCTGCCAATGCTATGGTGCTTATTACAGCCAGTAACTGCGCCTAAAATTACCAGTCAATGTACATGAATAGTGCTGGCCAGGATTCCCTGAGGAAGAGTAGATGCTGAGCCACCAGGAACAAGTAGGCAAGATCTCCCCGACTACCAGAGCCAATCAGAAGACATTGGAAGGCAAGCAGAGTTGCTGAGTAAACATTGCAAACTCACCATCCATGGCAAAACATTGAACATCAGAGCCAAAACATCATTATTCAATTCCCATTCCTAGCAGAGAGGCGCTGCTTAGTGAGTAAGAGCATCCCTGCTCTGATTGTAGGAGGTGTTTTACCTGCCGAGAATTGGAAAAATCTGCACTGGTTTAATAAATAGACCTACAGATTATAGTAAAATAATGTTAATATTTTTTAAACATGTGAAAAAAATAGTAATAATCATTACAGTAACATAATTTCATATGCCCTTGTAAACATACACATGTAGCAATCAGCACAATATTTGAAAAATATAATCAAAGCAAACAGCTGTCCATCTCAATAATTGGAAAGTAGCAGTTGAAATATAATGTTGCTAATCTCAGAAACACTGTTGCAATACAAGTATTTTCTGTTTCTGTAGCTGGTGAAAAATAGCATATAAAATCATAAGCTTATTTAGAACATAAAACCGAGATATCGCTTTCTTTGTTTGAAAACACAGTGTCATTAATCGGTAAAAACATTTCAAAGCTGTGAATATATATTTAGGGCGGTAACCAATTATCAGTGCTAAAGTAACACTTCTAATGGAATGTCGTGGGCTATCCAATTATCCCCAAAGTGTCGCCCGACGCCAGCACTTATTGTGGATTTTTTTGAGGACTTGATGGGGTAAATTTACTAAAGTGAGAGTTTTTAGAAGTGAGTTTTAAAAGTGATGTTGCCTATAGCAACCAATCAGATTCTAGGTATTATCTTCTAGAAGTTGCTAGTTAAATGTTAAGTAGAATCTGATTGGTTGCTACGGGCAACATCACTTTTAAAACTCACTTCAGTAAATTTACCCCGATGTGTCCAGAAAAATAACCCACGAAAGTGCAGTTTTATCTCCGCTAAAATGGTGAAAACACATTGGTCCGATAGGTTATCATGGATCCAATGTGTTTTCAGGAGAAATATCCTATTTTTTTCATCCGAATAACAGGATATGGGGAAAAAATTGGCAAAAAATCCCTGTTTTTTGTCTCAAATATTGGGGCTAATTGAATTGCAGTCTTAAGTGTTGTTTGTGCTCTGCCAACAATGAAAGGGTGTATTGTCGTATAGCCTTGGTTGCTGCAGCATTCATCCGCATTAACATCCAGCAAAAATTATTATATGGTTTGCACTCTAATAAATATAATTTTGCCCGGAGTGACAAGCTGCACTAAAAACAGTACATATGCTGAATAGCGGAGCACTTAATAATTACCAGTGGATGGGAGTGCTCCTGAAGAAACCTTTTTGTATGACCACAAGCTGGTGTGTGGAGATCCGGTTTGTCTCTCAAATGCCTTTTTTGTCTGGGTTCAGTGGGATCCTGGGAGACCAGTCAAATAATCCACAAGTAGCAGCCAGTCTTATGTTCCCTGTTCTCCTACTTCAGATTGGTGTTTGGGCAAGATCAGGAGACTAGGAAGGCTGATATATTGTCAGCAACTCTATCTTTGTCTCTCAGCCAGTGTAAAATAGGTAGATCCGGCACAGGAAAGCAAATAAAAAAAATGTAATCCAAGATCAAAGTCCAGTCATGGAAAGGCGGTGCTAGTAAAGTGCAGTAAGTAACCACTATCAGCATAAGTGTAGGAGACAGCACGATCCAGCGATGCATTTCAGCCACTGCTGTGGCCTTTATCAAGCTGGTTGGTGTTTTACCTGCAGTCAAGCAGAAGTGGTCTCCGGAGAGCCCTATGAGTTCTTGGACCTGGGGGCTTTCAAACTGGTCTATTTAAAAAAATATCAATAAAAGTTACCTTTTTATGAAACTTATTCAGAAATCATATGAGTGCCCCAGAAAGGACTCATTACTCAGAGGTCTGATGCCGCGACTGATGGCCGCAATGTTGATCCAAACCTATGTCTTTGGATGCAGGCAGCAGATAAGAGAATTGGGCAGTGTTCGTCTTTTTACACGAGACTCCTCTTGCTGCTTCTGCATTTTTTCACACAGGTGCTGTGTACAAAGACGCAGCGGCAGCAACATTTGCGTTCACCTCTGAATCAGGCCCTGAGTTACTATCAGCGTCGGACTGGGGAATGAAAGGCCCACAGGGGAATGTAATGGCAGGGGCCTGGCTAAGGGGCTAGCAATTGTCATCCCACATTATTATAATTTCAATATTCTGTTACCCTTTTATTAGACTAGCAATAATCCATGCCCCCTTTAATTAAAATATCAATAATCGGTGACCCCTTTAGGTTAGCTATATATATATATATATATATATATATATATAAATCACAGGGGCTCTGCACTCACCATAATAGCTAACAATAATAATAATACACATAATAAACAGTGAGGTTTTGGTTCATGAATTGATCAATGCATTTAAGCTTGCAGCCCCCATCACAGGACCCCACCTTACTGTAAGTCCCTACTCTATTGCTCAGAATTATAACATGGAACTAGCTGTCACATCAGTGTTAAACTCAGTTATTATGGTGAGTGCAGAGCCCCTGTGATTTATATTTAAACAATGTGGTCACATACCACGTTGCACCCCAAATCTAGGAATGGTGAGTGCCGTGGATAAGTGTTTTTTATATGTTATATGTATATACACTTGGGAAAGGACTGCTCCCAATCCCGTACCTGAGGCATCTGTCTGCAATATAAATTGCTTCTTGAAATCAGGAGCCTGCTAAACAGGTTCTGCACTCAAGGCGCGCATCAAATCCTGCCATGCAGCTTCTGCTGGTCTAGACCACACTATTTTGTCTGGGAACTCTTTTTTAGACACTCAGTTAATGGTGCTACCCTAGTGGCAAAATTACAAATGAATCTGTGGTAGTAACCCACTAGGCCAAGGAATGTTCTGAGCTAGGACTTACATTTGGCTTTAGGCCATGTGAGTACTGCCTCAACCTTACTGGGCTGAGGTTTTACCTGCCCTCTGCCTACAACATACCCCCAATATTTTGCCTCCACCATCCCAATGGCACACTTCTCGGGATTAGCAGTAAACCCATGTGCCCGTAAAGACCATAACACTGCTTCTACTCTTGGAAGGTGTGGCTCCCAGTCATGGATAAAGATGACTATGTCGTCTAGATATGTGGCTGCATACTCCCTGTGGGGCCGAAGTAACTTATTCATAGTCCTCTGGAAAGTTGCTGGGGCTCCATGCAAACCAAAAGGCAGCATTTTGTACTGGAACAAACCCTCTGGGGTAGACAAGGCTGTTTTTGCTTTATCAGCTTCAGTCAAAGGAATCTGCCAATACCCTTTCGTCAAATCCAGAGTGGTGAGATACTGGCTTTTTGCTAGATTCTCCACCAGGTCGTCAACCCGGGGCATAGGGTAGGAGTCAAACTGAGAAACTTTATTTAACTTGTAAAAGTTATTACAGAATCTTAAAGCCCCCGAAGTCTTAGGCACTAAGACAATAGGGTTATTCAATTCACTGACTCCTCTATGACCCCTATGTGCAGCATCTCCTCCACCTCTACTTTTACCGCTGCCCATATTGCCTCAGGTATGCGATAGGGTCTCTGGGAGGAGTATACATGCTGTATGATTTGGGTCTGTCACGGAATAGCAGAGAATACAGTACATCTTGGTTTTGTGCTACTAACCTCACTACTTCCTGTTTTTGGCTAAGACTGAGGGTGACCTCCATGGGTACTTGAGAGTCTGGGGTTTTCTTTGCCACTAAAGAGGGCGAACTGGCACTTTCTTTCCAAGGTTTTAATAGATTTATGATAAATTTGTGCCTCCTTCCTTCTACCCTCCTGTCGTACCCTGTAGTTTACAGGTCCCACCGCTTCTATGATCTCATAAGGGCCTCACCGTTGAGCATACAATTTGATTTCAGTAGTAGGCACAAGCACCAGTACCTTGTCTCCTGGTTTGAAAGACTCATCGACTGTGATAACGTCATAATTGTGTTTCTGACGCTGTTGAGCTCTGTCCATATGTTCGCTCAGCAGTTGTGCAATCTGCCTTAACCAGCCATACAATTGGGACAAAAACTGAACGATATTAGGATCTTGGCATGGCTGTTGCTCCCACCCTTCTTTTAACACATCTAAAATCCCTCTATGTTGCCTCCCATAGAGAAGTTCTGGGACTGAACCCCGTGGAGGATTGGGGCACCTCACAAACTGCAAACATCAAATAAGGCAGGAGTAGATCCCAATCTCACTTTTCTTGTGACACAGCCCTCTTCATCATCTGTTTATTGTCTGGTTAAAGCATTCCACTAGGCCATCCATTTGTGGGTGATAGACTGAGGTGGTAATCCTATCTCGGCCAGCACAAATCTTTCATCAATTTAGATACAAAATGGGTACCTTGATTTGTCAGAACCTATTTTGGTATTCCCAGATGGGTATATAGCATCAATAACTCCCGGGCCTCTGGGTACCTTGTGGTATAATCTACTATCACTAATATGTATTGATGCCCACAAGCAGATTTTTCCACCGGCACTATCAGATCCATAACAATTCCCTCAAAAGTTACAGAAATGACAGAGAGGGGAACCAAGGGTGCCCCAAACCCTGGCCAGGGTGTTGTCTTCTGACACACTCGACATTCCTGATAATACTTTTTTACTGCTGCATGAATCCCGGGACAGAAGAATCTTAACTGAATACGCTGGTGAGTTTTATCTTCCCCCAAATGGCCACCCCACAGGTGTGTATGAGCCACCCTCAACACCAACTGCTCGTGTTTCCGGGGAACCAACAATTGGTCTACTCTCTTACCCTGCAAATATGTTACACGATATAACAAACTTTTCAATGCAAAGTATGGTACACTTTCTGCTGGTAAAGCTGTGATTACTCTACCATTTATCTCTACATTTTCAAATGCATTTATCAAGTTCCCATCATTCTGTTGGTCTTGGCCAAAGTCCTGCAAAGACACTTCCTTGCCAATGGGAACCCACTGTGCCTCGGTCTCACACCCTTCCTGCTGCTCACTGGCCACATAGGGTGTTACAGCCACCAAACTTTGGGACACAGCAGAGCTTGGCTCCTGGGACACCTCTGACATGGACCTTCTGCTGTCATCATGCCACGTAACTACCTCTTGTAATAATGGAAAGCCCCAATCTAGGATCAATGGGTAGGATGGTCTAGCAGCCACCTTCAGAGATCACCCTTTTATCACTATCGGGAGGTGCACTTTCTTCTACATCCCCATGTACACATACAATATTTACCGGGGGTAGAACCTGATAAGCCCCAGGTGTAACCAGGTTGGCATAGATGATGATCAATTTGCTGCCAGTATCCACTAAGGCCCAGACCTCCCAGCCTTCCACACGCACCATCAAATGAAACAAGGTGGTTTGCGCCAGGGAAGTGCTTCCAGCAGCCATGCTGACCACTTGTGGAGTTGTTTTTCCAGCACTGCAGTCCATCGGCTCGCCCTACTTTAGGCAGTCCCGGCATAAATGACTAGGCTCGCCGCAGTCAAAACACACAGCTGGAGGTGGGTTGTTGGCTTTAACAACTGAGATCTGGGTTTTAGGCTTAGGTACTGGCTGGAACCCCTGCTTGGCTTTGTTCAACTTCCCAAGAGTCAGGTACCATTCAATTACCACTGTTAACTTCTCAAACATTTGAGGATCAGCCTGTAGGGCCCACTGTTGCACCACATGGTCTAGTACACACACAGCATGGTCCAAAGCCACCATCTCTACTATGCACTGAGCAGTTTTTATCCAGCTGCAACCATGCCTTACTCAGCCTGGCTAATTTGGCCAGCTGGACCCTTGGAGGCTCAGACAAGTTCAGCCGCCATTCCTGAAACTCCTGAGCTTTGCTAGGGCCAGTCACTAACCCTGCAGAGTATGGCCTTTTTTAAGTAAGGATAGGAGTTTGCCTCAGTTACGTTTAAATCAACATATGCTCTATGAGGTTCCCCTGTGAGACAGGGAGCAAGTCTGGCAGCCCACTCCCCTCAGGCCATTTTAAACGTGCAGCCGTATGCCCAAAAGTGCATTGAAAAGCTTCAACATCATCAGATGAGGTAAGTTTCTGTAACACCTCTTGCTCATGCCCACCTTTCCTCATTTCAGTTAACTCTGTATATAATAACTGAATTTGAGTTTGTTGACCCTGAATCAGTTTGCTGTCCTTGCACCTGTGCTTACTGCCCTGCAGCTAACTCAGCAAAACTTTTCAAAAGCTCCTCCATATTACACTGTTTTATCCCTTTATGGACAAACTTAGGAGGCTTTATAAATTCTCTTTTGCAAGCCAGATTCCCAGCAATCTATATCAGCTGGCTTCCCTTAAAACCGCACTACATTCTCTGGGCTCCCAGCCCATACACAGGAATTAAGCAGTTTTATATTGTGCACAATTTGCATATACACAAATTATCACTGTGAGCAACTGTCATTTAATGGCTGGCCTGCCATACTCACCTACCCAGCTGCAAGTAATGCGACTCCACAAGCCGCCGTGCAGCAGGTAGCATCCTGCAATGCGTCTCACTGCCACTGTGGGTGGATCCGGTCACTATATCCGGACTCTTGCTGCATAGTAGTATCCAGCAAGGTCCCTGTTCGGGTGCCAAATGTGACGAGAATCATATAGACCGGGTAAAATCCAAGAGATGTTTATTTTTTCACCACAGGCAGGAATACAGGACAGTGCAGTGTTCACAGGCAGGATGTTACAGGCTGGTACACAGAACCTTCCAAACAGCAATACAGTTCTTTTAGTGGAATCACAGGTCCGGGATCCCTAACAAGTGTCACGGGGGCCTATAACCTGGGTGACTACTTCACCGTCAGGATCACTGTGGAACTACACTCACACAGCTTTAAAGACAGATAACAGGTGCAGTTTAATTAATTAGATGACATTTGATAGAGGCAACACCTGAAATAGACCTTTCAGTCTTACTGCTTTTGCTCTGCCAAATCTGAGATATCTGGACATTCCACATTCACTTCATGTGGAATTATGCTGTTAAGTAGTGGTTCCTGAGGCTGATAACTCTAATGAACTTATCCTCTGCAGCAGAGGTGACTCTTGGTCTTCCGTTCCTGGGGCGGTCCTCATGAGAGCCAGTTTCATCATAGCGTTTGATGGTTTTTGCAACTGCACTTGAGGATACATTCAAAGTTCTTGAAATTTTCCGTATGGAATGACCTTGCCTTAAAGTAATTATGGACTGTTGTTTCTCTTTACTGAGTTGAGTGGTTGGTGCCATAATATGGATTACAACAGTAGTCAAATAGTGGTGTCCACTGTGTACTAACCCTACCTCTGAACAACACAACTGATGGTCTCAAACACATTAAGAAGGCAAGTAATTCCACAGGTTGACTCTTGACAAGGCACACCTGTTAATTCAAAACCATTCCAGGAGACCTCATGAAGCTGATTGAGAGAATGCCAAGAGTGTACAAAGCTGTCATCCAAGCAAAAGAGGGCTACTTTGAGGAATCTAAAATATAAAACAGATTTTGATTTGTTTAACACTTTCTTGTTTACAACAGAATTCCATATGTGTTCTTTCATAGTTTTGATGTCTTCAGTATTAATCTACTATGTTGAAAATAATTTAAATAAACAAAAACCATTGAATGAGGAGGTGTGTCCAAACGTTTGACTGGTACTATATATATATATATATATATATACATACACTATATGGATGTTAATTATTGAATTGAGGTGTTTCAATCAGACCCATTGCAACAGGTGCATAAAATCAAGCACCTAGCCTTGCTGTCTCCATTTGCAAACATTTGTGATACAAAATGGCTCAGTGACTTCAAGCTTGGTACTGTGATAGGATGCCACCTTTGCAATAAGACGGTTCGTGAAATTTCATCCCTGATGGATATTCTGCGGTCAACTGTAAGTGATATTATTAGAAAGTGGAAGCATTTAGGAACTCTTTTAGGAACAGCAACTCAGCCATGAAGCAAAAGACCATGTAAAATCACAGAGCAGGGTTGGCGACTGCTAAGGCACATGGTGCGTAAAAGTTGTCAACGCTCTGCTGATTCCATAGCTGAAGAGTTCCAAACTTCCACTGGCATTAATGTTATCACAAAAACTGAGCGGCGGAAGCTTAATGGAATGGGTTTCTATGGCCGAATAGCTGCATGCAAGCCTCACATCACCAAGTCCAATGCCAAGCATCGGATGGAGTGGTGTAAAGCACACCGACACTGGACTGTGGAGCAGTGGAAACGTGTTCTATGGAATGATGAATCAGACTTCTCTGTTTGGCAGTCAGATGGGCGAGTCTGGGTTTGCCGGACGCCGGGAGAACATTACCTGTCTGACTGCATTGTGACAACTGTGAAGTTTGGTGGAGGGATAATGGTATAGGGCTGTTTTTAAGGGTTTGGGCTAGGCCCCTTATCTCCAGTGAAGGGCACTCTTAATACTTCAACATACCAAGACATTTGCTATGCTTCCAACTTTGTGTTGTGGCAACAGTTTGGGGAAGGCCCTTTTCTATTCCAACATGACTGTGCCCCAGTGCACAAAGCAAGGACTATAAAGATATGGTCTGATGAGTTCGGTGTGGAAGAACTTGACTCTCCCGCACAGAGCCCTGACCTCAACCCCATCAACCACCTTTGGGATTGCAAGCCAGGCCTTCTTGTCCAACATCAGTGCCTGACATCATAAATGCTCTACAGAATGAATGGGCACAAATTCCCACAGAAACACTCCAAAATCTTGTGGCAAGCCTTCCAAGAAAAGTGGAAGCTGTTATATCTGCAAAAGGGGAGCAACTCCATTTTAAAGTATATGTATTTGAATACAATGTCATTACAGTCCCTGTTGGTGTAATGCTCAGGCATCCAAATACTTTTCTCCATATAGTATAAACTATATAGACATATATATTATTACCAATAAAGTTATCTTGAACGCTGGACTCTCTGTGTTGAGATATATATATATATACATACATATTAGTATACAAACCTATACATACATATATAGTGTTTACATGAACATAGCATATACATACAGAGCATACATACATATATATACCTAGAATACACATACTCACATGTACATAGTACTATACAAGGGGATACATTCAGTATCCTGGCGCAGGGGATGCCGGCACTTAGAAAACCAGCGCTGGAAAACAAACACCTGTCAGAATCCCGGCGCCATCATCCTGACCGCCATCATCTCGAAGGTAAGTAGCGGGGTTGGGGGGAGGGATAGGCACTAGGGGGTGGGTTAGGCATTAAGGGAGAAGGGTTAGGCACTAAGGGGGAAGGGTTAGGTTTATGGTATGGGATGGGGTAGTTTAGGTTTAGGCACTAGGGGGGAGTTTAGGTTCAGAGAGGGAGGGTTAGGGGTAGGGAGACGGTTAAGATACCTACCGACAGGTGTCGGTATCCTCACCCTGTTGGGATACCATTGTCAGGATTTTGAACTCTGGGATCCCGAGCACCGGCATCCCGTATCCATCCCCTATACACATACATAGTATACAATCATTTACATATTATACACATACAGAAACACAGTGGGGGAGGGTTTGGGTCACACAATTGACATTGTTTATTATTCTCCACGTTGACATAGGGGGGAATATAAACCTGTGGTGAGCGAAGTGAGGGGACAAGTTTCTTTTTTAGGTGGACTGTATGGGCATGGAATGCACTTCCGCTCTCACTCCACGTCACTTCCAGTTACTAAAACTAAAGGGGAAATATACCTTTCCCTGCAGCAGCTTAGACTTGCTCCTGACTCCTCCGCCCCTCCCATCCGCGCAGTGCATGACGCCACTGGCACCGCTGATTCCGGAAAATGGAATCATTGGTGCTGGACTGGTGCAGATAGTGCCAGAGAGACTGCCACCCACTGCACGCACTCACCCACCTCCTGCCGCCCCCAACCACAGAGTGTGACAGTGTCAGTGACAATCTAGCAGCGGGTGACAAGCGATAGGTCACGCCCTTCAGCAATAGAGGGCGTGGCTATGAAGCAGCGGGGCTCACTGGGGAATCCCCCGAATCCCCAGCAGCCCAGTCTGAGCCTGGTTACTAAAGCCTGCTCCGTTTAAGAGGGTCTAGCCCTGTATTTGCCTGCATAATCTGGAGTTTCACTTTGTACATTTTGTATTTGGGATGTAGTGCCTCAGCCTCAGAATCCTGTATATCACATTAGATACTGTGATACTGTGATATCACATTAGAGACTGTGGACACAGTGTAAATGTCAGACACAGTGGAGCAGTATGGACGTGTGGCGATAGGTTTGAGACGGCAGAGGCTGTATGGATTTATTTGCAAATTGAGTGACAGGTAGTCAGCATTTGGGAGAGGTAACAGAGGGTGGCTACAAAAACAAAGGCGCGCCCAGACCGTTCTCTGGGCGTACCTTTGTGACCTGTGAATTTGTCTTAGGTGAGTCAGACATTCTGAGCATAGGGTTGCTCAGAGGTTCAATATGCAACCGATGTTTCTGCTTTCATACATAAGAGGTGGATGTCAGATGCTGGAGGTGGCGTCTCTGTGCACAAGATGGCTGCTGAGTCAATAGCATATTTTTGCAAGTCTGCTGGGTACAGGATCGCATCAGCAACAGCATTGCATGCATCTCTGAATGAGGCCCTGTGTTTGTCCAGATCAGACGACATATCGTCTAGTGTGTACCCAGCATAACACTCCATAGTCAGGACGGGCAGCTCAAAATCAGGGTCAAGGAACAAGCCGAAGTCAAACACCTGGTCAGAACTGATCATGAGCACAGCCAAACCCTACTAAGCCACTAAGATAAATGGCAAGGCAGCTATTTAACGGCTGGATAACCTATGAAGTGGAGTCTGAAATCCAGCCTGCTCCTATTACACAATCAGCAGTGACTGAGAGACAGCCCAGGGGAGAACAAAAGCTATCTGTGTATCCTTAGCAACCTGCACAGGTGCCTGGCTGGTTCTAACAACAATCAACCCCCTAGCGGAACACAGAGTTGTGGTTATTTGATCACTGCAGGGTTCAGCTCACTGAAACACTGATGAAATCTTGATATATATGACCAACATGCATCTTGAGCCTCCAGCTTCCTTTATTTCCAGCCTCCTGTTTTTCTAGCCTCCTGTCCCATATCGCTCCAGCCTCCTTTCCCACCGCACTCCAACCTCCTGCCTATGTTGAGGCCATGGTTCAGAAATGACACAAAATTAGGTTACATTATTATTAGTCTCTTTTAAATGACATAACATTTATTTATTCAGATGACTATTTCATATATGTTAAGGCAATGTAGATACAAGGGGATAGTGATGTGTATTCTCAAAATAAAATGGAATAAACATAGGAATAATGTGTCAATAAAAGGTTTGCTTGAATATTGAATATATCAAGCACAAAATGCTGCTTTCTGTTCTGCTTTCCACCACCAAAATATACATATGGTTTACATTTTGTTTTTAATGAATTAGAAGTAATATCAATTTGAAACTTTACTTTAAAGACGTGAAAGCAGGCTTGCAATTATTAATGTACACAATATCACATAGATATGATAGATTGATATGCATTACTCATTTCTGAAGTCTCGGGGTCTGATTCAGCAAGGATTGCGTTTGCGATCGCAGCTCCGTAATCACACGCAGGTCTTCTGCAAAAATATGCTAATGTTTGCAATCGCAATGCCATCGCCCTGCCAGCATAGAGACACCCACTGCCTCCCGCTACCGCTTTCTCACATCTGTAATACTTTGCAAACCTTCAGAAAACATCGGTAACATTGAGTACCATCGGTTCATCACGCAGAGTTACAGCAGCCCTGACATCACTTAGAAATTGTTAACTTTGTTGCATGCAGTGAGTACTCAAACTGCGTATGCCATCGCAGTGACTACTTTATGCATGCCCCTGTAATGGCATTAAAACGCACTGACACGTCTACGTTTCGCCGACCACCTCCCCTTTATCACCCCCAAGTGCTCACTTCCTGTCAATCACTCTGCATAGTCTCTACGATCGCAGTGTCCTTTGCACACGCGCACTGCGATGCATACGCATGCGCAGAACATAACAATCAGCCGCCTGCGTGCGTAATCGCAGTTGCAATCCGTAATGAATCAGCCGTCAGGCTTTAACTTTCTCTTCAAACCTTTCAAATGTTAAGCATCAATCGAATCACCATGGTTACTAAATACTGGGCTTTATAGAAACAAACACCACTGTAATCAATAAGGACGACTTAAAACTTATTCTGGAGAAATTCACTAACAATCTACCTAAGTAGTGATGTGTTATATAAGAAACCTTTTTGCATACCTGTATATTTATATTAAAATATTTTTTATTGCTTAAATGCTGCATGCGCTACCTATCATTTTGTGACATATATTTCTATATCAGATCAGAACACTACCTGGTTTTTCTTGGTTGCAGCAGCTGCAGCATTTCCGGCTAAGGAACATTTGTTCCTGTATAAAAGGACTCTCTATAGCGCATATTATTGCTTTATACTTTCCAGGAAAAAAAAAAGATCTGATAAAAGAAATATAAATTACTGCTTTGTCTCCCAAGTATGCCAAAATCAAAACGAAGATAACAGATAATGGTACAAGTATACCACCCAACATATGAGATTTCGTGGCTTTGTGGGGAAGAGGCGTGGCCTGGTGGCACGTCCCCAGAGAGATGCTGAGCTACCCAAAGGCTTCTCCCCCACACTGTACACCGCATCTATTTAGGTGAAAGCAGGGCTGTCTTAACAATATTGTAAGCCCTGGGCAAAGCATTGCACTACAGCCCCTACCCTACCATTCA
The DNA here is from genome assembly GCA_031769625.1 of Taudactylus pleione. Taxonomy (NCBI): domain Eukaryota; kingdom Metazoa; phylum Chordata; class Amphibia; order Anura; family Myobatrachidae; genus Taudactylus; species Taudactylus pleione. Next base: position 39,505,663 of record JAUIMM010000052.1, on the reverse strand, counting down.
CAGGAATAATAATGTAAAAAGTCAATAAAATTTAATCTTTAGATTTATACTTCCAACAGTTCCTGGGTTACTGCTGCTGGGGTTATATCCAGGGATATAAAACATGAGGCGTAAGTCAGGGATCCAGCGCCCCAAAACTCGGACACTTCAGGAGCACCCCTGTATACTACAGTATATACAGGGGAGATTCAATAAGCTGTTGAGTATACCCTGCAACTAATTGATTGCCCTGTGAGGGCAGTAGCTATTCAATTAATTAGCCTTTTCCCCACGCGGTAAACACTGGGATAATGCATGCTAAGCCATTGATTCCATGTAAAATTTTTCTGCGAGTTGAAATACAGAATTTGCATTATAACAAAGAGTTACTTGGCTCTGGTAATTACAATTCTGCAGTTGATTGAATCCATCTGGATTTATGTGATCAGCTAGGCAAGCCTGCAGACAGAGGCGGCTCAAGGGGTGGGCTGGCAAGGCTATTGCCCAGTGCACTGTGGCCTGGGGGCAAAACTGCAGTCACCCCGCAAACACCATTTGTTAGAGACATGCTCCAAGTCCACACTGCCAACAACTCCACACTATGCAGTGCTGTGTGGTGTACATCGTAACATCATCATGCAGTGATGCCAAACAGAAGAGGAGCATGCAGGCTATCAAAATGGTAAGTTGGAGGGGGATGGGGAGGGAGTTTGTTACACAGAGGACAAGAGGCTGAAGAGACACATGAGGTAGGAGACTGGACTCAGCGGGCAGTACCAGGGGACAGGTTCCAAAGCACAAAAAGTTATATTATTCAATTAAAAGTATAACGCGCTGTGATCTAAACAATTAGCGCAAAAAGCAAGTAAATACAAAGGTACAACCAATACATAAGCTAGCGCTCTGGATTCAGTTCTCAGTCATCAATCCTGAAGCCTGTGGTCATCTAAGAAGGGAAATGACTTCCCTATGGTTTCCAGAGCACTAGCCTATATACCTTACAGGTCACAGCTCCAACAAAGAAACTAGTTGACAGATTTCCATTGGTTCATGCTCCTGGGTATTCTGGTATGATGCAGGTCATAGGTCAGTTCATACAGTGTCACTAGGGGTATGTCCCAGCTCCTCAGAAGTTTCTTTGTGTGGTTTTCCCGCCGAAAAACTGGTTTAAACTAACCAAAAGACACTAAATACAGAGGTATTCATTCTAATCACTAATTCCCTATAATTCATAACTTGCGGACGCATGATGTGATCTCCTTGCCGATAGAACTGGAGATCTGCGAATAAACAGGGATTTAGAATGGTACCAAACATGACTTGTCTACTAGTTTCTGCACCTTAAATATCATATACATTTCACAACATAAGCATTTGCTAATAAAACCTCTAATATTAAGCTTAATATGAAGGAACCTTTTTATAAGTGCATGCATGTGTGAGAATATTGTGTATTTTCGCTAATATGCATTGTTCGTCTTGTATATTTTATATGTATTATCTAATGTGCGTATAGATTTTGATTGGACTTTCAACAATATGCAGTAGTTAAGCAGACGCACAATGCTAATAACCAAGTATAGCGTCGTACCCGATGGTATTGTGCTGATGACGCAAAATGGCGTCGTCAGAGGCGATGCAAAATGGCGTCACCAGATATTAATTTAAAAGATCTGGTCTCAGCCAATCATCCGGTTTTGACAGTCCACCCTTTGATAGCAACCAAAGCGCTATCACACTCTTAGGCCCTGATTCAGAGCCGGACGCTCTGACCAGAGCGCTCGCTCTGAATCAGGGCCCACCTCCATTAATATGGAGCGTCCTCCTGGACGCTCGTATAGCTGTGGGTCACCACCCACAGCATATACGAGCGTGCAGAATGATGGTCATGATGGTCTTGACCATCGCGACCATCGGAACTGCGAGTAAAAGCCTGCGGTTGAGTTTCTCAACCGCAAGGCCAGGTCTATCAGAGCCAAAATCACTCCCACTGACATCACTAGTGATGTCAGTGGGGCCAGCTTCAGACGGTAGGCGTTCCCATGGGAATGCCTCCATCTGGCAGGCACGCCCCCAGCACGCCCACCAAAGGGGGCGTGCTGTCAGTCACCATCGACAGCATGCCCCCTTTGATGAAACACTCCGAGCGAAGGAAAGTCCTTCGCTCGTCGGGTCTCGCGCATGCGCACGACAGAGCTCCCTCCGTCGTGCGCATGCGCAGTGGGGACCATCGACCCACTTGCGAGCGTACTGCCACTTGCGAGTGGGTCTGAATGACCCCCTTAGTCTTAATCTATTCAGTCATACACTATAAAATATTATTTAAGGTTATCTTATGGGATGGCACAATTCAGTCATTAAACCATCAATAATGCGCCCCTGGGAGAGACATAAAACTACCCTTATACGCACACAGTGGATCTCTGAAGATCATGGGAAAGATGTGGGGATGCACCTAACCTATAAAGGAAGTCTTGAAGGGGATGGGGATTTCATTATTTAAGATGTTTAAAGTAACTTTTTAATAATACATTTCATGCATGGCTAAATCTATCCACCTTTCATCATCTGATGGTACATTCTAGTTCAGGATTGTAATGCAGTTCTTCATTTACCTTGATATCCATACTATTACTACTAACCACCATAATAATTTAATTCTCCCTGTTTGCTTTAGCAGTACATTTTTCACACTTTAACACAGTAGGAACACATCTGACACATAAGCCAATTACAATGATGACAACCAATATGAGGATCAGGAGTTTACCTACACTAGCAACCATTTCCTGGACCCACTCTCCTAGACCGGAGAACCATTTTACAGAGTTCAACCACGAAAACCACTCTTCTACCTCAGTCAATGAGGTATTATGGTTCTTTCGAAATTCCCATTTCAGCTGCAGAATCTCATCCATCTTCCGGTCTATCACCTCCTTGGGATCACTAGTATTATTTGTGATGTACGTGCAACACTTAACACCAATTTGGGTGCCCAGAATAACACAGTATCCACCAGTAACAGCTGTTAAATAGTTTAACACTAGTCTATGTTGCACAAGTTCTTTCTTATAGGCCTGTAGCTCCTTACCTGTGTACCTAAATATGTCATCATACATCTTGGTGATATTGTCTATCAATTTAGCAAGGTCTTGCATGTATCTAAAATTGAAAGTGCCCCGAGTGATCCTGGTTGGATCTAACGCTACCAAAATTTGGAAGCCAGTTGTTTCGCTAATCAACTGTGTGGCTGTATGTACTTCACCAGGTATCATGTTTCTTTTGTCTCTGTATTCATACTGTGCATGAAGATATGGGGATGGTGTGTTTTTATGAATACCCAGCATTTCACCATGTGTAAGGGTCAGAACCTCTGGAAGTACCCTTACTAGATAACATAAACCTTCAGAACTTGGAGTGAGCCACTTGTACGCTTTCCTTACACATATAAAATACACATCGTCTGGGAGTACATAAGGAATAGAATGCATCATTACCATTAAACACATTTCTCTGACAAAGGATCCTATCCCAGGTTCTCCCATTTGACTGGTACATGTCTCCAGTTGTATAATATCTGCACAGTAGCCTACTGGTACTCTGCCAACCATTTCCTTGATGGGACTATGAGTATACCTATACCGGAAATATCTCCCACTGGTAATAATGTTGCGTACAAGTTTGTCATCTAGTGGTTCGTTATCAGCTCTGTATGAAAAGGTCATTGTCTGGTTGGTCCGAGGTACCTCCCAACTTCCTGGTTTATTGAAATTGGTGATGTTTAAACATAAGAGAGATATATCTACTTGATACTGGTGGAGCTTAAAATTTGGAGGTTTGGACTTAATGAATTTCCCGTCCAGCGTTTTCCCCTTATGTAATCCAAGAACCTAAGAGACATTTAACGGGAATGGTACTAAACCTACATTATGTTGTCCCTGAGGCACATGAGTGCAAACCCAACATTCAGTCTGGTTTAAGAGCTTACCCACTAAGGAAAAGGTAATCCTCTAAAGGATGCTCGCCCAAATACAGATTATTCTCGGACTGGCATCATTGGATGCACTTTTCATCAATTAGGGATCCACAGTTCGCACACATACAGTATTCCTCAGACAATAGACCTTCACACTGACTCCGAGTTTCTAGGATAACAGATCTCTTGACAATTACTGAACTGAGTTTTGCCATATACCGCCCTGATTGTTTTATCGCTCCTTCTCCTGTCCCCACTCCATCGATATCACCATCAACCTCCCTCTCCGTCACACAAACAGAAAATCCCGAAACAAATGAATATGATGACCCTGGAAAGAAACACAAAACACAAACCCAGCCCGCCACTCCATTGCTGGAATAGTGGTCTGCAAATTTCCCTAGCTCAAGTGTTTCACTGCAGTCTCTAACTCTCCCGGAACAGGCTCGCAATTGACAGGTCCATGTTATCTGTCTCAACTCAGCCTTGTATCTCCTCCAGGTGATTGACCTTTCTGCAGTCAGTGGAATGGACTCAGGTATCTCTTCTGCTACTTTCAACAATGTCATACTTGTCAGTAACACTTGATACGGACCTTCCCACCTATCCGTCAAACAACCTGAAAGTAAGTAATTTTGGATCATAACATATTCTCCAGGTTCAACATCATGACAGTTTGTTTCAGGCATGTCTGGTGACAACATTTTTAATTTCTGTTGCTGCTGTTTCAACTGTTTACTCATTGTTATAAGATCTTTCACAGTAACCTCATTATTGCTCTTGAAATCATCCTGTGGACTTATAATCAAGTGAGGTTTTCTCCCAAACAGTATCTCAAAGGGGGACAGATTAAGAGGAGGTCTAGGAGTGGTCCTGATGCTATGGAGGACTAGCGGTAAGGCTTCTGGCCATCCTACTCCAGTTTCAGCCATGATCTTGCTCAGTTTGTCCTTAATAGAACCATTCCCTCTCTCCACCTTTGCGCTGGCTTGCGGTTGGAAGGGAGATGAGATGGCTCAGTTGGTATTGTCTTCCCAATGTTTTTTCTCAAGCAGGTTAAGCAGGACATTGCCCTTTTTTTCAGTTTGGGAAGAAAAGCCTGGGGCACACCAATATGCTCTGACCAACTTGCACATACCTTGTTTTCCCAGATGAGTCAGACCATGCGCTGCCTCAGACAGGCTTGGGTAATATGCCCTGGGAGCAACAGGCTTACCTTGTCCATCTCTCCAGAGTCCAGAGGACTCCTGACCACATCCCTTTGATCTCCAGACTGCCTATTCCTGTATGGAACACAAATTTTGCATCTCAATTAATTTCTGGGTGTCAATCATTTGGAAAAACCATCATTTTATCAATTTGCATTTTTACTTTTAACCCTAAATAGTTAGAAAAAAAGAAATATAATGTGCTCAGCTCTAATCACCGCGTCTAATTTGTGAACTTTATGGTGTAGTGCACAATAATGAAACTTATGGTATAATGCACACTTGATGGAAGGTGTAGTTGAAGACTTTTTTTTGTAATCAATAGTCTAAATGTCCTGCTATATGACAGGATGAGATATATGTAAATTAATGGATCAATATGAAAGAAAAATCACTTTACTGATATGAAATAGAAAACCACATAATGAAAACAATGCTTGAAAAACATACGCATGCATAAGGTAGATGCAATATCAAAATGGCATACTAGTAGTGGACTGCCAGGAGAACTCTCAATCACGGGAAAAATGCTAGCAAGCAACAATACAATGTTGCATGGATTCCTAAAGCATTCTAATGAGTCTGATGTACAAGAGTTCTTCACAGAGAAGAAGTGAATGTTGGAGAAAAAACTGTCTTATGCTGACAATGAATAGCGGCGTCCCCCTGTGGATATAGAGTACATACAGTGCTGCTGGCCCAGGGTGATCTTCCTGAAAAAGGTAGTATGAGTAAATGGCAATGTAAGGGTGAAACTCCACACAAGCTGCTACTCCCGGTGCCCTAGCCGGCAGCACACCTGTGAACAGAGGTCTGCACGCATTGCACACTGGAGAAGCTGCTGTGTCTGGGGAGATGTCAAAGGCTCGGTCTCACTGATGCCGTCCCCCGTGCACCCCCTCCTCAACCAGAGACTCACCTTCCTGCGCCTAGCCAATAGCCGCTCCTTCCTCTAGCCGGCTGTGCTGTCCTGTGGCACGGGTTCTTCCTCCCTCTCCGGGATCTCCTGCGTCTGGTCTCCTGGTGACGCTGTCCTGTATGCCTACGATCTGTCTGCTGCTTCCGGGTTGTACCACGTGACGGTAATACGATAGGTGGGTGCTAGCAATAAATCCCTGTTGGGAAATAGTTCTATCCTTGCCATGTCTGAGTATTAATGGGTCACCAATGCATTTCAGCCTTTGGTGACCTTTTTCCAGGAGTTCATGTGCATGATAGGAATCAAAATCTTGGGGATTAAAAGGAAACTCTCCTCCTCTTTGATAGGTCATATGCAAATGAGATGGACTCTGATTGGTCTTCCATAGTAGTGTGTACACTTCAAGCTGTGTGTAGTTACCAATCAATCAAGTAATGGAAATGGCCTGTGTAGATATCTGGCTTAGATACTGCTGATAAATCATAATGTGTTACTTGTAGTGGATAAATTCCATAAAATTGATAATTACATTAACATAAACTAACCTATTGAATCAAAATAAATATTAATAATAAAAATAAATATAGATAAAAAATTAAAAATAATAAATGTAAAAATAAACATAAAATAAAATAAAAAACAAAACAAAAATGAAAATAAAATATTGATAATAAATAGTGACATACTTCAAGATGTTGTCATCCGGTGCTTTATTCTGGACGTATTGATAAAAAGGGAATATCAACACACATTGATATAACTGTAAGGGTTAATATGAGGTGTCCATTGGTAATATAACATAAACTTGATATTCTGTATGGTCATATCTATTATGAGCATGAGTACAGTCTATGGTGTAAATTCAGGCATGATCTATGGCCTAATATCCAAAACATTACATATCTATCTGGTGTAGGACGACTTGACTATTGAATTGATATCTTTCTGTGATTATTTGATCATTTCTTACAAATTATGGATTTTATTTCATTGTCCAAATTGTGTCCCTTAGGTGCTAAAGTTCTAAGTTCGTACATCCAGTTCAGCTCTCTTACATTTATTCTATGTTCATAATTTCCCCCTCTCCAGTTTGGTGTTACCTCCTCAATTCCTATGAATTTAAGCGACGTGGGGTCGCTGTTATGGCAGATATTTAAATAATGTCAAATTGTGTTCCTCAAATCCTCTTTTAATGTTTCTGATGTGCTTGTTTATGTGTATTTTTAGGTGTCTTATAGTTCTCCCTATGTACTGGTTGCGGCACCCACATTCCAGTAAATAGATCACCCATTTGCTGTGACATGTAGTCCTGCTTTTTATGTTATATTCATTATTTGTAATGTTTGATCTAAATTTGGTGGTGGGTTTTGTCATTTTCTATCCAATGTTTTTACATCCTATACATGTACCATAATAGAAAAAACCTGAGCTTAGTGTGCTATTATCAATCGTGGTTTGTTTTGAATGTTTGGGTGGAATGTGGTTGTGAACCTACTTACATTTAAGGTCAGGTGCTTTTTCTGTACACAACTCTGGGATATGGTGGTAACAGATCTGACAGTATGTCATCTCCAAGTAGGATAGGCCATCTTTTTTTTTAGAATTTGTTGAATCTGTTTTGCTTGTCTAGAATATTGTGTGATGAAAAGTATTTCTTCTATTTTTGGGGGTTATTGTCATGTTTGTATTCAAGTAGAACTTTTCTTGTGTGATGTCATGCCTCCTCAAAAGCTGTTTCAACTATCATTCTGTCGTACTGTTTGTCCAAAAATTGTGTAGCAAGTTCTTGCCCTTGTGTCTGAAAATCTTCTAGTTTTGAACAATTTCTCCTTAATCTGAGGAATTGGCCTTTGGGTACTGTGTCGAGCCAATGAGGGTGATGCCAACTGTTGGACAGGATAAAGCTGTTTACATCTACTGCCTTCCTATATGTGTTGGTGTGAATCCTCCCTGCTTCTATGAATACGTTCAAATCTAAAAATGACATTTTCGTCTTAATGTAATTGGCGGGGAAATGTAAATAATTGTTATTATTATTGATCATAGTAAGAAAGCTAGACAGTGATGGTTCACTGCCTCGCCATATATAGAATACATCATCGATGTATCTTCTCCAGAGTACGAGATTTGCCCCAAGCTCTGCAAAACCCCAGATGTTTTGGTCTTCCCACCAACTCATTAATAAGTTGGTCTAGCTTGGGGCAAATCTCGTACCCATTGCGGTGCCTGTTGATTGCAAATAAAATTAGCTGTTGAACCACACGTAGTTATGTTTTAGTATGAAATTGATACTATCAATGTTAAACTCCCTTTGGGTCTCTGTCATAGTATCATCTTTGTCTAAATGGTATTTGATGCTTGAAATGCCTTGTGTGTGGTCTATCACGGAATGTAGTGATGTAATATCTGTAGTGACAAGCCAGAATTTGTCCTCCCATTCAATGTCACTGAGAATATTGAGTATTTGGGTTGTGTCTTTTAAATATGCTGTTTGTCTGGAAACATAGGGCTGTAGTATTGTATCCAAGTATTCTGACAAGTTGGAAGTCAGTGATCCTATGCCCGATATGATCGGCCTGCCTGGTGGTCTTGCTGCATTCTTGTGTACTTTTGGAAAATAATAAAATACTGGAATAATGGGGTGTTGTGTCTCAATGAATTTGTATTCCTGGTTGGTCAATACACCTGTCCTAATTCCTTTCTATAGATGAGTATTGAGTTCTTTGTTGAATTGGTCTGTAGGATCATTAGTCAGAGTCTTGTAGGTAGTTATGTCTCGCAAAATTCTGTGTGCCTCCTCTAAGTAATCAGATTTATTCAGGATAACAATACCCCCTCACTTTTCTGCTGGTTTTATGACAATACAATTAGTGTCTTGTAGTTCCTGTATTAGACATTCCTTCTTAGTTAAGTTATTATGTTTTGTGTTAGAAATGGTAATTTTCTCTATGTCTTTCTCAATTATTTTAGTGAATGTTTCTATATGTGTCCCTTTCATATGACTAGGGTAAAACATAGACTGAGGTCTGAGTTCTGCCAGTTTTTTAGGGTTGTCTGTATCATAGTTTCTAGTCTCTGCTGGCGTGGTTGTTGCAAAGTATTTCTTTAAGGTCAATTTCATAGTAAATTTGTGTAAGTCCATGTACGTTTGGAATTTGTTCATATTATTCATAGGTGCAAATTTAAGACCTTTGTCCAATAATGATAAATGGTCATTGGATAGTGTGGTATTACTCAAATTGAATACGCCTTGTCCAGGCATGGTATGTGTAGTCCTATTTAGATCCTTGCTTTTTTCTCCCCCCTTACATCCTCTTCTTGTGTGTCCAGTTTTCTTTTTCCTATATGCAGATTGTTGTTGTGTGTTGCGAAAGGAGTTTTGTGAAGAAGTTCCTCTAAAAAAACAGCTGGTTGGGAAACACATTCTTGTGCGTTAATCACCTCATGTATATTAGGTGTGTCTGTCTTTGATTCAGTGGTTAATGTCATATTGATGTCACTAGTTTGCCAACCTTTATCCAACGATAATCTGGCTAATTGTTCGTACTGAGAAATGTCATCTGCTTCATAGACTGAAAAGGATGTCTCTAAATCTGAATCTTCAGAAGATAGTTCAAAAGAGTGTTCCGTGAACTGGGTTGGTAGTGCAAGTGTTGTGTGCTTTTTGGGTTTATAGGTGTTATGTATTTTGGACATATACTCCTGATATGTCAAATTTAACCTTTGAAATACCGGTGTGTGTTTCTCAATTGGGTTACTGTAAATGATAGGAGGTGTCTTATTCCTCTGCTCTTGGGTGTTTTGATTGAATAGCTGTTTTCTTTTGTATTGTGGTTTCTTTATTGAATGTTTCTTGAGACCATATTTGTCCCTAAGTATTTTATCCTTTTTGATTTTGATCAATTTGTCTTAACCCTTTGTGACTCTGTTGGCCGTTACATTTGATAAGGTAATAAATTCAGCATCTTCTTTGTAGGGATCTAAGGATTGATCTACTGATTGAATCTCTTGGTCTAGGATTTGAAGTTTTTTCGAATGGTTGTCTATTAGTAATTTGATTAATGCATAGGAACAATCTGACAAGATATTATTCCAATTGTTCAAGAATTCTGTGTCATCTTGATTGTGTGCTGGTACTTTCTTACTGCGTAAACCTTTTGGTATAGTTTTATTGTTTAAATACCATTGGAGAGTATGAGTGTCCCACCATAGGCGTGTCTCCTTAGTGATAAGTTTTTCTAACTGTAAAAATGTGTCACAGAATGTGTTATTATTATGTTTTGATGGAATATGTGTGCTGAGATCTGCAAAGACAGTCTCTGCCCTATCTTGTCGTCTCAGTCTGATGTTGAGTAGTCCCGTCTGTTAACTCTTGCTGCAGGGATGGGAGGACGAATTCTGGCTTGTCACTACAGATATTACATCACTATATTCCATGATAGACCACACACAAGGCATTTCAAGCATCAAATACCATTTAGACAAAGATGATACTATGACAGAGACCCAAAGAGAGTTTATCATTGATAGTATCAATTTCAATCTAAAACATAACTACGTGTGGTTCCACAACCAATTTTATTTGCAATCAACAGGCACCGCAATGGGTACGAGATTTGCCCCAAGCTATGCCAACTTATTTATGAGTTGGTGGGGAGTCCAAAACATCTGGGGTCGGGTAGAGCTTGGGGCAAATCTCGTACTCTGGAGAAGATACATTGATGATGTATTCTATATATGGCGAGGCAGTGAACCATCACTGTCTATCTTTCTTACTATGATCAATAATAATAACAATTATTTACATTTCACCGCCAATTACAGTAAGACTAAAGTCAAATTTTTAGATTTTAACATATTCATAGAAGCAGGGAGGATTCACACCAACACATATAGGAAGGCAGTATATGTAAACAGCTTTATCCTGTCCAACAGGTTGCATCACCCCCGTTGGCTCGACACAGTACCCAAAGGACAATTCCTCAGATTAAGGAGAAATTGTTTAAAACTAGAAGATTTTCAGACACAAGGGCAAGAACTTGCTACACAATTTTTGGACAAACAGTATGACAGAATCATAGTTGAAACAACTTTTGAGGCACGACATCACACAAGAAAAGATCTACTTGAATACAAACATGACAATAACCCCCAAAAAACAGCAGAAATACTTTTCATCACACAATATTCTAGACAAGCAAAACAGATTCAACAAATTCTAAAAAAAAGATGGCCTATCCTACTTGGAGATGACATACTGTCAGATCTGTTACCACCATATCCCAGTTGTGTACAGAAAAGCACCTGACCTCAAATGTAAGTTGGTTCACAACCACATTCCACCCAAACATTCAAAACAAACCACGATTGATAATAGCACACCGAGCTCAGGTTTTTTCTATTGTGGTACATGTACAGGATGTAAAAACATTGGACAGAAAATGACAAAACGCACCACCAAATTTAGATCAAACATTTCAAAAAATGAATATAAGATAAAAAGCAGGATCGCATGTCACAGCAAATGGGTGATCTATTTACTGGAATGTGGGTGCCGCAAGCAGTGCATAGGCGGAACTACAAGACCCCTAAAAATATGCATAAACAAGCACATCAGAAACATTAAAAAAGGATTTGAGGAACACAATTTTTTGTATCATTTCAAGATCTGCCATAACAGCGACCCCATGACGCTTAAATTCATAGGAATTGAGGAGGTAATACCAAACTGGAGAGGGGGAAATTATGAACATAGAATAAATGTAAGAGAGCTGAACTGGATGTACGAACTTAGAACTTTTGCACCTAAGGGACACAATTTGGACAATGAAATAAAATCCATAATTTGTAAGAAATAATCAAATAATCACAGAAAGATATCAATTCAATAGTCAAGTCGTCCTACACCAGATAGATATGTAATGTTTTGGATATTAGGCTATAGATCATGCCTGAATTTACACCATAGACTGTACTCATGCTCATAATAGATATGACCATACAGAATATCAAGTTAATGTTATATTACCAACACCTCATATTAACCCTTACAGTTATATCAATGTGTGTTGATATTCCCTTTTTATCAATACGTTCAGAATAACGCACTGGACAATAACATCTTGAAGTATGTCACTATTTATTATCATTATTTTTATTTTCATTTTTTTTTTATATATTTATTTTTACATGTATTATTTTTTATTTATATTTATTTTTATTATTAATATTTATTTTGATTCAATAGATGAGTTTATGTTAATATAATTATCAATTTTATGGAATTTATCCACTACAAGTAACAGCAGTATCTAAGCCAGATATCTACACAGGCCATTTCCATTACTTGATTGATTGGTAACTACACACAGCTTGAAGTGTACACACTACTATGGAAGACCAATCAGAGTCCATCTCATTTGCATACAACCTATCAAAGAGGAGGAGAGTTTCCTTTTAATCCCCAAGATTTTGATTCCTATCATGCACATGAACTCCTGGAAAAAGGTCACCAAAGGCTGAAACGCGTTGACGACCCATTAATACTCAGACACGGCAAGGATAGAACTATTTCCCCACAGGGATTTATTGCTAGCACCCACCATCGTATTACCGTCACGTGGTACAACCCGGAAGCAGCAGATGGATCGTAGGCATACAGGACAGCGTCACCAGGAGACCAGATGCAGGAGATCCCGGAGAGGAAGAACCCGTGCTGCAGGACAGCACAGCCGGCTAGAGGAAGGAGCGGCTATTGGCTAGGCGCAGGTACGTGAGTCCACGGTTGAGGAGGGGGTGCACGGGGGACAGAGTCAGTGAGCCAGAGCTTTTGACATCTCCTCTCCAGACACAGCAGCATCTCCAGTGTGCACTGCGGGCAGACCTCTGTTCACAAGTGTGCTGCCGGCTAGGGCACCGGGAGTAGCAGCTTGTGTGGAGTTTCACCCTTCCATTGCCGCTTACCCGTACTACCTTCCTCGGGAAGATCACCCTGGGCCAGCAGCACTGTATGTACTCTATATCCACAGTGGGACGCCGCTATTCATTGTCAGCATAAGACAGTTTTTTCTTCAACATTCACTTCTTCTCTGTGAAGAACTCTTGTATATCAGACTCATTAGAACGTTTTAGGAATCCATGCAAAATTGTATTGTTGCTTGCTAGTATTTTTCCCATGATTGAGAGTTCTCCTGGCAGTCCATTAGTGGTATGCCATTTTGATATTGCATCTACCTTATGCATGCATATATGTTTTTCAAGCATTGTTTTCATTATGTGGTTTTTGATTTCATATCAGTAAAGTGATTTTTCTTTTATATTAATCCATTCATTTACATATATCTCGTCCTGTCATATAGCAGGACATTTAGACTATTGATTACATCAAACAGTCCTCAACTACACCTTCCATCAAGTGTGCACTATACCATAAGTTTCATTATTGTGCACTACACCATAAAGTTCACAAATTAGATGCGGTGAATAGAGCTGAGCGCATTATATTTCTTTTTTTCTAACTATTTAGGATAGAGTCAGCTATCATTTATATACTGCAGCTTGCCATAATTCACATTCAATCTCAGTGCGCAGGTATCCACCCCTTTTTATATAGTTTTACTTTTAACCCTGCTGCCCATTTGGCAGCTTTGTCTGCTCTGTTATTGCCCAGTGACAGGGGTCTTCTTCACATGTATGGGGTTTACATTTGATGACAGCTACTGCCTTTGGTAGCTGGATCGCTGTCAAGAGTCCTTTTATGTAGTGTGAGTGTGCAACTGGTGTGCCCGCTGCTGTCATAAACTTTCTCAGACGCCAAAGAGCCCCAAAATCGTGTACTACTCTGAAGGCATACCTAGAGTCAGTGTAGATATTAGCTGACTTACCTTCTGCCAGCTCACTCGCTCTCCTTAATGCCACCAGTTAAGCCACCTGTGAACCAAGTGGTTTGGCTTCTACAACAACCTCGTCATCTACAACAGCATAACCTGTGCATAATTCTACTGTGTCAGTTTGTTTATGACAACTCCCATCCATGTAAAATGTCACATCTACACTTTCTAATGGTGTATCACGTATGTCAGGTCCTGCAGTAAAGGTCTGATTCAAATATTCCATACAATCATGTGTATCAGTATACCTGCAAAACTCACCTTCAACCAGCAACTCACCTCTCTCCACCCTTTGTGCATCCTGAGGCACATATGGTAAGTACGTTGCTGGGTTTCATGTACTGCACCGTTTAATGGTGATATTTGCAAATGCCATTAGAGCTAGTTCCCATTTCGTGAACCTAGCTGAAGAAACATGTCTGGTTTGGACAGAATTCAGCAACGCAGATACAGCATTGGGTGTATAAACAATCATATCATGGCCTAATACTACATCCTTGCTCTTATTGACCAGAAGACCGATTGCTGCTATACTTCTTAAACACGTTGGGAGTGATCTTGCCACAGTGTCCAATTGTGCACTGTAGTATGCTACAGGTCTACTAGCATCACCATGTTTTGTGTGAGGACACCTGCCGCACAGCCATCAGCCTCCGTACAATATAAATCAAAAGGTTTTTCATAATCTGGTATTCCCAATGCAGGTGCTTCAATCAGACTGTCCTTAAGGGTAATGAAAGCCTGCTCTGTTTCCTCAGTGTGTGTGACACGGTCAGGTTTTGAGAATGACACCAATTCCTGCAAAGGGAATGCTAAAATAGAAAAACCTGGGATCCACGTCCTGCAGTATCCACACATGCCCAAGAAGGTACGGATTTGCTGCTGGTCATTTGTCAAATGTCGTAGCCCCTGGGTTAGACAGTGTCCCAAGTATTTAACCTTAGTCTGGCATGGCTGTGATTTGTCCTTTTCGACTTTGTGTCCTTTCTGTGAGAGATGAAGCAACAATTTAATATAATTTAAACATGACATAAATGAGTTAGAGCACAACACATATTCAGCAAACCTTCAAATCATACTCAGTTATAACTGCAATATTATATGTGGTTTACATGCAATCTAATACACAGATAATACACTATAACACACCTCATGTTACCCTACTCAGAAGTGAGTTCCTTAACTGCTGTATTGCAAGGATTTTTCAGAAGTACATACAAATGAGCACATACAAAACTCCACAGAAAATTCTCATATGCAGCATATGCAAACTATACATATAGAACTTTCATATTTGGGTTTGCTGTGATTAAATATGAATTCTCCAGTACTTTTACAACATACACTGTACATGTGCCTTAATGCATAAGTTTCACTGCAGATAATGGATCTGTTGTCTAGACTTCCAAGTAGTTCAAAGAAAAATTAACATATATAGTAGCTATTCTGACCTCAGTTCTCAATCTCACTATTTACTGTAAACAAGAACACCTGATTTTTTTTTCCACACTGCACAATGACTAAAGCTATTCCAAGAGGTGACTTAAAACCCATTTTTATCAGTTACAATTTTCCTAGAGGTGAATTAAACAGGGTATTAAGTTTTCAACATACATCACAAATAATGGGCCCACAACACATAAATTTTAAAATAAGTGAAATATTAATCTAACCTGTATTGCGTAGCAATATGCACATATCATTTAAAATTATCTAGCATATAAACCATGAGTATTCATTTAACAGAGACCTCCGCTTTATGTAATTATATGGATATAGCTGTAACAATCATACATTGGAATCCAAATTGATACACAGCATGTACCTTCAGAGGTATGCACTTTTGTGTAGTAATACAGATACAACTGTATCAATCATGCATTAGAATCCAAATTGATACACAGCATATAACTTTGCTAGCAAGATCTATTTCTGAGTAATGTGCTATTTCAAACTCCCAATAGTCCTGATTCAGGTATATACCTTAGATGTAAAAAAGAAACATCATATTTGGGCAGTAGATAGATTTTTGGGGCGGCGCTTGCTTTACTTATAAGGTCGGTGTAATTATGCACAGGTGCTGCAGATCCCAAAGTTAGACTACCCAAGTCTAACTATAACAAATGGCAAAAGGGAATGACTCATGTGTGAGTTCACACACGTGTCAATGGTGGGACTGCGCTCCGAACAAGTGGTGTATAAATAAACTCATATATCAATGACTGAGTCTAAGGAGTGGTTGGATTTATCATTAACTACTTTTATTGTTGATTTGTGCCTACTAAATAATAATAATGATGAATGCTGCTGATTTCAAATAACATGTAAGATATACAGAGATGGAGGGTGGTAATGAAATGGACGTGGATACAGAAATAAGATTCTGCTGGTAAAGGGTCAGTAATGTGATACCATAAAATAACTGGCAAACAGGTGAGAGAAGGGTACAGAGGGAGGGCGTCCCACACCCCACTGTACTTCAAATCCAAAAATAAAATAAAGTCAGAGTCTAGAAGAAAGTAAAATCTTACTGATAAGTGCGATCAGGCCCAAGTGGTCCGTGATCCGTCTATTAAAGTAAATAAGAGTCCCGGTGAGGCCTCACCTTCTGATGAACGTGGACGTTTTTCTGGTTCTGTCTTCGTTCTGCCTCTTGGAGTCCCGGCTTCCTCTTTGTCTCCGCCGCTGGTAGGGCCGTATTCCAGCAACTGTTGTGCTAACAGTTGCAGGCTTGGTCCCCACAGAGTCTGTACGCCGAATCCCGTGCAGCGCCGCGATCTCGCGAGAGGTCGCGGGCTGTGCGGGAAGCTGACGGCCCCGGACTGCTGTGCGCTCAACTCACCCAATTCGAGGAGACTCTGGCAGATGGAGGGGAGGGCCGCGGGACACGTTGATGGCAGAAGTGTGCAGTGTTCCTTCAGTTCCTTCGTACTCCTACGCGTGTCGGCTAAACCAGCCTTCCTTAGGGAGTGATACTGACGCCATTTTGGGGGTGGAATATAAAGTGTGTTCGGCGGGGCTTGGTCTCTGATGTGGGCCAACGTCACAGTAAACACCTGTTGCCATAGTTACTTGTCCTGGTAACGAAGGCATAATCAGCCTTGGGGAATGGGAAAAATTACATCCTTGGAGCCATGAATAGGAAAACAGACGGAGATGCACAATGTATTTGTCATATTAAACACTAACACATGTTATTTGTTGACACCTGCGACCATATTGTTAAACAAGTGAAAACAAGATGGTTATAACACGGAAATTGGGTGGATCTGTACTCATGATACTAAATGATAGTGTACTCTAAAAATTATAGTACACACTCCGTTGTATGATGGAATGTGTTGATAGGATTTAACATACTGATAGAGTACATTGGCATGATTGTGTGCACAAAACAGTAGGTATACAAATACTAAACTGTTGGATGTACATACATTGTATTGCGGTGTCTGGAACTAAGATGAATGCAGTGAGTCAAATACAATTGGGGTTCAGCCTGTTATGATCGATTTTATCTCATTGTCTATATTGAGCCCATATGGGGTCAAAGTCTTGAGTTCCATTATCCATTTTAACTCTTCTTTGTTGACTGCTTTTTCATAATTGCCTCCTCTCCAGTTCCTTCTGACCTGTTTAATACCTATAAAGCTCATACTTATTGGATCTTGATTATGGTTATCCTTAAAATGCTTGGATAAACTATGAGATTCTAATCCTTTCCTGATATTCCTGATGTGTTCTGATATTCTTAATTTTAATCTCCTTGTGGTTCTTCCCACATACTGTCCTCCACATTTACATGTTATGAGGTAAATAACACCCACACTGTTGCACGTGAGGTGATCCTTAATATTATAAGTTGTCTGTCTCTGATTAGATTTAAAAGAACATGTTTTCTTGGTAGAAGGTTGGTTCAGTTTGCAAAATTGACATGCTCCGCAGTAGTAGAAGCCAGGATCTAGTGTGTTACCCAGAAGTGTTTTCTGGATGGCTGTTTTTTTCTTCATATGATTGTGTACCAGTTTTTGTTTCAGGTCTGGTGCTTTTCTGAATATCAATTGTGGTTTTGGTGGAAGGAGGTCATTCAAGGTCTCATCTTCCAGAAGAATGTGCCAATATTTACGGAGAATGTTATTAAGGCATTTGTGATCTCTACTGTATTGAGTGATAAATGGATGGTTTGGTCTTTGTCTGGTGGGTCTGTCTTTGTATGTAAGTAGGGATTCTCTATTTTCTGATTCTACTTGTTCATAGGCTTGTTCTACTGCCTCTCGTTTGTAGCCTTTGTCTATGAATTGCTGTTTCATCGTTGTTCCTTGTCTATGATAATCTGCCAATTGGCTACAGTTCCTCCTGACTCTTTTAAACTGACCTAGGGGAATATTCCCTAGCCAATTGGGGTGGTGCCCACTACTAGATAGTATATAGCTATTGACATCCACTGTTTTTTGGTATGTTCTTGTTTCAATTCGATCCTGTTGTATGTATATCGTTAAATCCAGGAAGTTAACTTCCGATTTACTGTATTGAGTGGTGAAACTGAGGTTGTTGGTATTAAGATTAATATAACTGAGAAATTGTTTAAGCTTGCTTTCCTCACCTTGCCAGATGAACAGCACGTCGTCTATATATCGACGCCAGAGGACCAGATTTGCCCCGAATTCATGCTCTGACCAGATGTTAAGGTCTTCCCACTTGCTCAAGAACAAGTTAGCATTAAACAGCAATTGATATTCAGAAAAGCACCAGACCTGAAACAAAAACTGGTACACAATCATATGAAGAAAAAAACAGCCATCCAGAAAACACTTCTGGGTAACACACTAGATCCTGGCTTCTACTACTGTGGAGCATGTCAATTTTGCAAACTGAACCAACCTTCTACCAAGAAAACATGTTCTTTTAAATCTAATCAGAGATAGACAACTTATAATATTAAGGATCAAATCACGTGCAACAGTGTGGGTGTTATTTACCTCATAACATGTAAATGTGGAGGACAGTATGTGGGAAGAACCACAAGGAGATTAAAATTAAGAATATCAGAACACATCAGGAATATCAGGAAAGGTTTAGAATCTCATAGTTTATCCAAGCATTTTAAGGATAACCATAATCAAGATCCAATAGATATGAGCTTTATAGGTATTAAACAGGTCAGAAGGAACTGGAGAGGAGGCAATTATGAAAAAGCAGTCAACAAAGAAGAGTTAAAATGGATAATGGAACTCAAGACTTTGACCCCATATGGGCTCAATATAGACAATGAGATAAAATCGATCATAACAGGCTGAACCCCAATTGTATTTGACTCACTGCATTCATCTTAGTTCCAGACACCGCAATACAATGTATGTACATCCAACAGTTTAGTATTTGTATACCTACTGTTTTGTGCACACAATCATGCCAATGTACTCTATCAGTATGTTAGATCCTATCAACACATTCCATCATACAACGGAGTGTGTACTATAATTTTTAGAGTACACTATCATTTAGTATCATGAGTACAGATCCACCCAATTTCCGTGTTATAACCATCTTGTTTTCACTTGTTTAACAATATGGTCGCAGGTGTCAACAAATTACATGTGTTAGTGTTTAATATGACAAATACATTGTGCATCTCCGTCTGTTTTCCTATCCATGGCTCCAAGGATGTAATTTTTCCCATTCCCCAAGGCTGATTATGCCTTCGTTACCAGGACAAGTAACTATGGCAACAGGTGTTTACTGTGACGTTGGCCCACATCAGAGACCAAGCCCCGCCCAACACACTTTATATTCCACCCCCAAAATGGTGTCAGTATCACTCCCTAAGGAAGGCTGGTTTAGCCGACACGCGTAGGAGTACGAAGGAACCGAAGGAACGCTGCACACTTCTGCCATCAACGTGTCTCGCGGCCCAACCCCTCCATCTGCCAGAGTCTCCTCGAATTGGGTGAGTTGAGCGCACAGCAGTCCGGGGCCGTCAGCTTCCCGCACAGCCCGCGACCTCTCGCGAGATCGCGGCGCTGCACGGGATTCGGCGTACGGACTCTGTGGGGACCAAGCCTGCAACTGTTAGCACAACAGTTGCTGGAATACGGCCCTACCAGCGGCGGAGACAGAGAGGAAGCCGGGACTCCAAGAGGCAGAACGAAGACAGAACCAGAAAAACGTCCACGTTCATCAGAAGGTGAGGCCTCACCGGGACTCTTATTTACTTTAATAAACTGATCACGGACCACTTGGGCCTGATCGCACTTATCAGTAAGATTTGACTTTCTTCTAGACTCTGACTTTATTTTATTTTTGGATTTGAAGTACAGTGGGGTGTGGGACGCCCTCCCTCTGTACCCTTCTCTCACCTGTTTGCCAGTTATTTTATGGTATCACATTACTGACCCTTTACCAGCAGAATCTTATTTCTGTATCCACGTCCATTTCATTATCACCCTCCCTCTCTGTATATCTTACATGTTATTTGAAATCAGCAGCATTCATCATTATTATTATTTAGTAGGCACAAATCAACAATAAAAGTAGTTCATGATAAATCCAACCACTCCTTAGACTCAGTCATTGATATATTAGTTTATTTATACACCACTTGTTCGGAGTGCAGTCCCACCATTGACACGTGTGTGAACTCACACATGAGTCATTCCCTTTTGCCATCATATTTGGGCAGTTTGTTTGTTCCTTTAGACGATATTATCCCCTGCTGTTATAGGTACATATAGTTCACATTCCTTCAGAGGCTTTAGCTTAGTTAAAGTTATGAGGTTCCTCTCGGCAAATTAATGCAATTTAGATCATAAGTCCAACATGGCCATATAAAGATAAAAATGTAACATAAAAATATGTAGAGAATATATTCTTTTTACCGGGATGTACATCTGCCGTGTCTGAAGACCTTCAGATCAGACAACTTCCTGCTGCTACACACCTCTATTAATTGTGCTGTTGCACCTGTATATTATCCGGGTGGTCCCGGCTGTATTCCCACCGAATCCTCCGGGAATTATGCTTTCTGCGGCTTCCTCTGTAAGAATAATTAGTCTCTGCGGGTACCCTTACAGATTGCACTCAGCATGTAAACGAATGTGGACCCGTATTGCCGGCGTCTCTGGAAGATACAAAACACGTTTCTCCGCTTATTTTTTCAGCGGCTTCCTCAGTCAGTGTATTATCATAATGCCTGGGACACTCCTTTTATCCCAGTCTTTCGGAGGTATGCACATGCGCCTTCTCTTTGTCATTCAAGGTTCATTTATATTTCACCTGTGTAACACAGAGCGGGATACATAGAAACTATCTATGCCTTTTGTATTACAGACTAGTTTTTCATTATATTTAGGTGTGATGAATACTAACTTTTAGATTTTATTTGATTTATATTTTGTTTATCAGAAAGTTTGTTTATTAAACCAATGGCTATTGAATCGTATCTCTTATCCAAAGAACTCTCAACTTCAATTATTTCCATCTTAAACTCTTATATGATCGAACAATTTATACCATATTGTGTTTTATACAGACCCATTTATACCTAAACAATATATAACACATACTAGTGTACAATACAACTATTTATAACTAGCATGATATAATCCAGGTATAAATATATATGTACAATAATATACCGTCAGTGGAAATACATATAAAATATACTCAGACCTAACTTATGCATTATAAAACCTACATATAATCAAGGTACAGTCAAACAGTGTAAGAGCTGGACCCAAATCACATTTAGAACTCATAGTATTTATAAATATATTATATATCAGGTGTATTTCAGATAAGTGTTAGTGCATATCATAGGATATTATATAGATGATTTATAGTAAATATATAAACTGAAAAGGAGGAAAAATCATATGGCCATAATATTCCCTAATAAACTACCTAGCCCAAAGGGTCCTTTGATCCTAGCCAGTGAATAAAGAAATATATTATCCAAATAAAAATGTTCATCTAGTGAACATTATTAAGTTCAATGGTATCATTTAGACCATCTGGATATATAGTACCTAATTGATATATACAGAAAGACTCTCTTTTACAGAGCCGACTAAATCTGTCCCCTCCTCTTATCGTAGATTTAACATGTTCAATTCCTATGATATTGATGTCTTTATGTGAGGAACCTTTACAATGAACAAAATGGCTAGAGAGGGGATGAGTTTTAATTCCTTTGCATATATTTCTCCAGTGTTCCATAAATCTGATGTTAAGTTTCCGAGTAGTCCTCCCTACGTACTGTTTTCCACAATTGCATTGTATTACATATATCAGATAAGATGATTGACAGTTTATAAATTCCTTAATCGGGAATCTCTTCTTATATATAAATGACATACATTCAGTTGCTTTCCGTTTCGTATGGATGCATGTATTACACCGATTTTTCCCGCACTTGTGGAAACCCAGTGGTTTTGTAGGTAGCCAGGTGTTCATATTATTTATATTTTGACCTCCGGCTCCTCCGAAATGACTATGGACAAGACTGGATTTTAAGTTATCAGATCTCCTGAATATCACCCTACCATCTAGATCAACTTGTCCTTTTAGGACCATATCCATTTGTAAAATTGAAGAGTTCTTTTTTATGACTGATCTAATTTCTTGTTCACAATTATTACATTTTGTAATAAATAGTGCTGATCTATCATTGGTGGGACTTCTTCTATCATTTTCTTGTGTCTCCTTTTTCTTTCTTTTCCCCATATCTAGTAAGTCTTGCCTATTAATGGATCTAACTTCCTCTAATGCTTCCACTAAAATACTTTCTGGATAACCCTGTTCCATAAATGAAATATATAGAGATTCCGCTTGCCTGTTAAATGCTTCTTCCCTGGAACAATTCCTCTTAATCCTCATGAATTGCCCTTTTGGAATATTCCTTTTCCATGCCCTTGTATGTGAACTTCTATAGTTTAAATATCTATTCTGGTCAACTGGTTTGACGAATGTCTCCGTGACCAGCTTACCATCCAAAATTTTTAGCGCAACATCAAGGAAGCTAATCTCGTGAGTGCTAGTGTGATGTGTAAATTTGAGACCAAAAGAATTGTGATTAAGGTTAGCAATAAAACAATTTAATAGTGAAATATCCCCATCCCAAATAATGAAGAGGTCATCTATAAATCTGCAATAGTATACCAGGCTCGCCCCGAACTCTCCGCCCCACACATGCTCCTCCTCTAGGTATCCCATGTATAGATTGGCGAAGCTCGGAGGAAACCTGGTCCCCATGGCAGTACCTTTCACTTGTAAATAAAATTGGGAATTAAATATGAAATAATTATGTTCTAAAATAAACTCAATTGATCGTACAACAAAGTCACGTAGGGGATCCAAGATATTTTTATCATTTTTAAGGTAATATTCCACTGCTTCTATTCCTTTTTTGTGAGGAATATTCGAATATAATGCCTCTACATCACGTTAATAAAATATCATTTTCTTTCCATATTATATTATTAATTATATTCAAAAAATGTTTAGTATCCTTTATATGTGATTTCAAATTCCGTACGTGACCCTGTAAATAATAATCAACAAATGATGATAAATTAATCATCATTAATTTATCATCATTTGTATATACTTGTCCATAGTCATTTCGGAGGAGCCGGAGGTCAAAATATAAATAATATGAACACCTGGCTACCTACAAAACCACTGGGTTTCCAC
Source organism: Taudactylus pleione (assembly GCA_031769625.1). Taxonomy (NCBI): domain Eukaryota; kingdom Metazoa; phylum Chordata; class Amphibia; order Anura; family Myobatrachidae; genus Taudactylus; species Taudactylus pleione. The sequence continues at coordinate 39,482,005 of JAUIMM010000052.1, read as the reverse complement.
AAGTGTGGGAAAAATCGGTGTAATACATGCATCCATACGAAACGGAAAACAACTGAATGTATGTCATTTATATATAAGAAGAGATTCCTGATTAAGGAATTTATAAACTGTCAATCATCTTATGTGATATATGTAATACAATGCAATTGTGGAAAACAGTACGTACGGAGGACTACTCGGAAACTTAACATCAGATTTATGGAACACTGCAGAAATATATGCAAAGGAATTAAAACTCATCCCCTCTCTAGCCATTTTGTTAATTGTAAAGATTCCTCACATAAAGACATCAATATCATAGGAATTGAACATGTTAAATCTACGATAAGAGGGGACAGATTTAGTCGGCTCTGTAAAAGAGAGGCTTTCTGTATATATCAATTAGGTACTTTATATCCAGATGATCTAAATGATACCATTGAACTTAATAATGTTCACTAGATGAACATTTTTATTTGGATAATATATTTCTTTATTCACTGGCTAGGATCAAAGGACCCTTTGGGCTAGGTAGTTTATTAGGGAATATTATGGCCATATGATTTTTCGTCCTTTTCAGTTTATATCTTTACTATAAATCATCTATATAATATCCTATGATATGCACTAACACTTATCTGAAATACACCTGATATATAATATATTTATAAATACTATGAGTTCTAAATGTGATTTGGGTCCGGCTCTTACACTGTTTGACTGTACATTGATTATATGTAGGTTTTATAATGCATAAGTTAGGTCTGAGTATATTTTATATGTATTTTCACTGATGGTATATTATTGTACATATATATTTATACCTGGATTATATCATGCTAGTTATAAATAGTTGTATTGTACACTAGTATGTGTTATATATTGTTTAGGTATAAATGGGTCTGTATAAAACACAATATGGTATAAATTGTTCGATCATATAAGAGTTTAAGATGGAAATAATTGAAGTTGAGAGTTCCTTGGATAAGAGATACGATTCAATAGCCATTGGTTTAATAAACAAACTTTCTGATAAACAAAATATAAATCAAATAAAATCTAAAAGTTAGTATTCATCACACCTAAATATAATGAAAAACTAGTCTGTAATACAAAAGGCATAGATAGTTTCTATGTATCCCGCTCTGTGTTACACAGGTGAAATATAAATGAACCTTGAATGACAAAGAGAAGGCGCATGCGCATACCTCCGAAAGACTGGGATAAAAGGAGTGTCCCAGGCATTATGATAATACACTGACTGAGGAAGCCGCTGAAAAAATAGGCGGAGAAACGCGTTTTGTATCTTCCAGAGACGCCGGCAATACGGATCCACATTCGTTTACATGCTGAGTGCAATCTGTAAGGGTACCCGCAGAGACTAATTATTCTTACAGAGGAAGCCGCAGAAAGCATAATACCCGGAGGATTCGGTGGGAATACAGCCGTGACCACCCGGATAATATACAGGTGCAACAGCACAATTAATAGAGGTGTGTAGCGGCAGGAAGCTGTCTGATCTGAAGGTCTTCAGACGCGGCAGACGTACATCCCGGTAAAAAGAATTTATTCTCTACATATTTTTATGTTACATTTTTATCTTTACATGGCCATGTTGGACTTATGATCTAAATTGCATTAATTTGCCGAGAGGAACCTCATAACTTTAACTAAGCTAAAGCCTCTGAAGGAATGTGAACTATATGTACCTATAACAGCAGGGGATAATATCGTCTAAAGGAACAAACAAACTGCCCAAATATGATGTTTCTTTTTTACATCTAAGGAATATACCTGAATCAGGACTATTGGGAGTTTGAAATAGCACATTACTCAGAAATAGATCTTGCTAGCAAAGTTATATGCTGTGTATCAATTTGGATTATAATGCATGACTGATAAAGTTGTATCTGTATTACTACACAAAAGTGCATACCTCTGAAGCTACATGCTGTGTATCAATTTGGATTCCAATGTATGATTGTTACAGCTATATCCATATAATTACATAAAGCGGAGGTCTCTCTATTAAATGAATACTCATGGTTTATATGCTAGATAATTTTAAATGATATGTGCATATTGCTACGCAATACAGGTTAGATTAATATTTCACTTATTTTAAAATTTATGTGTTGTAGGCCCATTATTTGTGATGTATGTGGGAATAATTTATATATAATTGTCGGCTTATATCTGGTATATGGTTCTATACCATATTTATTTTTATCTTATTAATAGGGATATATTAAAACATATTTAATCTATAGCTGATTCAGCGCTTTCTTTTTATATATATTATTCTTTTGTTATGTCTGGAGGGCAGTTTGAGTAGACTGTCTATATAGAGAGCTGCAGTTTCAGCATATATTGGTAATTAGATCAGCACCAGGTTAAACTATTTATTTGTTTTTTCTATAAGGGTATTAAGTTACATGTTACGATTTTTATCATTTTTGGTATTGGCTGTCATCAACAAGAAATAGAGGCCATAAAACACTTCCTACAACAAGACCGCAACATGGAAGAACAACAGATCAAGTTCATTACCAAATGTAACAATTTCATTTTACAGAATAAATATTTTTGGTTCAAAGGTACCTACTTCAGATAGATCACAGGCACAGCTGTGGGGACTAGGTTTGCCCCAAGCTATGATAACCTGTTTATAAGCAGGTGGGAGGATGTAACATCTGATCCAAGCATGAGTTTGGGGCAAACCTAGTCCTGTAGCATTGAAACATAGACGATGTCCTCTTTATCTGGCAAGGGGACGATAAGAAACTCTTACAGTTCCTTACACACATCAACAACAATAACAATAATCTTTCTTTTATGACAGAATATAGCAAAGAAAAAGTCAACGTTCTACACATAACCATCTTCATTGAGGGAGAACAAATATGCACAAAAAAACTACCACAAACCATTCAATGTGAACAGTTATATCCTTTTGAGCAGTGAGCACCACTGGCTACACAACATCCCTCTTGGCCAATTCAAGAGAATCAGACACAATTGTGGCAAGATATCAGACTACCAAACACAAGGAGAGGCATTAGAACAGTATTTCCTTGATAAGGGGTACAAAGAGGAAAACATACAAACTGCCTTCAAAACACTAGAGTAGCTAGTCAGAAATACAATACTCACTTACAAAGACAGAAACACACTCAATAAAGACTAAAGAACAGTTTTCATTACACAATACAGCAGGAACAATAGGTGAATAGAGAACATACTCATGAGACTCTGGTACATCCTCCTGGAAGATGAGACCCTCAGTGACATACTCCCAGAAAAATAAAACATACAAAAAAGCCTTGGATCTTAAAAAAAAAAAACTAGTACACAGTCACCTAAAGAAGAAAGAAATTATACAGACCACATTAACAGACACTAAGCTCAACACAGGCTTTTTTTACTGTGGTACGTGCCAGTACTGTAAAATATCACCACATACAACAAAGAATTCATGCACATTCATATCCAATCAGACACATAAAGAATTCAAAATAACAGAACATTTGACATGCAACAGCAGAGAGGCAGTCTATTTAATATCATGCCCCTGTGGATCACAATACGTAGATAGGACCACGAGGGAGTTGAAAACACGGCTCTTAGAACATATTAGAAATATCAGAAATGGCCTTGTAACACACAGTCTTTCAAATTGGAATCGGTATGTAATGGCGGAGGATGAAAAGCCGGCGGATGAAATACCGACAGCGGAAAACCTAATGGCTGACAATCCCGACTGGGGTGGGTAAGTACCTTAACCTTCCCCTCTCCCTACCCCTCCCTTAGTGGTGCCTAACCCTAACCTCCCCCGTTGGTGCCTAATCCTAACCCCCCTTCCTGCACCCTAAACCTAACCCTCCCAGAGGGTTTGCCTTACCCTAACCTCTCCCTAGTGGTGCCTAACCCTTCCATAGGGGGTGCCTAACCCTAAGTCTCCCCCGGGGGCTCCTAAACCTAACTCCCCCCGTGGCTACAATCTAAGACACCCGGCTTACATTCATTCGGCATGCCGGGCTTTTGAATTTCGTTGTGGGGCTAATGATAGGCATCGAGATTCCAACGCCTATCTTTAGTCCCATGTCGGGCATTCAGTGTCGGGATTATGGCAGCCGCCGTTACACTGACTACATCCCTTCAAATAATTTCAAATAGCAACACAACCAAGACCCTACGAGCATGACCTTTGGTACATATGCTTTACATCTTAATTAGGTTATCCAACTGCGTAAAACTATTAGATATGTATTAGGTGAACACCAACATCTAAGGACATTCCCCATCTTTTTTCCTCCATATTAAACCAAGGTGACATTTGTATTTTAATGATTCGCCACCTGCATATTTAATGTGTGTAATTCACTCTGTCTAGTACCTTACTTCTATAAATGTCTAATCACACACCTACAGATAGTGTGATCAAATACCAATTGGTTCCTATCTGACTAGATTCCCACCAAGTATAACCGAGAATCTCACAATTCATCCCTGTTTATTATTCCTACCTTTTTTTACATAATGTTGACACTACCTACCATGCCCATAGGGCTGTTCTAACCTACTAACACAGAAGGAGTTCACTTCTGTGAGCTACATGTCTACCCCTCTGATCAGCAACGAGTCACCATTGAGACACTTTGTAAACAATCACGTCAGCACAGCGTCCCAGACTTCCAACTACTCAAGACCTACATCAAAGATGGCTGCCACCTTACTCTTTGAGAAAGGCTTGAGTGGCCGATACGTGTAAGAAATACAAATCCTGCAACACCACCGGATTGTCTGAACCACCAAAGTCTCCTCGTCCACCGGCTGAGAAGTGCGCGCAGTGACCCCCCGGGACCCATAATCACACGGACTGCGAGATCTCGCAAGATCACAGTATTGGAGATCTTGGGCACCCAGAAAGCACTGCAAGGACCACGCCGGTGTGTGACCAGCCTGCACACACTGGAATACTTTCCAAGGACACTAGTTTTGGGACAAGAAAACCCGGACACAATACAGGCCTCACCAAGACTTTTTCTTACAGAACATACTTGTGCAGCACGGCGAGAGACTTCCACTTCCCAGTACTCTGTCTCTCTCTCCCCCCTGGTGTACACACATGGAGCAAAATAAGCTAATTCCCTAACTTGACCAAGTCCAGCCCTGATCTCCTGGGAACAGAAAACTTTTGGATGAAAATATGCCCTTTTGAGGTCTGCAAGAAAACCAATCCCTTAAAAAATAGAGTACGGGAGGTATGATGTATTTGAAGCATTTTTTTTCTACATGGGACAAAGCAGCTAGGAATGTGCATATTTGGAAGGTGTTAACTATAAATGTATATATGATGTGACTGATCTCTGCCAACTTGGGAGCTGGGGAAAAATTTAAGATGTTTAGCAGAGTTAAAATGGAAGTGTGGCCTGCCGCAAGCAAGGTGTGCCAAAAGTGCCCTCTCTGCCGCTTTAGTTCATTTTAATAATTTTGCTCATTAAAATTAAATCTACCACCACAATCCAACATTGTCACCTCATTCCACAAATCAATGGCAGCAATCAGCAGAGCCGTTACTAGACTTTTTGGTGCCCTGTGCCAGAAAGAGCATTGGCGCCCCCTCATTTTTCAAAGGGACATAATGCACCCAAAAAAGGGCCATGGCTTCATGGGGAAGGGCCAGGGAAGAGATAGGAGAGGCCAGGATATGCTGGGGATGAAATAAGAGGAAGCTACGAGCAAGAATGATAATAAACAGAAATGTGACAGGCCCAAACAATGCCCCCTGACTTGTGGTGCCCTGTGTGATGGCACCAAACGCACTACCTTAGCTATGGCCCTGGCAATAAGACATAGGGCAACTTGCACATTTAATCAAAGAGGAATTTAGTCAATTAAACCTGAGTAGTCCAAAAATGACATAAAGAAAATGTATTGCAGCATGTAGTTGAGGAAAAGCAAATCAGTCAGCAATGTTCTGCTTTTTGTAAGAACACAGAATGATCTGTGCTGTGCACTGCATTCACTCATTCAAAGTAGAGTCATGGTGGAACCATGATGGTGACATCTGCTGCTCACAGATTTCTGTAACTTTGTCAATAAAGTTATTGAGAAAATAAGTAATCAACGAATCCAAAGCAGCGAGACACGTTCCAGGGTGAGGAAGAACAGACAGTGATAGACCGTACCATTTTGGTAGAAGGAGGGGGGACTACAGGCACACGTGACCGCGCACAACTTATGTGCAGCATTGAGACTTTTTGATCTTCATCCCCACAAGTGAGATAATAATGGTCCGTCCCCGGGTGTGGGCAGCGCTTCCGGCCTCGCCGCTCCTCCAGTCAGTCAGAAAGACAGACAGTCAGTGTGACCGGTGCGTGCTGTGCCCCTCGTTACTTTCGCAGCACCTTACATAGCGTGGCCCGGACATCGCCAGCATGGCCGAGCCCGATGAGCGGAGCCTGGATGACTTTTTCGCCAAGAGGGACAAAAAGAAGAAGAAAGAGAAGGGAGGCGCCGCCAGCGCGGCCGTCACCAAGGGGGCAGCGAGGCCGCCGGACGGGGCACAGTCCACCTTAACCCCCCTGGGCGGAGGGAGCAAGATTGTCAAGAAGGAGAAGTCCGGTAGGGGTGAGACACAGGACTCGCAGCAAGAAAAGGTACGTGCATCTAGCAGCAGCAGCAGACCCCCTCCCCCCACTCCCTGCTGTATGAAAGTATGTATGTATGTATGTATGTATGTGTGTGTATGTAGGTATTATACAGCCACGTGGGTGTGGGGTGTGAGACACGTGTGGGCAGGCATATGGGTGATCATCAGTATGTGTCCCTGTCACCTGCCCATATGGTCGCCATGTTTGTGTGACTGATGCCTCCATCATGTACATAGGTGATTGCTTAACTCGCAGTTTGGTTCCCGGAGGGTGAGGTTAGAGCGGACACTGTTTGGGGCGGTGATTACTGACTCCCTGCACTTTAGAGATATGCACTAGTAATAATCCTATGAAAACTTTATTTTAAGATATCTACTCTTCTGCTAAAGTGCAGCCTTCAAGTTATATCTGAAACTTGGGAGTCTCAGTAAAGTTTGTTACATATTTTTCAAATATGTATCATTAAACCATTATTTTTTTTTCCTGTACCTCCTTCTCTTGCCAAAACTATGGTTCCTGTGTAACTTAGTTCTCCACGCTACCAGCAATGGCTTGCTGAAGCCTGATACTTAAGTCTAAAGGTGCGTACACACTAGGCAATCAGGAAAGACATTACGATTACGATATCGTAATCGTACCGTTGTTACTGATCCCCTTTAGTGTCTGCACTGAACGATCAGTCGGTCAGTGGAGGTACTGTCCATCATTCCTGAACAAGCCAATCTGTCGTTATCGGCAGATTGTGCTGCATGTTCAGGCGATGGACAATGTCGGAAACAACCAGCGGGAGTGCGCATCGCTGGTCATTTCAGACATAAAAGTGCACAATTTGTGCACGATTACTGAGCGATTGCACGATTACGATGTCGTAATCGCGCAGTCGTTCAGTAATATCGCCCAGTGTGTACGCACCTTTAAAAGTGTGTTTTGCATATTCTGCCTGGATATGAGCAATGCAGCAGTCCTAGCAAGAGATTTACTGTATTCAGCAGTATTTATCACCGGCAGCAAGTAAGGGGAAGACTATCCTAGCCTCCCCGCCAGTCAGTGTTATTGTTGCACTGGCCTAGGGTCCTCCTCACCATCAGGACTTCCTGTGTCCATGACACCTGTCACCCTTTGTCCTCACATCAAGGGGTCATTTGTGCAAATGGGTGGTTAGAGTAAATGTCTTGCTTAAAACTAAATTAGGTGGTTTTTTTTGTTTGTTTTTTTTTCTTATACACTGTACTAGAAAACTGCCTGCCTTACATTATTGCACATTCTGTACTAGGATTTAAAGTTTCCCATTCTCTTCTCTCTATAAACTGCTTTTAGTACCAGCTGTAAACTCCCTTTGTTCATGCCTCAGTAGGTTGCCGCTTGGTAAAAGTGGACTCTGAACCATTCCTCGTCTCATGGACAATGGTGAATGTATGCTGCCGCATCCTAGCAGCAATGTCCCCATACAACATTGAATGTGACACAAGAGTCCTGGACACAGACATTATCACTTTTCTCATGAACAGTTACATTGGATATCATTTCACTTCTACCTAAAGCTGGATACACATTAGATGACTTGTGTACCAAGATGACCACGATGCGATGGATGACATGTTGTGCAGTCCATACACACCGCACAATCTGAACGACTGCAAAATGTCATTCACCAGCCACATCAAAATGCATGGGGCCGTTGAACACATTGACAGATTGAGCAGCCTGTATGGCAGATCTGTAGATGCGATGAACGGCCCTGCGGGAGCGCGCATGGGCCAACAATGCATACACACTTGCCGATGACTCTGCGTAAGCCCAATCTGCCGCACCATGCTACATTTCGTCTGTGAACCCACTTTAAGAGTTAGAAATGAGACCTTAGTGGGGAAGGACAGCTTCAATGGCTTATCTTTCTCCCTTGTCCTGTATCTCACTCTGGGGCATATTTATCAATATAATTTTTACTAAAATAATGTGCAAATTGGTGTTTTCGTACCTTTTTCACATTATTTTAGTATCACTTAAATGTATTGAAGGGCTATTGGAGCAGTTTTTGTAAAATAAAAAAACTACAAGCCTGTAAATTGCATATTTTTAGTTAGCAGATCACATTTCTCATATTTTGTATTGGAAAATGTGATCTGCTTCTAACTTACTAATGTTCAATTGTAAGAAATTATCGAAAGAAGCCCTGCGATAACGCTGCCTTTTGATGGCATTATTCAGGGTTCCCTCTGGTTATGAGATGACTCCTCGTCTCTGCCTGACATCTGACAGGCAGAGTAGAGTCCAGAGCCTATGCTTGTCATCAGCCTGTGTGTCTTAATAGACCACAGGTTGATCACTGAAGTGTAGGTGTACAAAATAAATAAAATAAAACTTGCCTATACTAGACAGCTCATCGGTGAGCTCCTCTGTGTGACCCGGTCAGCTGATGTGTGCAGTGAAAGTGTCAGCTGGCACTTTCACTGCATCTCAGCTGACTGCACACATCAGCTGATGGGGTCACACACAGGAAATCGCGGATCAGCTATTCAGTGCAGGTAAGGTTTTTTTTGTTTTTAAATTTCTATTCTACATCAGTGGAAGCAGGACTAGGGGGGGTGGGGGGGGGGGGTCAGTGGGCACAGTAGAGGAGGCAGGGAGCTGGGCTGCATCAGGTTGGCGCATGCGCAGTCGCTCTCTGTATTTTTTCCGAAAAATGCAGTGAGAATTGTGCTGAGTGGATTTGCATGGACAGTGCTTTCTTTCAAGTTCTGTCCCTGCAAGTGGTTTTTGATCCATTCATGTGATATTTCCAAAATACACAATGCGATTTTAGGCAAAAATATCACAATACAACAGCATTTTAAATGCGGATTGTAGTAAATATGCCCCTCTGTATTAGCTGTTTATTTGGTTGGACCTCCATTAGCAATTTCTACTGCTGACTCTGGATCCTAAATAGAGTTAATCACCTTTCTCATTACAGAAATAGAGTAATGTGCAAATGAAAACCATTCGGTATCCCATCCAGTCAATGCCAAAAACAGCTTAATCTCACAAACATGCATAAACTTGAATACTTAGTCAGTCAAAAAATGACATGTGCATCTCTTTTGTATACATCAACCCAAAGTCTTATGAAATTTTACTTTTGAATATTATCTGTTAAAATCAGCAATGGTTACTTAACCAGAATATTAAATTAGGTAAAGGTGCTTGTGGAAGCACTCCCTGATAAAGTCCAGTGATGATACATAGACAGTAACTAAACTATCGAGGTACTGTATGATACTGGTTAAAATAATTGACCTATAGAAAGAGCTACCAATAAACATTAGCTTTTACACCGTATGCAGATGAATATAATTATTTTATCCTCAACTGCCAGTTCATAAGTGTCTATAAAAAAAGTACTGGTTGAAATAAGTATGTGAGCGAGGCCAACTATCTATTTTTGCTGCTGAAAATGAGTATTGATGCAGATGATGGCTACTGTAAAGCTGTCCCCAAGCTGCAGCTTATGTTAGTGTGCTAAAAAAAAATGCTAGAATTGGTAGACCAGTCAAAATAGACCTTTTTATATATGGCAGTACTAATTAAAACAAATTTGTGGTGGCTGATCCACTCTCAAATACGGAAACCATATGGGTGCCAAGAAACGACAGTCATTTGATCCACCTCATAGCTATGACTTCACACAGAGCAGTGGTCAAGTTCATAATTTCTACTTCAGGGTCCATAGGGTATCCACAGGATACCTTGGGGTATAGGTGTGACGTCAGTCGCTGGGCACCATAGAGTTAAGCTTTTCAGCCTCCCAGGATGCACTAGGGTCCCCCTCCTATACCCCGCCCCCGAGCCAAGGCACCTCAGTTTAGTTTGGTGCCCGGCCGGAGTTGGGTGCACCTGTCGGAGTGGGGGCTAGAAGAGCCCCTGAAGCTTTCTTCAGTGCAGCTGTGGCTGCACATCTGGATGTACAGCATGGACAGTCAGTCCTGACGTCCATGCTGTCTTCCCTACACCCCCGCCGGTACCGATCCGGGGATGCTGGTGAGCATCTGGGGTCACAGCTAGCGGTGACCCCAGATGTTCCGGACCATGGCCGGATCCAAGGGGGACAAAGGTAAGCAGCGGGGTCCCGCGGTGGGTCCCCGCTGGTCACATGGTCCTAAGTCCTCAGGCAGGGGGCTCCCTGGGGACTGGCTGCAGCGTGGAGCCAGGCGACCAACCTGCGCTTTCCACTACCCCCTGGGACAGCGGACCGCAGCAGAGCGGTAGCGCTGCGGCGTCCCAGGGGTTAAATGCATGCCAGGGGAGCGCGCCTTCCCTGTCTCACAGCCGGCGCCTCCCCCGCTGCACACAGCCCTCTCTGCACGCTGCCGACTGGTCCTGTGGCAGCGCTCCTCCCCCAGGCCAGCCTCCTCTCCGCGGCCATCTTCTCCAGAACGCATGGTGAACGCTGCTGGACGCCTGGAAGGAAGCATCGTGGTCTGGGTCCCCCCGCATACCTCTCCTCCGCTGTGGTCAGGTCTGTGTATGCAGCGCTGTGTCCTACCAGGCCCTGTGTCTGCGTAGTTGAGTGATCAGCGCTGTTAGTGCAGGAATTGATATTTCTTTGCATTGTATGTGACTGTGCTAGCGCTGCTGCCTGTAACTTTTCTCTAAACTGTCAGCTTTATTACTGCCCCTGTTCTTTCTGCTAAGCCCTTGCGGTGCGGTGCTGCAGGGTGGTCTCTCGCCTATTTAAGATATAATTGGTGAGAGAGGTCACATACGTGGTGCCATCGTGTCCGAAAGTGATTTTCCCCTCCGGCTACAGTGTACTATGTGTAAAGTACCGTTAGCGGAGGGGGAGGGTAGCGCGGAGGGCCTTTGCCGGCAGTGTTTGTCCATGGCGCGGCCTCTTACGGATACAGCACCGGTACAGGAGCCGTCCTGGGCTTGTTTCGCTCAGGCGCTTACAGCCTTAGTGGGCTAGTTAGCTCCGCAGCCCGCGTTTACACCGATGGGTTTATCCCGGCAGTCAGTGGTGTCGTCACCCATGCAGGGTTTCCCACGACAATTGGTGGTACCCCACAGTCTCCCTATTTCCTCGCTCCCGGTTTCTCAGGAGCCAGCGTGGGTTAACTCCCTGACAAGTTCTGTACAGCACTTGTCGGATGTGTTGCAAGGGGAGTCTGTGATGCGGCCGCATAAACGGCCGGTGGCGTCTCTGTCGGCTCCTTATGAGGATGACGAGGGGACGTCTGATGGGGAGGTTCTGGATCCTTACGATCAGGAACCTCTCCATACTAAGGACGCTGATGCTAAGTCCAAAGTATATATTCCTGGACTTATTCGGGCGGTCCGCACAGCCTTGGTGATTGAGGACGAAGTTCCCCCGGCGGCTAGATCTAAGTATGCCTTTTTCAAAGATGTGAAGGGCGATGCCACAGTCTTTCCTCTTTCGGGTCAGTTGGTGGACCATTTAGAGGAGGCGTGGAAACAGCCTGGCAAAAGATACCAGCCGCAGAGACGCCTGGCGGTGGCTTATCCGTTCGCGGATAATTATTTTGCAAAGTGGGAATCCCCTCCACAGGTGGATTCTCACGTGACCCGTCTTGTCCGTAGTGCCACATTGCCGATGCCATCTATGTCCTCCCTTAAGGATGCTACGGACCGCAAGGTGGAGATCTGCCTGAAGTCCGCTTATTCCCTTGTGGGGGGGGGCAGCACGGCCGGCTATGGCCATTTGCTGGGTTGCCAGAGCGATGGAGCGCTGGGCGGATTCATTAGAGGCTTCTTTTGATTCCAACTGTCCGGCCGAACAGGCGGAGTTGATTGGTAATCTCTGTGATTCGGCCACTTATATCAACGAGGCGGCCCTAGACATTAGTTCTCTGGTGTCTAGAATTTCTTCAGCAGTGGTGGCGGCTCGTCGCACCTTGTGGCTGCGATCCTGGAAGGCGGACGCAGATTCCAAAAAGGGTCTGGAGGCGTTGCCGTTTACCGGAGAAGTTCTCTTCGGTCCGGATCTGGATAAGATTGTGGCCACGCTGGCGGCAGCCAAATCGGCTTGTCTCCCGTCGGCCGCTGCTCCTTCGGGTTCTGGGCCATCGTCCTTTCGGTCATCTAGGGCCCAGGGCAGGCCCAAACCACAGTCGTTTCCTCGACAGGCTGGCCCTAAGAAATCGGCCAAGCCCCGGAAGCAGGCATGGAGTACCAGACGTCCGGCTCCCAAGCCAGATGACAAGCCTGCGGCCTGACGGTCCGGGCCTACCTTTGGGGGATCCCAGGGTGGGAGGCCGTCTGCTGCAGTTCGCCCAGTGTTGGTCGGCCACTACGACAGACACTTGGGTTCTGGAGGTGGTTTCCCACGGATACGCCCTCTCCTTCCGGCACAGACCCCCGGCTCGATTCTTCACCATGGGTCTACCATCTGACCGGAACAAGGCTACGGAGCTGCGGAAGGTATTGCACACTATGCTCCAGGCTGGAGTTATAGTGCCTGTTCCATTCTCCCAGAGGGGCCAGGGTTTCTATTCAAATCTATTTTTGGTACAGAAACCCAATGGGTCGTATCGTCCGATTCTCAACCTCAAAGCACTCAACAAGTCTTTGCGGGTTCCGAAGTTTCGGATGGAGACCCTACGGTCCATCATTCTGGCGCTGGAACCTGGGGACTACATGGTGTCATTGGACATACAGGACGCCTGCCTGCATGTCCCTATTCTTGTGCGCCATCAACAGTTCCTCAGGTTTGCAAACCGCAGCGACCACTTCCAGTTTCGGGCGTTACCTTTTGGCCTGGCGACAGCACCACGTGTTTTCACCAAGGTGATGGCGGTCATGGCGGCTTCTCTGCGGCTGCAGGGAGTCCGCATGTTGCCGTACTTGGACGACCTCTTATTGGTGGCAGGATCTCCAGAGCTCCTGTTACGCCACTTGGACCTGACCATTGCACTGTTGCAACGGCACGGCTGGCTAATCAACTGGCAGAAGTCCACTCTAATCCCGTCTCGGAGGATTCTGCATCTTGGAGCCTTATTGGACTCAGGACAGCAAAGGATCTTCGTGACGGAGGACAAGATCTCTGCTTTACAGTCAAGGGTGTGCAGTTGTCTGCACAGCCGCCGGGTGTCCCTACACTCGGCGATGAGGTTACTGGGCTCCATGGTGTCGGTGTTCGACATGGTGGAATACGCCCAGTTTCACTCCAGACCTCTGCAGCACCTGATCCTGTCCAAGTGGAACGGGCTGCCTCAGTCTCTGGAGTCCCAGACGATTGTGATCACCCCGGAGGTTCGCCTGTCCCTTGCGTGGTGGTTACAGACGACCCACCTCAACAAGTCCGTTCTGGGTTCCAAATTGGGTCCTGTTGACAACGGACGCCAGTCTTCGGGGCTGGGGAGCAGTTTCGGGTCCACACTTGTTCCAGGGCAGGTGGATGCCGACAGAAGCGGAGCTTCCAATAAATATCTTGGAACTCCGTGCGGTCTTCAATGCTCTCCAGCAGGCACATCGGTTTCTCCAGGGTCACCCGGTGCAGGTCCAGTCTGACAACGCTACCACCGTGGCCTACATAAACAGGCAAAGAGGAACTCGCAGTCGGGCGGCTCTCGTAGAGGTCTCTCGGATCCTGGTGTGGGCGGAGCGCAATCTTCCGGTCATATCAGCGGTCTTCATCCCGGGAGTGCTAAATTGGGAGGCGGACTTTCTAAGTCGCCAGGACGTTCATCCGGGAGAATGGTCCCTGCACCCGGACGTTTTTCAACTACTGGTGGACAGGTGGGGTCTTCCAGAGATCGACCTCATGGCGTCCCGGTACAACAACAAGTTGCCGGCGTACGGGTCTCGCACAAGAGACGAAGGGGCGTCTCTGGTGGATGCTCTGTCCGTCCGGTGGACGTTCAGGTTCGCATACCTGTTCCCTCCGGTCTCCCTTCTTCCACGGGTAATCCGGAAATTCAAACAGGAAGGAGGGACGCTCCTGTTGATAGCTCCTGCGTGGCCCAGACGGCACTGGTTCTCAGACCTTCAGGATCTGTCCGTGGACAGTCCTCTGCGGTTGCCGCTACGACCGGACCTTCTGTCTCAGGGTCCTTGTCTTCACCCGGACCTGACTCTGCTGTCTTTGACGGCGTTGCTGTTGAGACGGCCATGCTGAGGTCCCGGGGGTTTTCCAGCTCTGTGGTGCGTACCATGTTGCGAGCTCGGAAACCGTCTTCCGCGAGGATATACCATCGCGTGTGGCATACGTTCTTCTAGTGGTGTCGACCGAGAGGTTATGCACCGCGGGAGTTTCGTCTGTCTCGGATTCTCGCCTTCCTGCAAGCAGGACTAGATCATGGGCTTCGCCTTGCTTCTTTGAAGGTACAGGTTCCGGTTATGCAAGGTGTTCTCCGCATTCAGCCGCCCTTTGTTCCACCTGTGGCGCCTTGGGATTTGGCTGTGGTCCTGAGGGCTCTCCAAGGACCGCCGTTTGAACCACTGGGCTCAGTGGATCTTAAATGGCTAACGGCTAAGACTGTTTTCCTTCTGGCTATTGCTTCGGCCAGACGTGTTTCTGAGTTAGGGGCTCTTTCTTGTAGACCCCCTTTCTTGGTTTTTCATGGGAACAGGGCAGTACTCCGCACTCGGCCCGAGTTTCTTCCCAAAGTTGTTTCCCAGTTGCATGTTAACGAGGAAATCGTTGTTCCGGCCTTTAACTCACCGGGTCTTTCCGTGGGTGAGGCAAACTTTGGCAGCCTGGATCCGTATGGCTATTTCTGAAGCTTATCTTCATGAAGGCCTACCGGTTCCTCCTTCTCTGAAGGCTCATTCCACTAGGTCTGTGGGTCCTTCGTGGGCAGCTCGACGTGGTGCCTCGGCAGTTCAGATCTGCAAGGCTGCTACGTGGTCCTCTGTCCATACCTTCGTGAGGTATTACAGGTTTGACACCTTCGCCTTTCAGGATGCTTCCTTCGGGCGGCGGATTCTCCTTTCTGCAGAGGAGCGTCCCCACCCTTAAAGGATACTGCTTTGGGACATCCCCAAGGTATCCTGTGGATACCCTATGGACCCTGAAGTAGAAAATATGAGATATGGTAAGAACTTACCCTTGTTATCTCTATTTCTACGAAGTCCATAGGGTTCCACAGGACTCCCGCCCTGTCGCACCTGTGCTGCAGATGGGCTTTGCTCTGGTCACCGGTTTTCCGTCTCCCTCTGGTGAGAATGTGATTCTTGTATGTGTCCAGATCTTTTTTTTCTCTTTCTTCTCCTCCTCCGGCCTATGGCTTGATAACTAACTGAGGTGCCTTGGCTCGGGGGCGGGGTATAGGAGGGGGACCCTAGTGCATCCTGGGAGGCTGAAAAGCTTAACTCTATGGTGCCCAGCGACTGACGTCACACCTATACCCCAAGGTATCCTGTGGAACCCTATGGACTTCGTAGAAATAGAGATAACAAGGGCAAGTTCTTACCATATCTCATATTTTTTTGGAAACCTAGGGACACATCAAATTATTATTTTGGGTACTTCTGTTTCTGGGTCCCATCATAATTTGACACAAAGAACAAACCAGCATCTGTCCCCAGGACTTTCCCTTCATCCATGGCCTGGCTTCATAGCTGATGAGTTCTTCAGTATCTCCCCCTGAGCTCTGTAGCTGCCTAAAGGCTGCCTCACCCAGGTTGCTGCTGATATCCTGCTTGTGATTGGTTCTCCAACTCGCACACCCCCATCCCCCTTCCCAAACCCCCCCCCCCCCCCGTCCCACTTTTTAGACATGGCTGTGAGAAACGGGTGCACAATTCAGCCCTTGGATATCTACTAGTTTTTATTCAGGAAATATATGGTGTCCCTTTTTAATCTGGGATATATAACATATGTAGGCATATATATTTTTGCCCCTGCAATTTTAGAAAGTAAAATGGTGTTATTTACTGATTGGTACCATTCCACAGCCACACTATTGCAAAACAAATTTAGTGCAAGTCTTCATGGGCTGCAACGATTTTCCTAAAATCCAGTTTGGTTAAGAAAGTTGACATAAACCTTTACAAGTGTAGACCTGTCATGCGCTGGCATGTGGGTTAGCCTAAACTAGCAGTCAAAGTCTTGAACACAGACTTCTGATATTATTATAGTATACTATGGGAATGTTAATGAAAGGTGAGTTACTAAAGAGCTTTGTAATCATGACTATCGAACACTTTAATAGCATTTTCTTCCAGATTGTCTTCCATTTTCATAAGGTTTCTGTTAACTTCAATTATTTTTTTTTTTTTTTAATTATGTATAGTTGCATCCCATTTCTTGAACTGCAGCTAGGAATGGCCTTCGACCATCGATGGTTAGCCACTTGTGGTTGATGGTTTTGCTACCTTTGCACCTTACCTTTTAGTGATGACCTATTAGTGGTGACGCTGTTCTGTTTTTTTTTTTTTTTTCCCAATTGTGCAGTACTTTGTGATGTGCCCCACCTTCCTTCTGTCATTGGTCCACCACATTCAAGTATACTCATCGATGGTTTATGGTCTCCTGCCATCAAAGTAAAGTACAGATAGCAAATCAATGGAGACTATCGATGGTGAATCATTTGATACCCTGTAACCCTAGCTGCCTAAACACACAATTCCCAAATAGTTTGTTACTGGTTTGCTATAGAAGGGACATGAGAAACGAACAGGAATGCCTTAATGTGTTAAAACATGCCCTGACACAAGCTTGGCTAAAGATATATAGAGATTGAAAGTGTGAAGGGTAAATGTGCAAAAAAAAAAAACAGCTTGTGTGCTTTCATTACATAAATGCAAATATTCTTTCTTCCATTAAATGTGCAATACACAAAGTAAAACATTGCACAGTCCAAACTCTTCCTTTCTTTTGCAGCCTAATGCCAGCAAGTGACCAACAGTTACATATTGTGCCTAGAGGTGGTTCTATAGACAGTTATTTCTTTACAAAAATGCTAACTTCAACAGGAATTAAGACAAAATATCTTGCTTGTTTGACATTTGCGCCTTTTAAAAAGTGGTAACTATAAATTTTAGCTGTGCACTGCAGCTTTACCTTCGGTTATTGCATGTATTCTCACAGCTCTATAATTGGAGTTTTTATGGGAAACTAAATGCTCATGTTCTTTTGCAGAAGACTACAATGTAGGGTGGAGATGCTCCACTAATTAAAGAGGCAGACAGTGACTTGACATGTAGAGAGCTTAGATTACTTGTACTGCTGTGGATCTGTGCTATCCTATGTAGGTCTTCTGCAAGCTTTGGGCGGAATTCAATTGATTTTGCGGCCCGGATCTCTCGTCTAAAGTGACAGGAGATCGCGGGCCGCTTTGCAATTGTGCCAGCTTTTCACGCTGATCGCGCCCATAGAGGTCAGGTTTAGCCGCGTAAAGCAGCTAAACCCGACCAAAGTGCTGGGCGCGATCGCGAAAAGTGATGTTTGGGCGCCCAAACATGTCACTTTTCGCACATTTCAGCTCTCATCCCCCAGGGGGTGTGAGCTGAAATGTAGCGCTTGGCAGCTGATCGTGCCCGACAGGAGCAAGAATAGAATTGCTCCGTCGGGCGCGATAGGGGATGAAAAGAATTGAATTCCGCCCTTTGTATCCTACCATGCTTTTGTTGTGGTCTTTAGTTGTGTAAAGATTTTGCTTAACTTCTGTGGTTTTTTTTTTTTTTTTTTTTAATTCTTTTTAGGTTGATGATGAGTGGAAAGAGTTTGAGCAAAAAGAAGTTGACTACAGCGGCCTTAGGCTTCACTCATTGCAAATAGGGTAAGTCTTTCCTGAAAGCTTGTGTTCTTCTGCTGCCTGTAGAGAGTTAAGTAACATTCTGCACATACGCACGGCAACTCATCTGCGGTCATTGCAACTTTTCCCACCTGCAGGATACTGCGTCTTGCGGGTGGGAAAGGCAGAGGGCAGGCTGTTTTAGTGGGGCGCTGCTAAAAGGGCAGGGTGGGGTGCCCCGCAAAAACAGCCTAGCGGGAACACTAAATTGTCACTACCAGTACTGGTTGCATGTTACTGTACATGTTAATTCTATTGTGCATATAGTCCAAACTTCAAGAACAATACCAACACTTTATCACTCCTGTAGCTTCCCCGGATCAATTAATACATAAAACTCTTCACTCCATTGTGCTTGGCAACTCTACTCTCTGCTGGTTTGCTTCCTACTTGTTCAACCACTCCTCCGTATCTACACCCTCCTCCACCTTCCCTTTGCTTCCCTTTCCCATAAGGTTCTATCCTTTGCTGGTTTCTCTTCGCTCAGTCCCAGTCTTCACTTGGTGAGTTTATAGGTTCCCTTGATGTTGCCTACAACCTATGCTGACGATGCCCAAATTTACGTCTTTTGCTCAGACCTATCTCCCTCCTTTCTGTCATCCATCTCATCCTGAATGTCCCAACACTTCCAGGGACTCAAGTTGCGAAGTGGGGCTTACATGGCTCAGAATTGTTTTTCCAGCATATCCCACACGTTCTCGATCTGATTAAGATCTGCGAAATTTGAAGGACAAGTCAACACTTTGAACTCTAATATCTCTCAATCTATTCCTGAACAAATTTTGCAGTGTGGCGGTGCATTATCCTGCTGATAGAGGCCACTGCCATCAAGGTATATCGTTGCTGTGAAGGTGTGTACTTCATCTGCAACAATGTTTAGGTAGTTGGTACGTGTCAAAGTAAATTCAACATTATTTCTAGGACCCAAGGTTTCCAGCAGAACATTACCCAGAGTATCACACTGCCTCTGCAGGCTTGCCTCCTTCATATAGTGCATCCTGGTGCTATCTCTTGCCCAGGGAAATGACACACATGCACCCATCTGCCCACATGATTCATCGGGCCAGGCCACCTTCTTCCATTACTCCATGGTCTAGTTATGACGCTCATGTGCCTGTTGTAGGTGCTTTTGGTGGTGGACTGAGGTCTGCATGGGCATGCACTGTGTGTCCTGATATCTTTTCTATCATAGCCAGCATTAACTTTTTCAGCAGTCCTAGGTCTCTGGCACGCAAGTTTGTATATCAAACAGACAACTTGAAGAAAAGGATTTCTTTTTAAATCCTTATTTCTTCTTCCTCCACTAGGGGGCACGGGGATAACACTGGGGTGTAGCCTGGAGAGGAGAGTCTGGGCACCAAATACTTAATGAAAATGACCCACAAGCCTAGGCTCCTCTCTCCTCTGTACCCTGCCCCTAGCCACTGGACCTCAGTTTGAGTTTGGTGCTGGCAGGAGCTGGGCACCAGTTTATAGGAGGGCTGCTTTAGGTGATCCCCCGCAGTTGATTTATTTAATACTTTTTACCGAGTGGGCAGTGTAAGGTGTCCTATAGGAGCTCACACTCCCACCGCAGCACTGGTGACTAGGTCAGTGACTTTTTGCCGCGGACTCCTACACATACGGAGCTGCAAGCCGCAGCTGGCGCTCAGCGGGGACAAGGTAAGGCGGCTCCCTGCATGCAGAGAGCCACAGGCTCGTGGCTTTTACTGGAGCAGGAAAACTCGAATGGTGCTGGCAGCAGTGGGGACTCCCGGTCTCCTACGCTTCCCACTAGACCACCAGGAATGTAATATGGAGCAGGGGGCTGCTTAATAGCAGCGGCGGCCATGTTCCCTGTGGTTATGCCAGACAGGGAGAGCAGGCGTTTCCCTGTTAGCCCCTCCCCTAACCCTGGGGTGCACTTTCCATCTGTGGCCAGTAAGCCTCGAGCTAGATTCTCCCCTCTCCTCCTGCTGAACGCTGAGTGGCCATTTTACCTCATTGCCTGTCTCGTGGTTGGGGAGAGGAGCTGGGCTCCGGTCTCCTCTCATAGCCTGCTCCTAGCAGCTGCGCTAGATAAACTGCTTCTTCCTGCTAATTTAGGCCAGTTTGCTGAGCTTCATTAGATCACATTTCTGCATTGAGTGGTCTGTGTATGCAAGTAATTGTACTTTTACTTGTCTCTATGTACCTGCTGTTTCTGGTCACTGGGGGGAACATCCCTTGCAGCAGTGAGTCAGCTCCAGTAAATTTAGTCCTAATATATGCTGACACTGCCCAGGGTTCACAAAATACGCGCTATAGCTTGTTTTTATGCGCTACAGGCACTGTGGGACTCCCCAACCATTCACAGCCGGCAGTTTTCTTGTCCAATCGCCGCCCGAGCCCTGCCGAGCACCTCCCTCTGCCTCCTACCCCTCCGGCGGCTGCTAAGAGGTTATCGCGGGCTGCCGCTGGGGTCTGCTACAGCTCTCCTCTCAGGTAAGCTAACTCTGGCGGGGGACTGCCTGTATTGTAATCTGCTCCGCAGTGTCTGGTCACGCAGGGTCTGTTCAAGGGCTGTTCCAGTGTGGTCGCACCTGGGCATTTGACTTGTGATGACCTCCCCCCAGCCACCGGCAGCAGCCCTGGGGTCCAGGGCACTGGCCAGCCTACTCAGTCTCCACTCTGCCCAACTCTCCCTCCCACCCCGGCGGCCGCTAGGTTATTATTGCAGGCAGCCAGTTGTGATTGTTGGTACTGGTGCCTCTCTCCAGTAAGCAGTCTCCTGGAGGGCACTGTCTATTTGATTCGCGGATGCATTATAAATGGCCCGGCATTGTCTGGTCACACAGGGCAGCCGCTACTGAGACCTTAAATTGTGCTGAACCCCAGCCACCTCAACAGCACCGGAGTCCCGGGCAGGTGACACTGTCAGTGCACCACTGTCCAGCCCACTGTACCTCCATCTGCCCTGCAGCTTCAAGTTCCTCTGTCTGGCTGCCGGCATTTGCACCCCACCTCCTATTATGTGATGATTCACAGGCTACAGACTTTTGAGCATGACGGCCTCTCCCCACAGTCCATGGGACATCACTCAAAAGTAAGCAGCTAACCCCCCTTGCCCCCCAGTACTGCCCCAGCTGCAATCTATCTTTACCCCTCCCTACCCCCAGTACTGCCTGCTGCTAACCCCCTCCTTGCCCCCAGTACTGCCTTAGCTGCTATCTACCCTTACCCCCTTCCCTAAGCCCGGTACTGCCCCAGCTGCTATCTGTCCTTGCCTCCTCCCTACCCCCAGTACTGCTAGCCTTTAACTCCCTCCTTGCCACTCAGTACTGCCCTAGCTACTATGTACCCTTGCCCCCCCTCAGTACTGCCCCAGCTGCTATCTATCCTTACCCCCTCCCTACCCCCAGTACTGCCTGCTGCTAACCCCCTTCTTTCCCCCAGTACTGCCCTAGCTGCTATCTACCCTTACCCCCTCCCTAAACCCAGGTGTCTTTTATGTGACAAGGCCAGTGCTTCCATTACCGCTGATGTTGAGTTTTTCTGTCCCAGAGGAGGCTATATCCCCAGTAGACGTATCTCTTAGAGCAGTAAAATCTATTCTACTAGTAGAGACTCTGAGCAATCTCATAGATCCAAGGCACTTGTTTTTAAGAGGCAGAAGAAGACCGTTACGGAATTTCTGTCTTCACTGCAGCTAGAAGACCTTCTATTGGAGGCAGCATGGACTCACCCTAATAGGCGCTTTCAGGTTTCCAAGTGTATTGCTACCTTTTACCCTCTCTCAGCTGCAGATAGGGCAAAGTGGGAGTCTCCTCCCCCAGTGGATGCCCACATTACTAGTCTTATTAGGTCATCCCTCCTTCCTATCCCTAACATGGCATCCTTCAAAGACCCTACGGATAGGAAGCTAGAAAATTTCCATTTGTTAAAGCGGATGCTCTGGTTTGTCCAGCCCTTGCATTGGTTCGGGTGCCTAAAGCTGTCGGCTGCTGGGCAGAGCCTTTGGAGGAAGGGTTTACCTGACCTAGTCTCCTTTAGTTGCGCATGTTAGGCTGGGTACACGCCTAAAGATTTTCTGTCCATCCAACTAGTTGATTGGTTGGAATGAAAATCTGGTAAGGTATGAAAGCAAATGACAATCAGCAATTTGCTTCCAAATGCCAGAAAATGGACAAACTGTTTTAACAAACTGTTTACAGTGTTCTCCCCAGGCTGTTTTCTGCGGGCGCATCGCCCGGCAGAAACAGCCTGCTGCCCAGCACTTTTCCCCGCTGTGGAATGCTGGCCTCTGAAGGGACTGGAGGCTAAAGAAGCCTCCGATCACTTAAGAGGCCAACGTTCCCAGGGTATACTGGCTTCCCGACTGTCGTAACCCGGCGGGGGTGAAATGCCGTGTGTCTAGATGTAGACGCCTGACATTTCCCTGACGCCGGGAGACCGGCGTCCAGCATCCCGATCGAGCGGACTGCCGCGGTGGAGGAGGGTTAGGTTTAGGGCACCCGCGGGGGACTTGGGGTTAGGTACCCCCCCCCCCCAGGGGGGGACAGGTTTAGGCAGCGGGGAAGGGGGGGGGGTTAGGGTTAGGCACTGGAGGGGGGGGGTTAGGGTTAGGCACCCCTAAGAAGGGTTAGGTTAGTCAATACTTATCTATCGACAATCGCCATTTCCGCCGCTGTCGTGCTTCTGCTGCGGGGAACTCTGCTTTGGTCGGCCAGGCGCTGCCGGGAATTTCATACAGATTCTGTTCCCAGTGATGCACTGCGCGGGTGACATCATGACGTCACCCGCAACGTGTGGAGCCTGCCCCGCGCGCCTGCTGGATCTAGTTAGATCCACTCAGCGCGAGGCAGCGGCGAGGGGGAGAGCGGCCATCAAGTAAAGGTAAGGGCTAGGACCAGGACCAGCCTGGGGGCACTGCATGAAGGGGCCAGCCTGGGGGCACTGCATAAGGACAAAGCTAAACTACAGGGGGCACTGTATAAAGGGCACAAATACAGGGGACACTGCATAATGGGCACTTTTGACTGAGAGCCAGTGGGGGAGCAGGCCCACGATATCTCTTGATGGCTGAATAAGTTGGGACCAAAAGGAAGTCAGACGCAGAGCCACCAAATATGTAGGGGAGATCCCATACTGCTACTTCATCTCCAAAATAGATTGGAGATGAAGTAAACTTCGCTGTTGAAGTTTACGTTTCATATCGGAGTTTTTACCTGCGTTAAAGTATCGGGCGCGCGCCTGCTTATCCCCGTATTTAATATGAAATTAACAAAAACGGGTGACTCCGAAGTTGGATTTGCGTAAAGTTACGAATTTTTCCTTAAAAAAAATTGTAGGACCCCCCTAAAGTTGTAAAAACATGGGGGATCACTATGGGTACCCCCGTTTTAGCCTGTAATTGAAAGTCGGGGATTTAAATAGCCGCAGCAGGTGTTTTTTCCCGACATTGAAGAAGTGATGCAGAAGAGCACTTAGGTTAATTTTTTCGCTTTTTTTTTAGTGGTCCCATCAAATTTGGGGTACATGAAAATGGGTACTAGCATATTTTTAAGTCCCTAAAGTAAGTTTTTAAAAATTCTGCAATTGTGCACGTGCCGCTATAAATCTATTCTAGAAAACTCCTGCCGCATACTTGCAGAATAACCCTGAACCTATTTCCCTATTTTTAAACAATTTTTTCCCCCCCTTTTTTTTTTTTTTTTCACCCCAATTTTTTTTTGGGGGGGTGTCCCTATTTTTTTTTTTTTTGACAGTTGTCTTTTAAATGTCATTCCCAGGGGTGCATGCTATTTTTTTTAAGCCTGCACCCCTAAACCCCAATTCTGCACTTTTTTTCGACACCTAATCAATGGTGAAAAGTTATCCCCGTTTTTTGGCAAAGACTTTTCGAACCTGCGATAAGTCTTTGAAATTGAATACGGTGTAAAAGTCAAACCTGCGATAATGACGTCAAAAGTGCGATATTAACGCAAAAACGATGTTTTCGCTCCCATATTGAATACCCCTATCAGTGTTTCAAGAACAGACATGCTTTGAGACAAAACATGTAAATATTGAAACACATTTAAACCAATGTTTATCAAAAAGCTGGGCATTCAAATATTTATTCAACGCCTCAGTAAACTTGGGCAAGGAAACAAGGCACTGTCCAATAAGTTATAAATAATGGGGGTCCCTTTTGATTACAAAGCCCCTCAAAGATAGCGTGACCTAAATAGTAGTCTCACTCTGTTAACTTTGATTACTTTGCATGTACAGTTTTCCTAAATCTGTCCACAATACGCCACGCAGTTCGGCATGGTGGCGTGAGTGAGCTGCCAGGTCCCGTACAACTCTACTAGCATTAGGCTTTTTTTTGCTGAAAAATGCAACCCTGCGATGTGTGTAAAGGGAACTTTGCGTGGAAAAGAGTGCCGTTTCAGAGTGTGTCAAAATCAGTAGTCTCCTGGTGCGTTCCCAGTCGCATTGCGACATAGATGCATTTTCTGCAAAAAGACACCCACCGCAAGCAATCTCACAGGACCTGGTGCGCCGAGAGGGGCTGTTTGGCGAGACTGTAGCAAAGATGTGCGAGGATACATCTATAGGACCAATGTTCTGACTGGGGTAAATCTAGTTCCTCTTGTAAAGGGGAGAAGGACCTCAGGCCCTCTGAGTAAACCTGTTGGCATAATCTCAAAATACTTTGGGATCTCCAATGCAGCATTGGCACGGGCTACTAAGCCCGGAGGGAAGTCAGTATTATGCATAGCTGAGCTCAAAGGGTAAATTATGAAGAAGATTGGAGATGAAACCCTTAACTTTTTCCAAATTTGCAAATATATATAGATAGATAGATAGATCTATAAACCAAATAAAATACAGAAATACAGAACGTCCTTCTGGATAGTACGAAAGAAAGATGGTCGGATACCGATGGGTATTGTAAGCAATACGAAATCCTTGGAAGGACACTCATCTTTATATTTACCCTCCCTAACCAGGATTTTTTTTTTTTAGGATGCCAGGTTTGATGGTCCCTTTCTACGGTTCGAAATGAGGTCTAGAAAATTTAAGTCCCTAATATTTTTTTAACTGTATGACTAAATACTGCATATGGGTTGGGTGCCAGTTGGAAAGGCTGACTGTAGGCCCCTCATCACAGACTCATGGGTGTTGAGTTTAAGTGTAAAAGACTTTGTTTTAATTTTGACATTTGTTGAAGAACCAAACCTCTGGAGTGGGCACCCCTGTTGAGTACCGTTTAAGATCTGAAATGGTGCGGATAATACCCAGTTAAACTTGATTCTAACATAAGGTTTCCATATAATGCCAATATCCACGCCAGGTTCACTCGTCCCACATTCATGTCAGAGCACACCATCCTTAAATTGCAGATCTTTTCTATCAAAGGCCTTTTCAGCATCTGTTGATATCAGGGTCGTGGAATTTTTATTGTCTTTTGCTTCCTGTCCAGTTAAACCCTGCCTGGTCACCATGAATGAGAGTATTAAGGGTTTCAGACTGTTTGCCAACACTTTAGCATGTAATTTGAACAAAGGCATCAATCGGTAGCTCAAGCACAGAGTTGTATCCTTGCCCTGCTTAGGGAGCACTGTGACATGGTCTTCAAACATTGAGTGGATAAATTCTTCATATCAATTTCATTAAACGCCTGTAATAAGAGGTGCCATGTGAGCTTGGAACAGTTTATAGTGAGAAATAGTAAATCCATCAGGACCTGGGCTCTTCCCTATGGGTGTAGACCAGGGTTCGACAAAAATATCTAAAATATAGTAGCCAGCTTAAAAATATAGGAGCCAGACCATCATCCCAAACCAAAACCTTGCACACACTACCCCACATGCTTGGGGTGGCCCACCTATTTGCCTTTTAGTGACCTGGGCCAAACACCCAGGTCACTCCTATTTTGGGGGGGGGGGGGATACCTTATATTGGGCCTAATGCCCCCTATGTAGCCCGGGCTTTGTTCCCGCCTATATGCACACAGGTCTATTGCCTGATTTACCCCACTGGCCTAGTGCCTGACAACCCTGGTGGTCTAGGGAGGGGTTAATAGTAGGCCTCACAGAGGGCCTACCTGCTACAGTGGAAGAGGCTGCGGAGGGAGCTTCATTGGCTTTCACTTTTCACCCCCGCAGTCCTCTCCGGTCCTCAGCCGCATTCTTCTGCCACTGGCCCGTCCTGGCCAGCAGCGCCACCTCTTCTTTCAGCTGGCACCTCCTGTCGTCTTTTGTTCACAGCGTCTTCTGGCCTCTTCCGCGGCTGCCGGAACGCTTCTCTCCTTCGGGAGGTCTCCGCTGGACTGCTTTCCCGCTCAGCGGCGTCTAATACAAGATGCCGCGAGTGGGCGGGGCTATGATGCGGCGAGCCGTGATTGGCTAATTGCTTCTGCCTCCTATTGGCGGCTGAATCAATATTTGGTGTGACCACCCTTTGCCTTCAAAACAACATCAGTTCTTCTAGGTACACTTGCACACAGTTTTTGAAGGATCTCTGCAGGGAGGTTGTTCCAAATATCTTGGAGAACCACAGGTCTTCTGTGGATGTAGGCTTGCTCAAATCCTGTCTCTTTATAGGAATCTGTATGTAATGCCGGTTGTTGGGATGCCTCCTGTCACAATACCGACAGCGGCATCCCCCCTTTGTGCCTAAACCTAACCCTCCCCCTTAGTGCCTAGCCCTCCCCCCTAGGGGTGCCTAATCTCTAACCCCCCGCCCCCCCACAAAACCTAACTCTAGCCCTGCCATCTTTCCTAACCCCCTAACGGCTAACTCTTAAGGGCGCCCTGGGCTTGCCTCGTTCGGGCTGTTGTCCTCCAAGATTCCAGCGTTGGGATTTTGTCGCCTTTCAGTCCCTTGTCAGCTTTCCAGCGTTGGGTTAAGACCGGCGGCTCATAACTACATCCCTCTTTATGTAATCCCAGACAGACTTGATAAGATCAGGGCTCTGTAGGAGCCATATCATCACTTCCAGGACTCTTTGTTCTTCTTTATGCTGAAGATATTGTCTGTATGTTTGAGGTCGTTGTCCTGGTGCAGAATAAATTTGGAGCCAATCAGACACCTGCCTGATGGTGTTGCGTGATAAGTACCTGTCTTGATTTGATTTAGATTTATCTTCTGTTCATTCACTTTGCATTTTGTTAATTGATAAAAATTAACTATGAACACTTCTATTTCTACTTCAGGGTCCATAGGGTATCCACAGGATACCTTGGGGTATAGGTGATGACGTCAGGCATTGGGCACCATAGAGTTACGTTTTCAGCCTCCCAGGATGCATTAGGGTCTCCCTCCTATACCCCGTCCCCGAGCCAAGGCATCTGTTTCGTTTGGTGCCCAGCCGGAGTCGGATGCACCTGCTTAGAGGGGGGCTAGAATTGGCCCCTGAAGTTTTCTACAAGCAGCTGTGGCTGCTCATCTGGATGTACAGCATGGACAGTCAGTGCTGACGTCCATGCTGTCTTCCCTACACCCCCGCCGGTACCAGAACGCCGGTACTGATCCGGGGATGCTGGTAGGCATCTGGGGTCACAGCTAGCGGTGACCCCACATGTTTGGGACCATGGCCGGATTCAAGGGGGTAGCAGGTAAGCAGCTGGGTCCCGTAGTGGGTCCCTGCTGAACACATGGTCCACAGTCCCCAGGCAGGGGGCTCCCTGGGGACTGGCTGCAGTGTGGAGCCAGGTTTCGGACCTGCGCTTCCACTACCCCCCTGGGACAGCAGACCGCAGCTGAGCGGTAGCGCTGCGGCGTCCCAGGGGTTAATTGCATGCCAGGGGAGCGCGCCTTCCCTGTAACACAGCCCTATCCGCTCTGCTGACTGGCCCTGTGGCAGCGCTCCTCCACCCGGCCGGCCTCCTCTCTGCTCCTCGGTGGCCATCTTTTGCTGGAAGCATGGTGAGTGCTGCTGGACGCTGAAGATCGGTGGCATCGCTGTCTGGGTCCCCCGGCATACCTCTCCTCCGTTGGTTCAGGTCTGTGTATGCAGTGCTGTGTCCTACCAGGCTCTGTGTCTGCGTAGTTGAGGATCAGCGCTGATAGTGCAGGAATTGATTTCTTTGCATAGTATGTGACTTCTGCTAGCGTCTGCTGCCTGTACTTTCACTTTCTACTGTCAGCCTTTTCACTGTCCCTGTTCTTCTGCTAAAGCCCTTGCGGTGCGCTGCTTGCAGGGTGGTTCTCCCACTATACTAACAAGTATCAGTGAGAGGGGTCACATACTTACCATCATGTCTGAGTGACTTTCCTCTCCAGCTTTTGTGTACTACGTGTAAGGTACCAATAGCGGAGGGGCTATGTCGGCAGTGTTATTTATTGGCGCAGCCAATTACTGTCACGGCTCCGGTACAGGAGCCGCCCTGGGCTTGTTTCGCCAAAGCGCTTACAACCCTTGTGGGCCAGTTAGCTCCGCAGCCTGCCTTCCCACAGATGGGATTGTCCCAGCAGTCAGTGGTGTCGTCACCCATGCAGGGTTTCCCGAGACAATTGATAGTACCCCACAGTCTCCTGATTTCCCCTCCTCAGGTCTCTCAGGAGCCTGCGTGGGTTAATTCGCTGATAAGCTCTGTACAGCATTTGTCGGACGTGTTACAAGGGGAGTCTGTGTTGCGGCCTCACAAGCGGCCGGTGGCGTCTCTGTCTGCTCCTTATGAAGATGACGACGGGACGTCCGATGATGGGGAGATTCTGGTTCTTTCTGACCAAGAACCTCCCCATACTAAAGAGTCGGACGCTAAGTCTATGGCAATTTGTTGGGTAGCCAGAGCTATGGAGCGCTGGGCAGATAATTTAGAGGCGTCTTTCGATTCCGACTGTTCGGCTGAACAGATCGAGTGGATAGGCAATCTCGGATTCGGCCACTTACATTAATGAAGCGGCTTTAGATATCAGTACCCTGAGCTCACGGATATCTTCGGCTGCAGTGGCGGCTCGTCGCACCTTATGGTTGTGATCTTGGAAGGCAGACGCCGATTCCAAAAAGGGCCTGGAAGCATTGCCTTTTAATGGAGAAGTCCTATTTGGTCCGGATCTGGACAAAATTCTAGCCACGCTGGCGGCAGCCAAATCGGCATGTCTCCCGTCTGCTGCAGTTCCTTCCAGTTCAGGTACGTCGGCCTTACAGGGCCCAGGGTAGGCCTAAAGCACAGTCCTGGCCCCAAGAAGTCGGCCAAGCCCCGAAAGCAGGCCTGGAGTACCAGACGTCCGGCCCCTAAGTCCGATGACAAACCTGCGGCCTTTCGGTCCGGGCCTCCCTTTGGGGGATCCCAAAGTGGAGGCCGTCTGCTACGGTTCGCCCAGTGTTGGTCGGTCACCACGACAGACAGTTGAGTCCACGAGGTGGTTTCTCACGGGTATGCCCTCTCCTTCCGGCACAGGCCCCCGTCCCGATTCTTCACCACGGGTCTTCCATCAGACCGGAACAAAGCCACGGAACTGCGGAAGGTTTTGCACACTATGCTCCAGGCTGGAGTTATAGTGCCTGTTCCTTTCTCCCAGAGGGGCCTGGGTTTCTATTCCAATCTGTTTTTGGTGCAGAAACCCAATGGGCCGTACCGTCCGATCCTCAACCTCAAAGCACAAGTCCTTGCGGGTGCCGAGGTTTCGGATGGTGACCCTACGGTCCATCATTCTGGCGCTGGAACCTGGGGATTACATGGTGTCATTGGACATACAGGACGCCTACCTGCATGTCCCTATTCTTTCGCGCCATCAACAATTCCTCAGGTTTGCGATCCGCAACAATCACTTCCAGTTCCGGGCGTTACCTTTTGCCCTGGCGACAGCACCACGTGTGTTCACCAAGGTTATGGTGGTCATGGCGGCTTCCCTGCGGCTGCAGGGAGTCCGCATGTTGCCGTACCTGGACTACCTACTGTTGGTAGCAGGATCTCCGGAGCTCCTTCTACGCCATTTGGATCTGATGATTGCAGTACTGCAACGGCACGGCTGGTTGATAAACTGGCAAAAGTTCCACCCTGATCCCGTCTCAGGATTCTGCACCTCGGAGCCTTGTTGGACTCCCGTCAGCAGCGGATCTTTGTGACGGGGGAAAAGATCTCTGCCTTGCAGTTGAGGGTGCGCAGTTGTCTGCAGAGTCGCCGGGTGTCTCTTCACTCGGTGATGAGGTTACTGGGCTCCATGGTGTCCGTAATCGACATGGTGGAATATGCCCAGTTTCACTCCAGACCTCTGCAGCAATTGATCCTGTCCAAATGGAATGGACTGCCTCAGTCTCAAATCCCAGACGATGGTGCTCACTCCGGAGGTTCGCCTGTCCCTGGTGGTTGCAGACGACCAATCTCAACAAGGGTCGTCCATTTTGGGTGGCGAACTGGGTCCTATTGACAACGGACGCCAGTCTTCGGGGCTGGGGAGCAGTCACAGGTCCACACTTGTTCCAGGGCAGATGGACTCGCGGAAAAGGAGCTTCCGATAAACATATTGGAACTCCGCGCCGTTTTCAATGCTCTCCAGCAGGCCCATCGGGTTCTCCAGGGTCATCCCGTGCAGGTCCAGTCGGACAACGCCACCGCCGTGGCCTACATAAATCGGCAAGGAAGAACCCGAAGTCGGGCGGCACTCGTAGAGGTGGTCCCGCATCCTGATCTGGGCAGAGCGCAATCTCCCGGCCATATCACCGGTATTCATCCCGGGAGTCCTA
Source organism: Taudactylus pleione (assembly GCA_031769625.1). NCBI lineage: Eukaryota > Metazoa > Chordata > Amphibia > Anura > Myobatrachidae > Taudactylus > Taudactylus pleione. Next base: position 39,450,995 of record JAUIMM010000052.1, on the reverse strand, counting down.
AACTGGGAGGCCGACTTTCTCAGTCGCCAGGACGTTCATCCGGGGGAATGGTCTCTGCACCAGGACGTCTTTCAACTTCTGGTGGACAGGTGGTGTCTTCCAGAGATCTACCTCATGGCGTCACGGCACAACAACAAGTTGCCGGTGTTCGGGTCTCGCACAAGAGACGAAAAGGTGGCTCTGGTAGATGCTCTGTGCGTCCAGTGGACATTCTGGTTTGCTTATCTCTTTCATCAGTTTTCCCTTCCACGGGTAATCCGGAAATTCAAACAGGAAGGAGGGACGCTCCTGTTGATAGTTGATGGCTGTTGAGACGGCCATGTTAAGGTCCATGGGGTTTTCCAGCTCTGTAGTACGCACTATGCTGAGAGCTCAGAAACCGTCTTCTGCAAGAATATACCATCGTGTGTGGCATACGTTCTTCCAATGGTGTCGACCGAGAGGTCATGCACCTCGGGAGTTCCGTCTGTCTAGAGTGCTAGTCTTCCTACAGGTGGGACTAGACCATGGGCTTCGCCTTGCTTCTTTGAAGGTGCAGGTTTCTGCCCTGTCTGGTTCCATCGTAGGATTGCTACAATCCCTGATGTGCGCACCTTTATGCAAGGTGTTCTTCAAATCCAGCCGCCATTTGTTCCACCGGTGGCGCCGGCTGTGGTCCTGAGGGCTCAGTGGATCTTAAATGGCTGACAGCCAAAACAGTTTTCCTTCTGGCCATCGCTTTGGCCAGACGTGTTTCTGATTTAGGGGCTCTCTTGTAGACCCCCTTTCTTGATTTTTCATGGGAACAGGGCGGTGCTGCGCACTCTTCCTGATTTTCTTCCCAAAGTTGTTTCCCTGTTTCATATCAACAAGGAAATCGTTGTGCCGGCTTTTAACTCACCTGACCTTTCAGTGGGTGAGGCCACTTTGGACGTTGTGCGGGCCTTAAGGATTTATATTGACCGCACTTCTTCGTTTAGGAAGTCGGACGCCTTGTTTGTCCTCTATGGCTTCCGTAAGAAGGGTTGGCCTGCTTCAATGCAAACTTTGGCAGCCTGGATCCTTATGGCAATTTCAGAAGCTTATCTTCATGAAGGCCTGCCGGTTCCATCTTCTGTGAGGGCTCATTCCACTAGGTCTGTGGTCCTTCATGGGCGGCTCGACGTGGTGCCTCTGCAGTCCAGATCTGCAAGGCGGCCACGTGGTCCTCTGTCCATACGTTTTGTGAGGTATTACGCGTTTGACACCTTTGCCTCTCAGGATGCTTCCTTCGGGCGGCGGATTCTCCTTTCAGCACAGGAGCTTCCCCACCCTTGAAGGATACTGCTTTGGGACATCCCCAAGGTATCCTGTGGATACCCTATGGACCCTGAAGTAGAAAATATGAGATATGGTAAGAACTTACCTTTGTTATCTCTATTTCTACGAAGTCTATAGGGTTCCACAGGACTCCCGCCCTGTCGCACCTGTGCTGCAGATGGGCTTTGCTCTGGTCACCGGTTTTTCCGTCTCCCTCTGGTGAGAATGTGATTCTTGTGTCCAGATCTTTTTTCTCTCTTCCTTCTCCTCCTCCGGCCTATGGCTTGGTACGTAACTGAGATGCCTTGGCTCGGGGGCAGGGTATAGGAGGGGGACCCTAGTGCATCCTGGGAGGCTGAAAACTTAACTCTGTGGTGCCCGATGCCTGACGTCATCACCTATACCCCAAGGTATCCTGTGGAACCCTATGGACTTCGTAGAAATAGAGATAACAAAGGTAAGTTCTTACCATATCTCATATTTTTTGAAGGCATTCTTACTTTGCAGCCAGCTGCCTAAAACTTCTGCACAGTACTGTAAATATTTTACAGTTTAGCTTTCCAAGTATATCTTTCAAGTGGTGTAGCTGAGACTGGCAACATGATCCATCTTCTGCCAATGATTTGTTATGGACTTGTATTTACAGACCAAATAAAGTCCCTTCTTGAAATTATGTCAAAGGCTAGTTATTGCTTATTTGGCCCAGTAATAGAGTGTTTATATGTAACTAAATTTGTCAATTATACAGATTGCCATATTAGGAGGCAAACAGTGACTGATGGCTTTGCAGGGATTCTGTGATTGGTTAATTGAGGCAGTGCCAATGATGTCACAGCAAGTCAAATGCCTGCAGAATCTGCCTCGTTTTGCAGCCTAATCCTGATTTATCCCAGATGTTCCTTTTACCAGTTAACATTTTTTTTTTTACTGCAAATGCTCTATTAGATGTGATGTCACTGTTTTGCATGTACATTTTGGAAAGAGATAATGACACAGACTGAATATGAACATGGTGTACTATTTTTGATTTAACTTTGCAGCAATGAAAAGGAAGATGATGAAAATGAGAAAAAGGAAGAACAAGGTGCAGACTGGGAAGATGCTGGAGGCTATGGCACAGACAAGACATCGGGGCCTTGGAATAAGGCTGCTCCTGCTCAAGCCCCTGTAAACATTGGTACGTCACAAACACCATTCAATTGCATCCTTCCTGTGCAGTATTTTTATTGTGTAGCTTTCACTTCTATACACTGTCACTTCATACTTGGCAAAGAAATCTGATCATTCTTCATAAATTGTAGTTTATGCATGACTTTGAACAATTTGTAAGTAAACTTTTTTTCAATGTATGTACGGCCTTTCTTCAGATACCTTACCACATGACTAGTCTGTTATTTTGGCAGTAGTTTGAAGTTTCCTTTTTCTCAGTTCCAGAAGCTCCAGAGCCTGTCCAGTCCACTGGTGTATATAGACCTCCTGCTGCCAGAGCATCTGCTCCAACACGGAAACCCCAGGGTCCCCCAGAAATCTATAGTGATGCCCAGTTCCCATCACTACAATCCACTGCCAAGCATACAGAGACCCGCAGGCAAGTACACTCAAATACATCTATGAAGTTGCAAGTTATTTAAAACCAGCAGCAAAAACTGTGCAGTACAAACAGACTTATTTCAGCAACCAATGAAAAACCCAAGTTCTTGGTGCGCACACTAGGACATAAGCCTGTCGCATCTCATTACAATATGTATTCGGTTCATTAAGAAGCTGACTTCTGGTCCTGTCAGTAGGGTTCACCTACAAGCGTAGGGGCTGATACATCTGCAAACACAACTTGTGTTCAACCTTGTATCTTGAGTGTTACCTAATTTCAGTGATGGTGTGTTGACTGAATTGTGGGCTGGTGCAGACATGTACTTATGTCTGCTATGAAACCATGGCCTATACATGGGGGTGGTCTGACAACAGAGAGAAACTGCATTTGGACGATCTGTACACATAATGCAGAACCAAATGCTTCCGAGCTGTGTTCAGCTCTGCATCAGTGCCTTAGTGCTCTACCTTCAATTCTGTTCACTGAACCACAATAACAAGTCAGCAATCAACTTTGATTTCTGATGAATCATACTGAAATAAAGTAACTAGTTGCTGTGGTATTTAGAAATGAGCCTTAGTGCTGCACCACATCTGTACGGCTATAAGCAATGCAGTAAGTGCTTGATCAAACCTTAGCATATTCTTGTTTCACTCTTTTCATGATCGCTAATTTAAAATCTTGACGCAGTTTTAATTTTGTTTCCACACCAGGGATAAAGAAATGGAGAAGACATTTGAGATGGTAAAACATAAAAACCGTGCAAGAGAAGAAGCTGCAAAGAATCAGGCCCTCCGACTTCAGTTAGATAACCAGTATGCCGTTCTAGGTGAACAATAAAGCTGCAAAAACACTTAACAGAAATCTTTGATAACTTGCCCGCTACGGTAAACAAACTACAGCTACTGGACTTGAGAACATCTGAGCTGTTTGATCTTCTGCGCTGCGTACTGGATGATGCAAATGACCGGATTCAAAAAACAAATCACCTACTTTTACTTGCTACATCTCCCTCCTGCTTCTTTGTCCTGGAGTGTGGGAACATGCGCCTGTGAGGCACTGAAAATTGAACAAGAATTCCCATTGTTGTAATAGTTACATGTCTTAAGAGCAGAATGGAAAAGCAGCTTTCAGTGGTTATTAAAATCTTTTTATGCTGAGCCTTCACCCAGGTTGACTACCTCAGTTTTGCTATGCTCATAGTGGACACCACATGGATTGCCATCTCTCACGGGAAAAGAAAAAACAGATTGTATTTTTGAAATAGCTGCGTTGGGACAGGGAGTGGAGGGGTCACTAGTGCTCCCCTTTGGTTTGGATACACCTATTGAATCAAGTCATTGCTTCATATTTTTAATTTGTTGTCTTTTGGTGTCCATTACTTAAGTGACCTTAAAGGGATTTAGTCATATACCCTTTTATGGCTTCTTTAAAGTGTTTCTCTAGATGGGTAATAGATACACAGGTCTTCATAAGCCGTAGATTACTTTATGTAAAAAGAGAGGAAAATATAAATTTACCAAATACAATGGGAATTAACATGATTTCTATTGCATTGCCATAAAACAATTTGTATTCAAACTATCATTCTGCAGTCTATGTGCAGTCTCTTACACTTTGTTTTGCAGAGAACTGATGCATATACATGTACAGCAGAAACTGTAACCGTAATGCTGGCTTGTCTGCCCTACATGGTGCCTAAGAGGGCTTTCCAGGTGGCCACTTATCACTCTGCAGAATGTGACAACCTGTTTCTGTTGGTTCAGTTCATATTTTAACACATCTAGTTTCCATAACTGTAACAGGAGTTAATACTGTGAAATTATGTGTGTGAATTAGTTGAGAGGCAACTATAAGGTTTCTTGATGGGTCTTTGGACAGACTTCATCTAAAAGGTTTTCAAGAGTTGCAGGAAGATGGAAGTGCATTGAAGTGTTGCTTCTCAACAGAAATGAAACCTGTACATCTATTAAAGTTACAAATAGCTCTTGAGTATGGATATTGAAATTTAAGGTGTAGTGTTTCATTAAAAGGTTATTAGTGATCCTCTAGATTAGCATTTCCAGCATATTGCATTAATTAGCGCACACCCTGAAATGTATCGCCCTGTCTATGAAACCCTGAAACACACACAACTATTCTAAAATATTATCTGTTCTGCAGGTGGTGACTAAGCTAATGTCATTTATTCCTCTGGTACAGGATATTGTTTGCTTTTATGTGTAACATAAAATATTCTGCAAAAGATGTGGGTGCAATAATAGATAATTTCAGTAGCAGGCAGAGAAAGATTAAGATTCTGTGAAAGGTTTAAGATCTTGCTGTATGATTTGGTTACTGTTGGCCAACTTAAGTGTTCTGTATTTTATCAGATATTCACACAAGGGTAAATAAAACACAAATTAGCAAATTATTTTATATACTTCTTACTGAGCCCCTAGTACTATTAAAACAATATTGTCTTTTCATTAATATCCACTTTATTTTCCTTGATTGCTTTGTTACTGAAGGGTTAAGTAGTTATTTCAGCTGTGCTTAATGAGTACAAGGAGGGTACATCATATTTGATTATCCTTAGTCAGTCTTTGCCAACAAAGGTGCAGGTAATTTATTTAAAAAAAAAAAAATTTGAAAAACCTGAAAAGTTATTTATGTGGAATGTGAAAATGTCACGTACTAAAAATTTAGTATGTTTTTTTTTTTTTTTTTTAATATCCAACTTTTGTTCCATTTTAGAAAAATTGTTACAATACATTATTCTCACTAGGTTTTTATCATGCTGTGTGATGGGTAATTGGACTGTCCGTAAAGTGTGTCTCAGGCATGGACTAGACAAAAAAAATGACCTTGATTAAAATTTAAATCTCTACATGAATGTGTGATGTCTCGCTTAAATAAAACTACAATGTTATCATGATTGGATGATCTAGAAGTAGCTAGTTACAAATCTATTTTTTCACCTTGTGTTGTGTGCTCTTGTATGTCTCGAATATTAATATTTTCCATCTGCTATTATTACTTTAATTTAAATTCAGGTGAGGGGAAGTCAAATATTCACTGTACAGTGCTTTGTAAATTGGTGGTGCTCTATAGTGTGTATAGGAAGATGGTAGAACAGGCCTTGACAAATCCTGGGGGCCAGGTCACCAAGGTGACCAAGATTTTAGTCCTGGTGACTAGTTTTTACAAGGGCTAGACACTTCTAATAAAGCAAATTTTTACAAAAAGAAAAAAAAGCTCCACTGGACGTGGTTACAGGCATGGGTGTTTCATTATGTGCCTGTTATATGTGGAGTAGCATATTCCCGCCCCATTAATCAGTGAGGCTCTGCCTCCCATATTCTGCCTGCTGGAAGTGTAAAGTGGAGATGGTGACCATGCCCAGCTTGGCATTGGAAGCAGTGGGGATCTAGGTGTGAGGCTCATAAAGTCACTATTTATTTATACAGCTCGCTCCATAGCTTCCTGCCCTGATATGCTGATTCCTGCGTCCATGGCTCTGCAGTCTTATCCTGCACCAGAGATGAGATGCCATGTCCTGCAACCACAGTGGAGGTGATGAGGGAGACTAAGCTCTGGATAGAGAGCAGTGCCCGCGGGACAGGCAGAGACCTCTACTATGGCATGAAGGATGTGGATTCTGGATGGGGGTAACCAGGTGCTGCTGAACTCTAACGGGGGGGAATGGTTTGCTGCTGGATACAAGTTAAGTGGCCAGGGGTGATGTGGGGACTGGGGGGGAAAGGTATCCAGAAGAGCTGCAGGGAGGAGGAGGCAGCATGCATGAGCTTGTAGGGAAAGCAGCTGTCTTATAACAGCAGCCAGTGCAGAACAAAACTAACTATAATGTGCTGGAGAAACTCCGGGGTTGGGCTTTCAACTTCCATGTATTCATGTGAGTAAATATCACTTTCTGAGCTGTTATGGCTGCTGATGTACCCCTGACTGATGTGCTATCTACTGTAGTTATGTAATTTTATGAGCTGGGATACACCTGGCCAAATGCACAATTACCTGGGATTTATATATGTATAGGCAAATCTTAGAAGTTATTATTTATTAGCATGGCTCCCATATAAACTATTTACCCATTTACAATATGTGTGCTGTAATGTTTTTTTTTTTTCCCCCTTAACTGTGTGCACTGATTAAAGTTCTAGAAAGTTTGCCCTTGATGGCTGCTTAGTGACCTGTGATCATCACACTGTGGACCAGGGTCCCTGTGTGCAAATATCGGCTAGTTACGGTAATCTCTACTAGTGCGCCTTGATCCTGCTCCCCAAGTGTGCCTCTGCCACCATTCCACCCTAAGTGTGACTGATCGCCCCTCTTAAGTGTGCTTCTTTCCTGCCCCCTCCCCAAATTGCATGTCTCATCCTATGTACTTATATTACTCATTATCCCACATGTAGCATAATATGAATCTGGGTCCAACTCATTTGCATAATATGAATTTGTCCCTACTGTATGGGAGAATATGAATGTTGGCCCTACTTTTTGGGAGAATATGTATTTGGGCCCTATTGTGGGGCATATTTTGATATGGGAGCAGATATGGGCATGTAGCAGAATCTGATGACCATTGAGGGGCATGTGTGGTGGTCTATACAAGTTTTCATATATTTTGGATGCAAGCGATGGTCTGGCTCCTAAACTTTTAAGCTGGCTCCAAGATTTTACAAAAATTTGTCAAGCCCTGTGGTAGAAGGTAATAGTAAGGATGATGAGTAAAGCTGCATACACACACAACAATTTTGTTACCAATGATTATTTGTCAGATTTTTTTTTAACTACAAACGATTTTTGCATATTAACTTAATGAAAATCGTTGAGTTGGCCAGTCTGACTGAACTACTAACGTGAACGCGCATGAACAATAATTGTTCAAAAAATCGTTGTGTGTGTATGCACCTTTACTCATTAATCTAACCTGCACTGATAAATACCAACACTTGCCTATTTATGTTCTTTAATCTTTTCAGCGGGGCTACCAAAGAGGGGGCCAGTGGGCTGGATGCAACCTTGACTCTTTTGGATTACATAATTTTTCAAATATTGCTGGTATGGTGTCTATTTAGCTGCTAGATTTAACACGGCAATGATTTAAATGGCTAAACCTACTGGTTTCATCTTTTAAAAATATTGCTGCCTTAAATCTAGCAGCTAAATTGAACCAAATCCCATGGCTGCCTGTAACTCTCAAGATATTACATAGGCTTTGTCAAGAGTACTGTTTTTTGTTTTTTTGTTAAATTTCCTTAAGTACTGTTTATTAAGCAGATCACAGCATGATCCATCAACCAAAACATAACAGAAATCACAAATACAAGATGAGTTTACACAGCAAATAGCAGATCAAGTCCAATGTTAGCTCTGGAGTGATCCGATTTTAGGTATAACAAATGGGGAGGGAAACACTCTCATATACAACAGAGTGGCAAACCATTAATAAAGAAACATTAAGATAGGAAAAGTGGGAAAAAGAAAGAAGACAGATTGAGAGAAAAGACCAATGGTGTGGAGCCCCAAGATGGGAGCTATGTGAAGAAGAGATCAATGTAGATTATTACCTGCTAAATGGGGATGGGACTCCAGACTTTATCAAACGATTTGGCCAAATTATTAATTATGCTGTTAATGTACTCCATCTTATAGGTGTACCAAATGCGAGAGAGGACAGACTGGAAGATGTCTACCCGCCACCTTAGCAGTCAGCTGCACTTTGGCTAATCATGGCAAAAACTATGTGGCGCATTAACAGTGCTGGGAGTCCCAGGGGAAGAAGGCAATATTTAGGATCAGGGACATTAAGAAAATGCGAAATGAAATATAGGACTTCCTACCAGAGAGCAGTTGTTTTTGGGCAAGACTACCAGATGTGGATAAAGCTGCCTTCATCCTAACATCCTCTCCAGCATGTCTGAGGTGTCAGGGAATATTCCCCTCAGTCAAGAGGGTACATAGTACCATCTGTACAACAATTATATACATTCTCATTCATTTTAACACCGATGAAGCTAGAAGTGGTGTTATCCTAAATCTCCAACTGTTCCTCAATGTCCAGGTTAATTCCGAAATCTGCTTCCCAAGCTAGTTTGTGGGAATCTTGCAAAAGCGTTTCTCCTCAAAAAGCAATGTATAGAAGTCAGAAATTAAACCTTTGGTGAGGAGCGTCTCCTGCGAATAGCATCGAAAGTTGTGAGAGGCCTATTAATGAGGGTAGATGGCGATAAATTAGAAAGATGCCTAAATATCTGACATTTTTGTTTGTGCCAAGTAAATGGAAATGAGGCCTCTAATGAAAGTTTGAAGGTGTGAGTATATGCAAGCACTCCCGACTTACTGGCGTTAATAGCCCAAATGTTGAGAATAAAGGGGAATCTTTGAGAGAAGGGGCTGCAGGGCTTTAGCTGGGTTGGTGAAGGAGATTAGGATATCATCCGTGTAGAGTGCTAATTTGTGCTCTTGAGTGTCTGGCTCTCACACCCAGGGGTGCCGAGAGGTAGGGGGAAGCGGGTACAAATTGCACGGGCTTGCTGCAGGGGCCCGGGTCCGGCACCACTCACCATCTTAAGTCACAGCAACCCAGCACGCGCTGCTGTGTGCTGGGCTGCACTGGGAGACTGCTAGTGGCTGTTAAAGGAGTGATCACGCTGATCGTGATCCCCATTGGCTGTGCACCAGGCTGAGGGGCACACAGCACTGCACTTCGCGGAGGGAGCATGACCACATCTCCCACGATTAGGCCACGCCACCTGGGCCTGGCTCTCGTCGGCCCTGCTCACACCAGTAATATCTACATTTGTTATGGAGCTCTTGGTGGCGAGGATCCACTGTAAAGCAAAAATTAGGGGTGAAAGTGGGCAACCCTGTTTGGTAATTGGCAATTCCAAAGTTAGAAGAGGTGATATTAACAGAGACCGTTGCTGTTGGGGAGCGATATAGAGCAGAAATACTATCATGGAATTTGCCAGAAAAGGCCATCTTTTCGAGTGCTTCAAAAGCAAAGGGTCTATGAAATCCGGTCAAATGCTTTCTCTGGGGGCCGGGCCCAAAATGAGCAAGGGGATTTTCTGTTTATGGATAGAGTACAATAAATGATGTCCCTTCTAGTATTTTAGGATGCCTGTCGACTCTGTATAAATCCGACCTGGTCTGCGTGGACAAGATGGAGGAAACCAAGCGAGTGGCAAAGATTTTAAGATCTACATTTAACAATGAGATCGGCCTGTAGTTAAGACACTGTAGGGTCTCTGGGCCTGATTCAGAGCCGCTCGCTCTGAATCAGCGCCGGGCTTTTCTTTTTTTCTTTTTAGAGCGGCCTCTTGGCCGCTCGCAGAGCTGTGGGTGACCAGCCACAAGACCATCGCGAACTATCGGGCTTGCTCAGCGCTTGTGACCGGGTCTGAATCAGGCCCTCTGTGCGGAGGCAGGGGCAAACGACGCACCCTCGAAGATGCCATTAGATAGAGAGATAAGATTCTAAGCTAATTCCTTTATTAGTAGTTTGTATTATTGGGCTGTAAACCAGTTGGGACCTGGCCCAGCTGAAGATCGCATTGATTTAATAGCAGCAATCACCTCCTCCACCGAGATATTCTCATTTAACACAGATAGCTGGGACTCTGAGATACAGTACATGGTAGGGGGACAGTCGACAAATAAGAACCCACTCTCTTGGATCCAGTTGGGGAAGACAAGGAAGGGTCCACTAAGTTATATAGCAAACTATAAAAGTCCTTAAACTCTACCATTACCCTGGGGTTGTAGGAAACCGATCCCTACCTATGACCTATAAGTATAATTTATCATACTTGCCACTCGTTAAAATTTACACTTTACTGGTGAATAAAGTGAGATTTAGTCTGCCTTATGAAAACATTGGCATAGTTTCTGTAGAAAAAGTGCAGCGCAGTGAGACAGAAGAGTATTCATCTGACCCCTTAGGTACTCTATTTGGGATAGCAGAGAGGCATCGGGAGACTGTGTGTTGGGCAACTAAACCAGTAATTTGTGATTCAAGAAAAATAATTTCTTGTGCTGCCTTCTTTTGAATCTCTGAGGCCTCAGCCATAAGTAAGCCCCTTAGAGTATCCTTATGCGCCTCCCACAGGATACCAGGGGAGATTTCAGGGGACGCATTTTCATCAAAGTATTGTCGCACTGCGACTTTTATTTCCGCTAGAGTGGAGGAATGTTGTAAAAGAGACTCATCCAGGCGTCATTTGTACACTCTGCAGGGGCTCTATAAACAGGATGGGTATGGGATGCTGGCGGTCAAATCCCAACGGTTAGGATACCAACACGTGTCTGTAGGTATCCTAACCCAACCCCCCCCCCCCAAATCTGTTGTAGAATACACATCCCCTCATGCCCAGCCAGTTTTTGCTATTTGGCCATGCTATAACTGTTGCAAGGCATGCAGGGATGTGTAGTTCAATAACAGCTGGAAGGCTGCTTATTGTCCACTCCTGGCCTAAACCTAACCTCCCCCTCCCCGCACCCCAAATCTAACCCTCCAGTGCCTAACCCTTCCCCTAACTCTGCTACTTACCTTCAGGATGCCGGCACCAGGATTGTGACGACGGTATTCTAAGCGCCTGCATCCCCTGTGTCGGGTTTATCCAGTAGCTGTATGTGGACTTTCATTCCCAAACCTGCAGGGGAGGCAGAGGTCTTTCCCTGGTGATTCAATAGGGAATTACCTACATGTTATGGACGCCCATGTGCACAGGGTACCTAGGTTCCATACTATATCAGTGTGATTGTTCATTTTCCATATGGAACAATGTGGTGGGGCTATTTACTTGTCTATAAGTCCCTTTAGAAGATGCAGGTTTTCCTTACACTTCCTTTAGGATGAAGATTTTGCCGTACTGGCTGTGCCATCAATGGTTCACCATTTTTCAGGACATGTTGGCAGACGATCCACTCTGCATTTCTCTACGTCTAGATCTTCTTCATTAAGATCCAGGTCTGCACTCCAATTGGCATCGTTTGACTTTAACGGCTTGGTTCTTGAAACCAAGATCCCGAGAGCTAAAGAGTTTTCCTGCACTGTTGTTGAGATCATTATCCAGGCCTGGAAGCCAGTCCAATCCACTCGCTGGATGACTTTTTTCATAAATCCCAGACTGTGCAGGCAACGAAATCCCCATTTCGCGTCTCAAGTTCTTTTGATCCCCCTTGCTCGAACAAAACACTTATGAGACTGGTTTGTACGAGATGTGATCCTTACCTGAATAAACAAAAAGTCTAATTTTCAAATGTTACTAAGAATGAGCAATTGGCAATTCAACAACTTAAAAATAAGTCCATTATCATCCGCCCCGCTGACAAAGGCAGCGGCACAGTTATCATGAATAAGTGTAACTATGTCGATGAGGTATGCAGACAAGTTACAGACACCACTTGTTAAAAAGGACTAAGATTTGATCCCACCACCACCTTGAAATGAGAAGTTGACTCACTTATTCAGGTGGGTTTCTCTAACGGCTGGCTGGATGAACATGCTGTTAAATTCCTCACACAAGAACATCCGGTAGTTCCCCTTTTATAAATTCTGCCAAAAGTGCACAAATCCTCGATAAAGCCCCCGGGGAGGCCTATTGTCTCCACCCGGGGGTCACTGTGCCAGTCATTGTCCCAGTATGTGGATTTTTTTTTTTCCTCCAGACGGTCGTTAGCAATAGCTCAGGTATTCTCAAAGACACCCCAGATTTCCTACTAAAATTGAAAGCTTTTGGGTCCCCACCAACTGATTGGCTTTTAGTGACCCTTGATATAGTCTATACACAAACAACAATCATGATGAGGGCAAGAATGCCATTAAAAAGGCTCTTTCTAACAATTCCCTGTATACGGACCCACCAATTGAATTTTTTCTTCTTTTAATTGATGTGATTTTACACAAAAACTATTTCCTTTTTGAAAATTCCTTTTACCTCCAGCTACAGGGGACGGCTATGGGGTTAAACATGGCCCCTAGCTACGCCAACCTCTATATGTATGACTGAGATAATGCACATCTTGAATAATGAATCATTCTCTAAGTATATTAAATTATATTCCAGATTCATTGACAATATTTTTCTAATGTGGACGGGTGGTGTGGAAGCCCTTGATCAGTTTGTATCTATTTTGAATGAATTAACCAGCACCATCAGGTTTACCTACTCTAGCAGCCTTCAAACACTCAACTTCCTGGATGTCACAATAGCCATCGTTGATCAGGAATTTTTGACCAGTATTTTTAAGAAACAGACGGATCTTAATACAGTCGTCCCGGCTGACAGTTTCCATCCGAAGCCCCTTAAGCGGAGCCTGCCTTTCTCGCAATTCATCCGAGCAGCAAGAATTACCTCAGATAAAGAGAGCCTTCATTAAACACTTATTAATATGGAGGCTGACTTCGTACGTCGGGGTTACAATCACGATGAGGTGGATGGAGCAATCCTCAAATGCCTGTCCCTATATACTCTACTAAGGCCAAAGGAAGTACCGACTCGGTTAATCTTTCCTACAACATACTCTATATCCTCGGGTAGTATGACAGAGTCAGTTCTTAAACACTGGCACATTCTCCAGTTCAATCCAATACTTAAAGACACGTGTCGCAGTAACCCCATATTTGTCTACAAACGGAGCAATAACCTAAAAGACCTGTTGATCAAGTGGATATTAGTCTGGGCACTTTGAATGACAATTGGCTATCACTTAAAAACGGTGCCTTCCGATGTAGTGGATGTGTTAACTGTAGGTTCCTACTCACTGGAGATAAATTTGTATCCTACAAGTGGATTGCAGTACCGCATACAACATAGGCTTAATTGTGAGAGTAAATTTGTCATTTATGTGACTGTATGTCCATGCCACAAAACATACATCGGCAAAAACCACATGTATGCTCAAGGAGAGGATTGCTATGAACCGCTTCTCCATCAAAAAGGCTTTTTCAATAGTAGACTGTAGCACACCACCAGTAGCAAGACATTTTGTCGAAGTTGGACATAACATCAAGGACTTTCGTTTTATGCCTCTGGATCAAATTAAACCGCCTAAGAGGGGGAGACCGCCGTAAAAGACTGCTACAAAAAGAGTGTTAACTCATTTATAGATTCGAGACACTATGACCTGCAGGACTTAATGAGGAGCTATCGTTTAAAAATATAGATATAAAAAAAATCAAAGAAATACGTTAGTTTGGTCTTAGAGGGCTGCTACACATGAGGTGGTATATATTAATTTTTTCTTGTTCTGTTTGCATCGATCTTTCATATATTTTTTTGTATATTTGGCAATTTGTTTTTTTTCCTATCTTAAATCTGTATGATTACTATTTCTGCTGTTTTAGCCTATATACTTGTTTCTTAGGGGTTAATATTGTGAATATAGGTGCCAGTCAGACAGATTACTGTGCGCTCACTGACTTTATTGTTTGCCATATAGGTTTGCCGATATGTGTCTCTAAGCCTTTGTTAATTAGCTATTGACGTAATTTGTTTATATGCCACACGTGCCTTTTGGCCCCGGCATGTCATTGGATAACTCCTGCGTGTCATACCCTGCCGAGACCGTGGTTGACGCTGGACCCAGTGTGACTCGCCATCTCCATAGTGATATGCAGGTGATGCATTGCCGCTTGGCTTGCCGGGTACCCACTGGCACTGTGGTGCTGCTGGGGGGACGCGGCAGCTACAGACTGACAGACAGGTGAGGCCCATTTCTATTGATTAGGTGCCTTTTTTCACTATTTAATTTAATATTTTGCTAATGCCCTTGTGCTCATGATTAAGGTATTCATACACTGAAACTGCCGTCGGGCCCAGGGCTGATGGAATTTTTTCACCAGGCATATGATATGTACTCTGTTTGATACTGGCTCCTGTAATGTGACCTATGGCTGCTGATTATGTACACTGAGCATGGCCATTTCTTTTTAATGCTATATTACACATACACACACACACACACACCCCCCAATCACCAAAACCCCACCCACCAACAATAGGACAGGCAATGAAAATTGCAATGAAGATAGACACTAATGTACGTATACCACATTAACTAAAAGTATTGCATTACCTAATTTCTATTGGTGAATCACGTGATCCATGTGTTTAATATCCGAGCATATCCAGAGAACCACGCGATCTATCAGCGTGCGTTTCACTGGCAAATACTACCTTTCTCTGGAACGCATCATAGCGCGTTACCCAGGCAACCTACTGACACTTCCTGTTACCGAAATACCAGCACTAGCTAATCAGCGCAATCAAAGCCACGGACAATGAGAAGATAAGCCCTGCGCTGAAATAAACAGCCCTAGGAAATCAATAGTAATGACCACAAAGCTAGCGGCATATAGTGTTAGGTTCGAATCACAGGTAGTCTAAAAGGTAGTTACTTGGATCCAATGTCTGCCATAGTAGCACAAAACTGCCAATCCCAAACAAACAAACAGTGATAACATTATCAATTCTTAAAACATTCATAATAGCAGATATTAGTAACTATGGCCACAAACTTCAAATGAGGCACCAGAAAAAAAAGAAAAAAAACTTCAAAAATGTGAAAAAATAAAAATGAAAAGTTTTTATGATAGTCATTATGGTGATGCACCCCTAGGTAGTCATTGTCATAACACACTTATTGAACAAATCAACATTTTTCTCAGTAAATATATATGTAATGGGGCTATTGTAATGAAATGTTCACCAAATGTCAGCAACAACCCATGCAATCCACACATGCAAAGAAATCAAACCATAGATGTCCATAAATTAAGTTGTGTGTCATAATGTGAAATGCTCTACAAACGACATATTAATATTAGCGATTGCTGGGGATACATGGGACCCCATTGTGCATCCATGAAGTTTTATATAGAGGTTGCCATCAAAATAAAAGTGGTTAATTGTTTTTTTTTTTTTTCTTACACTATTGGAAAAAACTGACACTTCTGGCCCTTATACATGACAATAATCTCAATAGCTCTTTGAATTGCTATTAGTTCTGGGATTTGCACAAATACTGTAGCTCCAAGAGTTTTGTTTGTGCTTTTCTTATTCCTAGACATGTTCAGACAGTACATTTGCATATATATATTTTTTTATGTTACCTGCTTGTAGATGTTGTTCAAGGTTTGTCCAATTTTTTTTTTATTTTTTTTTTAACTGTTTTATAAATTATACTTGTGATATAAACACACAGGGCCGTATTCAATTAGGTGCGAAAAGCCGTTTTCTGCGATAAAGTGCGAGTGATGTCATTTCAGCATGCGAAAAGTTTCCTCCGTATTCACTTCCGGACACTTTTCGCCGTTGTGGAAACTCAATGCAATGGAAACGGCGAAAAAGTTTTGCCTACTAATAGGTGTCGAAAAAAAAGTGCAGAATTGGGGTTTTGGGGTGCAAACTTCAGAAAACCCCCCTGCACTCATGGACAGTCCTCCAAAGGTAAACTGCGTAAAAAAAAAAGAAAAAAAAATACTTTAGATCACCCCAAAAAAGTACTTTCGTTTTGAGGGCGAAAAAGTCCAAAGTTGGGGGACAAACTTAAAAACTAGCGACAGACTCCAGGGGGACCCCCAAGTATGCCCCAGGTGTTTTTAAGTTTGCCGGTGGTGCGGCAGGTGGATTTTTTACGTTTTTCTAAAACTTCACTTTAGCAACTTTAAAATATGCTAGCACCCATTTTCATGTACCCCAAATTTGCTGGGACTACTTATTTTCACCAAAACACTGCTAAATGCTATTCTTCACCACTTATGCCAAGACGCTAAATAGCAGCTATTGAGATAATTTAAGTACCCCAAATACCTTCAGCAGGCCTATTCAGGGGTATCTAGAGTGATCACCAATGTCAATGCATCTTTTGGGGGGTATCAGGCTGATTTCTCCAAATCTGACAGTGAAAATGGGACCCGGCGAAACTGTAACATGCGAAAAGTACTGATTTGTAATTGAATACGGGGATAAGCGGGGACACATGCGACACATTTTCGCATGGAAAACCAGCGATGACAGCGAAAAGTCTGACATGCGAAAAGTACAGGATTTTTTGCACCTAATTGAATATACCCCTTAGTGCGTTTAAACACGGCTGCACCCCTCCGCCATGGCTGCCCCTCAACTGAATCTAAAACTATAGCAAGTCTGATTTAAAGATAGGCTACATCTAATCACAAATGGCCAGCTGATCAAAGCACTGTGTTTGAGTAAATACCAAGCAGTATGCCACAATAAACTAGGCTTTACTGAACAACACCCACACAGGTCATAGCAATTACAAGCAAAACACAAATTTTACAAACAGATTATTTTCCATGAGGGTGAAATGTAGGTTAAGATGTGTTGTTTGCAGATGGAAATCAATTACATACATTTTAAAACACAGATGATCTGAATGAGACTGGAATGCAGAGTAGAAGTTGAAATGTGCAGCATAAGAAATGAATTGGGTTTGGCACCTAGTGCATGTGGTTGTCTAGATAATTTTGGGGAGGATGCTCTGCATTTCAAGTCATGAGCTGGGTACACACTATGCAATGTATGTACCCAGCCACTGGGATGACACGATGTAACGGTACATCGCACTGTCCGTACACATGTGCGGTGTACAGCAGCACGATGCATCATTCCATGCTGCATTTAGCAGCATGGCAGCACAGCAGATGAGACTGTGCGATGAATGACCCACAAAAGTACACGCTATGCGATCCGCACTATACTGTATATTGTTTCGATCCGCGTTAGAACTATATATCATGCAGTGGATCACATAGTGTGTAACCAGCTTTATTGTTCCAAATGCTTTCAAGCATCTCTAAAAATCTGTCAGAAGATAATGTAACTAATAATTTAATCTATTATGTTCTATAGTGGCTCCTATTTTCTGATAGATACACCGTGGT
Source organism: Taudactylus pleione (assembly GCA_031769625.1). Taxonomy (NCBI): domain Eukaryota; kingdom Metazoa; phylum Chordata; class Amphibia; order Anura; family Myobatrachidae; genus Taudactylus; species Taudactylus pleione. The sequence continues at coordinate 39,433,212 of JAUIMM010000052.1, read as the reverse complement.
CTGAACACACAAAAGACAGTCCTTGCCCATTAAAAATCCCAACTATAACATCTGTATGGAATTAATAGCCGTGTTACACTCCAAATTCAATTTGTTCAATAAAATGTTTATTTTGTTTACACTAAATTTACAACAAGTAGTGTTTTGTTTTTGTTTTTTTGAACCATGTACTCAAACAGTACCATAGAGGGAATTATTTGTGCATAAAGTGCCTTTACGCAGAACAGTTGTTAGCCATCCAACAACTGTTGGTACTATCAAAGAATGTACAGAACTTATAAATAGAATCTACATATTGCAGTTGTACTATATGCAGTAGAATGAACGGCATGAAAGCTGTAGACAATTTCAGTTTGTACATTAAGAATAATTGGCAACAGGAAAAGGATAAATTAAACATAAGTGTTGTTACATACTGTAAGTGGACAGGGTCACTATTGAATACAAATGAACAGATGACTGAGAAAGCAAGGTCTCTTCCATTTGTTATAGAACACCAATGAATAAAAATAGAATTTGATCAGTAGCACGGCTACATGGAAAATAAGTTTATTATTAATAAAATGGTTAAGGGGGTAGAGGATTATTGTTTACAAATCCATTGCATATCGAATAAGTCATACAGAAAAATGATAAATACTAAAAACATTTTAATTCAGTCTAGACCGTTTCACATCATTGGTGTCATCAGAGTTTTTTCTCTTGCGGGACGTCACATGGTTTTTAAGAAAAGGGACAGCATCTGGGAGACAGTAGTTGCTGGCAGGAGGCGGTGGGTCCTAGTAATAAAATGGTAATAAAATGTAAGACTGGTAAGAAGGAAAACGTTGTAAAGTAACGCAATAGTAAAAATAATGGATATACTGAGTTTCCTCATTCCATTACCTTCATAAGGTAATCAGCAATATACTCTGGTTTTAGACAGTTCACTCCTTGTGCTGCAGCATCTGATATATTGACTTTTGCATCTTCTGGTTTCAGTTTACTGAAGTCTGCAAACAAGTATGTTGCCTCTTTAAATAGAGAGGAAGAATGGCCGACAAATACCTAGAATTGCACACATTACAAAATAACATTACAAAATAACGCAATGATTTTAAAAGGATCAGTAAACTAATTAAATAATCAACTCCATGTCATAATTCCATTCCTGACTTGTTCAGGGTGTCATTGTAGCACCCTACTGAGGATGCACACTGTGCCCCTATTCAGCTAAGAGTGCTGACAAATGCCAGCTTGTCTTGTACACGAAGGCGAGGTGTAAGAGGCCTGACTACTATGATGCAGAATTGCTCTGATAAAGTCCTACAGTTTATACAACCAGATGCATGCTAACCAGCCAATAGCTAGTGTGTCACTTTTATTATATGCAACACAACTCCATCATTAGTGCAATGCAGCGTTCTCCTCACATCAATCCTCAGGCAGGTAACCCAACCTAGTAAGTGTTCTCCGATGACCTGCCGAGGAAGAGATCCCAGTGGTGTGGACATTACTGTAGCACTGATTATCACAGTTACAACAACACTAACTAGTTAAATATACATGTGTGTACATTTAAAAGTGCCATTACACAACTATGTTTTCTGCATGACTGAGAACATGCTATGCTGCTTAATAATTCCTAAACAAAGGACACGCGCATATGCTCAACTTTCTCACTTGATGTAGTCGTAGCAGCTTCCACAGACAAATATATATGTATATTCTCAGAATACTTTATAACGTGATGCAGAACGATACACAAAAATCATTGCATTCAGATAAACATTTTATCTAAGTAAAATTTGCTTAGAGATGTTAAACATTTATTTGCAGCCACTGGGGAAGATTCAACCTTTTAAAGGACTAATAACTGAAAACTAGAATGCTACCAATGCTCCTCCTCCATGGAATAAGATGTACAATGTTGATATTGATACCAATAACGTTTATTAAAACAGTCTAGACTCCCTGGTATCTGTCCATAGCTGCACACTTCACAATGGTTTCGTATGTTACAGAATCTAATGAAAGGGATTGCAGTTTGTTTCTAACATAGTAATAAGATTATTCAGACCTTTGCACCTCCTGATTGCAGAAGACGTTTAAACCCAGCTTCTTTTGTTTGGTCAACATTTAATAGAACAGTCCACCCACTGAATGCACCCTGCAAATGTTGAAGAAGATTACATGACAATGTAATTTCAAAAGGCAAACATCCCCCAAACACCAGCAATTACGTGACATTTGACTACATTCTGCACAGTAATGACAACATGTAAAAAAAACTAAAAAACTTCACCCACTACTGAAATAGCTGACTGGAAACCCTCTACCCCATAAGTATAGAATGGAGATTATATGATGTCCTGCTATTTGAAAGACATAGTTTACATTGGCATAGTGACTCTGGTCACAGGTTGTTCTAACACTGAGAATCAGTGGCGTAACTAGGGTATTTGGAGCCCAGGGCAAATTTGTAAAGGGAGACCCCCCACCCCGATATGCGCGCGGGAAAAAAATGGGCGTGGTCACTTAAAAATGGGGCGTGTCAACATGACACACCCCTTTATTTTCACGCTGAACATTCCTATCCATATGCACCTTAACCCCAGTAGTACCCCTTATACAGTACCCCCAGTATGCAGTTGTGGTCCCTCTTATGCAGGCCCATAGTAGTGCCCCTTATACAGTATCCCCAGTAGTGGTCCCCCTTATACAGCCCCCAATTAGTTCCCCTTACTCAGTGCCCCCAGTAGTGGTCCCCCCAAATGCAGTGCCCTATGTAGTGTTCCCCCTTGTGCAGTGCCCCCAGTAGCAGTCCCCACAATGCAGTGCAGCCAGTAGTGCCCTTTATATAGTGCCCCCAGTAGTAGTCCCCCCCCTATGCAGTGCCCTTTATATAGTGCCCCCAGCAGTAGTCCCCCCCCCCCCCCCCATGCAGGTTTCCCAGTAGTGGTCCCCCTTATGCAGGCACCCAGTAGTGATCCCCCCTATCTAGTGCCCCCTATAGTGGTCCCCGCAGTGCCCCTAGCAGTAAGCCCCTTATATAGTGCCCCCAGCAGTAGTCCCCCCCCCCTCCCATGCAGTGCCCCCAGTAGTGGTCCCCCTGATGCAGGCTCCCAGTAGTGACCCCCCCTATCCAGTGGTCCCTGTAGTGGTCCTTCCTGTTATTGCCCCCAGTTGTGGTCCCCCCAGTGCAGTGCCCCTAGTAGTAGGCCCCTTTTATAATGCCCCCAGTAGTAGCTATCCCCCCCCACCCCAAAAAAAAAAAAAGTGGTGGCCAGTTGAGGTTCCCCCTCCTGATTAAGTGCCCCCTGTAATGCCCCCCCCCCCAGTAGAGGTCCTCCTAATAATGGTGCCCCCAGTAATAGCCCCCCCCAGTAGAGGTCCTCCTAATAATGGTGCCCCCAGTAATAGCCCCCCCCCCAGTAGAGGTCCTCCTAATAATGGTGCCCCCAGTATTAGCCCCCCCCATTGTGCCCCCACCCCAGTAGAGGTCCCCCCAGTGGTAGCCACCCCGTTGTGCCCCCCAGTAGTGCTGACAGGTTTTTAAAAAAATATATATAAAAATATACTTACCTGAATCCACGCTGCTGCTGCTCCTCCTGTCCGCGCCGCCGCTCCCGCCAGTCCTCCCGGACTGGCGCGCTCAGCATAATGGGACAGATGTCATGAAGTGGGTGCTGCAGCAGTCAATGAGAGTCTATCTGACTCTCATTGGCTGCTGTTTAACACACGCATCGCCGCCAGCGCTGGCGGCGATGCGTGTTATGCACAGCCTGAGCCCGCCTCCTAGCGCTATTGGGCAAGCGCTCAGGGGGAGGGAACGAGCTCAGGTGTGAAGCATAGGACCGGCGCTGGAAGCCTAGCGCCGGTCCTGTGTTAATGTGTAGCGCTGACCGCACTCATTGCGATCGGAGCTACACTGGCTAACTAGGGCGGGCGGGCCGGTGGCGCCCCCCCGTGCCGCCGGTCCAACGGCGCCCAGGGCACGCACCCTGCCCGACCCCCCCTAGTTATGCCACTGCTGAGAAATCTATTGCTTTGAATGGATACAGGTTGGGCTAGCCACCTAAATGTTCTACCACATTGCTTTAGTATTGGCTCTAGTCCTGCCTGCTTCAAAGTTACTTACACATTACCATGTTTACAATTTTAACAAGCATTCTTATTTACAAAGCACTTCATATTAAAAACAAGTTACCTGAACACTGCAATTAATTTTATGGCCATTTTTCCTCAACTATTTTTACATTTGTAAAGCTGGGCATACACTTATCAGCTAGATCAGCCGATAATCTGCTGATGGGGTCGACTGAACAGTGTATTGCAGCGATCGAGCAGTAATTATCAGTCTGCCAGACATCGCCCAGCATGTCTGAAAGATCCGATAATTGGTGTTCCGATTTCAACTATCTGATATGCAGAAAGCATCCAATATCATTGCCATAATCTGAGTGTGTATGGAAACAATATAGGATTTTGTCAGCATGTTAGATAGTTGGTCTGTCAGTCTGACTTGTGTGCCCAGCATAAGTTGCATAAAACATTGCTCTTTAAAAGTGCCAGCTCCACTCATCCACCAGTCTATACCCCAGTGTCTTGAGCTCCAGTGTCCCCTGGTGGATGAAGGAGAAAAGGGGCATATTAGATAACTAATATACACATTCTTTAAACGAATGCATAGAATGAGACGAGATGCAGCTTTTTCTTCCCTTTATGAATGACTGGTTACGGAGCTTTGGTCAGCCATGTGCAGCTGCATACCTCCACAGTACCCATATCTTGCTTTATTTTCTGCAGTTTCTTCCTCCATCTCATTGCTGCCTCAGCTAGCATCCGTTGCTGCATGCTTATGTTACTAACAGCATTCAATATCGAACTGCTTCCCCACTCGTAATCATCTTCCTACAAGAAACACATCAATACAATATAAAAGGAAGAAGATAAATATTTTGTGAATGTCACCACAAAAAGTAAAGTGAGGTAATTCATCAAACCTACATTGCAGAACAAACAATGGTTGGAATGTATATGTGTAAAAAAAGTGATTGAAAATATGGTTGCCTATTTAATGTTTGAAGCATGTCAACATTAATGTTCCACTAACACATGTAGCAATGTAACATGAATGAAGAACAGATCATTTAATCACCTGTTGTAAGTTCATCCTTTTCTCTATACAGTAGAAAGAGTTACTGGTATAACAGACCTGAATGAAACGCTTTGCAGCTCGGCAAGCCTCCAAGTAAGATCGATGAAGCACCCATTTTCCTGCAGCCATTGAGGCAAGATACTTCTCATTACGGAGAGGATGCCCAACAAGGATGTGTGTACAGCTTGGGTCAAAGCATTGCTTGTCTATCACTACTCCACCTAGAAGCACACAAAGCAAGATCTCATATTATCCTGTAATAGAGAAAATAAACACCTACAAAACACACTACATAAAACACATTTTACACTACGAAATCATTTGAAGCCGTAACTTTTTATTTACCAAGTTAAATGCTAAATACAAGCAGGCTTTTTGGAAATCACTATGGCAGATAAAGTACAAAACAATATTTTAATTAAATAATAATCAGACCACACCTTCATGACCAGACCAAATTTGTGTTTTGGAGGAGTCTATTTTAGTGGGAATACATCCTCTATTCCATCCAAGCAAATGTGTTTTGTTTTGGGACAGAAAGGGCTTTGTCAAGAATATATAAATTTAATACCATGGTCATTAGAAGAGGGAAACAAAATTGGAGATAATTAAGGAAAAACTTATTTAGTGCAGTACAGGCTATTTCACCCACAATTGGGCAATACTCAGATAGGTTTACTTTTTACAAGGTATGATGCAATCTAGGGCCCAGAAATTAAAACACACAATTTAGTGTTAGAGGCTTTATTCTCCCTCAAAAAGTATAATATGCACAAATCATAAAGGTGGGAGTAGTAACATGATTCAATCCCCACCCTTCCTGAGGCAACAGGCTACTAGTAATAGGATGTAATACTAGCAGACCTGCCAGTTACCAAAAGATTAGTATTGCAAGTGATCTACTAATTCATGTCTTTCCTTTTACTCTACCAGATTTGACAAATAAACATTTTAAGTCCTGTTCCAGTCTCTGTCAAGTCACAGATAACTCCTCTGACCTTAAGATGATTTCCTAACATTTTATACTATGTATAGATAAATGGTAATAAACTCCCTGGTAGGTGTCTGTTTGTTCGGGCTAATCTTGAGAACCACTGGACAGATTATGATGCAGTTTTCACTATTCTATAGAGCAGTGGTTCTCAAACTCGGTCCTCAGGACCCCACACAGGTCACATTTTCCAGATCACCCAGCAGGCACCCAGGTGTAGTCATTACTCACTGACACATTTTAAAAGATCCACAGGTGGAGCTAATTATTTCACTTCTGATGCTGTGAGGAGTCCTGTAAAACATGCACTGTTTGGGGTCCTGGAGGACAGAGTTTGAGAACCTGTGCATTTGTCAAGAAAGGCTTAGGTCAGGGGTCTTCAACCCGTGGCCCACCAACCAAGGGGAGCTTTTCTCCGCGGCCAGCCAACAGGCTCCATTTGTCGGGCGCCTGCTGAGATTTTACCACCAGCGAATACCCGGCTCCCTACCTGCACCGCCAGCGGGAGGCTGGAGCTCACTACTGAGCTCCGGCTACCGGCTCCCGCAGTGTGTGCAGCGCACTATGGGAGAGACGTCATGACATCTCTCCCATAGTTCAGACAGAAGAGCAGCCGGGCGGACCGAAGGCAGCAGAGACGGGAGCGGTGTTTAAGGTAAGTAGTAGTATTTTTTTTTTGTAAGCAGCTTCACTACTGGGGGCACTACTACTAGGGGGCATTACTATTAGGGGCACTAATCCTAGGGGGCATTACTATTAGGGGCACTACTACTAGGGAGCATTTCTATTAGGGGCACTAATACTAGAGCACCACTAATGGGGGCACTGTGTAAGGGGCACCACTCCTGGGGGCACTGTATAAGATGCATTACCACTGTGGGCTCTATATAAGGGGCAGCACTACTGGGAGCACTGAATAAGGGGTACTACCACTACATAAGAGGCATTACCACTGTTGGCACTGCATAATGGGCAGCACTACGGGGGGCACTGAATAAGGGGTATTACCACTACTTGGGGCACTGCATAAAGGGCACCACTACAGTGGGCATTGCATTAGGGGCACTACTGCTGTGGGCATTATGTGTAAGGGGCACTACTACTGTGGGCATTATGTATAAGGGGCACAAATGTGGGCACTGTGTAAAAGGGGCACTGCTGCGTGTCATACATGAATAAGGGACACTACCTTGTGGTGCAATGTGAATTGGATGAATCATGAGTGTGCTACTGTGTGTGGAGTATAGCTTAACGGCCCTCTGGCTTCGTTGAATTTTTTAATGTGGCCCACACTGTGTAAAAGGTTGAAGACCCCTGGCTTAGGTGTAACAAACACTAATGTATGACAAAAGGGAGCCAAGCAGTGACTATTTTAGTGAAGAAAGTCAGTGAAAAAACAGACGTCCGAGCTCCTTCTTGGCTTGCGCTGCCTAAACCATTAAAAGATATATCACGATGGACTTTATTTTATACCAAGTAGCGATTGATACGTATTATCTGGTTTCTCCAGAAATATTGATGTAAGCAATGTTTACTTATACAAAATTTAAGTTTTTACCTTTTTTTTTTACCGTTCCCATATGTGAAAAATTATTCTTTAATTTGAAATGAGTCCAATTCCTGTTAAGAGTCTGCTTTGGCATGACAATAAATAAATCACAGGGGGAAACACTTAATGTGGCTGGAGTTGACGTAAGTGGAGAGTGTTTTGCTTATGGACAAGTTTACGTGGCCCTTGTGTGTGTCACGTCAAAACTAAATCTATTTGTGTTGATGCAGGGAAAAACGAGTAATGTCATCTACAAGGCTTACAATCTTATAAGACCTCGGTTAAAAAAAAAAAAAAAAAAAGAAGACTATTGCTGTAAATTCTAAAATTGCTCCTGTGCGCAGTCAGAGCATGTCTCTAATGACCAATAAACTATTGATATTTTTAGAAACAGACAAAAAAAGCATTATGACACCATGAACAATTTACCTAGCTCTTCAATGAGTTGACTGTAATCAATTCTTTCCTGGGGATTCAAGGACGACAGCTGGAACCTACGTTCCTTTTTATCTTCGTCTTCCACTGTTATCTTCTCATTCTGCCAATAGCAAGTATAGAAAGTTAAAATGTAGTATGCAGAAAATAAATCAGATACAAAACTAAAGTGCTTTTATTATTTTTTTACTTATGTAACATAGCCTAAAACTGGCGAATATATAGTCCACACCAGTATGGAGTTTAAAAAATTATCTATATCATGTTCTAGAAAGGTCTCCTTATATCCCTTTATTTTTTTAGAATAGGATAAAATTACATAAGCCTGTTAATGACATAATGCAGAATAAAAGCTATTAGAAAATATAGTACAAATAAAGCATTAGAAGTTCAGTAAATACAAATTCTCACCACTTCTTTGGGCTGTGGTGCTACTGGTGGCTTGGCAAGAGGGAATGCAATACTCGGGGCTTGTGGGGTGGGGATCAGACCATCCTCTTTGATTGGGGATTGGAAGTCTTGTTCTTTTTGGTGGGTTACTCCTGCTGATGCGTGTTCTAGTTCACATGCCCCTAACAACAAAAACATTTGAAGATTGTGGTCAATGATCATTTATCTTCCATTTCAAAAACTATAGGGCATAATCAAGACTGAGTTATGTTGGGTCACAGAGCAGCTGTATAAATCGATATTCACGGTAACCCAACAATAATCCCTCATTTCACTGTGCAGGCCTATGGAGGTGGAGCTAAAAACTTGATAGCATGAATTTTATGTGGTTGGCTATTAACATTTTACACCGCTGAGATCTGCTGTGTAATGTAATCATAAACAGGTTATTAGTAGGGGTTATATAAAAACATTGATGTGAGATAATTCCACCAAACTGGTCTATGTGAAAACATATCCTTTAAACTGGCATCTTGCACTTCTGCATATCTGTTAGCAAACACAATTTTATGATTACCAATAAGTAAAGCTTCTCAAAGCACCAAAGTGACACATCAAGCTACAGTCTGTTTTGAGGCAGGCCATCTGCTTTCAAAGATATCATAGGGTACCAACAAAAACTAACTAAGCTAAACTCCTGTACTCATCCTAATCATGCCCATGTACCTAGACAGTTTTGGCCAGTAGGGTGCCACCAGTACCCGCACCTTTTTTTTAGAATGCACAAGACATCCCAATCAAAAAACAAGTGAAAGTCACAAGGGAACATTATAGCGTCAAGCAGACACACTGGTGAAACATTCTGTTCTACCCAACACATGATCCTGCCGATTCCTTCTGTTGGAACTATATATAATTTAAACCACAATGTACAAGCCCTAGTGTGATTACAGGTATCCTAATTTAGATATACTGGAGATCCAATAATTTACTTATTGAGAGTGAGAAATTAACAATAGAAAAGATCAGACAGATTTTATTGGAAACAGATCTTTATTTATTAATTAACTAGTACCGTTCCAGATCTTATCAATTCAATCTTCAATTTGTCCACCTGGACATAGGCAGCTAGGGGACTTGAGTTTGAAAATGGGCTGAAAAGACCCAGTTAGCTATTGAACAAAAAAACAGGTTGGAATAAAAAACCCATCTCAGTTCTCCTAGAACAGAAGGTAACCCAGCTGTGGGCAGAAAGGTGTGATGGGCTTCTTGCAGGGACCTAACATTTTCTTACCCACAGGGAAATGGGTTTGAAAAAACATGTGGGTGAGCTCGGAGATCAGTAAATATCCTTGATCCACAATGCCCTTCTCATCCAGAAACCTGACGTGGAACTGAACACTGATTCCGATAGAAAAGTTGGGCAAAAGTCGGCACCCTTTCCTGGGGGCTAGTAGGAAAACAAAGACATGATTAATATTTTTAAAAGCTAAAGGATCCTCTACACCCCATGGCCCAGTGGATGAAAGAGCAATTAGTTATGAACCAGTCCTTCATAACATTCCAAATAACAATTAAAGCCAGGACAATGTGAAGATAGTCCAGATCTGGATGATGTAAAACCCCAGGCCCTGAAAGCAGCCATTACCTTCATGAACTCTATAGCCACAAGAGAAGTGAGGTAGTAGTGTTCCTTGCCAATGGCAAACCTCCTGAATTTGTCTGATTAAAGCCCCAAACACAGGCTTCTATGCAAAGGGAAAGGAGATCATGGATATCCACTGTCCACAAAGTTGCCAAAATCCTTGCCAGAATCTCGCACACATACACTAAGCATTAAAAAACACCTAACCTGGTCAGATAGTCTGAGTGGCCACTTTAACAGTCTTTAGCTAGTTGAGAAGTCGGGGGTGTGGCCTGGAGTGGGCAGCATTTTGCATACTCTCCCGCTAAAAACTTGTTAATTATCCTGCATTTGGAGGTTTCCCCTCCAGACTATCGTGGGGTCTGCTCTCCTGTCTGGATGCCTATCAGACTGGTGCTTCCCTGAAGCCGTAGCTCTGCCTTTTCTACAGTTCCCGTTCGTCCGCTTCAGTGTTGTGGCTTGTGAGATGCGGATCTCCAACCTGTTACTTCCTGGCCGTATCTTATTTAACTCTGCTGCTTCGCTCATCCTTGGATTGTGGACTAGGTAGCCGGCTGGCTTGTTTATGTCAGCATTGGCGTTGTTACATGTCTGCTGCCTCTTGTTAGCTTGTCTCCTCTGCGGTATATGCTGGTGAGCTCTGGTGGTGCGCTAGCCGCCATCTTGCTGCTGGACTTCTTCAAGGTTGCTACTTCGGTCTTCTAGCTGTTCTGGGACTTATCCTGCTATTTGATACTCTGGACCTCAGTTTCACATATTGCACCTGCTTTTTGAGAATATGGATCTATCTGTGGCTGCATAACTAAAGGATGGATATCTTTTTGTTTCAGATCCTTCAGGCTATTAATGCCTCTACTCACGGGCTTCTCCATAAGTTTGGAGATCTGCAAGTGGATATCCTTTCCCCATGCTCTGCCCCCTGAAAATTATGGTCATTATATGTAGGATCTGTACTGGCAGGTTTTTGTGTAATTGTTTTGTTCTGTTTTTGCCTCTTGTACCCACTCTTCAGGCTCGGTGAACCCGAATGGCGCCTTCTGGGATTTGCTATATCCTATCTCTATAATAGGGGAGTTTGTGTTTATCCTGTATTGCTTATTTTGTATTTTGGCTCCTTACACTGCATTATGCTATTACCTATGCCACATTTACTTTTCCATGCCTGCTTCATATATTGTACTTTAGTTGTATGGCTGTACTCTAAGAAACTTAGAATGAAACTAAACAGCGAATGCAACTCTGATTGAAGAATAATTCAGAAGGAAAGAAAATTCAACAGCAGAACATAGGCATAGACTGGAGTGATCACCCTTTGCATATCAAAGAAACAACCTGAAAATAAACACCAATTGAAGAGTCCAACAGCTGGAGGAGAGCAGTAGACATGGATAACAGCTGACTTGTCAGTTGTAACCAGGGGCACTCCTGCAGGTGATGCTCAATCATTAATGTTCATCTTAGCTTAATGAGAAATTCTGAAATGCACAAAGCTATTACTACAAACAAATGTATAAGATTTTCACTATTCACCAGTCAATTATGAAACAGTTGGCCCATATTTTTAGATTGACAAAAGTGGAAGAATCTGTTAAACATGTTATCAGGGCTTACGTAATAATATGAGATATGGTAAGAACTTACCCTTGTTATCTCTATTTCTACGAAGTCCATAGGGTTCCACAGAATACCTTGGGGTATAGGTGTGACGTCAGTCGCAGGGCACCAAAGAGTTAAGCTTTCAGCCTCCCAGGATGCACTAGGTCCCCCTCCTATACCCCGCCCCCGGGCCAAGGCACCTCAGTTAGTTACCAAGCCATAGGCCGGAGGAGGAGAAGGAAGAGAGAGAACAAAGATCTGGACACATACAAGAATCACATTCTCACCAGAGGGAGACGGAAAACCGGTGACCAGAGCAAAGCCCATCTGCAGCACAGGTGCGACAGGGCAGGAGTCCTGTGGAACCCTATGGACTTCGTAGAAATAGAGATAACAAGGGTAAGTTCTTACCATATCTCATATTTTCTACTTCAGGGTCCATAGGGTATCCACAGGATACCTTGGGGATGTCCCAAAGCAGTATCCTTTAAGGGTGGGGACGCTCCTGTGCAGAAAGGAGAATCCGCCGCCCGAAGGAAGCATCCTGAGAGGCGAAGGTGTCAAACCTCTAATACCTCACGAAGGTATGGACAGAAGACCACGTAGCAGCCTTGCAGATCTGAACTGCCGAGGCACCACGTCGAGCTGCCCACGAAGGACCCACAGACCTAGTGGAATGAGCCTTCAGAGAAGGAGGGACCGGTAGGCCTTCATGAAGATAAGCTTCAGAAATAGCCATACGGATCCAGGCTGCCAAAGTTTGCTTTGAAGCAGGCCAACCCTTTTTACGGAAGCCATAGAGGACAAACAAAGCGTCCGACTTCCTAAACAAAGAAGTGCGGTCAACATAAGTCCTTAAGGCCCGCACAACATCCAAAGAGGCCTCACCCACGGAAAGACCCGGTGAGTTAAAGGCCGGAACAACTATTTCCTCGTTAACATGAAACTGGGAAACAACTTTGGGAAGAAACTCGGGCCGAGTGCGGAGCACTGCCCTGTTCCCATAAAAAACCAAGAAAGGGGGTCTACAAGAAAGAGCCCCTAACTCAGAAACACGTCTGGCCGAAGCAATGGCCAGAAGGAAAACAGTCTTAGCTGTTAGCCATTTAAGATCCACTGAGCCCAGTGGTTCAAACGTCGGTCCTTGGAGAGCCCTCAGGACCACAGCCAAATCCCAAGGCGCCACAGGTGGAACAAAGGGCGGCTGAATGCGGAGAACACCCTGCATAAAGGTGCGCACATCCGGGATTGTAGCAATCCTACGGTGAAACCAGACAGATAGGGCCGAAACCTGTATCTTCAAAGAAGCAAGGCGAAGCCCATGATCTAGTCCCGCTTGCAGGAAGGCGAGAATCCGAGACAGACGAAACTCCCGCGGTGCATAACCTCTCGGTCGACACCACTGGAAGAACGTATGCCACACGCGATGGTATATCCTCGCGGAAGACGGTTTCCGAGCTCGTAACATGGTACGCACCACAGAGCTGGAAAACCCCCGGGACCTCAGCATGGTCGTCTCAACAGCCACGCCGTCAAAGACAGCCGAGTCAGGTCCGGGTGAAGGCAAGGACCCTGAGACAGAAGGTCCGGTCGTAGCGGCAACCGCAGAGGACTGTCCACGGACAGACCCTGAAGGTCTGAGAACCAGTGCCGTCTGGGCCACGCGGGAGCTATCAACAGGAGCGTCCCTCCTTCCTGTTTGAATTTCCGGATTACCCGTGGAAGAAGGGAGACCGGAGGGAACATGTATGCGAACCGGAACGTCCACCGGACGGACAGAGCATCCACCAGAGACGCCCCTTCGTCTCTTGTGCGAGACCCGTACACCGGCAACTTGTTGTTGTGCCGGGACGCCATGAGGTCGATTTCTGGAAGACCCCACCTGTCCACCAGTAGTTGAAAAACGTCCGGGTGCAGGGACCATTCCCCCGGATGAACGTCCTGGCGACTTAGAAAGTCCGCCTCCCAATTTAGCACTCCCGGGATGAAGACCGCTGATATGGCCGGAAGATTGCGCTCCGCCCAAACCAGGATCCGAGAGACCTCTACGAGAGCCGCCCGACTGCGAGTTCCTCCTTGCCTGTTTATGTAGGCCACGGTGGTAGCGTTGTCCGACTGGACCTGCACCGGGCGACCCTGGAGAAACCGCTGTGCCTGCTGGAGAGCATTGAAGACCGCACGGAGTTCCAAGATATTTATTGGAAGCTCCGCTTCTGTCGGCGTCCACCTGCCCTGGAACAAGTGTGGACCCGAAACTGCTCCCCAGCCCCGAAGACTGGCGTCCGTTGTCAACAGGACCCAATTTGGAACCCAGAACGGACGTCCCTTGTTGAGGTGGGTCGTCTGTAACCACCACGCAAGGGACAGGCGAACCTCCTGGGTGAGCACAATCGTCTGGGACTTCAGAGACTGAGGCAGCCCGTTCCACTTAGACAGGATCAGGTGCTGCAGAGGTCTGGAGTGAAACTGGGCGTATTCCACCATGTCGAACACCGACACCATGGAGCCCAGTAACCTCATCGCCGAGTGTAAGGACACCCGGCGGCTGTGCAGGCAACTGCGCACCCTTGACTGTAAAGCAGAGATCTTGTCCTCCGTCACGAAGATCCTTTGCTGTCCCGAGTCCAATAAGGCTCCAAGATGCAGAATCCTCCGAGACGGGATTAGAGTGGACTTCTGCCAGTTGATTAGCCAGCCGTGCCGTTGCAGCAGTGCAATGGTCAGGTCCAAGTGGCGTAACAGGAGCTCTGGAGATCCTGCCACCAATAACAGGTCGTCCAAATACGGCAACATGCGGACTCCCTGCAGCCGCAGAGAAGCCGACATGACCGCCATAGCGTCCTGTATGTCCAATGACACCATGTAGTCCCCAGGTTCCAGCGCCAGAATGATGGACCGTAGGGTCTCCATCCGAAACTTCGGGACCCGCAAAGACTTGTTGAGTGCTTTGAGGTTGAGAATCGGACGATATGACCCATTGGGTTTCTGTACCAAAAATAGATTTGAATAGAAACCCTGGCCCCTCTGGGAGAATGGAACAGGCACTATAACTCCAGCCTGGAGCATAGTGTGCAATACCTTCCGCAGCTCCGTAGCCTTGTTCCGGTCTGATGGTAGACCCGTGGTGAAGAATCGAGCCGGGGGTCTGTGCCGGAAGGAGAGGGCGTACCCGTGAGAGACCACCTCCAGAACCCAAGTGTCTGTCGTAGTGAACGACCAACACCGGGAGAACTGCAGCAGGCGGCCTCCCACCCTGGGATCCCCCAAGGGGAGACCCGGACCGTCAGGCCGCAGGCTTGTCATCTGGCTTGGGGGCCGGACGTCTGGTACTCCATGCCTGTTTCCGGGGCTTGACCGATTTCTTAGGGCCAGCCTGTCGAGGAAACGACTGTGGTTTGGGCCTGCCCTGGGCCCTAGATGACCGAAAGGACGATGGTCCAGAACCAGAAGGAGCAGCGGCCGACGGGAGACAAGCAGATTTGGCTGCCGCCAGCGTGGCCACAATCTTATCCAGATCCGGACCGAAGAGAACTTCTCCGGTAAACGGCAACGCTTCCAGACCTTTCTTGGATCTGCGTCCGCCTTCCAGGATCGCAGCCACAAGGTGCGACGAGCAGCTACCGCTGCTGAAGAAATTCTAGACACCAGAGTACTAATGTCTAGAGCCGCCTCGTTGATGTAGGTGGCCGAATCACGGAGATTGCCAATCAACTCCGCCTGTTCGGCCGGACAGTCGGATTCAAAAGAAGCCTCTAATGAATCCGCCCAGCGCTCCATCACTCTGGCAACCCAGCAAATGGCCATAGCCGGCCGTGCTGCCCCCCCTGCAAGGGAATAAGCGGACTTCAGGCAGATTTCTACCTTGCGGTCCGTAGCATCCTTAAGGGAGGACATGGATGGCATCGGCAATGTGGCACTACGGACAAGACGGGTCACGTGAGAATCCACCTGTGGAGGGGATTCACACTTAGCAAAATAATTATCCGCGAACGGATAAGCCACCGCCAGGCGTCTCTGCGGCTGGTATCTTTTGCCAGGTTGTTTCCACGCCTCCTCTAAATGGTCCACCAACTGACCCGAAAGAGGAAAGACTGTGGCATCGCCCTTCACATCTTTGAAAAAGGCATACTTAGATTTAGCCGCTGGGGGAACTTCGTCCTCAATCACCAAGGCTGTGCGGACCGCCCGAATAAGTCCAGGAATATATACTTTGGACTTAGCATCAGCGTCCTTAGTATGGAAAGGTTCCTGATCGTAAGGATCCAGAATCTCCCCATCATCAGACGTCCCTTCGTCATCCTCATAAGGAGCGGACAGAGACGCCACCGGCCTTTTATGAGGCCGCATCACAGACTCCCCTTGCAACACATCCGACAAGTGCTGTACAGAACTCGTCAGGGAGTTAACCCACGCTGGCTCCTGAGAACCCGGGAGCGGGGAAATAGGGAGACTGTGGGGTACCACCAATTGTCGTGGGAACCCCTGCATGGGTGACGACACCACAGACTGCTGGGACAAACCCATCGGAGTAAACGCGGGCTGCGGAGCTAACTGGCCCACTAAAGCTGTTAACGCCTGAGCGAAACAAGCCCAGGGCGGCTCCTGTACCGGTGCTGTAACCGTAATAGGCCGCGCCATGGACAAACACTGCCGGCAAAGGCCCTCCGCGCTACCCTCCCCCTCCGCTAACGGTACTTTGCACGTGGTACACTGTAGCCGGAGGGGAAAATCACTTTCAGACATGATGGCACCACGTATGTGACCTCTCTCACCAATTAAGTATTAAATAGGCGAGAGACCACCCTGCAGCACCGCACCGCAAGGGCTTTAGCAGAAAGAACAGGGACAGTAATAAAGCTGACAGTTTAGAGAAGAAAAGTTACAGGCAGCGCTAGCACAGTCACATACAATGCAGAGAAATAACAATTCCTGCACTAACAGCGCTGATCACTCAACTACACAGACACAGGGCCTGGTAGGACACAGCGCTGCATACACAGACCTGAGCCACAGCGGAGGAGAGGTATGCGGGGGGACCCAGACCACGATGCTTCCTTCCAGACTTCCAGCAGCGTTCACCATGCGTTGCAGAGAAGATGGCCGCCGAGGAGCAGAGAGAAGCTGGCCTGGGGGAGGAGCGCTGACACAGGACCAGTCAGCACAGTGCAGAGAGGGCTGTGTGCAGCGGGGGAGGCGCCGGCTGTGAGACAGGGAAGGCGCGCTCCCCTGGCATGCATTTAACCCCTGGGACGCCGCAGCGCTACCGCTCTGCTGCGGTCCGCTGTCCCAGGGGGTAGTGGAAGCGCAGGTTGGTCGCCTGGCTCCACGCTGCAGCCAGTCCCCAGGGAGCCCCCTGCCTGGGGACTTAGGACCATGTGATCAGCGGGGACCCACCGCGGGACCCCGCTGCTTACCTCTGTCCCCCTTGAATCCGGCCATGGTCCGGAGCATCTGGGGTCACCGCTAGCTGTGACCCCAGACGCCCACCAGCATCCCCGGATCAGTACCGGCGTTCTGGTACCGGCGGGGTGTAGGGAAGACAGCATGGACGTCAGGACTGACTGTCCATGCTGTTCATCCAGATGTGCAGCCACAGCTGCATGAACAAAAAGCTTCAGGGGCTCTTCTAGCCCCCACTCCAACAGGTGCACCCGACTCCGGCCGGGCACCAAACTAAACTGGGGTGCCTTGGCCCGGGGGCGGGGTATAGGAGGGGGACCTAGTGCATCCTGGGAGGCTGAAAGCTTAACTCTTTGGTGCCCTGCGACTGACGTCACACCTATACCCCAAGGTATCCTGTGGATACCCTATGGACCCTGAAGTAGAAAATTATATACAGCTTGGCAAATAATGCATTTGTAGGCAACTGCAGATCCTACTTATTCAAGCCTTTGTTATCAAGTTATGTGTACAGGTTGCTGCTTATATAAAACTCTCTGTGCAAGGCTTAGGTGAATATACAGTTTATAGCCAAAATGTAAATACGAAACATAGTACATACAGGATAGTTATGGTAAAACCTACCCTTGTTAACTCTCTTTCTTCGAAGTCCATAGGATCCACAGGGAGACAATGGGGTGTAGGTGGTACTTGGACACTAACAGCAAAGCATTTTTCAATCCCAGGATGCTCCGGTTCTTCCCCCTAAACCCCGCCCACAGCCTGAAGGCAACTCAGTTTTGTTAACAAGCCCAAGGCAGGAGCAGGACAGGAGAGAAGGAAGACTGGTACACTGAAGAATCATACTCTCACACAGAGAAGGAAACAAGTGACCAAGAGAAGAAACCCATAGAAGCCAGGTGCGTCAGGGTGGGTGCCATGTGGACCCTATGGACTTCGAAGAAAGAGTTAACAAGGGTAATTTTTACCATAACTCTCCTTTTCTTCTTCAGGGTTCATAGAGCTCCACAGGAAGACAATGGGGATGTCCCAAAGCAGTTGGTCAAGGGCGGGGATGCTCCTGAGCTGAGACGCGAACCCAGGCGCCCGAAGTAAGCATCCTGAGGAGGCAAATGTATCAAAGGCTTAGAACCTAAGAAAGGTGTGGACAAAAGATGTGGACAAAAGATCACGTAGCCGCCTTGCATAGTTGTTCGGCAGACACCACAGCAGGCTGCCCACGATGGACCCACAGAGCGAGTAAAATTAGCAGATACTGTAGCCGGCACAGGAAGGCCAGCCTGCATGTAAGCCTGTGAGATAGTCATGCGAAGATAACTACCCAGAGTGTTGTTAGCTGGCCATCACTTCTTGTGGAATCCATATAGGACAAAAAGGGAGTCAGATTTCCTGATGGCACTAATACGGTTCACGTAAATCCTCAGAGCACGGACCACATCCAAAAGATGCCTCACCTCCCGAGAGGTCTGGTGATTGAAAGGCCGGAACCTAAATTTCCTCATTGAGGTGGAAACTAGAGACCACCTTGGGAAGGAAGCCAGAGTGCGCTCAAAGAACAGCCGTGTCCGGATGAAAGAGATTAGAAATGGGGAGCAACAGGAAACCGCCCCTAAATCCGATACCCTACAGGCAGATGCTATAGCCAGAAGAAAGTCTTCGCAGTGAGCCATTTGACATCTACTGAATCCAGGGGTTCGAATTGAGGTTCCTGAAGTGCGTGGAGAACCACTGACAAATCCCATGGAGCCACAGGAGGGACAAAGGGAGGTTGTATTCGTAGAACACCTTGCAGGAAGGTGTGAACATCCGGTAGAGGAGCAATTCTGCACTGGAACCAGATGGACAGAGCACAGACGTGCACTTTCAGAGAGGCTAGGCGGAGACAGAGATCAAATCCAGCTTGAAGAAAGGCAAGGATTCTGGAAACCCTAAAAACCTGAGGGTCAGTTTCTAGTAGCACACCACTGGAAATATGTATGCCACACCCGGTGATAAATCCTGGCAGAGGCCGGTTTACGCACTCTGAGCATGGTCTGGACCACAGAGCTAGAAAACATTTAGATCTTAGAAGCAATGTCTCAAGAGCCGAGTCGTTAAAGACAGACGGGCCAGGTCAGGAAGTTGGAGAGGAACGTCTATGGAGAAACTTTGAAGATCACAGTACCAATTGCATCTGGGCCAGGCTGGAGCTACCAACAGGAACGTGCACTCTTCTTGCTTGAACTTCCGAAGAACCCGAGGCAGAAGGGAGACTGGAGGAAAGAAGTACGCCAAATGGAAGGTCCACTTCAAAGATAATACGTCCACGAAGGCTGCGTCCCTCGTCCTGGCCCTGTACACTGGAAGCTTGTGGTTGTGTCGGGAGGCCATGAGGTCTACATTTAGTAGGCCCCATTTGTCCACCAGGAGCTGAAAGACCTCTGTATTGAGAGACCACTACCCTGCATGCACGTTGTGACGGCTGAAAAATCCACCTCCCACTTGAGAATCACCGGAATGAACACTGCGGAGATGGCGTTCGGCCCATGTGAGAATGCGGGACACATTTGACAATGCTTACCGACTTCGAGTGCCTCCTTGGTGATTGAGGTAGTCCACTGCAGTGGTGTTGTTGGACTGTACTTGTACTGGATTGCCCTGAAGAATATCCTGAGCCAGAGTGAGGGCTTTGTAAATAGTTCAGAGTTCCAGGAGGCCCATTGTCTGGGATCTGAGCAGATGAGGCAGCCCGTTCCACCTGGAGAGGATCAGGTGTTGTAGGGGCCTGGACTGAAACTGAGCGAACTCCGCCATGTCGAAGGTGGACAGCTTGAACCACAAGGTCTGCATTAGAGTGTGAATTGACAGTCGGCGACTGTGGAGTAATCTGCTCACTCTGTGCTGTAGTACAGAGACTTTGTCTGCTGTCAGGAACATTCTCTGAGCCAGGAAGGCTCCCAGATGTACCATTCTATGAGAAGGGTTCAGGGAAGACTTTTTCCAGTTGATAAGACAACCGTGCATTTGTAGAAGGCAATGGATACTTGTAGATGGAGATGAAGAATTTCTGGGGAGCTTGCTAAGAGCAAGAGTATGGGAGCAGTCTGATCCCCTGACAACGAAGATAGGCCACCTTAACTGCCAAGACCCGAAGAGCTGTAGAAAGCCCAAAAGGCAGTGCTTGAAATTGGTAATGTTGCTGTAGGACAGCAAACCGGAGACACTGCGGATAAGGCGCTATAGGTACATGTAGGTAAGCATCCTGAATGTCCAGAGACACTATAAAGTCCCCAGGCTCCATGGCCAAGACAATCGAGCGTATGGCTCCATACGAAACCTGGGCACCCTGATAAACTCGTCCAGAAACTTGAGGTTGAGGATAGACCAATGAGACCCGTTGGGCTTTTGAACCAAGAAAATATGAGATATGGTAAGAACTTACCCTTGTTATCTCTATTTCTACGAAGTCCATAGGGTTCCACAGGATACCTTGGGGTATAGGTGTGACGTCAGTCGCAGGGCACCAAAGAGTTAAGCTTTCAGCCTCCCAGGATGCACTAGGTCCCCCTCCTATACCCCGCCCCCGAGCCAAGGCACCTCAGTTAGTTACCAAGCCATAGGCCGGAGGAGGAGAAGGAAGAGAGAGAACAAAGATCTGGACACATACAAGAATCACATTCTCACCAGAGGGAGACGGAAAACCGGTGACCAGAGCAAAGCCCATCTGCAGCACAGGTGCGACAGGGCGGGAGTCCTGTGGAACCCTATGGACTTCGTAGAAATAGAGATAACAAGGGTAAGTTCTTACCATATCTCATATTTTCTACTTCAGGGTCCATAGGGTATCCACAGGATACCTTGGGGATGTCCCAAAGCAGTATCCTTTAAGGGTGGGGACGCTCCTGTGCAGAAAGGAGAATCCGCCGCCCGAAGGAAGCATCCTGAGAGGCGAAGGTGTCAAACCTGTAATACCTCACGAAGGTATGGACAGAAGACCACGTAGCAGCCTTGCAGATCTGAACTGCCGAGGCACCACGTCGAGCTGCCCACGAAGGACCCACAGACCTAGTGGAATGAGCCTTCAGAGAAGGAGGGACCGGTAGGCCTTCATGAAGATAAGCTTCAGAAATAGCCATACGGATCCAGGCTGCCAAAGTTTGCTTTGAAGCAGGCCAACCCTTTTTACGGAAGCCAAAGAGGACAAACAAAGCGTCCGACTTCCTAAACGAAGAAGTGCGGTCAACATAAGTCCTTAAGGCCCGCACAACATCCAAAGAGGCCTCACCCACGGAAAGACCCGGTGAGTTAAAGGCCGGAACAACTATTTCCTCGTTAATATGAAACTGGGAAACAACTTTAGGAAGAAACTCGGGCCGAGTGCGGAGCACTGCCCTGTTCCCATAAAAAACCAAGAAAGGGGGTCTACAAGAAAGAGCCCCTAACTCAGAAACACGTCTGGCCGAAGCAATGGCCAGAAGGAAAACAGTCTTAGCTGTTAGCCATTTAAGATCCACTGAGCCCAGTGGTTCAAACGGCGGTCCTTGGAGAGCCCTCAGGACCACAGCCAAATCCCAAGGCGCCACAGGTGGAACAAAGGGCGGCTGAATGCGGAGAACACCCTGCATAAAGGTGCGCACATCCGGGATTGTAGCAATCCTACGGTGAAACCAGACAGATAGGGCCGAAACCTGTACCTTCAAAGAAGCAAGGCGAAGCCCATGATCTAGTCCCGCTTGCAGGAAGGCGAGAATCCGAGACAGACGAAACTCCCGCGGTGCATAACCTCTCGGTCGACACCACTGGAAGAACGTATGCCACACGCGATGGTATATCCTCGCGGAAGACGGTTTCCGAGCTCGTAACATGGTCCGCACCACAGAGCTGGAAAACCCCCGGGACCTCAGCATGGCCGTCTCAACAGCCACGCCGTCAAAGACAGCCGAGTCAGGTCCGGGTGAAGGCAAGGACCCTGAGACAGAAGGTCCGGTCGTAGCGGCAACCGCAGAGGAATGTCCACGGACAGACCCTGAAGGTCTGAGAACCAGTGCCGTCTGGGCCACGCGGGAGCTATCAACAGGAGCGTCCCTCCTTCCTGTTTGAATTTCCGGATTACCCGTGGAAGAAGGGAGACCGGAGGGAACAGGTATGCGAACCGGAACGTCCACCGGACGGACAGAGCATCCACCAGAGACGCCCCTTCGTCTCTTGTGCGAGACCCGTACACCGGCAACTTGTTGTTGTGCCGGGACGCCATGAGGTCGATTTCTGGAAGACCCCACCTGTCCACCAGTAGTTGAAAAACGTCCGGGTGCAGGGACCATTCCCCCGGATGAACGTCCTGGCGACTTAGAAAGTCCGCCTCCCAATTGAGCACTCCCGGGATGAAGACCGCTGATATGGCCGGAAGATTGCGCTCCGCCCAAACCAGGATCCGAGAGACCTCTACGAGAGCCGCCCGACTGCGAGTTCCTCCTTGCCTGTTTATGTAGGCCACGGTGGTAGCGTTGTCCGACTGGACCTGCACCGGGCGACCCTGGAGAAACCGCTGTGCCTGCTGGAGAGCATTGAAGACCGCACGGAGTTCCAAGATATTTATTGGAAGCTCCGCTTCTGTCGGCGTCCACCTGCCCTGGAACAAGTGTGGACCCGAAACTGCTCCCCAGCCCCGAAGACTGGCGTCCGTTGTCAATAGGACCCAATTTGGAACCCAGAACGGACGTCCCTTGTTGAGGTGGGTCGTCTGTAACCACCACGTAAGGGACAGGCGAACCTCCTGGGTGAGCACAATCGTCTGGGACTTCAGAGACTGAGTCAGCCCGTTCCACCTGGACAGGATCAGGTGCTGCAGAGGTCTGGAGTGAAACTGGGCGTATTCCACCATGTCGAACACCGACACCATGGAGCCCAGTAACCTCATCGCCGAGTGTAAGGACACCCGGCGGCTGTGCAGACAACTGCGCACCCTTGACTGTAAAGCAGAGATCTTGTCCTCCGTCACGAAGATCCTTTGCTGTCCCGAGTCCAATAAGGCTCCAAGATGCAGAATCCTCCGAGACGGGATTAGAGTGGACTTCTGCCAGTTGATTAGCCAGCCGTGCCGTTGCAGCAGTGCAATGGTCAGGTCCAAGTGGCGTAACAGGAGCTCTGGAGATCCTGCCACCAATAACAGGTCGTCCAAATACGGCAACATGCGGACTCCCTGCAGCCGCAGAGAAGCCGCCATGACCGCCATAGCGTCCTGTATGTCCAATGACACCAAGTAGTCCCCAGGTTCCAGCGCCAGAATGATGGACCGTAGGGTCTCCATCCGAAACTTCGGGACCCGCAAAGACTTGTTGAGTGCTTTGAGGTTGAGAATCGGACGATATGACCCATTGGGTTTCTGTACCAAAAATAGATTTGAATAGAAACCCTGGCCCCTCTGGGAGAATGGAACCGCCACTATAACTCCAGCCTGGAGCATAGTGTGCAATACCTTCCGCAGCTCCGTAGCCTTGTTCCGGTCTGATGGTAGACCCGTGGTGAAGAAGCGAGCCGGGGGTCTGTGCCGGAAGGAGAGGGCGTATCCGTGGGAAACCACCTCCAGCACCCAAGTGTCTGTCGTAGTGGTCGACCAACACTGGGCGAACTGTAGCAGGCGGCCTCCCACCCTGGGATCCCCCAAAGGGAGGCCCGGACCGTCAGGCCGCAGGCTTGTCATCTGGCTTGGGGGCCGGACGTCTGGTACTCCATGCCTGCTTCCGGGGCTTGACCGATTTCTTAGGGCCAGCCTGTCGAGGAAACGACTGTGGTTTGGGCCTGCCCTGGGCCCTAGATGACCGAAAGGACGATGGTCCCGAACCAGAAGGAGCAGCGGCCGACGGGAGACAGGCAGATTTGGCTGCCGCCAGCGTGGCCACAATCTTATCCAGATCCGGACCGAAGAGAACTTCTCCGGTAAACGGCAACGCTTCCAGACCTTTCTTGGAATCTGCGTCCGCCTTCCAGGATCGCAGCCACAAGGTGCGACGAGCAGCTACCGCTGCTGAAGAAATTCTAGACACCAGAGTACTAATGTCTAGAGCCGCCTCGTTGATGTAGGTGGCCGAATCACGGAGATTGCCAATCAACTCCGCCTGATCGGCCGGACAGTCGGATTCAAAAGAAGCCTCTAATGAATCCGCCCAGCGCTCCATCGCTCTGGCAACCCAGCAAATGGCCATAGCCGGCCGTGCTGCCCCCCCTGCAAGGGAATAAGCGGACTTCAGGCAGATTTCTACCTTGCGGTCCGTAGCATCCTTAAGGGAGGACATGGATGGCATCGGCAATGTGGCACTACGGACAAGACGGGTCACGTGAGAATCCACCTGTGGAGGGGATTCCCACTTCGCAAAATAATTATCCGCGAACGGATAAGCGTCTCTGCGGCTGGTATCTTTTGCCAGGTTGTTTCCACGCCTCCTCTAAATGGTCCACCAACTGACCCGAAAGAGGAAAGACTGTGGCATCGCCCTTCACATCTTTGAAAAAGGCATACTTAGATTTAGCCACTGGGGGAACTTCGTCCTCAATCACCAAGGCTGTGCGGACCGCCCGAATAAGTCCAGGAATATATACTTTGGACTTAGCATCAGCGTCCTTAGTATGGAGAGGTTCCTGATCGTAAGGATCTAGAATCTCCCCATCATCAGACGTCCCTTCGTCATCCTCATAAGGAGCGGACAGAGACGCCACCGGCCTTTTATGAGACCGCATCACAGACTCCCCTTGCAACACATCCGACAAGTGCTGTACAGAACTCGTCAGGGAGTTAACCCACGCTGGCTCCTGAGAACCCGGGAGCGGGGAAATAGGGAGACTGTGGGGTACCACCAATTGTCGTGGGAACCCCTGCATGGGTGACGACACCACAGACTGCTGGGACAAACCCATCGGAGTAAACGCGGGCTGCGGAGCTAACTGGCCCACTAAAGCTGTTAACGCCTGAGCGAAACAAGCCCAGGGCGGCTCCTGTACCGGTGCTGTAACCGTAATAGGCCGCGCCATGGACAAACACTGCCGGCAAAGGCCCTCCGCGCTACCCTCCCCCTCCGCTAACGGTACTTTGCACGTGGTACACTGTAGCCGGAGGGGAAAATCACTTTCAGACATGATGGCACCACGTATGTGACCTCTCTCACCAATTAAGTATTAAATAGGCGAGAGACCACCCTGCAGCACCGCACCGCAAGGGCTTTAGCAGAAAGAACAGGGACAGTAATAAAGCTGACAGTTTAGAGAAGAAAAGATTACAGGCAGCAGCGCTAGCACAGTCACATACAATGCAGAAAAATAACAATTCCTGCACTAACAGCGCTGATCACTCAACTACACAGACACAGGGCCTGGTAGGACACAGCGCTGCATACACAGACCTGACCACAGCGGAGGAGAGGTATGCGGGGGGACCCAGACCACGATGCTTCCTTCCAGCGCTTCCAGCAGCGTTCACCATGCGTTCTGGAGAAGATGGCCGCCGAGGAGCAGAGAGGAGGCTGGCCTGGGGGAGGAGCGCTGCCACAGGACCAGTCGGCAGCATGCAGAGAGAGCTGTGTGCAGCGGGGGAGGCGCCGGCTGTGAGACAGGGAAGGCGCGCTCCCCTGGCATGCATTTAACCCCTGGGATGCCGCAGCGCTACCGCTCTGCTGCGGTCCGCTGTCCCAGGGGGTAGTGGAAGCGCAGGTTGGTCGCCTGGCTCCACGCTGCAGCCAGTCCCCAGGGAGCCCCCTGCCTGGGGACTTAGGACCATGTGATCAGCGGGGACCCACCGCGGGACCCCGCTGCTTACCTCTGTCCCCCTTGAATCCGGCCATGGTCCGGAGCATCTGGGGTCACCGCTAGCTGTGACCCCAGACGCCCACCAGCATCCCCGGATCAGTACCGGCGTTCTGGTACCGGCGGGGTGTAGGGAAGACAGCATGGACGTCAGGACTGACTGTCCATGCTGTTCATCCAGTTGTGCAGCCACAGCTGCATGAAGAATAAGCTTCAGGGGCTCTTCTAGCCCCCACTCCAACAGGTGCACCCGACTCCGGCCGGGCACCAAACTAAACTGAGGTGCCTTGGCTCGGGGGCGGGGTATAGGAGGGGGACCTAGTGCATCCTGGGAGGCTGAAAGCTTAACTCTTTGGTGCCCTGCGACTGACGTCACACCTATACCCCAAGGTATCCTGTGGATACCCTATGGACCCTGAAGTAGAAAAGGGTAGAATAATAGCCCTTCCCTCTCTGTGATGAGGGGACCGGAATTATTACCCCTGAGAGCAGTAAGGACTGAATGGCCTTCTGGAGAAGCAGGGCTTTGCTTGGGTCCAATGGAGGTCCTGTGAAAAAGTGCTGGGGGGGGCACCTCAGGAATGAGAGTGGGAGAGGCCTGCCCAGTCAGGCTAAAGCGTTGTCCTCAGATTTGGTAGGTGGACATCTTGTAGCCCGGGTCTGTTTGGTACTAGGTTGGAGGCCTTAGTGGATGCCGACTGCCGTGGAAAGGACTGACCTTTAGCTTTTCCCTGGGGATGAAAGGACCAAAAAGATGACACAGCAGATGCAGAGGGTAAGAACGCCATATTGAAAAGCTGCCAAGGTAGTCACAATCTTGTCCAACTCTGGGCCAAACAGGATCTCCCCAGAATAAGGCAGAGACTCCAAAGCATTTTTGGAGTCAGATACTGCTTTCCTTGAGAAAAGCCAAACAATAGGGCGGGCTACCACGAAAGTAGCAGATGCCTTGGAAGCTAGGAGACAAGTATCCATAGCCGCCTCTCCTAAATAGGAGGCTGCATCTCTAATGTGAGATATGTAGGACAACTGTTCCCTCGAAGCATCAGAGGGAAATGGTCCCTGCCCGACTCTCAATGGCTTTTACCACCCAGGCCGTAGCCCTGGCAGGATAAGTAATAGCTTCTGTAAGAGAGTATATAGACTTCAGGAAAGCTTCCATCCTTCTATCCATAGTCTCCTTTAAGGGGGTTGCATTGTGGATGTGCAGGGCCGCCAAGAGCCAAGGCGGGCCCCGGTAATAGGGGGCGTAGCCACGCCCCCTTGCCGAAAAAAATAAAAGATTTGCAGCGCCGCAAAGCGGCGGTGTGCGCTGGGGAGGGGGGGGCGCTCTGAGCCCCCTCAGCCCGGCGCAAAGCCAGGGGGGGCGAGATCAGTGTGATCACTCCCCCGCACAGGCTGTGGCTGGGCTGCTGTGAGGGAGGGGGGGGGGGGGCGACATCCGACCCGGGCCCCAGCCGGGCCCCTCAGGAAGCCCGGGCAATCTGTACCCGCTTCCCCCCCCCCCCCCTCTCGGCGCCCCTGTGGAACTGTAAATTAGCGTTCTTAACTAGATGTGTCACGTGGGAATCCACTGCAGGGGGAACTTCCCATTTAGTGCAATCAGTAGCTGGAAGAAGGTAAAAGGAAATCAAGCGTTTAGGCAGCTGAAACTTTTTACTAGGCATAATCCGACTGAGGAAACTCTGGGAAAACTACCTTCTGTCGCTTAAATAGTGGCTCTTTTGCCCTAGGAGTGGGTTCTGCCTCTTCTATTTGAAGAATAGATTTTACAGCTCTCACAACTGCAGGTATATTCATTTTAGAGGGGGGCTCCTCCTCTCCCGAGGAGGGTCCTCAATTCTACACACAATACCCCATAATGACCACGTGTAAAAAGTTTTTTTTTGAGATTTTTGCAAATTTAATAAAAAAACAAACAAAAAAACAACAACTAAGAAATCACATATACATAAGTATTCACAGCCTTTGCTCAATACTTTGTTGATGCACCTTCGGCAGCAATTACAGCCTCAAGTCTTTTTGAATTTGATGCCACAAGCTTGGCACACCTATCTTTGGGTAGTTTCACCCATTCCTCTTTGCAGCACCTCTCAAGCTCCATCAGGTTGGATAGGAAGAGTCGGTGCACAGCCATTTTCAGATCTCTTCAGAGATGTTCAATCGGATTCAAGTCTGGGCCATGGCTGGGCCAGTCAAGGACATTCACAGAGTTGTTCTGAAGCCACTCCTTTGATATCTTGGCTGTGTGCTTAGGGTCGTTGTCCTGCTGAAGGATTAACCGTCGCCCCAGTCTGAGGTCAAGAGTGCTCTGGAGCAGGGTTTTTATCCAGGATGTCTCTGTACATTGCTGCAATCATCTTTCCCTCTATCCTGACTAGTCTCCCAGTTCCTGCCGCTAAAAAATATCCCCACAGCATGAAGCTGCCACCACCATGCTTCACTATACATATGGTATTGGCCTGGTGATGAGTGGTGCCTGGTTTCCTCCAAACAGAACGCCTGGCATTGACGCCAAAGAGTTCAACCTTTGTCTCATCAGACCAGAGAATTTTGTTTCTCATGGTCTGAGAGTCCTTCAGGTGCATTTTGGCAAACTCCAGGCGGGCTGCCATGTGCTTTTTACTAAGGAGCGGCTTCCGTCTGGCCACTCTACCATACAGGCCTGATTGGTGGATTGCTGCAGAGATGGTTGTCCTTCTGGAAGGTTCTCTTCTCTCCACAGAGGAATACTGTAGCTCTGACAGAGTGACCATCGGGTTCTTGGTCACCTTCCTGACTAGGGCCCTTCTCTCCTGATCGCTCAGTTTAGACGGCTGGCCAACTCTAGGAAGAGTCCTGGAGGTTTCAAACTTCTTCCATTTACGGATGATGGAGGCCACGGTGCTCATTGGGACCTTCAAAAGCAGCAGATATTTTTCTGTACCCTTCCCCAGATTTGTGTCTCGAGACAAACCTGTCTCAGAGGTCTACAGACAATTCCTTGGACTTCATACTTGGTTTGTGCTGACATGCACTGTCAAGTGTGGGACCTTATATAGACAGGTGTATGCCTCTCAAATCATGTCCACTCAACTGAATTTAACACAGGAGGACTCCAATTAAGCTGTAGGAACATCTCAAGGATGATCAGTGGAAACAGGATGCATCTGACCTCAATTTTGAGCTTCATGGCAAAAGGCTGTGAATACTTATGTACATGTGATTTCTTAGGTTTTTTTTTTAAGATTTTTGCAAATGTAATAAAAAAAAAAAAAAAAAAACTTTTTACACATCATCATTATGGGATATTGTGTGTAGAATTTTGAGGCCAAAAATGAATTTATTCCATTTTGGAATAAGGCTGTAACATAACAATGTGGAAAAAGTGAAGCGCTGTGAATACTTTCCAGATGTACTGTATACAGGGAGACCAGACCCAACGTTCCTGGAGACCTGAGGCTGATGCAGAAAATGGCTACCGTCTCTGAGGGGGCGGAGGGTGAGGGGCACAGGGAGAGGGGCCTTCTCCCCTATGCTGACATCAACCACCGAGTCGCTGGCCTTTGTATTATGTCCCCTGCGCCAGTATGTTATACCCCGGTGGTCTAGTGGAGTCTCGGACGAACCAGTGCCACATCATTGCCTCCAGCCTGTCTCCTGAGACCGGAAGCAAGACTGTCATAGACGCAAGTCCCCGCAAGCGGGGGCGCACCTTACCTGTCCCATTGAGTTCTGGCTGCAGTCTGGGGTCCGAGGAGCCCTGCTAGCTAGGTCCCCCCCAGAGCTCCGCCTAGAGGACCTAGCCGAGGGCTGGAGTTGCGGCACCACGGAGGGGTGATGGAGCAGCAGTGCAGACGTCCAGAGGACAGTCTAGCGCTGCTTGCTCTATTATGAAATTTTTTTTAATAAAAATTAATCAAAAATAAAAGCTTGCGCTGCTTATAGCAGCCCCACTGGTCTAACTGTGATCCAGCTCCTGCCAGACACCAACAAAACGGAGTTGCCTTCAGGCTGTGGGCGGGGTATAGGGGGAAGGACCGAAGCATCCTGGGATTGAAAAAAGCTTTGCTGTTGGTGTTCCGTCCTCCAAGTCCCACCTACACCTCATTGTCTCCCTGTGGAGCCCTATGGACTCTGAAGAAGAAACAGTAATTACTGTCTAAAGATCCAGACTGAAATTTCCCACTAGATCTGCACTAAAGTTCAGTTGTTTTGCATTGGGTGTGATTTAATCAATTTCATGCATGTTACTCTTTTCATACTGCAACTTTTGCCTCAAAGACCTATTATATGTTTTAAAGTCAAATTTATAAAATATTCTTACCCATTTCGGCTAACTCCGTGTCAGTCAAGGATTCCTTAAACTGAACTTGGTCAGCACCATGCATAATCATCTGAGGTTGCAGAGATTCTGTGCATTGAGAGGGACTATTGGGCCACTGCAAATTACTCGCCAGCTTGGCCCTCTCCTCTCTCGCAGTGGGATCATCCCAAATAATTTGCTCATTCTGTGATGGTTCTGTATTGATGTCTGTTGTGGGCTGGCGAGAATTTCTAAAAGAACAGCAACACAAAATGTTGCAATAAGAATTTTAAAACATCAGAACATGTAATTGGGAGGACCTCTCTCCCCAGCAGTTTCTGTTAAAGTCATTCCATAGAAAATTGTGAGTGAATAT
Organism: Taudactylus pleione; assembly: GCA_031769625.1. Classification (NCBI taxonomy): domain Eukaryota; kingdom Metazoa; phylum Chordata; class Amphibia; order Anura; family Myobatrachidae; genus Taudactylus; species Taudactylus pleione. The sequence goes on along the minus strand of JAUIMM010000052.1, from coordinate 39,402,633 downwards.
AATTAACACGATCGTTGGCTTAATGGCCATGGCAAAGACACAACACCCATTTCAGTATTAATGCATCTGCATTGTCCATTTGAGCTATTTAATACACAAGAACATCCTCAATGTATATATATGACCATTTAAATGTGTATTGCCACTATAACCATCCTAAGGACTTATACACATGGTCATTAATATTGCATATTTAATTGATTGCTTTTCATTGTTTCTTCAGTATGGTTTGCAGAGTTAGTTATATGAACAACACTGACTAATATAAATACCTTCGTGCTTCTAACACCCTGCTCCTTCCATTACGTGTTGAACGCGCACCATCAGGAGTGCAAGGAGAGTTATCATATCCTGTTCTGCTCAATGATGCCCTTTGTCCTTGTGCCTTCACCATGGATGTTGCAGACATCAACTCTTGCAGCTGTCGCTGGAAATTCTCTCTCATCTCTAATGTCTGTGTAAGAGCTGGCCACATATGAAAATACAAAAATAAACTTCCAACTATACACTTATGCAAAAAAAGAGGACAAGTGTGTACCAATAACACAGTTGTGGTCTAAGGCAGCAAAATTCAGGGGATTGCAGCTGATGCAAATTAGGAAAATTAAATAATATTCCAATGTTCAAATGTAGTGAATTCTCGCAGGACTCTGGTAGCTTGCCCCAGCGTTAAACCCTCAACTCCCCCAGCACAGACAAACCTAAGTAAATGAAAAACAAAAACATTGAGGCCAATAGACCCCAGCTCTCAGGGTACATGGTTGGGCTGAGTTTATGAGTCTCATATCCCTTCCTGTGTACAGAGAGAAAGTAGACCTGATTGCTGTGTAAGCTGAAGACCAGAGTGATGAAAATGTGCGAGTTCTAAGTGGGAAGTGTGGAGAACAGTGAAGCCAATGCAGAAGAGCAGTATAGCAAATGTAAGCTCAATAGTACCAGGCAGCTGACCTGTACTGCAGGTCAAGTGAACATAAGCATTCATTATGAGACACCAGAGTGGTCAGAGACTGCAGTGTCCAGAACAGAGTGGGGCATGTGAGAAGTGAACCTGTTCACTAGTGAATGTAAGCAGTGATGACCACAACTGTGTACAGGCGGCAAAGCAACAGTTAGGGTGACAATTCAACTACATGACACTGTCACTTCTAGTCTACATAAACTTTACAGCCTTAATTAAAAAAAAAAAAAAACAACTGTGCTGGTGTGTGAAAATGGAATAGCCTTACATAACTTATTAGAGAAAGATAGTATGCTGACCATTTATTTATTTCAAAACTTCTAACAGCATTCTGCTACATCTGCTGTTTGTCAATGAATCCACAAAACCTCAGGTGAGATAGGCTGAGCTAGAGCTAGTTGGCTAACCCAAGAGTGTTCCACAGGTAGGTGGTATTGAAAGAATACATTCTAGGCAAACAATTATTACCTCCTTTAACTTCACTTGCTGCACTTTGAGCTTCTCCATCATCATTTGCTGTTAAAGGTGAGATTTCAGCTTGCTCATCTTCATTATTCTAGATGCAGAAATGAGTGTGTCAGTATTTGAGGAATTCAACTTTTATTTGAGACATAAATGAATGAAAAGCAAAGATGCATAGGATGGTTGACCTTGTTTGGCAGCCTACATGTTAGCTAAAAGAAAATACATTTTGTTAGGGTTTGAAGTGTAAAAGAATTTTTAAAATGGTCTTATTTTCTTTATGCTTCATTAACTTACAAACATATTCCCCAGACGGTGAAAAAAGACCTAGGGGGGCACTATAAATATACAAACATTACTTTGTTTGATATAAGTGTAGATGACCTATAAGCTTAAACCAGTACATTTTGTTTGTAGACTGAGGGTCTGATTCAGAAAGGAATGCACAGATGCAGACGCATGCAATCGGCTGATGCTCACGGTCTGCGCATGCGTCTGGGTCACAATGCGCGTGCGCGAACCTCTCACTGCGTCCGCAAAAGCGAGCGCAGTGAATACTCAGACCCAGTAAAAAGTGATTGGCAGGAAGTGCAGTTTGTGAATGGATACAAGGAGTGGTCAGCCGAACACAGGCGTGCTATTGCGTTCGCACCACATTACAGGGGCGTGCATAAAATTAACCACTGAGATGCCGGACACAGCCTAGCATCCCTCTGTGTGCAGGAAGTCTCATCTCCTGCGGCAGCGTCAGGTCTACCTTTAGTCTGCGTGCGGATCCTATGTTGCCGATGTTTTCTTAGCCTTGCGTATCAGTACGGACGTTAGTGGAGGGTAAAAGGGGGCGGCATTATGTAGTGCTGGGTGTCTGGATCTTTGTGTTGCGATTTTCGTGCGTATGCATTCATTAGCATATTCTCGCAGCGGCCGGGTGCGTGTGTCTGCATCCATGCATTCCTTGCTGAATCAGGCCCTGAGTGCTACACGGCCTTCTTATGTGTAGCTCTCATTCCTGTAGTGACACACTGCACAACATTCTACTGAACGTAACATGAACAGCCATGGGTCATCTCTCTGCAATCTGCTGTAGCTACAATTTTGCCATACAGATGTGTTCTCATTAGCCTTTGCTGAAATCGTGTCTAACAGCCCCTCTTGGAGTGCCAAATGCCGCGAGATTATGCTAGCGCCGGGCGTTTTTTTTTTGCAGAAAATGCATCTAAGTTACAATGTGATGCGGCTAGGATGCATCAGGAGACCGTTGATTTATGTGATATGCACATTTTCTACATAAAAAAAAGGCACCCAATGCTAGCAGAACTGCACAAAACCTGGCAGCTTACTCATGCTAGGCATATTGCGCTGTATGGAATATTGAGGCTAGATGAGCAAGAAAACATCTGAAAGAACCACTTATGCAGGAGTAATTTGGTTAATTTGATATCAGGAATGCAGCGACCTCTCATATCTGTCAGTTCTCAATAGAAATTGGTCTAAAATGAAAAGCGGAGAATCTTTATCAGGGTTTTGCCTATTGATCTAGCATATCAACCCAGTCCGGCAGGAAACCGACAACATGAGTAAACATAATACTTTCCAAATTCTCAGTACAATTTGGGGCATTTATTAAAGTTCTAGCTACAGAAATTGTTTAAAAAATTGTTTAAATAATACCCCTTTCACATCGCCAAAATAACCCGGGTTATTCCTGGGTCGACATGATTTTAAAATGCACCAAAATTAATAACCCGACCCGGTATTTCAACCCGGGTTAAAAGAAGGGTTAAACACGGGTCGGACCCGGGTTATTTGGCTCTTAAATGGTACAGACCCGGGATATTCGACCCGGGTCTGAGAAGATAGTGCTGATTGGCTTTTTCCTGCACACAGAGCACGTCTCTGTATTTACATTACTGTCCTGCACTGCACACTTTGGGCCTGATTCAGACCTGGTCGCAAGCGCTGAGCGCTCGCAACCAGGTCGATGTTTGCCCACTGTGCATGCGCACAGAGGAGCCGGCTCCGTCGTGCGCATGCGCGAGACCCGGCTAGCGACGGGCGCTACGTCGCTCCGGGTCTCGCACCAAAGGGGCAAGCTGTCGATGGTGATTGACAGCTCGCCCCGTTTGGTAGGTAGGCAGGCAGGGGGGGTGGTTGGCCAAACGGAGGTGTTCCCGAAGGAACGCCTGCCGTTTGGGGGCCGGCCCCACTGACATCACTAGTGATGTCAGTGGTGAGCTTCCGGCTCTATTTAGAACCGGATGCTCACTGGGGCTTGCGGCCGAGACCCTACCGCAAGGGTCTCATCGCAAGCCCGATGGTCGCGATGGTCTTGACCATCGCGACCATCAACCTGGCCACTCAATAGCTTTATCAGGGTTTTGCCTATTGATTTTATTTTATCAGGGTTTTGCCTATTGATCTACCATATCAACCCATATCTGTAGCTAACCCTTTGCACACTTTACATCTGTGACATATGCTCTGTCGGCCATGATTGCTGCACTGCAAGCATTCCCCCAGCCCCTCCTTTTTCTTTAATGAAAACGTCATCATAATTGTGAGCCAATAAAATCCTTTAAAAATTACATCACACTGTTTTAACATGGGCAACCCAGGTTGAGTTAAAAGGCACCAAATCTGCAATAACCCGGGTTATAATGGCGATGTGAAAGGCCCTGACCCGGGTTTGCGATGTGAAAGGGGTATTACAAATGCTTTTTTCCCCTATGACAAGCAAGACTTTTCAAATGTTGCAGGGTTTACAGGGCCATGATGCAACATTATAGCACTAAAAAAAACAATGGATTTCAGATAAATTGTTGCAACATTTTAGCAACGAAAGACAAAAATGCCATGCCGGAGGGAGGAAAAGTTAACAAACAAATAAATAAAAATCGGTTTACACTATTTCTGTTGTGCCCTAGTTTTAATAAAAATCTATCTTTACCAGCTTTCCTTGGCTGTTATAAGTAATATTTTTCTCTGATTACATTGGATGCTAAGAGCGGTATTCAATTAGTTTCGCACCCACGGAAAAGTTTCGCCTGCCCGACTTTTCACAGCCATTGCGTGTTTTGGACGCGGAAACTTATCGTGCGTGTCTCCGCTATTCGCCGTGTTCAATTCCAAAACACGCGAAAAACAGCAAGTGGCGAAGTCAGAACAGGCGGAAAGTGGTAATAATTTTGGAAATCAGACTCGACCCCCCAAAAAGATGCATTATCATTGGGGATCAATGTAGATGTGTCCGAATAGCCCTAATAAAACTGTTTGAGGTACTGAAGTTGTTTCAATAGCTTCTTATTAGCGTCTTTGCACAAATGGTGAAGAAAGGCATTAAGCAGTATTTTGTGGTGAAAATAAGTAGTCCTGTCAAATTTGGGGTACTTGAAAATGGGAGCTAGCATATTTTTAGGTCTCTAAAGTGAACTTTAAAAATGCAATCCCAAAAACACTTGGCCCCTCCTTACAGCACCCCTAGAAGTCTATTACGCTAGTTTTTATGCTTGTCCCCCCACTTTGTACTTTTTCGCCCCCAAAATGAAAGTACTTTTTTGGGGTATTCTTATGTTTTTTTCCCCCGGATTTTTTTTTTTACACAGTTGTCCTTTGGGGAGCTGTCCCAAAGGTTCTGAGTGGTTTTCCCACATTTGCACCCCAAAATTAAAAATTTTGCACTTCTTTTCTCCTGCTATTCTTAGGCAAATCTTTTTCGCCTATTACATTGCATTGACTTTCTGTGTAGGCGAAAACTGTCTGGAATTGAATTTGGAGATAAGTTCCAACCACGCAAAAAACCCCGATCCGCAATACTTTTCCGCGAAAAACGGCCTTTCGCTTCCAATTCAATATGGCCCTAAGCCTCCTTCAGGATATTTACACTTTAAATAAATTCAATCTTCTTAAGCTTCTTTATTCTATGTAACACCAACGAGCATGGAACTCAGTATTTACCTAGCCAAGCCCCACAGGTCAGGACCACAGAAGCACAAAAATAAGGGAAACGCCACCACCCCTGAGAAAGTGTCTCGTATTTCTCTTTACAGTTTCATGTGTACAAAGGGTCAGTGTTCTCCTATGGATTCTGAGAAAAGTATTTAACATGGACATAAAAATCCCATTTTCTTAATCATCCAATTGGGGGACACTGGACCACAGAATGAAAAGGATCCCCTCAGGTGGGTCTTCTCAAAAAGTTGCAGCACTTTCCCATAAAGAGTGGAGTCCTTGGGCTCAAAAATATGAAACTAGTAAAAATGTGTAAATACATTCATCAAGGAACACGTGACTGCTGCTATAGCTGCTCAGCCGACAGTCCAAGCTGTGCGCCCATAAGGTGTTCACAAAAAGTTTCCCCACTCCAATGTAAGCATGATGAAACACCTAGCTATAGTTTTAGACATTCAGGGCACGTAGCGACTTCCTGCCCATATACAGGTTTTCCGTAGCGCAAGGTAATATTGCCGGGAGAATACCAGACATATTGATTGGCATCACTGCCTCGACTGGGGATCAAACGGCCCTGGAAGAAGTGCTGGCCGCTTACTGTACCCCACCCTCGGAGGCTTGCTGGTGAGGAGAGCCCAGTCCGGGTTTCCAAAAGGGACGACCCTTGTTCAAATGGGAAGTCTGTGGCCACCAGGCTAGGGACAGGCGAACATCTGGGGGGGAGGCTCATCTTCTGGGATCTGAGCAGATGAGGTAGCCTGTTCCACCTGGAGAGGATCAGGTGTTGTAGTGGCCTGGAGTGAAACTGGGCGAATTCCACCATGTCGAAAGTGGACACCATTGATCCCAAGGCCTGCATTGCAGAGTGAATCGACAAATCGACGATTGTGGAGCAGTCTGCGCTGTAGTGCTGAAATCTTGTCCATCATTCGGAAGATTCTCTGAACTCGAGAATCCAGGAGGGATCCCAAATGTACTATCCTTTGAGAGGGTGTCGGGGAGGACTTTTTCCAGTTGATCAGCCAACCGTGCCGTTGTAGAAAAGCAATGGTTATCTGCAGATGGCGGTGAAGTGTCTCTGTGGAGCTGGCCAACAGCAAGAGAACATCCAGGTATGGGATCAGTCTGATTGACGACGAAGAGAGGCCACCATTACTGCCATGGTCTTGGTAAAGACTCGAGGGGCCATTGAGAGGCCAAATGGCAGAGCCTGAAATTGGTAATGCTGCTGCAGTGTAGCAAACCAGAGATATTGTTGATGAGAAGGCGCTATAGGTACATGTAGGTAAGAGTCCTGAATGTCCATAAAATCTCCAGGCTCCATAGCTAGGATAATAGAATGGAGAGTTTCCATACGAAACCTGGGCATCCTGATAAATTTGTTCAGAGATTTGAGGGTTAGGATAGGCCAAAGAGACCCATTGGGCTTAGGAAATAAGAAAAGGGTAGAATAATAACCCTTGCCCCGTTGTGAGCAGGGAATCCAAATTATTACCCCTGAATTCAGTAAGGACTGAATGGCTTTTTAGAGCAGCAAGGCTTTGGTCGAGTCCGATGGAGGCCCTGTGCAAAAAAAACAGTTGGGGGTGGTGTCACCTCAGGAAAGAGGGCGTATGCGTAGGAGACCACTTCTCTTACCAAAGCAACTGACGTGGTCTGATGCCAAACCTGGGCGAATTGAAGAAGTCGGCCTCCAACCCTTGACAGGTGGACGTCTAGTAGCCCAGGCTTGTTTGGCCCTTGGCTTGGAAGCCTTGGCTGATGTCTGTTGTTGTAGAAAGGATTGACCCTTGGCCTTGCCTTGAGGACGAAAGGATGACGTTAAGCATTATATGTAGAAGGCAGGAATGCCATCTTGGAAGCCGCCAAAGTAGTCACAATTTTATCTAATTCTGGAACAAATAAGATGTCTCCCGAATAAGGTAGAGACTCCAGAGACCGCTTACAGTCCAAATCCGCTTTCCAGGAACGGAGCCAAACAATATGGCAATACTGCAGTGGCGGATATCCTGGAGGCCTGGAGAGTCATATCCATAGCTGCTTCTCCTAAGTAGGAGGCTGCATCCCTAATGTGAGATATGAAAAATTGTTGTTCCCTTAAAGCAGAGGGAAATGTCTCTTCTAGGGCCTCTGCCCAACTCTCAATGGCTTTCGCCACCCAGGCCGTAGCCCTAGCAGGACGAGTAATAGCTCCTGTAAGAGAGTAAATGGATTTATGACAAGCTTCTATATGTCCGTCTGTAGTCTCCTTTAAGGAGGTTGCAGTATGAATGGGTATTGTGGCATTTTTAACCAGACATGTTACATGAGAATCCACCGCTGGGGGAATTTCCCATTTAGGGCCATATTAAATTAGCAGCGATAAGTCAGTTTCTGCGGAAAAGTATCGCCGGTGACGTAATTTCGCCGCCATGCAAAAAGTTTCCTCCGTATTCAATTCCAAAGGGCTTTCACCAGTGCAGAAACTCAATGCAATGGGACCTGCGATAAAATTTCGCCTATGAATAGGTGTTGATAAAAAGTGCAGAATTTGGGTTTTGGGGTGCAAAGCTGTGGGAACCCCCTTGCACCCTTGGGACAGTTCCCCAAATGTAAACTGCGTTAAAAAGTTTAAAAAGAGTCCTTAGATCACCCCAAAAAAGAACTTTTTTTGGGGGGGGGGGGGGGCTGAAAAAGTCTAAAGTTGGGGGACAAACTTAAAAACTAGCGAAATAAACTCTAGGGGGGGTCCCCAAGTACGCCTCAGGTGTTTTTAAGCTTGCAGGTGCTTGCGGAAAGTGGATTTTATTTACTAGTTTTAAAAGTTCACTTTAGCAACTTAAAAATATGCTAGCACCCATTTTCATGTACCCCAATTTTGCTAGGACTACTTATTTTCACCACAAAATGCTGCTTAATGCCTTTCTTCACCATTTGTGCAAAGACGCTAATAAGAAGCTATTGAAACAACTTCAGTACCCCAAATCTGACTGTACTTTTCGCATATTGCAGCTTCGCTGACTCATGTTTTGAAGATTTCTAATGTAATACGGCAGAAAGCTAGCGTGCGTGCGATACTTTTCCGCATTGAAAACCACCGAAGTAGTCGAAAAGTACTGCAACCGCGCTATTTAGTATGCAATAGTCTTCACAATTACATACAAAAAGTGAGGTACAATAAACCCCCTATACTTTAGTATATAAGGGTATATAGGGACAGTTATAAACGGACAGTATAGAAAGAGAATAGTGCTAGCACAAGTCACATTCAAACGCAGAAAAAAAAACAATAAATGTCTGTAATGGGCACTAAAATCAACTACACAGACCACAGTGGCTGGTAGGATATAGCGCTGTATAACCTGGCCCGTGGGAGAGGTATACAGGGAAACTGGATCCAGCATTTCCCGGAGACATCCTTGCAGAAAATGGCTGCCGCACGTCACTGAAGGGGCGTAGGGTGAGGGAGGAGCAGTTCAGGGATCACCAAGACTGCAGTGGAAAGGTGCCCTAAGCTGGGGGAGGTGCTGCAGGGAGAGCGCCTTATCACCTGGCTGATGTTAACCACCGGGTGCCCTGGCCATACCGGTGGTGTAGTGGAGTAGCGGGCGAGCCAGTGTCCACATCAGCGCCTTCGATCGGTGGCAAGACTGCACTAAACTGCGGGTCCCCGCCTTATCTGTCCCCTGGATTCCAGGCTGCAGTCTGGGGAGCCTGCTGGCTAGTCCACCTCGGAGCCCCACCGGGAGTACCTAGCACAATCTTGGTGTCACAGCGACGCAGAGGGGTGCATGGGGTGGAAGCACAGACGTCCAGACACCAACGAAACTGAATTGCCCTCAGGCTGTGGGCAGGGTATAGGGGGAAGGACCGGAGCATCCTGGGTTTGAAAAACTTTGATGTTGGTGTCCGGTGCTCCAGGTCCCACCTACACCCCAATGTTTGGAGCCCTACTACGGACCCTGAAGAAAATATGAAATACATTTTCTGTACAGTAGGATAACATTGCCTAGAAATCAATAAGTACTAAGGTGCCCTAACATTTGAATGAGGACCTCACTCTAAAATGGGTGCCCCCTCTATTATTTGTGGCCAGGTTAGGGGGGGGGGGGGGGGGGGGGGAGGTCTTCCTCCATGCCCGGACTTCATTCTTTTACTGTAGTTCAGGGGTTTAATGTCTGGTGATCAGTGTGACCAACAGACATTAACTTCTATGTGAGCACATTGTTTGAAGAGGGGACTGCCCTTTTTCAAACGAGGGTACTCCGATCTGTCTAGGCCAGTGATTCCCAACCTCGGTCCTCAAGGCACACTAACAGTCCTGGTTTTAGTGATATCCATGCTTAAGCACAGATGGTTAAATCAAAATACCTAAGGTACTACTAATTAAGTCACCTGTGCTCAACTATGGCTATCCTTAAAACCTGGACTGTTAGTGTGCCTTGAGGACCGTGGTTGGGAACCCCTGGTCTAGGCAGTGGAGCTGAGGTTAAAGTCCCTCCCCCACCATTTAACTTTTTTTTAAGTGACATTGCCATACATACATGCATAGGTGTCACTTCCCCGTTGGACCCAGCGGCTGCTAATGGTCCAAGCTGGTAGTTAGTCCCACTCATTCTCAACAGCAAATGGGTTAAATGAGATTTAAACTTTTTAAATTTCTCTCTCTCTAAGAGAGAAACTTAAAAAGTTAAAATCTAATTTGACCCATTTGCTGCTAAGAATGACTGGGACTAAATACTGTAGTTAAAATTGGGGGTGAAATTTAGATATATTGCCGTCGTTTGGACCTAATAGACAGCAGGGCTTAATGATGTCATCAAGAGGAGCCCCACAATGACATCAAAACATAATCCGTTCCAGGATAAACAAAAACCATGAAATTGGACAGAGACCATTAAAAGTGTTCCATCTCCTCATACTACTCAGGTGTACCATTACAATGAAATAGGGGAGTTTCCTCTTTCAAATGATGTTAGTCCTCAGAGGTTGTTCACTGCTGAAATCATTAGGAAGTCCAAGGATGGGGGAATATATCTCTCCATCTTGGCTTCTATAAACTCAGGAACATTTTTTTTTTAAATATCTTTTTATTGAAGCATTACATCACATGTATCCAATATATAATCAAAATTTTGAACAATAAAAATAGAATTACAATTCAGAGTCTACAATCGCTTGTGTAACATAAGGAATCTTTACTCAAGGACATTCTTATTATTATTATGCATTAACATTTTCAAGTGAAGACTTTATTATGAAAACCTGCGTGTATAAACCAGCTTTTTACAGTTTTGGAGAAGTGGATTAATGCTGAAGCAACAACCCAAAGTAGTTCTTGGTGTTGGTTAAAAAATTTTTATTTTTTTTTAAAAACACATTTGCTTTTAGTTCAATTTCTTGCAATTTTAATGAAAAATTTACTTTTTTGCCATTTTTTTGGGGTAGATTATCTTTGCCTTGCGAGGAGAAATAAGCATACTAATGATATCAGGACAAGAAAAAAAAGCAAAAATATTCCCCCAAAATTTTTTTGTTAGGATTAAACCCCTCTTTCATGCAACTGTGAAAGATCATTAAGTTGATCTGAGCAGCCACCATTTGATATCAGGACAAACAAAAGTCTTCTAGACAAAAAACACAAAGTATAATTCTTGTGGGTTCAGCATAAATATAGACAGATATAGATGTGTCAATGTAAGCCCAAAAGTGTAAAAATAGGCTCAGCAGCAAAGGGGGTGCCATTGTCCTGAGGAAGGCTCTGTATCCCCATGGAACAGTGTACCCCAAGAAAGATGGAGTACAGACTAATCAAAAGGATTACTCAAAAGGGAAGGTTAAAACTCTATTAAAAAGCAGAATATCTACCAATCAAAAACAGTATTAATATAGCAGTCTTTCAACACGACACATCGTGTGCCTTAATCAGACATAGTATATCATAACACTCAACCAAGTGGTCAGCTGTGTGTTGTAATTCACAGGGTTAAATCACAAAATGTATAACTTAACAGTTAAACAGATGAGCCAACAATGAACAACATCTGAGAACAGGTAATTTCATGTACATTTTTTTCATTTCCTTATGTTCTTTTCCTTAAGATCTTGCCTTTTATTTATAAATCACCATGTATCACACATTGTTTTTATTCATATCACGCCATGGTATGATACCTAAGGCGAGAACATCCTTCACTTTCCCTGGATTGCACTCCTCTGTGCAGATGCTGCCTTAAGAATTAACTCCCCCTCTTATTAACAATCATGAACTTATCTTTATACATTGATTGTAACATCCTCAACTGGTCACCACAAAAAAAAAACATTCATACACACCCTACAACTATATTTAGCTCTCTCTTCCTCTGCTTCTATTAGCTGGTGATATAGCGCCAAATCGAGGTCCCACCCACATGCCCCTCCCATATACAGCCGATACACAACAGTATAGAAATCCAGCTAACCTCATAAACATCACATTGTCTCCAATCACCCTCTAAATCACTAAAATGAGCCTTATGAAATGCACACTCTGCTTGTAACAAAGGGCCTGATTCAACTTGGATCGCAGTTGCTAATACGTACAATCAGCCAATTGTTGTGTTCTGCGCATGCATTGCAGTGTGAGTGCGTGAGCCGGCCACTGCGATCGGGACTGCGATTGCAGTGACTAGGCAGACACATAGCAGAGAGATTGACAGGAAGTGCCGTTTGTGGGTGGTGACAGGGGGGGGGGTCAGCGTAACGCAGGCTTGAAAGTACATTTGAACGAGAGATGAGAGTGTTCGGTTCCCTGAGAGCTAAACCCAAACCGAACTTAGCAGATAAGAGGCAGATCCGAGTCGGCTCTGGTTTTCCCGCCTGACTCTGATCTCAAAATGAGGCAAAATGTCATCATCCAGCTGTCTGATTCTCGTGAGTTTTGGATTCTATAATTGTCTTGCAATTGCCGCCATTTTTCATTCCAGCTGTGGAGAGTGAAGGAGCTGGGCTGCTGTTGTGCATAATTGTGATTTGTGAGGTTGCGCTGCACTGCTGTTGTGCATAATAGGTTGTCCTGTCCATAGGGGCTGGCTGGCTGTAGGTCCATAGGTGCTGGCTCGCTGTTTGGTTGTCCTGTCCATAGGGGCTGGCTGGCTGTTTGGTTGTCCTGTCCATAGGTGCTGGCTGGCTGTTTGGTTGTCCTGTCCATGGGGGCTGGCTGGCTCTTGTCCATAGGGGCTAGCTGGTTGTTCTGTTGTCCAGGGGGTGCTCTTGTCCATCAGGGGTGCTCTTCTTCACCCCCAGTGTAAAAAAAAAAATAATAATTGTGTGTGTGCATGTTAGCCACACCACCAGTGAAAAAATAAGAACAATTTTTTTGTGTGCGCGCATTAGCCACATTTATCAGCAACGTAGGTGCGCAGGGGTGCTGTGCTGCCTGTGTGGTTTATCAAGAAGCTGCTGCCTCGCTCGGGTGCTCTCCCTCCTAAGTGCCCCCCAAAAATTTATTCAATCAGTCTTTTCATAAAACGCCTCTGCTGAGATTTGCATAAACATTTTCAAAGGTGAAATTAGAGGATATGGTTTAAAAAAATGGAATAAAGCAGCTAAAACTGCGTTCTCTGACTATAGTGTCCCTACTCCCAGTCCCTACCCATGGCCCTTCTACCTGAATTTCAGCGAGGCAGAGGGGCAACTCCATGCAACCGCATTCCAAAGTGCAGCTGCTCCACCTGTAGACCAGGTCAGAAGATGTGTAGGGGGGGGTAGTGATGATATGGACTAAATGGAGCTCACATCCACTAAAGTGGACAAACAATCCCCCAATCTAACAGGGAATGCAGTTGTAATTTATACACAACACAGGATGGGATGACGATATAGGCTTGGGTGATGGTATAATCTGTGGTGATGTATATACATCATCCTCTTCACACAATATTAATTTGTCCACGCTGGAATCCACCATTACAGGTGCCTCTGTAATTTTGCACATAATTGACGGTAAAGGTCTTTCTCGTAGAATTTGTAGTTCATTTTGATGGGCATCATCTTTTCCACATTTTGGGGAAGTAGTCTCAGGCCGATCACTTACACTGGCAGGTGGTTAGCTCAAGTAAAGCAAAGGCAGCTTTGTGTAAGGGCCTCCAAATCGCCTCTTTTTCCTGTCAGTAGTTATTTACATCTCTTCAGATCTGCGTCCGTTTGGAAGAAAAAACAATGTCTTCATCCCTTCAGGGATGAAAATCCACTCCCAGCAGCAGGCATGGCGCTCAAGACACAACGTAAGACTTAAACATTAAATGTTGCATTTGCTACTCTGTTCCGCTTGTCCACAATATCTGCTCTGGTTAAGTGGACAGTGGATACAACGGCCGTTTGAACTGAAGGCCACTAACTGTTTTTTTAATGTCCCTGTACAGGTTGGGAAATGCTTTTTCGGAAGGTTTGCAAAAAATTATTTAACAGTCAATTGTTTTTGGAAAGCACTCTTCCTGGTCCCCTTCTGGGATGAAAATCCACTCCTAGCCGCAGAAGCAGGCACAGGATTTTCAAGAAAGACACAACGTAAGGCCTTAAATCAGGGGTAGCCAACCTCGGTCCTCGATAGCTACTAACAGTTCACGTTTTCCAGACCACTTAGCAGGTGCACAGATGTATTCATTACTCAGTACTACATTTGAAAAGATCCACAGGTGGAGTTAATTGTTACAGTTGTGATTCTGTGAGGAGACCTCGAGGACCAGGGTTGGCTACCCCAGCCTTAAATCATAGATCTTACGCTTGTCCACATATCTATACTGGTTAAGTGGCCACTAACTATGTTTTTTTAATGTCCCTGTACAGGTTGGGAAATGTTCAATGTGGAAGCTTTGCAAAGGATTATTTTACAGTCAATTGTTTTGGAAAGCAGTCTTTCTGGTCCCCTTCTGGGATGAAAATCCACTCCTAGCAGCAGAATTTGGTGCAGGATTCTCAAGAAAGGACACAACTTAAGACCTTAAGGGGTAACGGGGGGATACGCTCGGATCCCTCTTAGTGGCAGTTTGGAGGCCACTAACTATGTTTTTTTTAAAGTCCCTGTACAGGTTGTGAAATGCTTTTTCATGTGGAAAGCACTACTAGAAATCTACCTGGTCTCCTTCTGGGATGAGAAAATCCACTCGCAGCAGCAGGTACGGCACTCAAGGATTCTTCTGGGGCAAGGACTGATGTGACAGAGTAAAATATTTTTTTGTAAATGCCTCCTCCCCTCCCTCATAAATTTGCTTCGGAATAAAAAAATTAAATTGAATTTACTACCAAACCCTTCTCGTCCCTGCCTTCAACTACATACATACGCCAACTCCCTCAGGCCTCTCTTGAATAATAAAAACATTTGTTTTCTGATGTGCCATGTTGGAAGTTGAACTGCCACATTTTTGTGCCGCCCACTGCTGCCGCACAGCTTAGTCAGCCAGTTAGTTTGGTGCAAATTTTGGGCCTAAACTGGATAACAATATAGTGAGCTGTGAGGTGGTCAAAATTGACTGTAAACAAGTGGAAAGAGATGTTATTGAGGTTAATAATACTGTAGGAACAAAAACAGGCCCATTTTATGTGACTTTAGCTGTTTTTATGATTTTTTTTTAAAGAAAAAATCCAGAGCCAAAACCAAAACACGGAGGTGAGGTTTTTGCAAAACCAATCCAGATATAAAACACGGGGGTCGGCGCACATCTCTAGTTTGAACACCGTTTCATGGGCGTCCAGAAATTATCCACTATGATGCCCTACGCAGCCCGAGGCCTCATAGCGTGCGCTGAAGTTAGCTATTTCTGAGTAAGGTCAGAGCTTGTGCAAGTGTGTGATGCTGCCATGGTACTTGATTGTACTGATGGCTTTGCAGTTTTGCTAAACATTATGTATGTGTGTAAGGGAAGGTGGGCGTCCTTATGTACTGCTCAATGAATTAGCATATTATCGCAGTTGAACTGCGTGCGTAATCACGGCTGCGATCGCAAAAGCGATCCTTGCTGAATCAGGCCCAAAGTAACATTCATTTATGACCTCTATCTCAAACGACCTCAATCTTCTGGCAGTAACAGAAACAAGGCTCACACAAACAGACACTGCCTCCTCTGCAGCACTTTCACACAGTGGTCCCTACTTCACACACACACATACAGGCCTGAAAACCGTAAAGGAGATGGGGTTGGAATATTATTGATCCAATATTGCACTTTCGAAGTTCTACCACAGGTTCAATCACTCACATTTACACAGTTTGAAGTACATTCTATTAGGATTTTCACCCCTTTCTCTCTGCGTGTTGCTGTGATCTATTGTCCACCTAAACAACAGTAACAATTTTTTGAAAATTTTTCTGCCTGGCTCCCTCACTTTTTATGCTCTGGCATCCCCACTCATCTTAGGTGATTTTAATATCCCTATAAACATTCTCCATGTGCCTCCAAATGAGTCTCTCTAACCTCCTCCCTTGTATTCAACAGACTATGCGAAGCTTCTGATTTCATTAGCACTCCTTTCACTCTTCCCAGTGACAATAACCTGCACGCTCCTCTCTATTACTTCGAGCTCAATGTTATTGAAGTCTACCAAGCCTTCTCAAACCCACAGAATTATTAACTATTCATATTCAACAACTTTCCACCTCTTTGCAACAATTGCTCTCACCTATTTCTACAGCGGGAACAGTTTTTCCTGTACCCCAATTGCTCATGAACGTTGTTGTGCACTGTACCAACTGAGATACTCAGTTTGTCAGCAATATCACTAACTCGAATGCGCCTGTCCTCCTGAATGAGACCTTGCGGCACAAGTTGTCCTTTGTGGTGGATGTGCTTGGCCGGCAGGCTCGCTGCTCATCTTGAACGTCTGTCCTGCAGTTATCAAAAGCAGTGTACCAAACTCAAACCTTTTTCTGTGACATGGCATCATCAACGTACACCTCAAATTGTTGGCAATGAATTTCAGCTGCTGATGTGCTCTTTAGACACAGAAATCTGATCACAATACGCATCTCAATGTTTGACCAAGTTTCCGTCAGTCCCGCCATCTTACAACTGATATTGGGACAGTATGACTGATATGAAGCACAGTCTAATGGCCGTGAGTGGAAGCAGTGATCTCCCTGCTCTGGCCTGGCGGGAAAGCGGAATGAAATAGAGAACATTACACACGTGAGAGATCTGGTTACCTTATTATTAAACCACCCTTGTATGTTTTTACAAGTTTTAGGACAAGCCTAATTTTTTAGAAAGTGCATTGCCACCAAATGGCCTGGAGTCTCACGCCACTGCCAATCCATAACCCTAGATAACTGAAAAGTTTAATAGGTGTTTCTGGAAGAAGACTCAAATCATACCTCAATATGTTTGAAGGTTGTACTTTTAGAACGATTACTGCTGTTCGGTGCACCATCTTGTACCGAACTGATATCCAAGCTCATCTTTGGGTTGTAGGTATGAGGGTAAAGAGACTCAGAAACTCGTCTTTGTTCTTCTGCACACTGTCAGCATATAAATATGACATGTAAAAGCCAAGACACACTGACCACATGGCCTAATTTAAAATCTTAGAATGTCCACACAAAGGTAAAACTACCTTGCTATCTGCCAATGTAATCAATTACTTGAACAGTACCATACATTTCTTTCTGCTTTGTTAGGTAGAATGGGAAATTACCACTTTACATGAGTAAAATGTTAAAGGGAGAAGAGTTCCAAAACACACTGGGTCCACCACTCTATAGAATACAGAGCATGACAGGGGACCACAGCAAAGACATGGTATATACAAGGGAAATACAACTAACTAATCGAACCCCACCGAAATGTTTCATTTTGGATGAGGTTAAAATAAAATATCTGTTTATTAAAATGATATTCCCATTCCCATGTAAAAATAATGTGTTAGAAACAAACTAGTTTTGATTATTTTACATTGCTCTCAAAAGTGCTACTAATCCCTAGTAAATCCCCACATCTACTTCACACGCAAGTTTTAAGGCAAATAAAATGGAAGAGACAAGAATCATAAAAATGGAATAGATTGTTTACATATGAAAGACTGATGGTACTGGAAGAAATGAGAACTGACGAATCACGGGCAATGGCTAATCTTAAGGACTAATTAATTAAACATACACACACAAAAAAAATAAAACCAGCACCAAAAACGTTCCCAGAACATTTAACTCTGAGTTTTCATTGCAGTTGCACAGATCATCAGATAAAGGAACCATACCAGGTATTTTTTTCAATTTAAATTGGAAATTCGCATTGCTCCTTTTTGTGGTATTAATTACAGGAGAATTTCATGACTGCTAATATCCTGCTAACTCGGTTTTACATATTTGTACATATTCAATAGAAAAATATATAATAAAAGAGAAAATACATAATAAAAAAAATAGAGCATAAATAAAACACAGCTTTACATGACACGTACAGCCAGGAGCCAGTGGTCAGATACAATGTGGATGCCACTTCTTTCTTTTGCAGATTTGAATTCACGATTGGTGTCATTTTGTCTTCCTTGATAAATAAAATGAGTTACGCTTTCATCATAACACCACCTAGAATACATACACAAAAACAAAATTCACAGATTTTATTTTTACATCTGTTGTAGAAAAATAAATAGCTGAACAAACAGCATTGTGTTAAATATTTTAAATAAAACTATCCATTTTTTTTTTTCAAATAATTTTTATTAGTTTTCATGACAAAAATTATAAACAAGCTGTCTATCAAATACTAGAATTGAAAACTATTAGTTTTTATATTACAATAACTTTTGCAATTTGTTTTGAAACTACATTCTTATTTTCCATTGGTCAAAGCCGTGCTGTAGCTTTTTATCAACAGCTCCGTCGTTTTCTTCTTTACTGTACCTCAATAACTGAAGCAAAAATGGGTCCTTTGAATACAGATTCAACTTTGAGGGGAAAAAAAAGTCACATGGTGCTAGGTCTGGCGAGTATGGAGAGTGTTCTAGCACTGCAATCTGTTTCTCGGACAAAAACTGCTTCACAGAGAGATGTGTGGGCTGGTGCGTTGTCCTGATGTAGTAAACCCTTTTCCCACAATTCCAGCTTCTTTCTTCTGATTTTTCCAGCAAAGTTCCTAGAACATTTTTGAAGTAATCTTGATTCATCATTTGGATGCTGAGACGACGGTCAATTCGAACAATATTCCAGAGTTTAATTTGTTTTTGATGTGCAAGGCCTTCTAGGACGTTCATCATCTTCGACATCCTCATGACAGTCATTAAATCGTTTGTGCTACTCAAACGCGCGTGCACATGACATACTATCTGCTTCGTAAGCCTCGATTAGCATATGGAAAGATTCGATGGGCATTTAGTTCCATTTAACTAAAAATTTTAAAGTTAACACTTTTGCTTTTAGCATTTTTACGATGCACAAGAAAAGCACATCCTCGTCGAACACTGTGTGACAGCAAACTCTCTGTATGGTTGAGGAGTGACAATTGCAAAACAATTTTGGGATAGTCCAAAATAATACCTCTTTTCCACCAAAAACCCAGGTCCGACCTGGGTTTTTGGACATGGTTCCAACCCTGGCCAGACCCATTTACACTGCACCTTTGATCTGGGTTACTCCCAGGTCAGCCCTGTTCACACTGAACTCAGGTCTGCCCTGCTAAACCTGTGAGGTCATAAAAAGTGGGAGGTGACTGCTCCACAACCACCAATCCGCTCATTTTAGGCATGACCCAGGTCAGATAACCCAGGTTTAATGGTTTACACTGCACCATTACCTGGGTCCATCCTGGGTCCAACCCTGGTAGCTACCTGGGTTGGATTGCAGGGTCACTTGACCCAGGTTATTTTTTAGGGACCCTTTTACACTGAGCTGCGACCCGGTTAGACCCAGCAAAAACCCAGGTTTTTGCTCTGGTGTAAAAGGGGTATAAATGTCCCCCCCCCCACCCCCTTTTAACTCACTCAGTATGGTTCATTTTTAACAGCCTCGTAGCCACACCTTGTATAAAATAGCATAGAGCAGAGGTTCGCAAACGCGGTGCTCAAGGCTCCCCAACAATTTGGGTTTCAGCGATAGCCATGAATGAGCACAGGTGGTTAAATCAAATTCACTGAGGTACTATTTAAGTCACCTGTGGTCAACCATGGATATCTCTAAAACCTGAACTGTGGGGGAGCCTTGAGGACAGAGTTTGGGAACCTTAGGCATATAGTATTCTCCTGTGTGAGATAGTCTGTGCACAGAAAAAGCCAGAGAGCAAGGGACTACGTTTAGTGATAATTACAAAAACTCTATTTCCTGCAGTAGAAAACAACCCATGTCAACTTATCTAATACAAATTACCTCATCATTACCAGGTACTTTTATATATTATATAAGTGTCTCAAATATGTATTTTTTAATCTTTTGTCGTTTTTGAGCCATAAGGATTTTAAAATGATAAAAATCCACACATTTTGGCATACAATGACCTAATTTTAAGAAACAGGGGGAAGGAGAACTCTGTTTTGTGAGCACTTTAGTTTTTAGAAGATAATTATCTAAAATATAACCTTTATTATGTATTGTAAAAAAACAAGAGATATGGTAAGAACTTACCTTTGTTATCTCTGTTTCTACGAAGTCCATAGGGTCCACAGGGTTGACCTTGGGGTATAGGTTGGGAACCAAATCCGGGCACCACGCAGTTAAAGCTTTTAGCTCCCAGGATGCACTTGGGTCCACTCTCCCTATAACCCCGCCCCCCAGCCAGAGGCACCTCAGTTTAAGTTGGTGCCCGGCCGGAGTCGGGTCACCGTTACTGCAGGGGGGCTGCTTAGCAGCCCCTAAGCTTAAAAGAGTTTTATTTTATTATTTTTTTTTTACTACTCTTCAGAGCGGCAGCATCAGACTGTCCAATGGACGTCTGAGCTGCCGCTCCTACACCCCGCCGGCGCTGCGACGCCAGTACAGATCTGGGGATCGCAGCGGGACCCCAGAGTCTGTACTAGCCGGGCTCTGGAGGAATCCCTGGGCTGCTGCCGGATCGACGGGGACAGGTAAGTCGCGTGGTCACCGCTTGCGGTGACCCGCGTGTACATGCAGCCTTATGCCTCCGGTCTCTGGGGACAGACCGGAGGCGCTAGCGGTGGCGGCGGGCTCCCCCTCCATGGAGGCATACCCCGCGTGTCCACAGCCCACCAGGGATTATAGCGGCAGCGGGAGCCGGCATCCCGGGGGGTTAATTGCTAGCCAGGGGAGGAAGCCTTCCCTGTCTAGCGGCTCCTCCCCTCAGCTCAGCGCGCCTTTCAATAATACAGTCTGGCGTCGCTGAGCTGCTTCCTCCGCGGGCCACGCTTCTTCTGAGGTCTCCAGCGGCCATTTTCTCTCTGTGGTGCTGCAGAACTCTTAGGATGTCAGTGAGCCCAGTCCCCCTGCGTACCTGGCCATTTTGGGTGAGTGTACACAGCGCTATAGCCTTCCCAGACTTTGGTTCCCAAGGTCAACCCTGTGGACCCCCTATGGACCCTGAAGTAGAAATTAACATTGGTTTCCACATAGCACCCAATCAACACATTAGCAGTATTTATAAGACATACAAAAACACATCAATAATACATAAAAAAAAATCTCACTGAAGGAAGGTAGTTTTTATGGTTCAAATGATGATCACATTTACTACAGAGTGATCGTGAGAGTGGAGATAAATCTATCTCCTTTTTCTATTGCGAAATATTAGCTCACATTTATTTATTCATAAAAATCTTCAAATAACAATATTCCAAAGCATTAGATTGTACCCATCATGTCGTCCTATTACATCAGGTTGTGGGTGCAGAAAATGAGTAAGGTCAGGGCATAGAGCTGCCACTCATTCTACTGCTCCTCACCTATGCTCAATGCTATCTGTGAGGAGCGAGATTACCGGAGAGCAGTTTGCCCTTAGAAACAAAAATGTAACAGGGACGTTGCTCACATTTTGTTTCTGCTGTTGGGTGTCATATTAAATGCATCGGACACTCAATGAGAGAACTACTCAAATGAGATTGACCTCAGTTAAATAGAGATAATAAAGAAAAGTAGTCGTGGACAAAGTGTCCACGTGCATGATGTACCAACCTAAAGCATACAGACTGGAATTTTCTTCGAACCTTAATTGAGTAAGGTGCAAAGGTTCAATAAAAACACATAAGGTGCATTAATATACCTGTGACATCTTGCATACGTCCTAGCTCATATTGTAGATAAATACTAAAGATATACAACAGCCGACCCCCAAAAAGGCAGAGGGGAAAGAAACAGTACATATCAATTAAAAAGTAAAAAGGTACATCTTTGCAGGATTGCACAGTATCAGCAGATCTCTATGATCATAAGTAAAGGTGCAAAAAATCTACAAACAGGGATTGCAAAATACACGCTATAGCGCGATTTTACCTGCTACAGCAAACTGGGGACCCAGCTTTAAAAACTGATTGGGTCCTGTAGGACCCGCTGGTGGTGTGTGTGCTGCAGAAGCCAATTCCTGCACGGCACCTCCCCCCCACAGACAAAACCTGCACAGCGCCTCCCCCTTGATAAAATAAATAAGGATCAAATAGGTGCCCCCTTGAAGAACAAGTTTTAGGTTCCAAAAATAATGAGAGTTGCCAAACACGTGTAACCTTGTAAAATAACATCCAAGATTAGCAATAATTGGTACTGAAAACATATAAAGACAGCAGACACAAATTTTAGGAAACCACAAATCCAACCCCTTTTCTAGTCTTACCTGGAAAGAAAAGAGCAGATTGGATACACAATAGTGTGTACCAACTATCTGCATAGTTGGGATCTAAATTACAACATTGTTTGTTTCTGCACTGGTAAACATCATAAGGCTGATTTTGGAAATGGAAGACAAGTAAGGAGATTAAAGACCGTGATTGCTTCAGGGATGTCCAGGTGTGTTTGTACACTGCATGGACACCCAATACCATAAATGTATAGACTCAGAAGACGTTCTGTCGTTATTTAGTAACCTAGATTCATCTGGACTGTGGCAGCACACTTGAAAATGCTATGACATATTGTTAGCATACTGAACATAAGACATTATTACATTTCCTGTTTCCATGTAGGTTAAGTTAATTGAGTAATCAACCTCCTCTTTCCTTGTCCATTCCAAATGGTATCAACTTAGATATTAATTTGAGCACTGGTTGTTTTCTTATATCAAATTTGATTGTATTACATTTTATCCCAGGTGCTATTGTTTATAATTAGTATATCTTACTGCACACTGTACCTGTATTCTGCTCCAAGTGAGGCTGCTATGCCATTCAGATCACCTTGTCTTTTATTGAGCTTCTTGCTCACACAAATAACTACATCACTAAGTACTTTGGGTTCTTCATTAACCTGCACACACAAAAAAAAAAAAAAATCGATTATTGAGCATTCCTGTACTGTAAATAACAAATTTGTTGTGTAATACTAAACCAATGGAAAATAAGCAGCTTGATCAGCTTCAATGCTCAGCAGCTGAAATAATTAAGTTATGCTACTCTGATCCTAGTGTCTGATGATTATGAATGCAGGGGTTATGGGGTCACACAAAATGGTTTAGAAAAAAAAAAAACAATACATAATTTCTATCATTCACATTGGCTATTACCTTTGCTATAATAAATAGACAATTGCATGGGATTGAATACCAATGTTTTTCTGCAACACACTAGCATTTGAAAGCCAACACTTTCTGGTTCAAATTGCTAACTCTGCTGAAGTTACAAAACAACCCTATTTTAAAGTATATGGAACAAAACAATTTTGTTTTATACTTAAAAATGTGTTTTCGGTGCTTCAGAATAGGTTTCTTTTACCTGTTTTTGCTCAGATGCTTTTAATTGAGGGCTAGCAGCAATAGCAGCAGTTTGACGGTTACTATTTGCAAGAGCCAACTGCAGATTTCTGCCAATGACCTCTGACAAGGGGGTGCTTTGTGTCCAGTTCTTCTGGTTGGGACCCAAAGGTGTGGCCAGAGCAGCAAGGGCATCCTGTATTGATATAAGGGCATTGCTTCAACTTAACATTCAATGTAGTGACACCTGAATCTTTTATAATTGTATGCATGCAGAAATTCAGTATAGTGATTTAGGCTTGTATATTAATAAAATATCTATAAGTAGTAACCTAATCTAAAGGGGGAATTAAATTAGCCGCAATAACCCACTAACAGGTGAAAATGTGATTTTTTTTTTACGGGAGTCACAAATTTGAAGCTATCCTATTATAACATGTGTTAATTCTCCATATGAAGTAATGAGTCTCTTTTTCGGGATCTCCTGAGCAGGTGAAAAGTTGGGCAAAGTCCCTTTTTTAAAAGGTACAAATGTGGGGACTTGTTTCAGAACCACTGTGAAACTCTCCTTAATAATTAATTAGGCAATTAGAAGGTTTTTTTTAGCTAAATTTGGCCTATAAGGATATGTCATTTTTTGGGTGCGATGCCGCAATATGAAGAATATTGGTTACAAGATGTAGGACAGGTATAAGGGGGGTGCTGTATGAATGAGACGTGTTTTTAAGCTTGCAGGTGGGAGTTAATTGAATACGGCCCTAAATTGGCTATTGAGAATCAACATAATTTTATACATCCTAATTTGGTTCACAGACAGCTTACTGGAGGGAACCAGGCACCATTGTGAAAACCAAACGTAAGTCACGTTCTAAGACACAACGAGCCTAATAAGGCCTTTGTGCAAAATAATATGAGATATGGTAAGAACTTACCCTTGTTATCTCTATTGCTACGAAGTCCATAGGGTTCCACAGGATACCTTGGGGTGGGGGGGGTATAGGCGATGGCGGCAGACATCGGGCACCTCAGAGTTAATTTTTCAGCCTCTCAGGATGAACTGGGGTCCCTCTCCTATACCCCGCTTCTGAGCCACGGCAATCCTGTTACATAACAAGCCATAGGCCGGAGGAGGAGAACAAAGAGAGGAACACACAAGAAACACATTCTCACCAGAAGGAGACGGAAAAACCGGTGACCAGAACAAAGCCCATCTGCAGTACAGGTGTGACAGGGCGGGAGTCCTGTGGAACCCTATGGACGTCGTAGAAATAGAGATAACAAGGGTAAGTTCTTACCATATCTCATATTTTCTACTTCAGTTTCCATAGGGTAACCACAGGATATCTTGGGGATGTCCCAAAGCAGTATCCTTTAAGGGTGGGGACGCTCCTGTGCTGAAAGGAGAATCCGCCGCCCGAAGGAAGCATCCTGAGGCGAAGGTATCAAATGCATAATACCATACAAAGTTATGTGCAGAAGACCACGTTTCTGCCTTGCAGAGCTGAACAGCAGAGGCACCACGACGAGCTGCCCACGAGGAACCACAGACCGAGTAGAATGAGCTTTAACAGGGGATGGTACAGGAAGGCCCTCATGAATGTAAGCCTCAGAAATCGCCATGCGAATCCACCCTGCCAAAGTCTGCTTAGTGGTAGGCCAACCCTTCTTACGAAAACCATAGGAGGACAAACAAAGAGTCCGACGTCCGAAATGAATTTGTACGGTCAACATAAATCCTTAGAGCACGTACCACATCCAAGAAGGCCTCTCCAGCTGAGAGGTCTGGCAAATTAAAGGCCGGCACTATAATTTCCTCATTAATGTGGAAACGAGATACCACCTTAGGTAGGAAACCAGGGCGAGTGTGAAGCCTCCTAGTCTTTTGTTGTTGACCCGTCAAGAGACAGGAGACCATGAGGTTTATCTCTGGAAGGCCCCACTTGTTCACTAGGAATTAAAAACACCTCCTGGTGAAGAGACCATTCGCCTGGATGCACGTCCTGACAGCTTAGGAAGTCTGCTTCCCAGGTGAGGACTCCTGGTATGAACACTGACGAGACGACTGGGAGATTGCCTTCCGTCCAAGCCAGAATGCGGGACACCTGTGTCAGGGCTGCCAGATTTCTGGTTCCTCCTTGGCGGTTTATGTAAGCCACTGTGGTGGCGTAGTCTGACTGGACTTGAACGGGTATTCCGTGAAGAACTAGTCTAGCTTGCTGAAGAGCTCTGAATACCACTCAAAGTACCAATATGTTGATTGGAAGAGCAGATTCGGCTGTCGGCCACCTTCCCTAAAGAAGTGTGGACCTGTCACAGCCCCCCAACCTCGGAGACTGGCGTCCGTAGTCAGGAGGACAAAGTCCGAGATCCAAAAGGGGCGTCCCTTGTTGAAGTGGGACGTCTGTAGCCACCAGGCCAGAGACAGCCGTACCTCTGGAGAAAGCACCATTGTCAGTGTCTTTATCGGATGGGGCAACCCATTCCATCTGGAGAAGATCAACTTCTGCAGAGGTCTGGAATGAAAACTGGGCATACTCTACCATGGTGAACTTCAACACCATGGACCCCAGTAACCTCAATGCCAAGTAAAGGGACACTCGGTGACTCTGAAGACAAATATGAATCTTTGCCTGTAACGAAGAGATCTTTTCCTCTGTCACAAAGATCCTTCGTTGTATGTGAGGAACCACTTCGTTTATCAGCCAGCCGTGATTCTGCAACACAGATATTGTCTGTTGCAGATGGCCCTGAAGTACCCCCATAGACCCTGCTAATAGCAAAAGGTCGTCCAGATAGGGTAACAGGCGGACTCCCTGCATCCGCAGGTGGGCTGCCATAACTGCCATGACCTTGGTAAACACTCGAGGTGTCATGGAAAGGCCAAAGGGCAGTACCTGAAACTGGAAATGTTGATTGATGAGGGGGACCCGGACCGCAATGCCCCCTGTATCAGAATCCAGCAGCATTCGCCACTTTTATAAAATGGCCACCGAGGAGCGACAGGCCCAGGGGAAGAACGCTGCCACAGCTCGCCAGACCGCTGTGGAAAGGCACTGTGCAACGGGAGAGGCACCGCCTGTGAGACAGGGAAAGCACACACCCCTGGCATGCTATTAACCCCTGGGACACTGGAGCATTTTCCATACTGCTGCAGCCCGCTGTCCCTGGTGGTCTAATGGAAGCGGAGGATCAGTACCTTGCTCTACGCGCAGCCTGTCCCCAGAAAGCCCCCCTGCCTAGGGACAAATAAGACTGAATCGGCGGTAACCCACCGCGGGTTCCCACCGCTTACCTGAATCCCTGTGAATCCGGCCATAGTCTGGAATACCGGGGTCCCCGCTAGCTGAGACCCTGGTACCCGCCAGCATCCCCGGATCAGTACCGGCGTTCTGGCCCGGCAGGGTGAAGGAGCGGCAGTATGGACTTCTAATTATCTTGTCCATGCTGCCCGCTCATATCATCGCAGCAAAGGTTGCTGGAAGAAACTTCAGGGGCTGTTCCAACTCCGAGCCGGGCACCTACGAAACTGGATTGCCTTGGCTCGTGGGCGGGGTATAGGAGAGGGACCCCAGTCCATCCTGGGAGGCTGAAAAATGAACTCTGAGGTGCCCGACGTCTGCTGCCATCGCCTATACCCCCCCTTCCCCGAGGTATCTTGTGGATACCCTATGGACCCTGAAGTAGAAAAACAAAACTACAACTACGTGCAACAGTAATTTCAAAAGAAAAAACCCTCAATAAACGGTCTTGAAATTTTTGGACACTACAGCAAAAATATTTATAACATCCACAATAACCGCTTGCAACAATTAGATTCAAATGTGAAATCTGCCCATAAGACAAAAAACTGAAAATTTAAATCTTACTGACTAATCAACAGAATGCTGCCCTGCCAATTTTCTTCAAAAATTTGTTACGTGTTAGGGGGACAAAAAAAACAGATAATCCAGATGGAAAATACCAGGAGAAGACGACCACGACCACCACCACCACCACCATCATCATCATGGAAAATCTGGGAATCCCACATGTGCACAAAGTAAAGGGGAAATCTTGTGGTTTTGTATTGAAACCATATGGTCTACATTCAGCTCAGTGTGTGTTAAAGATTGGCTTCAATTTATTGCCAGTGCATGTTCTGTATTGCCTTGCCCCGTAAAGGATAAAAAAAAAAAAAAACAGCTCTGATGAAGTCTTCCTGATCTCTACTCTGGAGGTACAAAGATAAAGGAAAGACTTCCAGCAAATTGCTTAGACAGACAGTAGCAGTCAGATGTTGGTGCTTTCCACTTTCTGGTCTGTGATTGACATGGACAAACCCCTGGACAGGTTGCAAAGTATCTGACCACCATTCCAGAGTCCCTTACTGTAAGCAACTCACATAACAATGTTCTGCACGCAGGGAATGCAAATGTAACTGAATAAAGTTTTCATGCTTGTATACATGAACCCAAAATATTTATCCATCTCAGGTCTAGTCCGAGTCAAACATGAATTTTACTATCCAGCTGTGACGACTGAACGCCAACAATGTTGCCCCCACTGTAATAGGGAAAAATGGTAATCCTTTGCTGAGCAGGTAGACCAGAAAATGGTTCCATGACCTTGTTGAAACCCCTGGCTGAATCTGGAATGGAAAATGGTCCTTTTCAATGTTGTACCATGGGAACTTTGGTCTCTTTCCTATATAGGCACATAGACAGAGGTCCTGATTACCTATAGATGCCATGAAGCAGAAAACCTAAAAAGCTGAAATGTGTGCAGCCGCCCTCCTATCAAATGTGACATGGAAGAGGGAGAAGTATGGCCCAGAGAGCTTAGATGATTCATAAGTGTACTGAACTTTCTTGACTTACTCAAAGAATTTAATTTTAACATGCATTGCACTCGCATGCATGAGTTCTATACCACCCTATAAAGAAAGACTTCTGTTTCGAACCATGAAAAATCTTTAACCTACGTGCAGCAGTATGGAAGAGAGAGAAAGCTACAGATCCTTCTTCATCTTGAACAGTTTATTGTAAGGATGCGCTGCATGCCCTGGATGTGTAGTGCGCGCGGCCCGCACACCCCAAGCAATCTTGCAGAGTTCTCATCAAGACATAAGGAATTCTTAATGTCCATTTCCACCATTAATTCATGCTCTTCTTGGAAGGGACACAAAATCAGGCCATAGCAAGGACGGTACCAATACAGAAACTCTGCCAATTCACTATGCTCTCTAAAGAGGAGGAAACTTTTTAGACCTTACTTCATCGTTAGCCAGGAATTGTTCCATTTGTCTGCAACCGTGGGATACACAGCAAGTTGCCTGAGCGCACAAAAAGACAGTCAGGAACTTCTGACAAGCTAGGTTCTGTCATATCAGTGGCAAATGCCACAGGCATGGCTCCAAGTCACTGATTAAGCACTTCCAGTCTTAAGCTAGGTACACACTAGTCGACATACCGGGTACATTGTCTAGTTGCTAGCGACATCGCCCGTCGGCCCTGCTGCAGGGTCGACAGGGGATGTCGCTAACGATGCCATGCTGCAGAATGCAGCATGACACGTATTCTTTCCCCACATTGGACCCGGCAAGTGTGAATGCACTTGACGCATGCAGGCTCTCATCGCCAGCGATGTCGCTGTATATGACATCATATAGTGTGTACCCAACTTTAGACCTGACGTACATTACTCCCTTTCAGACATAAAAGATAAAGGATGAAAAATAAAAACCACAGAAACAGAGGGCCTGATTCAGTAAGGATCACTATTGCAATTGCAGCTGCGATTACGCACGCAGTTCAATTGCGATAGTATGCCAATTCATTAATTCGTCCAATACATAAGGACGCCCACTTTACCTTACACACATCCGTAATGATTAGCAAGACTGCGAAAACATCGGTACAATGAAGTACCATCGCAGCCTCATGCACAAGGTCAGACCTTACTCAGAAATTGCTAACTTCAGTGCACTCTATGAGGCCTCAGGCTGCGTAGGGCATCGCTGTGGATAATTTATGCACGCCCATGCAACTGCATTCAAATGCACTGGCACGCCTGAGGTTCCCTGACACCCCCCCCCCCCAAACGGCACTTCCTGTCAATCACTCTGCGATGGGTCTGCATGGTCATTGCGAGCGCAGGTCCAACCGCAGTGGCCGGTTTGCGTAATGCCATGCATACGCAAGAACGCAACAATCGGCCGATTGCGTGCGTATCAGTAACAGCGATCCAAGCTGAATCAGGCCCAGAGTTCACAATCTGGAAGACAGAACTGCAAAGACTCAGAAGTTAAAAATTTAATAAACGTTATGTAGTCCCACTGCAGCCCAATGCTTCCCTGCCAGGACACTCAGGAGATGTAGGGTACTGAAGATACCTGCTAATCCCCAAAGCTCCCAGCATGCAATCGACCACTATCTTAGTAGGGCTCTCCCCCTTTTAGCTGACAGGTGCCCAATGTGTGGTTGCCTTTGCATAGGTTGCCTCCACCTCACAAACAATCAAGCACCAAAGCACTGCAGTCCCTGCTGACCCTAGGGCCCCCCAGAGGCTGATTGCAACTTAGCAACCCCTCACAGGGAGCAAGGAGTCATTTACCTGGCCTTTCCCTAGGCACGCATTCTGTCACTACTTCACAGTGGCTGCACAGAGCGCCCGGTCATTATTCGAGTCCCCCTTGTATGCCAGATCTCAAGTCAGGAGCGAAATATGACACCAATTGTGGCACCTCCCCACACTGCTCTAGTTCAGTCAATCCAGTGAAGATGTCTGAGCCAAAACAAACATAGCGGCAGAATATGAATGTAGAAGAGGGATGAGCTGGAACATATTGAATATTTTTAAGTGTTTATATCCTTTAGCCCCTTGTTCCTTCCAGTGGATGAAAGTAAAACCACACAGATTTAAATCAAACAAACAGTGCACTTAATGTCAAGGGGCAGGTCAAACATTATGTGAACTGACAGCCAAATTTGTGACACCTTTAAAAATGATCTAGATCTTGTCAAGCCTTTTACAAGCAATTCACTAAAACATTCTTGCTAATGTGAAACAATTTAAAGATGTAAACAGGGTCAGGAATTAGTCCAGTATTTTCCTATTCTCCCTTTTAGTCATACAAAAGATGTATTACCTTTTATGTAAAATGATATGTATTAACAAATAATAAACAAACCTTAACATCAAAAGAGGGCTTGAAGAGCTGGTCTTTGGATAGGAATTTGGATGGAGTATCAAGATGTACAGATGGTTCCCTTTTAGGTAATTTACTTTCTGCACCAGGGGTTGGAGCTTTCCTGTTGTGCTGAGACAGCACAGACTGGAACGCCTTGCTCTGGAAGCGATTCATATCTAAGGGAGTCACTGCTGCTTTTTTCAGGGCTGCAGGACGACTAAACTGATGATCGGGTGTATCAGCTGATTGTCTGGTTATTGGTGGTCTATATGTCTGACTCACAAAACTTTCTTCTTTATCTGAAAGGAAATAAAATGTGTGATCCAATAGTCAGTACATATATTCTGCCTTGCTAGACCTTAAAAAAAAAAAAAAAAAAAGAAATGAGATCTTGATACAATTTTACTGAGCTGCTTTTCAATTTTGTATGGAAAAGAAATGATAAAAAAAAAATTAAATAAAAAAAAAAAAAAAAAGGGGTTAACAAACCATCTTCATAGGCGTTTTCAACAAGAAAAAGGTTCTCATCTGCTTTCTTGCCGGTCCTGGCACACTGCAGGAGCCAAGCCATAGTCACTGCGGGCAAGTTCCACTTCTTCGCGGCATCATATTTAGAACCCTCGGGATCCCGAAGCACGAGGTGAGTACTGGCAAACATGCCTTTTTTTGGGTTTGCCTTTCTTACAAAAAATTCTTGTACTCTGCAACATTAAAATGCAAAACATTACTTCTCAGTGATGTACATCTTTCCATGTGCACAATGTTCATATAAAAGAAATTGCTATAAAATATTTTCATACAAATGCATGTGTGTGGCATTTTTTGGGCATATCTACAAAGCAAAATCTGCCACTTGTATAAAAATTTCAAATATCCTTGAAAGGTCTGTAAACGTATAATGCAGACGTACGTCTAAACATGGTGAGAATAAAACCCCTGAAGGCACAGCGTGTGGTTGCCTATTGCTCTAATTAGTCTGCTCCTGTCAGTAGGTAGGCCAGTCCCCAAAACCATGAAATATAAATTCAAATAATGGTAATATATTTAAAAAATTGGTTCGCAAAAAATTAGTTAGTTAATATAGATTGGATCAAATAATCACTAAGTTTTTTAATCATTACATATTTGGACATACAATAATACAAGACATATGAACAACAGAGTTTATAAAATCTGCTCTCCCTAGACAACAATTAAGCAACAATCTGACATAGGAAATAGTTGACTCCTTTAATGCAAATGAAATCCACAGTGTCTAGGTTAGCGGGTTTGCTGCAGAGTATTATCCTAGAAATGTCCACAATTGTTATGCAGTGTTGGAATATTAGTAAACACAAAAACCTCTGTGCATGGAAGTATATGGTGGCTAATTTAGCAGATTAGACTGCAATATATCCCATCAATATTTTAGGTCTTAAGGTGTGTACACGGGACGATTTTCTCCCCGAACGAAAATAGTCCTGTGTCCCCCCGGGCAGGGGTGTGCTCAGTGCTGTTAACACTGAGCACTACACTGACCGAAATCAATAACTATTTAGTTCAGTGACGGGCTCCCTCCCTCATCCCCGAACATGTGAACGAAAATCACAAAAGCGTGCTCCAGTTTCTTTGTAATTTTCGTTCATTGTTATACCTCTGAAACTGAACGAATTTTTGAACTATTTGTCGTTAACGACAAATCGTTAAAAAAATCGTCCTGTGTGTATGCACCATTAGGGATTAGATGGTTAAAATTTTAATGTCAGGATGCATTGTCCATGCCAAAGTGTTACCCTTTCAGTAGACTAGTACACAGTTTGCAAAGCTTGCAGATGTATCCGGCGGTCAGGATGTCAAACAGCATTTTGTCATTACCAATTAAAGGTATAGAAAGTATATCAGGTGTTCGTCTATATATACCCCAGTGATCGTTAAAAGAAGCTGGTTATATCATAATACAGCCCACCCCTTCTAATGTATTTATTGTTCTAGGTAAGTGGCCATTTGACCTCTCTACCCCTACCATCAGGATTTATCCTGAAGTTTTTACATACTAGTGTATGTTTCATGGTTTTGTGATGCAATTTAATTTTTTTTTCCTTCTTTAAATACATAGAGCAAAAAGCATTGTAATGCAACTTACTTACTCTCAGGAAGCACATAGCTATACCTAAGTGATAATTACATTATCTCTCTTTTGCACTGATAGGCTAAGTTAACAACTCGATATTATAGGTTTGCTACCAGGGTATGCGTTCGGCATCTCGGCGGTCTGGATGCCAACGCTCCCATTACAGTTGACGAAATCCCAAAGCCAGTCAAAAGCCCAGCACCATCATACCGACCGCCAGGATACCGAAAGTATCGGGGTGTTGGGGGAGTTAGGGTGCAGGGCCAGGCACTATGGGGAGGGTTAGGCACCGGGGAGGTTAGGTTCAGGCACTAGGGGGGGAGGGGAGGCTAGGCACCAAAAGAGGTGGGGGGGGGGGTTAGGGTAGGGAGAGGGGAAGGGTTAGCATACCGACCGAGATGCCGGCTACGGGATTCTAACAGCCGGGATCCCGAGCGCCGGCATCTAATATCAATTCCGTTACCAGTGCTTGAAACCTACCCACTTTCCATTTATGTAGAGTATATCATGATCCTGTCTATTTTTAACTAAAAAAAACAACATCATCATAAAAATATATAAAAACCTAAATGCTGATGCAACATTGATATAATCTAAGGGGATCTGTTCGAATAAGTGGTAATGAAGAAGGGAAATAAAACTATTTATGTACAACTAATATTGCAATGAATATCAAAATGTGATTTTTCTCTCTCTTTCAATTAGCACATGGGGATGAAATTTTTCTTATTGTTGAATACTGTATGTTATATGTATCAAGAAGACGATTTGCTGCATTTGCGCCATGAAGATTTGCATTATATAAAGATTACAAAAAGATTATGCGAATTTATCAATTAGAGAGTCGGGATGAAATTTCTCTTGTTGTGAAATATTTAAAGTTAGATGGTTGGCTGCATTTGCTGTGCATAGATTTCTTACTGTAGAGTTACATGGAAATATGTAGTCAAAGTTGTTTTGTGTGTTGCATATAGAAAAAAAAGTCTTCCTTAACACCAGAAAACATTAGTAATCTGAAGGTTTATATATCTAGATTTCATTTTGTAATCTGCAATTAAAAGATGGACTATATTTAATCAGCTGTCCAAAGTTCTTACTGACAAGTCCAATGTAATTATGCATTTTAAATGGCTGTTTTGTATATTATATGTTGAAACAAGCCTTATTTATATCAGAATGTTCCATTAACAATTACAGTAGGTTTATATATAATTTTATTATGTTGCTTAACTAAAAATAAACCAGATAATGAAATAACTAGCTGCTTTTAATAAAGCTTTGAATACTGAGGTAGAAATAGACAGATAATGGATATACTTTATAAACTTTTGAAGTAGTAATTCTAGTAACAAAGAAACACGCTAAGTACTTGAAAGAATTTTATGCATTCTGTTTAAAATGTCTCTTTGGGGAAATCCTGGGACCCTGTGACATCCCAACATTTTGGATACATCTGCGAGCTTACTCTGCTAACTGTGAACGCCATATTTACTAAACGGTTAACACTTTAGCTGGGATAGTACCTCCTTGCATTCAAATTTTTAGCCATCTAATCCCTAAGCACTAATGGATATTGTTGGTACATACAGCAGTCTACAGAGGTATTTGTGTTTACAAAAATGCCTGTACTGTAAAACAATTGGATATTTCTAGGATATAACTCTTCATCAGTACCGCTAAGATAGCCACTGTGGACTTCATTTGCATGAAAGTAATCCATAATTATCTACGACAGATTGATGCCCATCTAAACATGTCTGGATAGGACATGGATTTGAATTAACCAAAAAAATAGAGTAGTGAGTGACATTGATCAACACTAAAAATGTTCGCCAGAAAACATCTTGAAGAAACTATTTCTCACTTCCTAGCAGTTAATCAAAATGAAGATTGTGCAAAACAGATTGCAAAGTTCCTTTAATGTGGTAATAACAGGATAAGCATTTGGGGTAACATTTAATAGAGAACCAAACATCATTACACCCTTGAACAATTTCAAAAAGCAAATCATCTTGAAGAAGCAAGGGCCATATGTGATGTACCTGAAAATTATCACTGTTTAATGGTGGCCTTCAGTGACAACAAATATATGCGATTTATTTATTTTTTCTTTCAATTAGCACATGGGGATGAAGTTTCTCTTGAGTTAGTGTTCAAGGAAAATAACACTTTAATCAAAGTCAAACCCTTAAACTAGGGGTGAGCAGGTTCGGATCCGAGTCAGGCTCGACTTTTCCCGCCTGACTCGGATTCTGAAATCGAGGCAAAACGTCATCTTCCCGCCTTCCGAGTCTCGCGGGTTTTGGATCCTATATAATTACCGCGTCGGCGCCATTTTCTCACTCGGCTGTGGACAGTGAAGAGGGAGGGTGGGAGTTAGGGCTGGCTGGGCTGTGTAGTGTAGTGTAGTGCAGAGTAGTGTTGTGCTGTGCTGCTGTTGTCCACTACTTCAAAGTCCATAGGGGCTGGCTGTGTTGTGCTGTGCTGCGGTTGTTAATAGGGGCTGTGTCCACTACTTCAAAGTCCATAGGGGCTGGCTGGACTGTGTAGTGCAGTCAGTTGTCCATAGGGGCTGTGTCCACTCCAAAGTCCTGTGCAGTGTCCCAGTCCTAAAGGGGTGCTGTAGTGTTGTCCAGGGGGTGCTCTGTCCATCAGGAGTGCTCCCCCCAAGTGCTAAAAAAATAATATTTTTTTTGTGTTTGTGAATTGTGTGCGCAGTAGCCGTACGTGCATCAACAAAGTAGTGCCAAGCGTGCGCCTGTGTCATAAGTAAAGGGCCGGCTGGCTTGACCGTTAAAGGGTGCTGTAACCCCCAAAGTACACTCCAGTCCAAACCAAAAAGAAAATTATTTTCTGTGTTTGTGAATTGTGTGCGCAGTAGCCGCACGTGCATCAACAAAGGAGCAGCGCCAAGCGTGCGCCTGTGTCCCATAAGTAAAGAGCCGGCTGGCTCATTTCTTAAAGGCTGGTGTAACCCACAAAGTGCACTACTCTCCAGCAAAAATAAAAAAATATTTTCTGTGTTTAGCCGCACGTATATATCAAATCGATATAACATAAATGGAGGACCAAACTTTCTCCGATAAAAATAAAATAGAGAAAGATCAAGAACCACTTCCTCCTAGTGCTGAAGCTGCTGCCACTAGTCATGACAGACGATAACATGCCATCGTCGTCTGCCAAGGCCGATGCCCAATGTCATAACAGAGGGCACATACAATCCCAAATGACAAAGTTCAGGAAAATTACCTTGAAAAAAACATTTAAATCAGCTGAAGAGAAACGTAAACTTGCCAATATGCCATTTACGACACGGAGTGGCAAGGAACAGCTAAGGTCGATCCCTAGTATGTTCATGACTAGTGGTTCAGCTTCACATGACGATGGAAGCCCTCCTCCCACTAAAAAAATCAAAAGAGTTAAGCTGGCAAAAGCACAGCGAAGAACTGTGCTTTCTAAGAAGATATCACAGATCCCCAAGGAGAGTCCAAGTGTGGTGGTGGTTGCGATGCCTGACCTTCCCAGCACTGGACGGGAAGAGGTGGCTCTTTCCACCATTTGCACGCCCCCTGCAAGTGCTGAAAGGAGCACCCACAGTCCACTTGCTGATATGCAAATTGAAGATGTCACTGTTGAAGTACAACAGGATGAGGATACTGGTGTAGCTGGCGCTGAGGAGGAAGTTGGCGAGGAGGATTCTGATGGTGATGTGGTTTGTTTAAATCAGGCTCCGGGGGAGACAGTTGTTGTCCGTGGGATGAAAAAGCCCATCACGGTCATGCCTGGGCAGAAGACCAAACATTCCACCTCTTTGGTCTGGCAATATTTCTATCCAAATCCGGACAACAACTGTCTTGCCATATGTACCATATGTAAAGGTGATATAAGTAGGGGTAGGGACGTCAACCACCTAGGAACATCCTCCCTTATACGGCACCTGCAGCGCGTTCATAAAAAGTTACTGTCAAGTTCAGAAACTTTGGCTAAGACCGTAAGCAGTCCAGGGACACCTAAATCCCGTTGTCCTGTTGTATCCAAGCGCCTGCAAACCACACCGTCAACTCCCTCCTCGTCAATTTCCTCCTTAGTCAGGATCGGAAGTAGTCCTGCAGGCCATGTCACTGGCATGACTGACTCTCCTATCCGGGATTCCTCCGGAGGATCCTGCATTGCTACGCCTACTGCTGCCGCTGCTGCTGCTACTGGGAGTCGTTCATCATCCCAGAGAGGAAGTAGGAACACCACTACTTTTACTAAACAATTGACCCTCCAACAGTCCTTAGCGAGGAGGATGAAGTACGACAGCAGTCATCCTGAAGCAAAACGTATAACTGAGGCCTTGACTGCTATGTTGGTGTTAGATCCGGTATCCGCCATAGTGCAGTGGGATTTAGACAATTGATGGAGGTAGTGTGTCCCCGGTTCCAAATCCCGTCTAGATTCCACTTCACTAGGCAGGCGATACCGAGACTGTACAGAAACGTCAGAAAAAGTGTCCTCAGTGTCCTGAAAAATGCCGTTGTACACAATGTCCACTTAACCACGGACATGTGGACAAGTGGAACAGGGCAGACTAAGGACTATATGACTGTGACAGCCCACTGGGTAGATGTATCACCTTACGCAGCAACAGCAGCAGCGTCACCAGTAGCAGCATCTCAGAAACGCCAGCTTGTTCCAAGGCAGGCTACGCTGTGTATCACCGGTTTCAGTAAGAGGCACACCGCCGACAACCTCTTAGAGAAACTGAGGGAAATCATCGCCCAGTGGCTTACCCCACTTAGACTCTCCTGGGGATTTGGGATATCTGACAACGCCACCAATATTGTGCGGGCATTACATCTGGGCAAATTCCAGCACGTCCCATGTTTTGCTCACACAATAAACTTGGTGGTGCAGAATTTTCTGAAAAGCGACAGGGGCGTGCAGGAGACGCTTTGGGTGGCCCAAAAAATTTCTGGCCACTTTCGCCATTCAGCGACTGCGTGCCTAAGACTGGAGCGCCAGCAAACACTCTTGAACCTGCCCCGCCATCACCTGAAGCAAGAGGTTGTGATGCGGTGGAACTCAACCCTCTATATGCTTCAGAGGATGGAGGAGCAGCAAAAGGCCATACAAGCCTATACATCCACCTATGACATAGGCAAAGTATGCACCTGACTCAAGCGCAGTGGAGAATGATTTCCGTGTTGTGCAAGGTTCTCCAGCCCTTCGAACTTGCCACACGTGAAGTCAGTTCAGACACTGCCAGCTTGAGTCAGGTCATTCCCCTCATCAGGCTTTTGCAGAAGCAGCTGGAGAAAGTGAAGGAGGAGCTAAGACGGACCGATTCCGCTCGGCATGTGGGACTTGTGGATGAAGCCCTTCACTCGCTTTGCCAGGATTCCAGGGTGGTCAATCTGTTGAAATCAGACCACTACATTTTGGCCACAGTGCTCGATCCTAGGTTTAAAGCCTATGTGGTGTCTCTCTTTCCGGCCGACACAAGCCTGCAGAGGTGCAAAGACCTGCTGGTGAACACACTGTCAGCTGAAGCGGAACGTGACACGTCAACAGCTCCTTCTTCATTTTCTCCCGCAACTGGGGCTGCCAGGAAAAAACTTAGGTATCCTAAGCAACCCGCTGGCGGTGATGCAGGGCAGGCAGGACCAAGTTTGGACATCTGGTCCGGACTGAAGGACCTGGCAACAATTTCTGACATGTCTACTGTCACTGCATATGATACTGTCACCATTGACAGAATGGTGGAGGATTACATCGGTGACAGCATCCAAGTAGGCATGTCAGACAGTCCGTACCTGTACTGGCAGGAAAAAGAGGCAATTTGGAGGCCCTTGTACAAACTGGCTCTATTTTACCTGAGTTGCCCCCCCTCCAGTGTGTACTCCGAAAGAGTGTTTAGTGCAGCCGGGAACCTTGTCAGCGAAAGGCGTAGGAGGTTGCTTCCACAGAATGTGGAGATTATGTTCATCAAAATGAATTATCAGCTCTTCCAGGGAGACCAGCCTCCAGAACATACAGAGGGACCTGTGGTGGTGGATTCCAGTGGGGACGAGTTAATACTCTGTGAGGATGAGGATGTACACAACACTGAAGAGGGTGAGGAATCGGTGGATGAGGAGGATGAGGATGACATCTTGCCTCCGTAGAGCCAGTTTGTGCAGGGACAGATTAATTGCCAGCTTGTTTTGTGGGGGCCCAAACGAACCAATCATTTCAGCCACAGTTGTGTGGCAGACTCTGGCGCTGAAATGATTGGTTTGTTAAAGTGTGCATGTCCTGTTTATACAACATAAGGGTGGGTGGGAGGGCCCAAGGACAATTCCATCTTGCACCTCTTTTTTTTCTTTGCATTATGTACAGTTTGGGGCCTAGTTTTTCAAACTGCCATCCTGTCTGCCACTGCAGTATCACGCCTAGATGGGTCACGTGTTTGTGCCGCCCACTCGTGTCGCTTAGCATAGTCATCCAGCTACCTCGGTGCAACCTTTTGGACATAAAAACACTATTGTGAGGTGTGAGGTGTTCAGAATAGACTGGAAATGAGTGGAAATTAAGGTTATTGAGGTTAATAATAGCATAGGAGCAGAAAAACCTACAAATTCTGTGATTTTAGCTGTTTTTAAGCTTTTTTTCAAAATAATACAGATCCAAAACACAAAACCCAGAACACGGAAGGGTGGTTTTGGCAAAACCAATCCAGATCCAAATCCAAAACCAAAACACGAAAAGTGGCCGGTGCACACCCCTACCTTAAACACACAATGTGCTTTCATGCTGGGCTGCTTACACCCTTTAGGTTTAGTATAAATTTACCACTCCAATGATCATCTGGAGATCAAAACCTCTCCAGGTTGCCACCAAACTATAGTGGGCAGAAGAGGCACCATTCTCAGTGCATCCTCTCTCTTCTGATGAGACAGTGAGGATTCTGGACATCTCTTTAGAGTGTCAAATGTCTGCCTTAGTCCGGTCCTGAGGAGGCAATGTTTATGAGTATTTCTTCTAATTAGAAGACAGAGTAGCAGACGTTTGAGACATTGAGGAAACCTTGTATTATGATGAGGGCGGTACGGCATGTATGATATTGTGCATGTGGTGTGGCTTGTATTATATATGCAGGATATTGATAAATTAGCCGATCTCAAAACACGATACAAGAGATGGAAACAATTCCTTAACTTTTATTCATCTCCACAATTGGATTATTTACTCTGTAAGGTATGGACTAAACATGAATGGAAGTTTCAGGTTAACCACAGACTGCATACCTTTTTATTTTCTGCCTAAAGGGGATTCCGATAAATGGGAAAATCTACCCTTTTAAAGTGGTGCTTGAAAGTTTGTGAACCCTTCAGAATTTTCTATATTTATGCTGAAATTTGGTCTAAAACTACCTCAGGATTTTCACACAAGTCCTGAAAAGAAGATAAAGAGAACAGACTCAAACAAATAAGACAGAAAAATTAGACATCCTCAATTTATTTTGATTGGGGAGTGGGGAATGATCCAATATCACATATCTGTGAGTGGCAAAAGTATGTGAACCTTTGGGCTTAGCAGATATTTTGAAGGTGAAATTAGAGTCAGGTATTTTCAATCTATGGGATGACAAATCAGGTGTGAGTGGACATTCTGATCTTTTTAAAAGAACAGGGATCTATCAAGTCTGATGTTCATGACACGTTTGTGGAAGTGTATCATGCCACTAACAAAGGAGGTTTCTAAGGACCTCAGAAGAAGAGTTGTTGATGCTCATCAGGCTGGAAAAGGTTGCAAAACCATCTCTAAAGAGTTTTGACTCCACCAATCAACAGTCAGACAGACTGTGTACAAATGGAAGTAATTCCAGACCATTACCACCCTCACCAGGATAGTCAATCAACAAAGATCACGCCAAGAGCAAGGCATCTAATAGTTCACAAGGTCACAAAGGAAACCAAGGTAACCTTCTAAGCCTCTCACATTAGCTAATGTTAATGTTCATGAGTCCACCATCAGCAGGATACTGAAACACAATGGTGTGCATGGCAAGATTGCAAGGAGAAAGCCACTCCTCTCCCAAAAGAACATTGCTGCCCACCTGCAGTTTGTTAAAGATCACCTGGACAAGCCAGAAGACTATTTGAACAATGTTTTGTGGCCAGACGAGTCCAAAGTAAAGCTTTTTGCTTTAAATGAGAAGCGTTATGTTTGGAGAAAGAAGAATACTGCGTTCCAGCATTAAAACCACATACCATCTGTGAATCACGGTGGTGGTATCATGGTTTGGACCGGTTTTGCTGCATCTGGCCCAGTACGACTTGCCATCCATTGATGGGACAATGAATTCTGAATTATACCAGAATATTGTAAAGGAAAATATCAGGACATCGGTCAATGAGCTGCATCTCAAGAGAACTTGGGTCATGTAGTAAGACAACGACCCAAAGCACACAAGTCATTCAACCAAAGAATGGTTAAAAAAGAATAAAGTTAAAGTTTTGGAATAACCAAGTTAAAGGTCTTGACCTTAATCCAATCGAAATGTTGTGGAAGTACCTGAAGCGAGCTGCTCATGGAAGGAAACCCACCAACATAACAGAGTTGAAGTTGTTTAGTACGGAGGAATGGGGAAACATGCCTCCAAGCCGATGTTCAAGACTAATCAACAATTACAGGAAACGTTTGGAAGCAGTTATTGCTGCACAAGGGGGTCAAACCAAATACTGAAAGCAAAGGTTCACATACTTTTGCCTCGCACAGATATGTGATCTAGGATAATTTTCCTCAAAAAAATGAGCGAAGTGTAATTTTTTTTATCTCATGTTTGATTTGGTTCTCTATCTACTTTTAGGACTTCCAGTGCCTTGCGAAAGTATTCACACCCCATTTGCATGTTTCATGTTTTGTTGCCTCACAACCTGGAATTAAAATGGATTGCTTGAAGGTGTGCATCATTTAATTCACAGAACATGCCTACAACTGAAGTTGTGTTTTTTTATACTGTGAATCAAACATTTAGGACAACATAACAGAACACTTCTGCGTGCATAACTATTCACCCCCCTAAAGTCAGTACTTTGTCGAGCCGCCCTTTTGCGGCAATTACAGCTGCAAGTCGCTTTGGATAAGTCTCTATGAGCTTGTCACATCTTGTCCCTGGGATTTTTGCCCATTCCTCAAGGCAAACTGCTCCAGCTCCTTCATGTTGGATGGTTTCCGCTTGTGAACAGCAATCTTCAAGTCTGACCACAGATTCCCAATTGGATTGAGATCTGGGCTTTGACTAGGCCATTCCAACACATTTAAATGTTTCCCCTTAAACCACTCGAGTGTTGCTTTAGAAGTATGCTTTGGGTCATTGTCCTGCTGGAAGGTGAACCTACATCCCAGTCTCAAATCACAAGCACACTGAAACAGGTTTTGCTCAAGAATATCCCTGTATTTAGCACCATCCATCTTTCCCTCATCTCAAATCAGTTTCCCAGTCCCTGCTGCTGAAAAACATCCCCACAGCATGATGCTGCCACCACCATGTTTCACTGTGGGAATGGTGTTCTTGGGGTGATGGGATGTGTTGGGTTTGCGTCAGACATAGTGTTTTCCTTGGTGGCCGAAAAGTAAAATTTTAGTCTCATCTGACCAGAGCACCTTCCTCCATACACTTGGGGAGTCGCCCACATGCCTTTTTGCAAACTCAAATCGTGTCTTCTTATTTCTTATCACGAAGTAATGGGTTTTTTCTGGCCACTCTTCCATAAAGCCCAGCTCAATGTAGTGTACGGCTTATTGTGGTCACATGCACAGATACACCAGTCTCTGCTGTGGAACTCTGTAGCTCCTTCAGGGTTACCTTTGGTCTCTGTGCTGCCTCTCTGATGAATGCCCTCCTTGCCCGGTCTGTGAGTTTTGGTGAGCTGCCCTCTCTTGGTAGGTTTGTTGTGGTACCATGTTCTTTCCAATTGATGGCGCTCTGGAGGATCATCAAAGATTTGGATATTTTTTATTTTTTTTTATGACCCAACCCAGAATTGTACTTCTCAACAACTTTGTCCCTGACTTGTTTGGAGAGCTCCTTGGTCTTCATGGTGTGATGCCTCTTGCTTCGTGGTGTTGCAGCCTGTGGGGCCTTTCAGAAAAGGTGTGTTTATACTGACAAATCATGTGACACTTAGATTTCACACAGGTGGACTTCATTTCACTAATTATGTGATTTCTGAAGGTAATTGGTTACACCAGAACTTTTGACAGGCTTCATAGCAAAGGGAGCGATTACATATGCACATGCCAATTTTCAGAATTTTATTTATAAAGATTCTTTTTTATATATATATATATATATATTTTTCTCATTTCACTTCGCCAAATTAGACTATTTTGTGCAGATAAATCACCTAAAATT
Organism: Taudactylus pleione; assembly: GCA_031769625.1. Taxonomy (NCBI): domain Eukaryota; kingdom Metazoa; phylum Chordata; class Amphibia; order Anura; family Myobatrachidae; genus Taudactylus; species Taudactylus pleione. The sequence continues at coordinate 39,359,808 of JAUIMM010000052.1, read as the reverse complement.
CAGATAAAAATAAATAAATTAGAGGTTGTTGTAATGTAATAAAAAAGGTAAAAAGCCAATGGGGGTGAATACTTTTGCAAGGCACTGTGTGAAAATCTGAGGTAGTTTTAGGCCAAATTTCAGCAGAGATATAGAAAAATCTGAAGGGTTCACAAGCTTTCAAGCAACACTGTAGCTCTAATTTTCCAAAGACACTACTTCTCCAATCCCAAACGGCACAGCGTTTAAGGAGATATAACCCTTACTTTTGTTTAAATCTGGGGCATTTTGTGTTAGACACACTCCAACATGGAGGGTTTGCAGATAGACAGGACTAGGTTTTTGAAAAATTTCAGCTAAAAATGCCTTTTTTCTGTTATCGATTATTTAGATCAGGATGGGATAGAACCATTAGCCAGGTGACAGGATTATTTTCATTAATACCAGTAAACTTTTTTAAGCCATGGAGCTTTCGGTTTCCAACTTTCACATTGCCAAAAGAGAAAAGGCTCAGGAAAGTAGTCATCTGCCACTAGGGTTAAACAACATAGAAGAAAACATGATTTTTAGATTTACGTTAAATCTTTTTCTTTCAGTCTATTGAGGAACATTGGAGACATTGGGGCATAGTGTGCATCCAGGAGAGTACAGTATGTACTTTAAATGTTAAACACGTATGTAGCGCTTCCCCCTCTGGACACCATGCCTGCAGGGGCCTCAATTATGTTTAAGCAAGCCCTATAGGACAAGAGGAGAATGAACAAGGAGGAAGGAGGAGGGGGGAGGGGGGGGGACATCCTACTACACTATCATACATGTAGGAGAACAAGAGTGTCCCCTAAAGGACTGAGAGAAAAGGATTTAACATATTTAAATCCTCTTTTCTCATTAATTCTACAGGGGACACGAAAAATGTTGGTGAGGTCCCAAACCTGGGTACGCTTAGGTGAAGAGGTGCAAAGTGTCCACCTTTCAAATGTGGCATTCCTAGATGCAAACACATGAAACCTGTACATTATAATCTAGGGAATGTATGAACAGATGACAACCCTATATTGGTGCTCAGAAAAGGCCCTGTACAAAGCCACCCAGAAAATGACCACCCATTTTATAGAATGTGCCTTTAGATTCTCAGGGACAGACTTCCCTACCCTACTGTGAGCTTGATGGGTGGCCAAAGTAACCCAACTTGTCTCAGCATCATAGAGAACCAAGACATCCTCCATTTGCAAACAGCACTCATCCTCAAAGCCCTGACCACATCCAACAAGGGAAGAGATCCCCATTCTTAGAAACCTCATAACCAGGCGCTCCTTAACCTGGACAACCTAAAGGATAAGGTAGGATACAAATGCCAACAACACCGTGAAATATAAAGTAAGTCTTTCATATTCTATGGTAGGGTGTGGAATATTTTGTCAAAATGTATTGTGCAGACATGAGAATGTCCACATCCACAAGAAGAAGGCAGACTCCTGGATGAATGGTCCATTACCAGGCATGAAGATGCTGCGAAGCTGGGAAAATGTACTTTCAAAATTGTCTACACACTGAAAAAAGAAAAGAAAAATCATCTTACGGATGGGACTTTCCATTTCCGAAGTTGTGCGGACATTCAACATTCCTCAATTTATGGTGTCACGTGTGTACCAGGAATTCCTCATGGAAGGCATTACCACCCACCGTGGACAGCACAGTGGGCAAATACGGGTGCTTAATGATTGTGGCCAGCAGCGTCTGGCCAGAATTGTCTGTGGTAACAGATAGCAACACTGGCTCAAATCACATCCACATTCAATGCAGGAGGTACCAGACCCATATTCAGCCGGTTAGTGCAGCATTCTTTAGCTTCCATGGTATATGGAAGCAGAAGATCCACCAGAGTGCCTCTGTTAACACTATGACACTGGACACAGCGACTCACTTAGGTTCGTGATGTCGCTACTGGACCTTGGAGGACTGGCAACAAGTGGCGTGGTCCGATGAGTCACGGCTCCTGTTGTTTAGGTCTGATGGTAGGGGTTCAGGTGTGGCGCAGAAGCCATGGATCCCAGTTGTCAACAAGGCACCATGCAGCTTGTGGTGGTTCCATAATGGTGTGGGGTGAATTCACGTGGCATGGGTTGGGTCCGCAGGCCCACCTGAACACATAATTGACCAGTAACCACTATGTTGCATTGCTTGATGAACATTTGCAGCCCTTCATGGATTTCATGTACCCCACAACGATGGATTATTATACCAATATAAGGCACCTGGTCATCGGTCCAAAATTGTCCAGAATTGAGTTCAGGAACATTCTGGAGAGTTCCGACTAATGATGTGGCCACCACATTCCCAAACATGAACCCAATCGAGTATTTATGGAACGTGGTGGAGTCCATTCGCACCTGAGATTCTTCACCTACAAATATCAGGAAGCCGTGGGAAGCTATCAAGATAGCACGGGTCAACATATTTTCAGAGATCTTCCATCCACTTGTGGAAACAATGTCACGTCTCATGGCACTTCAGTGTATAACCTGAGTGGACAGTTCCAATGAGTTTAACCCAGACTTACCTCAAGTGATAATGCACTCACCACTACAAAAGCCAAGACCATTTTTCAGAAAAGTCACACAAAACAAACAGACGTCTGCCTGTAAGCTAGCAAGGCCTTTACAAAACCCTGCAACTAAAAGATCTTATCCGCTCCTTTACAAATTAATCCGTGCCCTCTTTATTGCAAATACTTGTTTTGTTTTTTTCTTGAATATCTAGTTTTTATGGTTTCGATATGTGATGCAATTATTTTATTTTCCTTGCCTTCCTGTGTGCGATTCCCCCCTCCCTTCCCCTCCAATTTCACTTCCTTTCCATATCCCTCCTCTAGTCCCTAGTCCTCTCCCTTTTTGCCCTTCCCTTGCTCCCATTTCCTAACCCCCTTAAATGACATATGTTCCCTTTATAAACTACTTCCTTTCACCCTGGCTCTGGCCGTGCTACTGGGAACCAGGTTATCTGGTTTTTCTGTAACTAACGACTACCACTTCCATGTATCCTCACCTATTTTTAGTATTTATTTATATGTTCCTCATCTCTCTCCCTTTTTCCTTTCTTTTCTCATTGTGGCTTCTTTCACTTTACTTTCTTCTTCCTTTTCTCTCTTTTTCTGGGGTGGATCACCAAATTTCCTTTTTTATTGCATGGAGAACGTGATTTGTTTATAGAATAGTGTTCTTTTCCGGTATTATCTATGGTCTTAAAACTTCTATCTATTAATGTGTTAATTCACCTAAGAAACGTACCATGGTCCTGGGAGCCTACAGAAGGGAAAAGGCAGGCATAGGGAATAATTCAATTAGCTGTGGTACCTTACTACGGGCTAATTGATCCCCCAGGCCAATTTAATTAGCCCTGAAGCCGGTATATATAGGGGTCGTGGTCCCCCTTACAAAAAAAAAAAATGTAAAAAAATAATATATTTACTGTGGCGCTGAGGAGGGGGGTGCTGTGAGCCCCTTAACCAGGGGCAGATCCAGGGTTGGGAGGCAAAATCAAGCATTAAAATCCCGTTTTATATGCACGTAGAATGATTGGGTCTAACTGAATTCCCCCCTTAGTCTTCCTACAGGAAACCCTTTTTTACTGGTACTGGTTCTCAACTTCGAGGTAGTCAATTTGCCCAAATATTTTTTACATCTGCAGATTGTAAGTTCGGGGTGTTGCAATTCTAATTCACCGTAACATACACATGAAAACAGGTTACTTAATTGTCATTGGCACCCTCCACTCCAAAACTCTCACACTCATCTCTGCTTATACACCTAACCATGACCAAACGCCTTTTTTTTAAAGAATTGTTCCATCGTGTAGCTTGGGTTGCGCAAGGACATATAATTCTAGTTGGTGACATTAATATTATCCTTTATTTATATGGCGCCACAAGGGTTCCGCAGCGCCTTACAAAGTACAGAAACATAAACACATAGAAAATGATCTTACAAATCCGCGCTAATGAGATGTTTCCAGATAACGAACCTTTTTCACAGATTCCAAACGTATTTAAATCAGTCCATATGCAAAGAACATAGAAAAAAAGAAAAAAACTCTTATTGTGATAAAGTTCTTGCTATAAATATAGTACACCTTCGGTGCTGAAAACGGATGGAGAGGTGAAAACAGTCCCGATCCACAGTGGAGGTAGATTGTAGGAGAATAGTCAAAACGTCCTTAAAGAATGCATCCACACTGTGATCACAATGAATGGTGCTTACATGTAAGCTTACATTAGTCAGATATGGTGCACCCACGTAGCAGTTTCTTTAGGGGTCTCCTTTAATAATCACAAATCCGCAGATTCCTCATATGGATAGGATCCACGACACCCCAAAAATAAAGGGACCAAACAGTCACCACGGACATTGAAATGTGGAGCTATATATCCAGAGATATCCCATTTAGTGCTTGCAAGTTTTATTACTTTTTAATTTCAAGATAGAGGGATCATGTGACATTATAGGTCTCCCATCCAAGGTGATAACAAACATACGAGTGGGTTAGTGAGGCTGTTCTCCTGCAAATCCCTATACTTTATGGGATTTGTAGTTTTTCTTAGCAAAATGGCGCCCGCGATATCACGTGGTGCGCTTTAGGCTATTGCCTTTCGGATGGCGCATACATTACCACGTGAAACGCGTTGTGGTTATGCGTGACGCAATGTAATGATGTTTTGTTGGGAGCTACGTGGAGACATGTGACTGTGGTGTCCAATTGAATATCTAAGCACATCCCTATACTTCATGGGACTTGTAGTTTTTCTTATCAAAATGGCGCCCGCAATATCACGTGGTGCGCGTTAAGCCATTGCCTTCCGGATGGCGTTCACGTTACGTGATTCGCGTTATGGGGTGGTGCGTGACGCACTGTAATGATGTTCTGTTGGGAGCTGCGTAGACACACATGACTGCAATGTCCAATTAAATATCTGGACATCGAGCATAGGGTTTAAATACCAGCAGTGGTTTATGGGACATGTAGTTATTCCAAACAAGATGGCGGCCATATGATCACACATGCTGCACGTTTTGTAAGTAATGCTACACTGTCTTGTATTATTATGTTATATGTGTTGCACTTTATTTAGGGTATATACTTCTTCATTTATACAGACATTCAAGTTGATAAAGACGCCGCAGAGCGTCGAAACGCGTCCTAGTGTCTGTATTTTCTTACCCTGTGCGATCTACCTACCTACTTTAGCGTTATTCCCGGGATCCATCTTTACGCTGTAGGATTGTTTGATGCACATAGGGTATGTTTATTATGTTTTTGGAATAAACTTTGGATTGTTAGTTATCCGTGGTGACTGTTTGGTCCCTTTATTTTTGGGGTGTCGTGGATCCTATCCATATGAGGAATCTGCGGATTTGTGATTATTAAAGGAGACCCCTAAAGAAACTGCTACGTGGGTGCACCATATCTGACTAATGTAAGCTTACATGTAAGCACCATTCATTGTGATCACAGTGTGGATGCATTCTTTAAGGACATTTTGACTATTCTCCTACAATCTACCTCCACTGTGGATCGGGACTGTTTTCACCTCTCCATCCGTTTTCAGCACCGAAGGTGTACTATATTTATAGCAAGAACTTTATCACAATAAGAGTTCTTTTTTTCTATGTTTTTTGCATATGGACCGATTTAAATACGTTTGGAGTCTGTGAAAAAGGTTCGTTATCTGGAAACATCTCATTAGCGCGGATCTGTAAGATCATTTTCTATGTGTTTATGAAATTATCTGTAAGTTGGTGACTTATATTGTGATCTTTTCTGCTGCAATATGAGGCAGCGCCAAATATTGTGAATATTTCTCTTGTGACTATAAAGTACAGAAACAAATGAGCACACACAACAACAGTTATTAACAGTACAGACAATGCAGGACAAGCACATAATTTATAAACAATGCTGCATAACACCTAAATAAGCAGCAGGGTGTCAGTAAGCAGTTTTAGGTGCCACTGTAAATGAAAGTAAAAGTAAGGCAAGAAGAAGCACGTAATACTGTTATGGATCCCCTCCTAGACAGATCTGGTTCTCAGAATGAAAAAAAAAAAAAAAGGCACCTTCCTCCACATTTGGTTGTCGTGGCCAAAAATGTTGAATCTTTGGCGGGAGGTCACTGGCGTCATCTCCTGGGGATGGACCCCATACATGTAACATGTGATTTCTTAGGTTTTTTTTTTTTTTTTTTTAATTAAATTTGCAAAAATCTCAAAAAAACTTGTTATACGTTGTCATTATGGGGTATTGTGTGTAAAATTTTGAGGACAAAAATGAATTTATTCCATTTTGGAATAAGGCTGTAACATAACAAAATGTGGAAAAAGTCAAGAGCTGTGAATACTTTCCGGATGTGCACAGAAACCCCACTAGAACAAACCCCGGCCACCCTTGGGTCTGCAATCCTAATGCATATAAATTCCTGGTACTGGAGCCAACATCTACTTTTCTATGACTGAACTCTTCCACCACTTAGGAGATGTTTTACCTACCTGATTACATTCTCTAATAAGCAATGATGCAGTGACTTCTGGCAACTTTTCTCCCCACTTCTAACTATACACAACGTAACGATTTAGCCATTCCTGCTGGAGACTCTGCTCTACGTTCACAAAAAGATAAAGGCGGAAGAAGGCTGGTGCTGTTTACGACACCGCACCGGCCAAGACTAAAGTGTTACACAGATATTTCCAGAAGGATGGTGGGTCCATTATGACATCTTCTTTGATAACCCAGGGACCGCTTTCCCAACAGGTATTATTAAGAATGGGTAATAGGAGAACAGGAAATTTTCAATGACTTCTTTCCAGCTGTCTTATCTCATGCTTCCATAATGGTTAAAAAAATAAATTGCGGGAAGTGGTGCATTCTGAAGTTGCCTCGCTTAAGTCTGAGTTATCACATCTAGGATCACGAATTCTGACGCTGGAGGAAAGAGGTGAGACTATAGATGAGTTCCAACAAGCTCTAAATCGCAAGCAATGGAAATACAAAACCTGAAAGCTCATTTAGATGACCTTGATAGCAGAGGACGTCGAAATAATCTGAGGGTCCGAGGTATTCCAGAGGACATTTCCCACCAAGGGCTGCAAGATGTATTAACAAAACTTTTCAATTAAATCCTAGGACGTGACCCTAATGACTCCATTGTTTTCGATAGGGCACATAGAGCTTTACGTCCCAGAGGTTTACAGTCTGAGCGGCCGAGAGATGTGATTTGCCGTTTACAGTATTTTACGCAAAAAGATGACATCTTGCGAAAAATACGGGACTTAGACAACTTAAAGTTTGATGATCACCCAATTCAGGTGTTCCAGGATCTTTCTTGGCAAACACTGCAGTTGAGAAGTCAACTCAAACCCTTAACAGGTGCTCTACGTTCCCGCAATATTAGATACAGATGGGGCTTCCCTTTTAGTCTCACAGCTACCAATGGAGGGAAGACTGTGACACTACGCCTCTCTGATGACATCGGTCCTTTCTGTTCTGCTCTGGACATTGACCCAGTTCGAGTTCCAGATTGGAGTTCTTCTCGTGATACCCTCCTTCCATCTCCGGCGCCTTCTAGGATGATGTCCTTCCAGAATATGAGGTCCTCCCCTAGTTCTAGGAGAAGAAAGCACTCTACTTCGCCTACCTCTTTGACGTCCCAAGCTGTTGGTCCATGAAGTTGGGGTCCTTTATATTACTTTCCATTGGACGGTTGAAACAGACACTTTAGGACTCTCCTTTATGAGTATTGATTAGCTTATTTAGCTGTGAGAGGTATTCCATTATCGTGTGTGTGTGTGTGTGTGTGTGTGTGTGTGTGTGTGTGTGTGTGTGTGTGTGTATATAACTTGTTATCTTAACTTGTAGATGGGACTGTTCTTTGCTAAATTGCACATATATGTCAGTATGTTACATATTTTTTATATTTAACGGGATTTTAGTTAGTTCTCTTTATTAATTGAGGATGTGTCTTTGTTCTCTGCGATTGAGTCTACATGCAATTTTTAAATATAACCATTTGGTTAGTTTCATCTATTTATTGATATTTTCAATAATGTGAGGTGGTTCTCCTACTTGTCTGTCCCCTGTTGCCTCCTACACTGCATAGGGAGATCCTGGTCCTAGTGGCAAAACTGGTTTTTGTCACTATGTTGTCCAGGTGCGGTGTTATATGTATGTTTCTCTTTTTCTTTGTGTTAAGTGATTTTTGCTATTTAAAATGCATCTTGTTTTTTCTGGTGTTTTCTCTTCTATGTTTTTTTTTTATGCCAGTGATGCATAGTAATACTAGAATAATATGTTCTACTGTCTCCAAGTCTCTTATATATGCCAATATCTACGATTGTTTAATTTTTCTCCTGTTTCCATTAATGCGAGGGGTCTTAATGTCCCTGAGAGGAGATCTCGAGTATTAAGAGAATTGAAAGCTGAACATGCTGAGGTGGCATTTCTTCAAGAAACACATTTCAAAGAAGGTGCCGCACCACTTTTCAAGAATAGAGACTTTCCTTGTGGGTTCTTTTCCAATAATCCTGAGGGCAAATCTTTGGGTGTTGCAATTTTATTCGCTAGACATATCCCCATTACTGACATCACTTGTTTACCACTGATTGCAGGCCTGGTCTTAGTGATAAAATTCAAGGTATATACACAAGTATTTACCTTCGCTAATATATACACACCTAACAGAGCCCAACCGGCCTTTTTCGAAAAGGCATTGGAATTGATCCAGGCCCACGTAGAAGGTATATTGGTTTTTGGGGGTGACCTTAATTGGTCTTTAGACCCACACCTAGACTCCTCCAACCAATCACCTAATACAAGAGACTATTCTTTCTTCTCCCACCCCCACCAGCTGTACACTAGATTAGATTATTTTTTTATTTCGCACAGATTTCTTCATTTGATAAAAGAAACAAAGATTGGCCACATTTCTTGGTCAGATCATGCTCCAGTTTCAATGTGTGTTTCACTTCCATCTGCTCACCCGACTAGTTTTACTTGGAAGCTGAATGAATCACTGCTTCAAGATTCTTATTGTCAACAACAAATTAAGTTGACTCTGGAAGAGTATATAGCCACTAATGATCTTCCTGACACGTCCAAGTTAACCGTTTGGGAAGCACATAAGTGTGTTTTAAGGGGAAAGCTAATTCAGCTGGGATCTAAGTTAAAAAAAACAATGCTTAGGGGTAAGAGATGCTATAATACAAAAGATCCAAGCAGTAGAACTAACACACAAATCCTCCCTTTCCCCTGAGACATTCCAAGCACTCTCAGATGCTCGTCAGGACCTTAATATGCATATGTCTGACAAAATTAAATCAGATATACGTAAATGTCAGTCGATATTTTCGCTGGGGAAACAAACCGGGGAGACTCCTGGCTATAGAGCACTTCGTGAACAACGTGCAACCACATTTATTGCCCAGGTAAAATCACATTCTGGCTCCCTATGTAACTCCACAAAAGATATTGCAGCAGCATTTCAATTTTATTATTCCCAACTATAAAATTTTAAAGATTCCAGGTCGGAGATTGACATGCCCTCGCAAAGAGCTTCCATTAAGGCCTACTTGGAGGAAGTCGGTTTTCCCACTTTATCGGATATAGAAATAGAGTCATTCGAAGAGCCATTTACTCCAGATGAGTTAGAAGCTGTGATCAAATGAACACCTAATGGCAAAAGTCCAGGCCCAGATGGGTTTACCATTGCCTATTACAAAATGTTTAGTGAGGTGCTTTCTCCCCTAATGCTCCGTGCGTTCAATGAGATCTCAGATCTTTCCTGTTTTTCTTCCCAATCCTTGCTTGCCCATATTACAGTGATACCTGAAGAGGGGAAGAACCCAGCCCAGTGCTCCAGTTATAGACCCATCTCCCTGTTAAACGTTGATCTAAAGCTTTTCGCTAAGCTAATGTCCAACCGTCTCAACTTGTTTCTCCCCAATCTGATCCATTCAGACCAGGTGGGATTTGTCCCTGGTCGAGAGGCCAGGGACAATACTACTAAGGTCTTAGACCTGATCCATGAGGCTGTCTCTCGGAAGATCCCAACTATACTCCTGTCCACAGATGCTGAAAAGGCGTTTGACAGGGTAGACTGGGATTTTTTGATGGGAGTCTTGGCGCATATGGGCTTGGGTTCGACGGGCATGCAGAGAATTCCAGCGCTTTATTCTACTCCATCTGCGCGAGTGAGGATTAATGGAGACCTATCTGGGCCAGTTTTGATCACTAATGGGACTTGACAGGGATGCCCTCTCTCTCCACTAGTATTTATTTTATGTATGGAGGCCCTGGCGATGGCTATTCGTCTTAATAGCAATGTAACGGGGCTGAACGTGGGAAGGAGGGAATAAAAGTTAGCCCTATTTGCAGATGATCTTTTGGCGGTAATTACAAACCCACGGCCCTCAATCCCTAACATCCTAAAGGAATTTGACCGATTTGGAGATCTTTCCAATTTTAAAGTAAATTTGTCCAAATCTAGTGCACTTAACCTTACAGTAGATCAGAAATGCATGAACGATATACAATCTTTCTGTCACTTTTCCTGGCACCCCACACATATAAAATATTTAGGAGTTTTCCTCCATAAAGATCTCTCTCAAATATTCTCTTACTTTACTTACTAAGCTGCGAACAAACCTTTTTACCTGGTGTACTAAGAAGATCTCTTGGGCGTGAAGGATAGGAGTTAAGATTAATGTACTTCCTAGAGTCCTTTATCTTTTACAAACTCTCCCAATTACAATATTCCGTTCCTGGTTTATCACGCTTCACCGAATTGTTCGGGAATTTGTTTGGGCGGCCCGCAAACCCAGTTTCAAACATGATATTCTTTGTAGGAAAAAACATCAGGGAGGCCTACAATTACCACATTTTCTCACCTACTATCATGCAGTTCTACTTCTGAGGGTGATGGAATGGAGTAGGTTAAATGATAGAAAGCAGTGGATTGATATTGAAGCAGCTTCCTTTCCTTCTGTTGATTTAGGTTTTCCTTGGCCTGTGAACTTACCTCAAACTAACCACCCTCTACTGGGTCCAATCATTTCCTGTTGGAGGCGTCTTCGCTCACATCCCCTTCTTTCCCCTATCCCTTCTCCTTTAACCCCCTTATTTTGTAATCCGGCATCTCCGCCGGGGATCCCAGCAAACTCATTTGGATTGTGGCGTGCGCAGGGGATTCTCAGGATTAACCAGCTATTTGAAGGTTCAGAAATCATGAATTTTCCCTCTGTTCAGGCTAAATGGGTTTTGCCTAACAGCGAGATTTGAAAATACTTGCAAATAAAACATTTTCTTTCAACTTTAGGTTCCCCTAAATCATATGGGAGGGGGAATACTCCATTTGAGAATATGTGTGTAGCTCAGAGACCTCTGTCACACTCGCTGTCCTTTACCTACACATTGTTGATTGAACACCTTTTTTCTGATAGACCCAAATTTATTTCTAATTGGGAATCAGTTCTAAGGGGAATGATAGGAGAGGATGATTGGCCGTAAGTTTTCAGAAATACTTTCTCCGCATCAGCGTTAACAATGGAGACACATTATAAAGTTCTCTCACGTTAGTACCGCTGTTCTAGCCAGCTTTCTAAAATGTACCCGGGTGTCCCTGACTCTTGTTGGAGATGTGAGACTGAACTAGGGACCCCCTTACATATTTGGTGGGAATGCCCTTCTCTTAGACCTTTTTGGGACAAAGTGATTGAGACGGCAGGCCTTATTCTTCAAGAGGATCTGCCTTCTTGCCCTAGCTTCTGGCTACTAAATCTCACTCGGAAACCTTATGCTCACTTCAAAAAGTCACTACTATGTCATATACTGAGTGCTTCCAAAGCCGTAATCCCTGTTCACTGGAAATCCAGATTGGCTCACTCCATGTCTGAACGGTGTACACGCCTTAATCATTATATGGCTATGGACGATTTAATTTTATCCCATACAGACAAGGGCAAAAATTTCAATGTGACTTGGCATCCCTGGTTGCAGTACAAGGAGTCAGACCACTATAAGACGCTTAGTCGAGTTTAAGGAAGGTAACAAAAAGTCCCTGGTAAATACCCAGTAGTTTATTAAAAGTAGATGGTCGGATGTATCAGTTTTGCTTTCTGGCATACGGTTTTTGTTTTTTGTTGTTTTTTTTTTCTCTCTCTCCATGTTTTATCTTTTTCTCTTTTAATTTTCTTTTTATTCTGATGTATTTGTTACTGATGAAGTTTTTGGTGTAAATTGTGACCATACTAAGTATTCTTTTTAGCAAAATTGAAATACCAAATATTGACTCTTGATATGTTTTCAATTAGAATTTTTTGTTCTCTGTGAAAGATTTAATGTTTGTATTTTGTTATGGTTCTCAATAAACAATACAACGCTGAAAAAAAGATAATGGATAAAAAGTGAGCTTGCATAAAGCCTCTCTCTCTGCACTGTGTTTTCTTCCAGAAGATGCTTGTACACTTACAGGAGGTGTAGACTTTTATATAGGGTATGACATATTTGAGACTACTATTCAATCCTACTTATTCCTATGGCACTTCAATTTGGTGCTGAAGGCTCTGCAACAAACTTCTTTTGAACCAGTGGATTTGATGGATCTTAGGGCCTGATTCAGACCAGTTCGCTAGGCTGCTTTCACACGTAGCCTGCCAATGTTTGCAATCTGCGCATGCGTATAAGACGCAGTGCACGTACCAGTGCATGCAATCACAAAGCAATTGCCCCTTGCACATAGACACCTCGCTAGAATGAGTGACAGGACGAGCAGTTCGTGGGTGGTGACAAGGGTAGTCGATGGAAACGGGGGTGGGGTGGTGCGAACGCAGGCGTGTCTCTGCATCTTAACGCCGTTTCAGGGGCGTGCATAATTAAGACGCAGCATCAACATGCACGTCACATGGCTCAATTACACACTGCAGTGCTTGCGGTAGGGTATGGTAAGCCACAAGTGCTGTGTATGGGTTCAATGTTACAGATTGTTTCATACCCTTCCTGGAGATGACGTGTGTTACTAAGGGAAAGTGGGCATCTTGTGACAGGCTGGTGGGCGTCTAAATAGTACTGCGATCGCACGCCATGACATAGCAGGCGTGCTAATGTCTTGCCGTGCGAATGCAGGATTTGCATACTTTGGCAGCTGACGGCTGCGTGCAAACGCATCTAGTGAGCGGGTCTGAATCAGGCCCTAAAGTTTTTAAAATGGGCAACCATTTCCTTCTGGTTATATACACAAAACTCTGAGGGTGCCAGAACTATGGGCTTTTTGTCTTACAGATCTCACTATCCGGTGCATCATAAGGATAGGGGCCATCTTCTTTCAAAACGATCTTTTCAGATAAGGTGTTTAATAGATTCAACTTAAATCAGGGCATCTTGATTATGTTATGGAGTCAGAATCAGTCCTTAAAAGGAAGTAGGATCAGTTCTCTTACTGGATGTTGTCAAGGCAATAAAGATATAGGTAAGAAGGAAACTAGACTGTAGAAAGTATGATGATGTATATTGCTTTTAAAATAGGTTGGTTGGCATCTAAACACTGTGGCTAGATGAAGCACGTCAAAAGGGAAGAACCTTATAACATGAAAGCTCATTCTACTAGATCAGTGGTCGCATCTCATTGATGACAGAGCTTTGGCTGAGAAGCTGTGTCAGTTGGCCACACTGTCCTCAGTACATTCTTTTATAAGATTTTCAATATTTGTTGAAGGATCATCTAGTCCGAAAGGTTCTGCACACCTTAACTCTGTGCATTCCCACCTCAAGAGGCAGCTTTGGAACAGCCCAATAGTGTGAGTGTCTCCCAATTGTATGAATGAGAAAAAAAATAAGTGCACACTCCTTTTATGTTCTAGTTCTCCAGTTAAATGCTTAGCAAACTGTAAAGTTTTTTCGGCAGTGTTGTTTTTTTTATTTAAAAAAGTTTAGGAAGTATTTTTAAAAATATATTTAAATATTTTATTGAAAAATATATGCCATGGGGGTGTCTCACACCACCCCGTATCCAAATGCCCCCATTGTAAAATTAACTCCCACCCCCATTGGACAACCCCCCAACAGAAATGTCTCTCCATTAGAATTAGCTCTTACCCCCTAGTGGTAATAGATCCTCATTTGTGTAACCCCCTCCAATCTCAGTGTAATAGATCCCCGTTTTTGTACCCTTCCTTCCTCCCTCCAGCCCCAGTGAACAGCGTTATTTTTTTTTAATCTATTTTAAAAAACCCAAGTGGTGGTATATGGCGCAAGTCTTTTCCTAGAATCGTTAAATCATGAATAACAGTCCATTCGATGTTCCACTCCGTTCTTAATGCACTCCCCCTATTTATAGGGTGGCAGCTCCTCTTCCCAAATAACTGTGGTTCGACCCACCATGCACCAAGTGCCAATTTTATTTTGTGGGGAGCGCAGCGGAGCATGGGTCAGGGGGGATTGATGATCACTTGCAATGAACAGAAAAGTAGGGGGTAATCTTGCACAGGACTTTACATGTCACATAAGACTATGATAGAGCAACCAACATGTAATAGGAATTTATGACAATTGTCCTAGAGTATAATACAGTTGGCGGTGCTCACAGGAATCAAATACTTGGAAAAATATTAGCAGTAGCGATACAAGTGTACAGAAACTTTTATTGTATTAAAACATGTTTTATGTCACCTGATTTACTCAGGTAAATGGTAACTCCGCCCCTAAAAGAACATATATAAAAAACTATTTGATATCAGTTTTATTAATAATTAGAAATGGGTATCAGTTCCTATGTGTACTAATACTAAGATCCGCTATGGTCTACAAATATATTGTATCTCAGCTATGACAAATATCTGGCACAATGATGCTTCACTATGAATCTGTGCTGGTGCTTGCATAAGCTGAACTAGAACTACAATCACACATTGGAGTCTGTATTATCTGGTTAAAGGCACCAAACTATGCATTCTTAAAAAAGTGTGTTTAATGTAAAAGTATATATTTACTTTCAAATAATTTTATGCAATTACTGTTAAGTTCAGACAATATTGTCTCCATTGCCTTTGATCTCATTTGTCTGTCTATTGGAAATAAATTATAGCGTTCCCGCTAGGCTGTTCAAGTGAGGCTCTGCTCTTATGGCGGTGCCCTGTCGGCAGCCAGCTAACACAACCTAACGGGTGCCGTCCCCACCCGCGGACCGCAGTGTAGCGGGAACGCTATAACACTGGGGGACGCGGGAACACTGTTCACAGTGAGGGGAGAGCTTTAGGGAAGCCCGGCCTGTCCGTAAATGCTGTACACAGCCCCAAGAGTGACGAAAAAGGAGACGCATCTTAAAGACATGCCCCCTTTTCAGGAGCGCGCAAAAGTGCCCTTTCTACGGTCTGGGCAACCTGGCCGGTGCTGAACCTAGAATGAACACTATAATTATTCTGCTAGTCAAATCATCTTAAACGCTTATTAAAAGCGCACTTTATGTTCTTTTAGGGGCAGACTTACCATTTACCCAAATCTGAGTACCCCTTTATTTTAAAATAAGGTGAAATAAAAGAAGTGTATAGAAAATATGATTGTATTCAAACATATGTATGTAAACTAGTACCCCAAAAAATAATTACTTTGTCAAATGTTTTTCTACTGAGTACTTGTGGAGATCAGCAAAATAGTGCTCAGCGGGGACGAAGTTTCCCTCCCTGCACTTTCTGGGGTGCGATAAGCAGGAGGAACCCGTTCTGCACATGTGCAAAACAGATTTTCTCCTTATTAGCCAGGGGATGCAGTGGGGCAGCATGGTCACATGGAATGCAATAGGGTCAGCTAAAGCACAGCTCGCTGCGGTTCCATCCCATGCAACCACGCTAGTTGAGTGGTTAAGAATGCTTAAGAATGGGAAAAATATACCCAGTGCTTCCACATCAATAAAGATGACGTATAATCCGCAGTCTGGTCAACTAGATTTGGCCACAGCAAACATGATTTTCATTACAGTCCTCAATTAACTAAATTATTAAACACAATATTAGATAGAAAGTATAAAGAAGGAACACCTACTTGGCTCCGAGAAGGCCTGCTAGGTAAACTAATGAATCCCTCTCTGCACCCATAAACTGGCTGACAGAAAGCACGCAATCTTTGAGTGGTGTGCTCCCTTCTAGATAGGTCACTGGTGTGAAGAGAGAATTTGATTGAGGGTCAAATAGCTTTTCTTGTTCTATACACATTCCCTAAAAAAAAAAATAACATAGGCAAACCTGGTCAAGTGTAAAATTATAAATTCTTACATATAATGCTAAGATGTGCACTTAATATTTAGATCATGGGCTGATATGTGCAAATAACTACATGGCAGTCAAAATCTTTATCTGTTGTCTGAAGTATGTGATGATTTTGCCATATAAGAAAGTTCATTAAGTTGTTCTTTCTGTGCCAGTGTTTATTAGGCTAATTAAAGTGTGGAACTATACAATAATACAGTACACATTTCCCACTGCTCAACTATTCTAGTATATATGTGACTGTTTAGTACCGCCTGTACAATTCAGTATTCTCAGACACTCCTACATTAGAGTGACCCTCACAACAACATGAAGAATCCAATAAATTGTTGAGTTGACTAATAGATTATGGTGGCACAGGGTTTAGAATTGCTGCACCACAATGTTGGGGACATGGGTTCTAGTCTGACACTAAGGAGAAGATTCAATTAGCAACGAGTTGCCCGAAAATTGCTTAACACGAGTAAAAATCAGCGGCCGCAATTTTTTTGCTTAATCCCATTAAGACCCATTTTAAGTTAATGTGTATTTTAGTTTGCAGCGCCAGACTAAGTGAGATGGGAAAATCCTTATATTAAAACAAAATGGTCTAGACACAAAGCAGTAGCCCTGGGACATGCATCCTAATGAATAATTGTGAGGTTAGAGGTTTTACTTTTCAGGTGATTTCCTCTAAAAAGCAGAAATAGGGATAAATGTATGGGAAATGTTGAGGTATATTGATGGGAAAAGGGTTTTTAAACTTGTAGATAGTGGTTACAAAGGTTATGTTTCTCAGCTGTTTACAAACATATATACATACTTAAATAACACTATAGACTTTAATATACCCCTAAATGCTCTAGACACTTTTTGCTGAAATACATATGGGGGACTCATTATTTCATCATTTTTAAAAGTTGCCAAAAATCAACCATTTGACACCATT
Organism: Taudactylus pleione; assembly: GCA_031769625.1. Taxonomy (NCBI): domain Eukaryota; kingdom Metazoa; phylum Chordata; class Amphibia; order Anura; family Myobatrachidae; genus Taudactylus; species Taudactylus pleione. Next base: position 39,342,603 of record JAUIMM010000052.1, on the reverse strand, counting down.
TACTGTAACAACCTCCAATAATTTGCTATGGCCACCAACAGCCCTGGAGGAAAAATACCCAAACCAAATGACATAACATGTCACAACAAACAAAATGGCAAACAACCAAAACAGCCAGACCATAACAAGACTGACTATAGAAACAGGGGAGAAAGTGATTCTTTGTATTGATGTGATCTACAGACCACCAGGTCAGGAAGAGGAACTGGACAATAAACTACTGCAGGACATCACTAAAATGGCATTAAAAAAGAGAGGTTATAATCATGGGAAATTGATGGCAACACTCTTAAAAGAGAGTCTTAAATTATCTCAAATCCAACAATTTGCAGAATCCCAAACAGCATGGATTTACTGGGGGGAGATCATGTCAAACAAATCTTATTGACGTTTTCGATTGGGTGACTAAGGAAATAGATATAGCTTATCTAGACTTTAGTAAGGCTTTTGACACTGTTCCACATCGCAGACTTCAATTAACTGGAAAGCATGGGATTGGATACAAAGATAGTTGATTTGATAAGATCATGGCTGCAGGATAGGAAACAGAGTTGTAGTAAACGGAGTGCAGTCTCAAGAGGGAAATGTTACCAGTGGAGTACCTCAGGGATCTGTACTTGGACCAGTGCTTTTTAATCTTTTTATTTGTGACATTGCAAATGGTATTGAAGGGAAACTATGCCTTTTTGCAGATGACACAAAAGGTATGCAACAGGGTAGACACACCAGGAGGAGTAAAACAAATGATTGATGATCTAGGTAGAATAGAGGAATGGTCAAGAACGTGGCAACTACAGTTTAATGCCAAAAAATGCAAGATCATGCACTTGGGTCTCAAAAGTCCAAAGGCTAAATATAGTATTAATGGCACTATACTGGAAAGTAATGAAGAGGAAAGGGATCTAGGAGTCACTATTTCATGTGACTTAAAGGCAAGCAAACATTGTAAACAAGCAATGAGGAATGCTACTGATTCCTCTCTTGCATAGGGAGAGGAATCAGTAGCAGAAAGAAAGAAGTGATAATACCACTGTATTGGTACGTCCTCATCTCAAATACTGTGTTCAATTCTGGAGGCCATATCTCCAGAAGGATATTAATACATTAGAGACTGTACAAAGAAGGGCAACTAAAAAGGTCTACACCACAAAACGTACCAGGAAAGACTAAAAGATCTTAATATGTATAGTTTGGAGCAGAGAAGGGATAGGGGGGACATGATAGAAATGTTCAAATATATAAAGGGTTTTAACTAGATAAAGGAAGGAGACATTCTTCAAAGAAAGAAGTATTAGAACAAGAGGACATTTTCTAAAACTGGAGGGTGGTAGGTTCAGGGGAAATTTGAGGAAAAATTACTTCACAGAAAGGGTAGTGGACAAGTGGAATAGCCTCCCATCAGGGGTGGTAGAGACTAAGACAGTATAGCAATTTAAACATGCATGGGATAGACATAAGGATATCCTTCAGAAGTAGTAAGGATCAATAAGGGTTGAGGTAATAATAGGTTTAAAAATGGGGCAGACTACATGGGCTAAGTGGTTCTTATCTGCCGTCAAATTCTATGTTTCTATGTTTGTCAAGTTTCAAAGAGACAGGCAAAGAAGCTTCCAGTTAAACACTGAGATCCCAGGTTGCCACAAAAGGTTTAACTACAAGGAAAAATTCTGTTTAATATAGTTTCCAGAAAAAGACAGTGTACACAGATGAACCTTTAGAGTAGTAAGGGAATGTCCTTGTAGGAGCCTCCAATTTGGAATTGTACCACAGAATGAATCACTTCAAAAATGTCTATAATAAAATAGAAGTTTTGCTTGCTAAATTAAAGTTCCATCACCATTTCAAAAGCATCCAATTGGGGCAGGAGTTGGAGGAGTCAGAGTTTGAGCAGCAGTCTGGAAAGTGCTCGGGCTCCTTACACATCTATTGTCAGTGTCTCCAGTGTACCCAAGGATGAAGGAGAAATAGGAGTACTTGAATTACATTGTTTTATAAAACAATGCTATCCACTAGAAAAGCATGTGAATCTTTTGTTCCTTACCATCAAGAAAAAGCTAATGATCATTTTTAAGACACTGTTAAACATTTTATTAGAGGTATGTTTCTTACCAACCAGGCATTAGTCACAACTTCTCCAACTGTAGCCTCCACTTCACAGCCCAGTAAAGGCACCAGAGCATAATCAGCGATGATTCTCTTCTGTGTAGATAGTACTCTTCCATCATTCTTCTTTATTATGTCTATGATACAAGCTTCATCCTCCTCAGCAAAACCCAGTACCAAAAATCTTTTCCTACTGAATAATCCACCTCCAATGATTGTGGAAGTCTCACCATCAAGACCACTCTGGCTTGCATAAGAGGGTAGATCATCCTGCATGCTTGAATTGGATAAATTATTCTGGTTGCCAGTTTCATGACTCCTTGGATCAACTAAAATATCAGAAAAATTGCGTTATTCTATTTTAGCACCGCAATGCTTTAAATGTTGTTTCTGCAGTGTCAAAGCAGTGATAGCAACTCTTACCTAAGGTGGAATCGTTTTCTGCATACTGAGATAGGAGGTCTTCATCAGCTCTCTGATTTCGAGTGTCGTTGGTTGGAGTTTGTGGTGCCTTACTGGTGCTGCTTGTCTTGCGAACAGAGGAATCGAGAACAGGTTCTTTGATCGCAGCCGGCTTATAAGAAGAATGAATATAAGTCTCCTCAGCTTGCAAGACACCCTTTGAAAAGCTGTCCAGTAACCATTTTACTGTAAGAACATAGGGTCTAAAATAAATTCAAACAAGAGTTAAAATAATTATGTTAATTTGTCTAAGGGTGTCCACACACACACACAGCTCAATCCAAGCTACAAAATACACAAGAGTTACCAAATTGAAGGTATTAAAGCCATTCGGTTCCTGTGAATAGCAGCCGGATCATTATTGGATGCACTGTGGCATGTTAGTGCAGTAAAAAAATAACTGCACACAAGCCAATAGTTGCTAACTTCACACTGCATTTAGCACCAGACCAGATAATTATATAGATCATGAGTCTCATTATATAGTATTGTTGCCATTATGAAATATTGCAGTTTGTAAAGGCCGGTACATATTGGATGATGTCTAGCGTGTACTGACCACATAAGTAACGGAACCCGACAGGTCGTCCAATCCAGCCGGATTGGACGACCTATCGTCTAGTAAGTTAAACTGTAATTGTATACAATACATCTCATGTATGATGAATATTAACTTTATCTATAAAAATGCAGATACAGTAATGTATAAAATAATTTTTACGGAATTCGAGAGAGGGGAAAAAAAACAAAAAAACAAGATACAGTACAAATGGAACAACTGGATGGAAATACAACTAAAGTGAGATACAAGTGAAAAGCAGTTGGAGGACGTCCAGTGTCCATACTGGAATCAGAGAAATGGATTTCATGGAAAGTACAAAAATCCCACTCTCTCTTTCATCCAATGGAGGACACTGGAACACTGGCGACGTTCCAAAGCAGTTTTCACTCTGAATTAGGCTCAATGTACGGCTACAGAGTTGTACGCAAACCGATGATCTGTGTACAACTCAGTGGGGAACCTGTGCATGACCCGTTCTGCGTCCTCGCACAGAGTGCTCCCTGTTTGGGGGTGGTGCCACCCCCCGTTACGGAAAACGGGGACATGTACAGTATTACTCAGCTGCTTCCCTGCGGCTGTGCATTGCCATTCAACTCTAAATCAGGCCCATAGTACCTTGCATTCAAATCTTATATGTCAAGTCGCAAAGGTGTTAAAATTATAAAACTCAGTGAATGTGTGCACTGATCACCAAGTGGCAGCCATGCACAGATTCTCAGCAGCGGCACCATGTTTCGCTGCCCAGAAGCCCCCTATCAATCGTGTAGAATGAGCAGTAACATAGTCCGGAATAGGAGCTCCTGCTATCATGGACGCATGATGGATAATCTACCTGGCTATGGTTTGCTTGAAGAAAGTCATCCCCACTTGTGGGTGCTGTACAAAACAAACGTGTGGTCTGTGCGACACAAGTCCTCCGTAAATTGGAAATAAATACGCAAAGCACATACTATACCCAAAAGGTAAAGTGAAATGATCAGTGCTTGAAACCTACAGTACCACAATCTGTTGGTTGATGTGGAAGTTGGAAACCACTTTTGGTTGGAGAAAAGGTTTTGTTCTAAGTACTGCCCTGATATCATGGAACACCAAAAAGGGCGTATGACAGGATAAAGCAACAAGTTCAGAAAATCTTCTGCAGATACAATTGCCCTAAGAAAAATGGCTTTCCATATGATAATTTCATTTCTTCGAGACACTTCATGCCAGCCATTATTTGTGGGGTTTACATGCCATCCTCCTATTGTTAGGAGTTTTTTTCCCCCCTTGGTACTGCCCACTTAGGGTATATAGGCTCACTCCTCCCCTTCCTCCTTAGTCTTTTGAGTGTCTTCTCACATTCTGTACCTGGGGAAAAACACACTTGGGGAGGGTATGTTATAGGCTGCCATGAAGTATCTAAAAAAAACTAAATTATCAGGAAAACATAATTTGTTTTCTTCTTCCTACTTCATGGCAGCCATTACTTGTGGGATAGACCAAAGCATAATATAGGGAGGGATATAATAAAATAGTCCAACAGAAATTTTCATGCTTAATGATATTTATTTATGCCAATGCCTCTTTAAGGACATGACTTCCAAAGTGGGCATCTTAAACATCCAAAGCATAACGCTTAGAAAAAGTATGAACAGAGGAACAAGTAGCCATGGCACAAATGTCTTTCCCAGACACTTGAGCTTTCCTAGCCCACAAAGTCACCATTACCCTGGTTGAGTGTACCTTCAGATTTTCCTCATATACAACCGTGACTAGCTGTTTGATCCAATTCGCTATTGTCTGTTTCGTGGGTGCCCTACCTTTTCTTGCACCTGTATGTAGGATAACAAATGCTTTGTTTTCCAAAACACTCTAACCAAATAGACAGAGATTGCTCACAATAAGTCAGGCCTATGCCATCTGTCCTCCTCCGGCTGCAGAAAAAAATAAGACAAATTATTTATTGATTTAAATGAAATGTTGATATTAACTTTGGCAAAAAAGTGCTTTGTTCATTCTCAGAACAACTTTGTCCGGCAATGTATTTAAATATGGCTCTTCTGCCCATAATGCTTGTAGCTAACTCTTTTTGCTGAAGTAATATTGCTGCATACACATGTAACGATTATCTGTCAGATTTTCCCTTGAAAAGTCAACGATTTTTTGAAGTGTAATGGACTTTTACAACGATGAACGAAAAATGTTCCTTCCCTTAATGAAAATCGTTATGTTGGACAGTCTGAAATGAACTACAAACGGGAGCACGCTTGAACGATTTTCGTTCATCGTTATAACTCAGAAATGTAACAATTTTTTGAACGATAACGACATCGTTATTGTGTGTACGCACCTATAGCGAAAAAAAAAAAAAAAGACAACCTTCCAGGTTAATAATTTTAAAGGAATCTCATAATGGTTCAAACGGAGATATCATTAATGCATTTAAGAATTAGATTCAAGTCCCATCGGGGTAAGACAGACATAATTTGAGGCTGTATTCTTTTCATTGCTTGACAGAAAACTTTACAAGATTCTCCTCAGATAATCTTCTATCCAGCAACACACTTAAGGTGCGTACACACTGGGCGATTAAAGTGGACGACTGAACGATAACGATATCGTTATCGTTCAGTTGTCCACTTTATTGTCCATTATTAACATCAAAACGATGAACGATAATGACGACGCACGTTCCCGCGGGTCGTTCGTCACTATCGTTTATCAAGTAAACAGGCAGGCCAACCTGACGATGTCGTCAGGTTGCTGCATGTTCGGGAATGGGGGAGAGAGCTCGGCGCTGAAAGTTATCGTTAATGGTATCGTTCAGCGGGTGTGCTCAATGTCCTGAACGACATTGAGCACACCCTGCCAGGGACACACTAGACGATATCGCTCAGGGAGCATATCGTCTAGTGTGTACGCTCCTTTACTGCTATTTGTACTTTAATGGTTGAAATCGCTAAACCTTTTTCAAATCCATCATGCAGAAACTGCAACACTTGTGGCGTGTCAGCTTTAACGACATCAAATCTCAAACCTACTCAGAGTGCAAAGGTTTTCCAGATTCTGTAATAGATATCGAAAGATACTTTCTTACTTTCATGAGAAATTGTACCACTTGTTCAGACAGTCCTTTCTGTCTTCGTAATTCAATTACCACACCGTCAAACGAAGGCTTTCGAGATTCGGATGGAACATTGATGCAACATCCCTGGTGTGATCAGCAGAATCCAAGGGTCTCCCACCACCATATTCACCAACACTGGAAACCATACTCTTCTTGACCAATAAGGAAGAACTGTTATCACCTTCACTCGATCTTCTCTGATATTTTCCACGGGCAATCTTTGGAAACACATAACCCAGTTTGAGGTTCCATACTAGGGAAATGTATTTATTGCACTTGTTCTCCGCATATGGTTTGGTATCTGGAAAAGAAGAGTGGTAGTATGGCATTTTGATGTGTCGCCATAAAATCTACTTGAGGGTGACCAACTTTACTAGCATGTTCTGGAATACTTGTGCTTCCATCTCCCACACCCTTGATAATACCAGGTGTCTGCTGAGGAATCTGTTACAACATTGTTTTTCCCTGGTAAGTGAAGAGCCAACAAGGCATTGCGGTGTTGTTCTGCCCATTCCAAGATTCCTGACACCTCTACCATTAGAAGTTGACTTCTGGTGCCACCTTGATGGTTCAGATAAGCCACTACCGCCACCTTGTCTGAAAATATCTTTACATGTTTTCTTATTAAATGACGATACCTCTGAGACACTACTTCCAGAACCCATTCGTCCTGAATAATAATTCTACACCGGTTGGCAAATTTTTAAAAGTCTGGTCCCTGCAGTACGACTTTGTCTGACAAGTGTGTTAGGGATCCATGATAGTCATTGCCTCAGATTTTTTCTCCAATGGGACGGTCGAAATTTGCTTCTATTTCTGCCCAGGTCTATAACTTCTTGATTCCTTAAACTGTTGTATAGGAGATGGCAAAGGATACGTGCTTTTAATTTATCACTAAAAAGCAAGGAACCTACACAGGGTAAAGAAAGTTGTTGTTTTTTTTGTATATCAGCTACCCAAGAGCATAGCCTAAAGCTGGCCACACACTAGAACAACTTACATCCAACCAGCCAACTTGTTGATTGGTTGGAATGAAAATCTGGTAAGGAATGGGAGTAAATGATGATCAGAAATTTACTCCTAAATGCCAGAAAACAGATGAAAATGGTCGTCAGACAAGTTTGTTAAATGTTTGATTTAAACTATTTGTTTATACAACAGTTTTGGTCCATTTTTCAGCATCTGGGAGCAAGTTGCTGATTGTATTCCTTACCAGATTTTCATTCCAACCAATCTACTAGTTGGCTGGTTGGACAGATAATCTTTAGATGTGTGGCCATCTTTAGAGTCAATCTCACAATCACTCCTGCAGCCATATCCAATATGTCACGTGAGGGTTAACACAGATATTCTTATACATTAGAGAGACTTCTTTGTTATGAACACAGACTTGGAAGAGAAAGTAGTAAGGCATTATTTACAGATGTCCAGAGTCTCAAATTTGTAGAGACCAAGGCTATCGCAATACCAGATTTTAGAGACTGCCACGGAGCTATGTAATTTTGTTAAGAAGCTTCCCACACAAGCACAGGAAGAACATACAAACTCCACAGTCAGGGCCATAATAGGAACTGTACCCACAACCTCTGTGCTGTGAGGCAGCAACCCTAAAGGGGCCTATCCATTAGCAGATAAATTGAACGAGTGAACGATATATCGTTCAGTCGTTCAATTTATCTGCTAATGGATAGGCCCTGAACAATGACAGATGCGCACTCCCGCAGCCGACAAATTGTGTCTTTCGTCTCTCCAACATGTTGGTCAATTATCGCTCATCACTGCCAGATATTAGAAATATATTAGAAATATCGGACAGTTTATAAGCGGTAAACGAACGAACGATATTTATAATGAAAATTCATAGAAACATAAAAAAAAATCCACTCCCTGAATGATGACATGCTATATCGTTCGTAAAAATGTGTCATGTACATGACAGATATCTGTCACCGCAGCCCCAGGGATTTTCAAGGGATAATCTCGTCAATTAATCGTTGTGAAAGATCTACTAATGAATAGGCCCCTATACACCATCTGTACTGCCCCATCTTCAAGAGGAATGGTAGTTCAGATACAATTTCAGAAACTGCTGCATCAATCTTAGGAACAGCACACCAAGTTAAAAACGGATTGTCATTAAAGCATACCCGGATGTTATCAACATTCTTTATACATAATCTCCTTCATAATCTTATGTACCGAGAAATATCTGCTTTTCTTATACATGTTTTCAAACAGTTAATCTTGCACATCCTCAGTTTCATTATAATTCATTGATTTATATATACTTTTTAGCAGAGTATCCACAAGATCCTAAGTTAAATATTCTAACACCAGATTTCTCACTAGAGCTTTTTTGCACCACCTGTTCAAGCAGAAATTCTGGCAAAAAGTTAAAATCCAAACTAGTTTGTGACCTAGATATTTTTAGATCTCTGCAACTCCATAAATTCTTCCTTAGATAAGGCCCCCTTACATCAGAGATGGATCGCTGCGATCGGATCCGCCGGTTGGAAATGCAGACCGGCGGACATCAACGTTCCGCGATCCGTCGCAGGATCGGTGAAATTCTACATGTCAAATTTCACTGATCTGCCAATCACGATCATTTTTTGATCGTGATCAGCAAATCTGTGAAATCCAACATGTTGGATTTCACCGATCCAGCATCTCTGGATCGCCGCATCAGTTTCTGATATATGGAGCCTTAACAAAGGATTTCTTCATCCAATCCATTAAGTCCAGCAGCTGCAGACTGATTAACAGGTGTAACTCTCTGGCAATCACAGCAAAACTTAGAATCCGGATTACCAGAGAACAGTTCTCACATGCAGGACAAATATATTCAGATTTTCTTCTTAAGCTAGCTACACACCATTAGATTTTTTTTAATCGGGACGAGGTACGAGATGGTTTTTCAGAAAATTGAAAGCCCCAATATCTGTGCTACACATTATGCAATTTTTCCATAGAAGCTACCGATTTTTCACCACACCACACTGATTTTGCACTCACAAGGATGACGACATAAGTGACAGGAGAACATAGGAAACATGGCCAGATTGGAAATGCACACTGCTCGAAGGAACGCGTTTGTGGATGTTTCCTAACTGTTTTATCGGTGAAACAATGAAACGATCGTTCCTACACACTACACAATAAATCAGGACGATCACACGATTATTCGCAAATCGGCCCAATAATATATATATATATATATATATATATATATATATATATATATATATATATATATATATATATATATAGTGTGTAAATGTAGCCAGCTTTCACAAATCTTCCTGGGCCCCCAAGCTGGAGCACAAAGCATAATAGATAGAAAAGTTCACTCTAACTAGCATTAAATAGTAAAAGTTCCCTCTATGAGGACTTACCTCTTTGGGGCACATACAGGCTTTTGGGGAGAAGGCTCTTATCCTTGTTGCTAAACACAGGATCACTCCAGGTCAGACTTTTGTGGAGGACAAAGCATCCATTACACTCGGTGCTCAGACCTGGGACAGACGCATGTTAAGACCGTCCCATGCACATGCACAAACCTTTTCCCCCATAGCCGCCTGCCACAACCATCTCCAGCACTTCCACCCACCGTCAACCTTTTCCCACATAGCTGCCTGGCACAACCATCTCCAGCGCTTCCGCCCAGCAAACTCCATGGGGATACAGGACGGCTGCTGGGACCGGGAGACACAGCGAGTAGCGCTATCGGCATAATGAAATCAGGTGCAACACAGGGACCCATAATTCTGCAGCACACATCAGCCTCACCCCAGGTTCCCTACCTCCTTCCAGATCACAGCTCGAAGAGGCGTATTTACTGGGTAGTCTCTGAGGTAAGTCCTCTGCATTTATAAAATAAACTTCCCTACACGGTCTGTACTAGGATACAGGAAAAAAAAAAATGACTAAGGAGGAACGGGAGGAGTAAGCCTATATAACCTAAGTGGGCGGTCCCAAGGGAGGGAGGGGAAGGATGACTACTTTATGTTTAACATTAGGAGGATGAGATGTGAACCCCCCCAAGTAATGGCTGCCATGAAGTAGGAAGTAATATTGTTTTCACTGTAACATGAACTTCAGAGTGCTGAAACATTGCTATGCAAACCTGTGGTCTGTTTTGTTCAAAAACTGCTTCAGTTCCTCATCATTTTCTCCAACAACAACATGAGTAACATCACTGTTGAGTTGATTAAATCGAACTCCTCCACCACAGTTAATGAGTCTCCGCAGCTTATCCAGTTTTCTGCCACCAAAACCACAAACATATATCTGTGGATAGATGCACGGAAGTTAGCAAATCCCAGGTACATAATAGTATTACAAAAAAAAAAAAGAACCACCTTCGAGAAGCAACACCATAAATTTGCTTGAACAAATTTATAGGAAATTGATGTAACTGTGATACTGCTATGAACGGTTTATGAATATGGTAGAAATGTTAACATAGAAAAGCACAGAGTACAGTTAGCACTTTATATTTGTGTAGATAAACAAACTGCTGACAAAACTCAAAGCATTGAATACATAATTCATGCTTGAGACATATAAAGACTTTTGTTTATTATATATGCATACAAATTAAACTTGTTCAATGCTTGCAGATTTCAAAGGCTGGAAAAAATGTCTGTATGGGAGCAGTGCGCATAAAGTAAGAAAGCAAAAAAAAATAAAAAAAAAGGGGCAAATGCTATTTTAAAGGCAAATAGCCACCTAAGAATAAATATTGTTAGTAAAATCAAAGCTATAAGAACCGCTAATGCGATGGAGGAGGGAACAGCTGTAATAGAATAATGTTACTACCGGTTAGATGTAGCCATAATATTACCCACCCTGCAGCCATCTAGAAGATCATCTGGGGCCTGTATGGAACTGATGTCCAGGTTCTCAAGAGTATCAGGTGGAGGCTCCAGCCTAGTACTCATCACAGAATTAAAGGCAGATTCATTAATACAGCTGGTGCTAATGTTAGAAATATGGCTGACATCCGAGAGTGTCCGATCTGTACAGTACAATACAAAGAACAGTTGAGTAGCCAAAAAAAAGCATGTATTTGCAGCAAAAAAAAATTCACATTAAGTAATTTGATTTGTAGAATTATTACCACTGGTCTTATCTGCCCATATAAAAACACAAATGGTGTTCTACTCTTTGGACTGTACCATTTCTAAACACATTGGGGACATTTGTGAAGACTGTTACACAGATAACTAAGGTGCTGTAGCCTATAGCAACTAAAATACAATTTTTACTCACCGTAAAAACTCTTCCTTGGAGTCCACCTGGGCGATGCCACTACCTCTGGGTTATGCATAGTGAGCTGTGGAGTCAGGCAGTAATAAGATTGGCTCCCACCCCCTATATAACCCCTCCCCTTCCACTAGAACCTCAGTCTATGTTTAACAAAGCCGGAGAAAGACCCACGGAAGAACTGAGAAAACCAACAGGTAACTAGTATGAAACCAAACAAGGGAGGGATCCCAGCATCCCCCAAATGGACTACAAGGAAGAGATTCTACAGTGAGTAAAAAATTTAAAGGGGGGGAGCATCGGAAAAGGCCGCTCTAGGAATTTTTAGCCTAACGCACTCGTGTCTCTTGCACCAGGTGTATGGAAGCCTTAACATTTTGTAAAAGTGTGTACGGATGACCAGGAAGCTGCTCTGCACAGCTGTTTTACCGAGGCATCATGTCGCACAGCCCAAGAAGCCCCGACAGCACGAGTCGAGCCCAAACCATCACATTTCAAGACAAATATGCCTGCCGGATGGCAGAAGCGACCCATCTAGTGATGGATCCTTTCGCAGCTGGCCAGCCTTTTTTTGGTGCATCAATCAATGCCAACAAAAAATCTGTACTCCTCAAAGACGCCAAGTAAATGCATAACGCACGTACTACATACAACAGTGCTAAGGAAGAAGCTTCACTAGTCACTGAAGCCTGGCGAAAGGCTGGAAGGATGATATCCTGGTTAACGTGGAGAGCAGATACCACTTTCGGGAGAAAGGAAAGCTTAGGTGCGTGACACCATGAAAAATGAGAAGCGGAGATTTTCAGGACAGAGCCACTAACTCAGATACTCTTCTGGTCAAGGCAATGGCCAAAAGAGAAACAACCTTCAAAAGTGAGGCATCGCAATTCTACAGATTCCAATGGCTCAAAAGGTGCCTTTTGAAGTGCCTCCAAAACTAAATTCAAGTCCCAAGGGGGAACAGTCGGGACATAAGGAGGCTGTAAATGAAAAAACCCCTGCAAAAGCAGGTTTGAACTTCAGGAATGGTGGGCAATTTTCTTTGAAACAAGATCAACAGGACCAAAATGTGTTCCTTAAGGGAGGACAATCTAAGACCCTTAATCAAACCATCCTGCAGATAAGACTAGAGATGAGACACTTGGAACCTTTCAGGTTTAAACTAGTGTTGTTCACACCAAGAAATATATATCTTCCATACCCGATGATAAATCTGGGAAGTGATTGGTTTGCGAGCCTGTATCATGGTTTTTATAACAGGTTCTGAAAACCCTTTGGCCCTCAAGATGTTGGATTCAAGAACCATGCAGTCAAAGCCAAGTGAGGCAAATCGGGGTGACAGCATGGACCCTAAAGTAACAGATCTGGACGCAGGAGCACACGATACGAAGCGTCTGCCAGTATGTTCCGAAGAATTGCATACCAATGATGGCGCGGCCAGTCTGGAGCTACCAGAATGACCGGCCATGCCACTGATTGAACCTGTTGAAGTACCCTTGGTAACATTATCAGAGGAGGAAAGATGTATCCCATCTGGAACACCCAAGGGTGCTGTCATGGCATCCAGCAGGGATGCCTGAGGATCCCGAGACAGAGATCCGTACCTTGGAAGTTTCCTGTTGAGACGAGTCATTAGATCAATGTCTGGAGACCCCCATCTGGAAACTATATCCTCAAACACTTCCCGGTGTAATTCCCATTCCCCTAGATGCACACTGTGGTGACTTAAGTCCGCCTCCCAGTTGTCCACCCCTGGAATGTAAGTTGCCAAAATAGCTAGAACCCAACTTTCTACCCAATGAAGGATGCAAAAAACCTCCCTCATTGCTCACCAGCTGCGTGTGCCAACCTGCTTGTTTATATATGCAACTGCCATGGCATTGTCTGATTGGATTCACACTGGTAGGCTCCTTAGAGGAGATTGAGCCTGAACCAATGCATACCAAATCACCCTTAATTCCAGTATACTGATGGAAAGAGAAGATTCCTGGATGGACCAAATACCCCGTAAGTGCATGTCTAGAGCCACCGCCCCCCAGCCTGTTAGGCTGGCATCTGTGGTGACAATGATCCAATTCATTACTGACAACTGGCAACCCCTGTTCAGATTTGTATCCTGCAGCCACCATAGGAGTGACTGACGGGTCTGCAAAGATAATCTGAACATCTGCCTGCTTCATCGAGGGTCTGACTTTGCCCATCGATGAAGCAATTGGTTTTGCAGGGGTCGGGCATGGAATCTGGCGAAAAGAACGGCTTTGAACGAAGCCACCATTTTTCCCAGTAACTGCATAGCACTGAGTACTGAGACATGAGGCATCTGTAAAATGATCCTTATTTTGGATTGAAGATCCCGAATCTTTGCCTGCGGAAGAAACACTGACACTGGGTGTCGAAGAGAAGACCCAAAAATACCATTCTCGGAGATGGTATTAAATTTGACTAGGGAAAATTGATGATCCAGCCAAATCTCTGCAGCATGCCTATGGTAATCTGAAGATGTTGTTGCAATAGGGCTATTGAAGGTGCCCTTAGCAACAAATCATCCAGATAAGCCAACACATTGACTCCCTCTCTTCTGAGTAGGGAGATCATGATTGCCATAACCTTTGTAAAGACTCTGGTAGCGGTGGACAAACCAAATTGCAGAGCCTTGAACTGAAAATGCCGGTGCCCCACTGCAAAACGTAGAAGATGTTGACAATCCCTCCCATATAGCTATATGGAGGTAGGCACCCTTGATACATATGGGGACCAAAAATTTGCCTTCCTCCATGGAACAAATGACTGACCTTACCAACTCCATCTTGAACTTTTCCAAGTGGAGATAAGGATTTAACCCCTTGAGGTTGAGAATGGTACTAAACTACCCTTCTGGTTTGTCTACTAAGAAAAGACTGGAGTAAAGCCCCAGGCCTTGCTGTAGTACCGGAACTGGAAAAATTACTCCGGAGTCAGATAGTGCAGAAATTGCCTGTATGAGACCCACCCTTCTGCAACCATCCACAGGGAGAGGAGTGTAAATAAAGCTCTTTCTGCAACAGAACACTCTAAAATGTAACCCCTGGTTACCAGTCCACTTATCCAAAAATCCGGGCTGGATTGAATGCAAGTTTCCCGAAATCTGAGTAAGCAGCCTCCCACCAGAGGTCGGGTCCTTGTCCCGTGACATTCATGTGGATTTACTTGCTGAGTTAGCAGCAGGGCGAAGGGTGTCGGGGACACCCCACCACTTAAGGCACATCTACAGGGACCCCTAGGCATAACCTGGAAGGCCTGAAAGCTTCCCCTGCCTTGGGTCCGAAACCTAGGAGATTTTGGTGTTGATACGGGAAGGTAAGTACTTTTTCCTCCCATTACCCGAGAAATAATATTAATCAATTCTGGTCCAAACAGAAAACCTCCTTCAAAAAGGCATTGCCTCTAAAGCATGCTTGGACTCTATATGTCTGTCTTCCATGTTTTAAGCCATAGAGAACGTCTAACGGATATGGCCAAAGCAGAAATATGAGACTGTACATGAATAGTGTCTATTAAATCATCACCTATATAGGCCAAAGCCTCCTAAATTTGATCAGCTAAATAACAAGCTTCAGACAAATCCTGATTGAAACCCAGCAATCATCCAGGTCATCAAGAAATTGATAGCCTTTATCACCCAAGCGCTGGCCAGCCAGGCCGCAGCGAGATCCTGTCAAAGTGAATATAGACTTAAGTACAGCCTCATTCTTCCTATCCATAGGATCCTTAGGTGTTAAGAGACTGTGTTGTGGGGATAACAGTATTACTTAAATTTCTGCAGAATATGAAATTTGGAATCCGGTTTTAACCAGGCTTCTTTTAATATTTCTCCAAAAAGTGAAAATTCTGGGAAAACAGATACGTTTCGTCTTACATTTAGCTTCAACTCCAGGAAAATCCACTGAGGACTGGCCTGAACGTCTCCTAGTGGCTGTGGCCCATGCTGACGTTACCATTTTATTTAGGGACATTGCCATCTAAGTGAGACGTAGTCCCATATCCTGGGCCTATCTGGGCTCTGAGGGATCAGACAAACTAGGATTTGGAGTACAGTGTAACCTATAATTTGCCTGAGAGTGACGTAGTTCACCTATGGCCCAATCAGGCATCATCGACTGTTCAGTGGAACTTCCATGTAATGAAACTCCCTGTGAATAACCAGCACAGAGCGACCCTGGGTCCGTACAACCTTTTGGCAACTTTTTAATAACATTTTGTATAAGTAAAAACAGTGACTGATCCCAGTTTTTTTGGAACCATGTCAACTTCTCTATACTGAGAGAAAACAAGAGATATGGTAAGAACTTACCTTTGTTATCTCTGTTTCTACGAAGTCCATAGGGTCCACAGGGTTGACCTTGGGGTATAGGTTGGGAACCAAATCCGGGCACCACGCAGTTAAAGCTTTTAGCTCCCAGGATGCACTGGGTCCACTCTCCCTATAACCCCACCCCCAAGCCAGAGGCACCTCAGTTTGTAAGTAGCCAAAGGCCGGAGGAGGAGAGAAAAAGAGAGAGAAAACTGGAACACTCAATAACCATACTCACAGAAATGGGAGACGGAAAACCGGTGACCAGCCACACAGCCCATATGAAGCCAGGTGCGTCAGGGCGGGCGCCCTGTGGACCCTATGGACTTCGTAGAAACAGAGATAACAAAGGTAAGTTCTTACCATATCTCTTGTTTTCTACTTCAGGGTCCATAGGGGGTCCACAGGGTTGACCTTGGGGATGTCCCAAAGCAGTTCAACCAAGGGTGGGGACGCTCCTGTGCTGAGAGGAGAATCCGTCGCCAAAAAGGAAGCATCCTGAGAGGCAAAGGAAACCAATGCCTAGAACCTTAAAAAGGTGTGGACAGGAGACCACGTGGCCACCTAGTAAGGTAAAACAGCCGAGGCGCCACAGCGAGCCGCACACGAGGGTCACATGGCCCGAGAAAAAACAAGCATCAACAACAGGAAGGCCTACCCATGGGTAGGCCCCTGAGGAAGACCTACGAGGCCATCCAGCCAACATTTGGTTATAGGCCGGCCATCCTTTCCTGTGAAAACCAGAAATCTCAGACCACCAATAAGGAGTCCGATTTCCGTAAGGAACCTGAACGGATCACATAAATCCAAAGAGGCCAGACCACAGTCAATGAGGCCACACCAGCCGAGAGGACTGGGGACAGAATGGCCGTACCATAAGTTCCAGAATAATATGGAACCTGAAAACCACTAAGAAGAAACACAGGGCGAGAGCAACTCCCACCCTGACATGATGCCCTCCAGAAGAGGGAGCCACATGAGAACGTTCCCAATTCAGACACTCTCCTGGTTGATATAAACACCCTGAGAGAAAGAGAGAGCCTAAGCAATAGACCATGTAATGGCTATCAAAACCAGCGGTTCCATTGACTGTCCCCGGAGGTAACGAAGAACCACTACTTACTCCCAAGGAGTCCCTAGGGAGGACAAATGGAGGCATAATCAAGAAAACACTCCAAAGGATGAACTGGATACCAGAGTGGAGCAATTCCATATCTTAACCATACTGACAGTGTAGAGATCCGCACTGTCAGGAAGACCAGGCCAAGTGTGAAACCCAAGCCAGCCGTAAGGAATGCCAGAATATCTGGAAATCCTGGACACCGGAGGATTGTATCGACAGGTACAATACCATAAGATTTATGGCTGCCACAGTTTGTGGTAGGTCCCAGCAAAAGCTGATCCATGTGCTCTAATCATTCCAACGATGACAAAGCCAGGGAAGCCGTAAGACCACTGTAAGGACACAGTCAAAGACAAACGACCCAGGTCCAAGGCAAAACCAAGGACCCTGAGACAACAGGTCCGGGCAGTGAAGCATCAGGGATGGAGTATCGATGTAGAGACTCCGAAGATCCAAGTACCCCTGACATCTGGGGCAATCAGGAGCCACCAGCAGGAAAGCATCTCCGTCTCGATTGAAAACACTTCCAAAGACCTCGAGGAAGAAGGGAGACCGGAGAACACAGGTACACAAAGTGGAAGGACCACTTCACCGACAAAGAGTCGCTGAAGGTTGCTTCAGAATCCCCAGAGCTGGACTGTAACACCATAGTGTGATAAAGTCAGAAGGCCATGAGGGTCACCTCAGGGGGGCCCCCCCTGCTCACCAGGAGATGAAACCTCTCTTGGGGAAGAGACTAGTCCCCGGGATGCACGTCGTGACGGCTGAGGACTCCCGCTTCCCAATGGAGAGCTCCTGAAATGAACGCTGCCGAGATGGTCGGGAGGAGACCCTCGGACTATGTCCGAATATGTGACATACCTGTCATTGCCACCCAACGAACAGTGTTGCTAAAAAGGAAGCCACTGTCCTGACCCTGTCGGACTGAACCTTTTCAGGTTCACCGGGAAACAAGAGTTATGCCAGAGTAAGTTAATTGACAGGGTGGAATCGACAGACGTCCAACTGCACTGAAAAGGATTCGATCCAGACACTGTCCATAGCAAAGAAAACCCTGGACGAGATGGCCATAGCCACCCGGACAGGGACCGACTTGCCTCCAGAGAGAGCATCATCGTTTGAACAGTTATCCGACAGAAAAAACTCGTTCCATCTGGAGATGAGCCAATTATGGAAAGGCCTGGAATGGAACTGAGCCCATTCCACCATGCATCCCAGAGTGTAAAGACATCTGTCGACTGCGCAGACAACCATGTACTCCTAATGGAAGAGAGGAGATTCCGTCTTACGCCAGAAGAATTCTCAGATTCTGAGAATCCAGCAGGGATCCTAGATGAAGAATACCCAGAGAGGGATGCAGGGAGGACTTTTTCCCCGTTGATTAAACGTCTGCACCCTGAAGAAGCCACAGTCATCCTGACCTGGCCGTAAAGTACCCCGGTGATCCCGCTAAGAGCAGGAGGCCGTCCAGGTACAGGAGCATTGGGATATACTGAACAGAAGAACTGTCAGAAAATCCAAAACGCTGGTAAACCCCTGTGGGGCTGAGGACAGTCCCAACAGGCAGAGCCCGAAAAATTGTAAGTGTTGCTGTGATACAGCAAACCTCAGCCCATGCTGAGGAAAGGTCTCTGTAAGTACCCGTAGGCACGCGTCCTGTATATCCAGTGATACCATAAAGTCCCCAGGTTCCAAACATCGTATGATGGAGCATAGGGATTTCCTCCTGAGCCCAGGTAGCTTTAGGAACTGGTTCAGGGAATTGAGACAGAGAATTGGCCAAAGAGGACCATTCAGCCACCGCACCAGAAAGAAAGCAGAACAACCAGTCCCTCACTGAGATAGTGGGGATGGCCTAATTAGCTCCGCTTACCGCAACAACTGCATAGCTTTCTGGATCTGTAAGGCCCTTGTAAAGAGGGCGTACCCTCCTACCCATGTAGCCGCGGCAACTTGACACTAATACCGGGCGAACTGAGAAAATCGGTATCTCCCAGTTGTAGGCCTGTCCCGTCAGGCTGAAGAGATATGCTTAGGTTCAGAAGCAGGATCGGCTGGCAGTCCAGGCCTGCTCGGTACTGGATATGTCGGCCCTTGTAGATGCCGACAGTCTACGAAGAAACAGACCTTTAGGCTGACCCAGAGGACAAAAAAGACTTAACAGACTTAGTCTGAGGCCTTGTAGTGGGCATAGCTGAAAGCGGTAAACTTGTCGTTAGTAATACTGCCAATGTTACTACAATCTTGTCAAGGTCAGGACCAAACAATATCAACCCTAAAGATGGTATCTGCACCTCTGCATTCCCAGAGCGCAGCCATAGGGTATTACGGAGGATACAGTCGCAGCCGGAACTCAAAGTTAGGAGACTGGTATCCAATATAGGCATTTCCACCTATGACAACAGCATATATTACGTGAGCGACCAAATACATTTGAACCCCCAACGTGTTGGAGGGGAAAAAACGTTACAAATGCATCAACCCAATATGCAATAGTATTAACCAACCATGCTATAGCCATGGTAGGATGGGTAATAACTCCTGAAAGCAAGTATACTGATTTCAGGCAGAGTTACCACCTACGGATCCGAAGAATCCGACCACGCAGGAATGGGAGGCGTAGTAACGTCTGTAATCAGACGAGTAACACGCCCATCCACCCCAGGAGGGGCTCGTGATGACCCTCAGGGAATTTGGGACAGGAGGCCAAACACTGTTGTAACACCTCCTATCTGGCAACAGCCAGAGTCCCGCTATGCGATCCACCCGCTAGTCAGCAACAGGGAACCCGAAGGCACGCAATACTGAGGGTGTATGATACAGGTGCAGGTCAACATTCACTCGAACCAGAATGGACCTGCTACCAGCCCTAAAGCAGGGATAATAATACCTGAAATAGGCTTCCCCCCGTGTAAGAGGGAAAGAGCCCCAAACAGTACCCAGTTCACGGCAGAGCCAACTGGGAAGTAACCACAGGGCGTCAACCACGCCAATTAGCGTTTCGTAGAAAACGACATCCACCCAGGGTGGCTGTTGTGGTAATCCCTGCAAGGGGAATGACAGACTATTGTGGCACCAGGGGGAATTCATATACTGCGAAAAACCCCTGCAGGGAGCGGTAGTCTGTGTCACAGGGGAAGAGTGCAAGAAGCTGCGAGATACCCTGAGATGAAAAGGGCAGTATGGTGAAGTAACCCCAAGTGAGGTACAACAATGGGGCCCGCCCGGCGATCCGCAATTGAGAGGATCCCGAGAAAACAAACCGCCCAAGGGGGTCGTGAAAGAGGCCAGCACCAGATGACGCCACATACAGAACCCTTTATGAGTCAAATCCTCCGCACTAACACCTGCAGCACATGACTTGCAGGATAGTAAAAATGGGTGCAGTATAACGCTCTATCTCCTGGTCAGACATATCTGACCAATCTTGGCGGAAATATTAAGCAGAACTATACTGGTCCTGACTGATGCCAAAAATTAGCTGCAGGGACCCATTTTCAGCGTATGCAACACACAGTTCCATCTAAAATATGGCAACGTGCAGCACGCAACAGTATGTGACAAACCACACAAATATTAACAAGTACATAAATGTGAGGTCTCAGAACCACCCTAAGTACAGCTGTATTAGGGCAGATAAAGAAAAGGGATAGATATACACTGACAGGTGAGAGAATAAAGTACAGTCAGCACTAGCATAAGTCACATACAATGCAGATATATACATATATACATAAACATGTCATATAATATACTGCACTATTACACTGCATTCAACTGCCCAGATTCAGTGTCTGGGAAGGCTACAGCGCTGTGTACACTGACCTGATGGTGAGGTACGCAGGGGGACTGGACCAACTGCCATCCTGAGAGATTTCTGCTGCACCACAGAGATAAAATGGCCGCTGGAGACCTCAGAGAAAGCGTGGCCCGCGGAGGAAGCAGCTCAGCGACGCCAGACTATGGATACTGAAAGGCGCGCTGAGCTGAGGGGAGGAGCCGCTGTAACAGGGAAGGCTGCCTCCCCTGGCCGGCTATTAACCCCCGGGACGCCGGCTCCCTGCACCGATCGTTAAGTCCCTGGTGGTCTAGTGGACACACGGGGTATGGGGGGCCCGCCGCCACTGCCAGCGCCTCCGGTCTGTCCCCTGAGACCGGAGGCACAGGACTGCATTTGAAATGCGCGGATCACCACAAGCGGTGATCCGCGACCTTACCTGCTCCCCGTGGATCCGGCAGCAGTCCTGGGCGCCCACAGAGTCCGGCTAGTACAGACTCTGGGGTCCCGCTGAGATCCCCAGATCTGTACTGGCGTCTCAGCGCCAGCGGGGTGACGGAGCGGCAGCTTAGACGCCCTATGGACAGTCCGACGCTGCCGCTCTGAAGAGTCCAAAGTCCATGGAAAAAACTTTGTCCCTAAAAAAATAAAATAAGCTTAGGGGCTGCTAATCAGCTCCCCCTGCGCTAACGGTGACCCGACTCCGGCCGGGCACCAACTTAAACTGAGGTGCCTCTGGCTTGGGGGTGGGGTTATAGGGAGAGTGGACCCAGTGCATCCTGGGAGCTAAAAGCTTTAACTGCGTGGTGCCCGGATTTGGTTCCCAACCTATACCCCAAGGTCAACCCTGTGGACCCCCTATGGACCCTGAAGTAGAAAGACAATCCTAACCTATACATATAGCTACCCAAATTCCTCTGGAAAAAGTGTAGCACTGTTTGAAAAAAACCCAAAAGGGTTTTTTTTTTTTTTTTTTTACCCAGAACAACAACCACTGCTTCTGAAAATAACAGCAAAAGTGAGGAGGCTTAATAAGACTCCAAATCAACTATCTGTTTAAATGCAAAAAAAAAAAAACAGGACTTCTAAAGTCCACATTCACTTGCACAAAAACCAAAGGCAAACAAAGAATTTGCAGTACAAAACAATGTATGTTACTGCCTAAATTCCTAAAGAAGAAGTGCAGTAAAGTTGCTTATATATACATAAAATTGCTATAAATCCAGAATATCACACCAGGTTAATTACCAAAAGTAATAATCCTAGTTTAACTGCTTATCTGATGAGACATCCATCACCCTGTAATTTGCTGTCTCAGCCAAGAAGGTATCCAGCAGTGCTAACACCCGCCAAATAGTGTTTGGGGCGTGGTTTATGAACCCCCGTGAGCTTGTCACTCAAATGCATGGGGGCATGACAGGGCGTACCGTCGGCGTCCTGCTTCATTCAGGACGCCTGACATCATAGGCGTTCCCTAGCCGCTGGCGCCTCCCTCCGGATATCCACAGGCTTTGTCTGATGTACAGCGGCTCTTAGTGAGGACGTCCTAAGCAGCGCGCCTGCAAATGCAGCGGCGCCGCGTCATGGGAGCGTGGCCAATGAGCCACCCTCTCCAAAAATCCGGCAGCATGCTCTGTTCTGTAACACCTACAGCTGCTGCCACGTGAGTAGTAACATGCCCGGCCGCTCTGCTAAAGCGGCGTGCCAAGAAGCAGTAATACAGCAAACAAGGTTTTTACATTTAACATGCTTACCTTTTTGCAAGCAACCCCCTCAGATGTGTGTCTGGTATAGAGAGAGTCCCAGGGACTATGTAGTTTGGGGACTCTCCCAGCGGCCATCTTTAGAGTGGGATAAAGGGTTCACACAAAACCTCTGTTTCTCTCCAAATCCCACTCTATTAGTGCTTATCGCCTGTTGCCAGGGACTAAAGCACCCAAACCAATAAAGGAAAATAAAGAAATTAAACCTAACTAAAAAAGCTAGGACCTATCCAGTGTCTTACTCCAAGGCACTAAAACAAGACTGAGGTTCTAGTGGAAGGGGAGGGGTTATATAGGTAGTGGGAGCCAGCCTTAGTGTACGACTCCACAGCTCACTATACATGACCTAGAGTAATGGCATCCCGCAGATAGATGATAAAGGAACGACCTCGCAGTCTCTGGGCTGGCCACACCCGGAAAACGGGGCGCATAAGTCCCATTTCCAAGAACGCCGACCAACCCCACCCCTTAAATGCCTCTGCCTGTCCATCAGTCAGAGACATTCAAGGGCTTGTGTGCGATTGAGCAGGACCCATTCTGCACACTCACAGAATGGGTCCTGCGCAGATTCATGATAATCGAGAATCTGCGTTCAACAGTACACTTGCATGCACTGCTGAATCAAGCCCCGAGACTGGTCCTCAGACTAGGGACCTCATTCAGAGGCGCTCGTAAACTGCGAGCGCTCGCTCTGAATGAGGGTGGCTGCATCTATTTTCTGAGCCGGCCTCCTGGCCGCTCGCTAAGCTGTGGGTGACCACCCACAGCTTTAGCGAGCGGCCAGGTTGATGGTCGCGATGCTCAAGACCATCGCGACCATCAGGGCTTGCGACGTGACCCATGTGGTAGGAACTCCTCTGCCACAAGCCCCAGTGAGCTTTCGGCTCTATTAGAGCCGGAAGCTCACCACTGATATCACGAGTGATGTGAGTGGGGTCGCCCCCAAAGGGCAGGCGTTCCGTCGGCAACACCCCCGTTTGTGTAGCCACCCCCCCGCCTACAAAACGGTGCGAGCTGTCGATCACCATCAACAGCCGCCCCTTTTGTAGTGAGTCCCGGAGCGAGAGAATTTCTCTCGCTCCGGGGCTTGCGCACGTGCAGTGCAGCCGCTGCGCGTGCGCAGAGCCCAACATCGACCCGCTTGCTCTCATAAGAGGCAAAAAAGGCAATGAAAGACTCCCTGTTGCAGAAAAGCAACAGTGCTCTAAATTGATTCCTGATGAAAAAGTTTAAATGTGGCATAAGCATTACATATCCATTATTGAGAGAAATTTTATATTATATATATATATATATATATATATATATATATTTATTTACACATACATACACACACACGTACACATGCACATATATACACAGAAGGGCCAAAAGTCAAGGGATAGCAATATGTAAAAGGTAATGGTACAGTAGGTGGCGTCACAGCAATAATCGGACAGATCGGCTAGGCTGCTCATTGCAAGGAGCATGAATTATCGGAGTTCGAACGTGGCATGATAGTGGGTGCTCGACTGATGGGACAATCCATTTCTGAAGTTGTGGGGACATTCAACGTTCCTCAATCTAGTGTCACATGTATACCGGGAATACCTCATGGAAGGCATTACCACCCACTGTCGACAGTGCAGTGGCTGACCACGGGTGCTTAATGATCGTGACTTGGACCCCTGACCAGAATTGTCCATGGTATTAGAAAAGCGACTTGTTCAAACCACAACCACATTCAATGCAGAAGGTACCAGATGCATATCTAGCAGGTCAGTGCAGCGTTTTTTAGCTTCCATGGGATATGGGAGCAGAAGACCCACCAGAGTGGCCTTGTTAACACTAGGTCACCGGACACAGCATCTCATCTGGGCTTGTGACATCACAAATTGGACCATGGAGGACTGGTAACGTGGCATAGTCCGATGAGCCAGGGTTCCAGTTGTTTCGGGCTGATGGTAGGGTTCGGGTGTGGTGCAGACCCCATGAGGCCATGGACTGCAGTTGTCAAAAAGGCACCGTGCTGGCTGGTGTTGGTTCCATAATGGTATGGGGTGTGTTCACGTGGCATGGGTGGAGTCCGCTGGTCCGCCTGAACACATCATTGACCAGTACCCGCTACATTTCATTGCTTGATGACCATTTGCAGTCCTTCATGGACTTCATGTATTCCCACAATAATGGAATATTCCTTTGTCATCTGTCCCAAACTCTCCAGAATTGGTTTGAGGAGCATTCTGGAGAGTTCAGACGAATGGTGTGGACACCACGTTCACCCGACATGAACTTAAATCGAGCATTTATCGGATGTGGTGGAGAGGTCCATTTAAACCCAAGATCCTGCACCTACAAATATCAGGGAGCTGTGGGGAGCTATCCAGACAGCATGGGTCAACATCTTTTCAGAGGTCTTCCATCCACTTGTGGAATCGATGCCACGTCGAGTTGCTGTACTGTACTTCACAAGGCTAGAGGGGTCCTACACGATACTGGGCATCTATCCCATGACTTTTGGCACTTCAGTGTACACATACAGGTCAAAAAAAGGTGATTAAAACATAAAAATAAATAAATAAAAAAAAAAAAATCTGGCGCCACCACCTGCAAGTGAAGATATGAAAAAAAAAAAAAATAACAGGGAATATTCTGACTGCTGCCCAGAAAACTATAGTGTGAATTATATCAACCCACAAGATAATAAAACAGAAAAAGAAAGTATTCACAAACTATTAGACAACACGTTTTGAACGAAAATTTATTTTTTTCTTATTTTTATTGACGCTGATATACAGTATGTGTTTTTGTGTCTGGATCCAGAACTCTTTATTGCGGGAATGTTTTGGCATATTATGTATGCATTTTATTGAAAATTATAGATTTTTCTTTTTTTGTTGAAATATATATGTATACCTTTTATGATTAAATACAATTAACTTGACAGTGCCCAGAAATACTTTTTCTGATGAAAACTCAGCCCTGACAACTAGATTTTACTGTTCTTGAACTTTTATTTTTAAGGTTCTCATGTTTTTTTTTTTATTTCTACCTTTCTGCAGATTTTGGTTTTATTGGGCTTATATTTTAATTGCAGTTTAATTTTATTTTTCACTCAGTAACCCTCCTAGCCTACTACTTTAAATACAGGTTTACTCTTCCTGGATTATTTTTTTATATATCTCTCTCTCCCCTCCCCGAATGTTGCCTTTCCTCTACTATTGGGCTGTCTCTTTCTCTGATGGGTCAAAATCGGCAAGATTTTATTCATATTTGGATCTATGAATCTTTGTGTTATGCTTAAACAATGTGTAGTATTGGTAGAGAAACAATGGTCAGCGATGTGTATGTTGGGTCCAGCGTGCACGCATGTGCAAGAGATGTAATTTTTATTATCATTTAGATTATATAGATTTTACAGGAATCCTAATCACCCTTCGAGTGCATCTTCAGCTAAAGATACGCTTGATATTCTAGTCACAAATACGCAAATGACATTGCAGCTTACGTTTTCCTCAACGGAAAATACTGTAGGTGTGTGTGTGTACGTGCGTATAATATATATATAACACTATGTATATTTACCTATATTTATCTATCTAGACACACATTTTGCACCATTAATAAACTATATCAAGTTTATTGTACAATAAAATAATTGGGGTAAATATTCAACTGTAAAGAATAGCGTTCCTGCTAGGCTGTTTTAGCGGGGCGCTGCGCCCTGGCCGATTTCAAAATAGCAGAATGCGCCCTGTCCTTTTTGACGGTGCCATGCAAAAGGTGGCGGATGCTGTCCCCACCTGTGGGACGCAGTGTCCCCCGGGTGGGAAGAACTGCAGTGCAGCGATCACCGCCAGTGAATAGATGCCGGGCGTGCGCAGGAGTGCCCCTTTCTAGATCCAGCGCCAGACCCAGCGTGAACACTAAAGAATGGTTATAGCCTATAGCACACAGTAGAGTCAAATCCAATCCGAAAGTCACTTATAGTTGAAGGAATTCACATAAGCCCTGAAAATGTTCCAATGTTCGTCACATATAAATTTCCAGCTGTGGTGTATTGATCAGTTTCTCTGTCTCCCCCATAGTGCATTTCCATTCACAGATAACAAGGTGTATACTTCACACCAATACATTGCTTGAGGACATATGATAGGTACCTCCTGGGAACAGGAATCTACCATGTACATACAATTCTTGATCAGCTGTCCTTCTCCTGCAATCCACCTTTTGGAGAAAAGGACAATTTTGGAATTGATGGTACTGTGCGCGCGCTATAGGATATAGCCATTCTTTACAGTTGAATATTTACCCCCTTTGAGAGTTTGCGCTTGACCAATTCTTTTATTGTCATTCCATTTGGTGATTACAGGCAAACAGCAGGATTTAAAGCAGCATCTCCACTTTGAAGCGCAAAATTTGTTATATTCATTTTAAATTATATCCAATTATTGCAATACATTGGTAAAGTTCATCAAATGTATGGATTACTCCATTATGCACAAAATGGAGTATACAGTTTACCTCAAACAAGGCACCACAAGAAAGGGCTGAGCAAGAAAGGGCTGAGCAAGTCCGTTCAAGCTGGTGCTAGTAAAGCACCTAGTAGAAAAATAAAAGAGAAAACACTAACTCTCCTGTTTAGGGCACTAATCCACAAAATAAAGAAATCTAGTGAAATATACAATTTAGCTTTTAATAAAAATACTTTTATAAAATGAGAAGAAATCTCACATGTAAGTCAAAAAAGGAAAACACAAAAATAAAAAAATAGTAATAACCGTTGCATAAATTAATGGTATAACATCCTCACAATGATTGATATTCTGGGTCCTACAAGTGCTGAAAGAATACACTGTAATTCTGAACCCCAGGCGTGTTAAGCCAAATTTGAGAAAAACCATAATAGGTTTATACAATGTCTCATTTCCAAAAAGCAATCATCCAATGGTATTAAGAACAATAAACAAACATATAAAGTACATAATTGAATAGTAGTAGGAATAATACAAGGTATGCAAATATGTAATGTAAAACTAATCAAACCAAATAAGGAATAGGTTAAATTCTGATATCCCCTGGTGAAAAATAGGGTAGTAAAATATCAGATATAACAGGAAAATCCTGAATTAGAATCAGCAGCAAATACCACAGCACTAAAACAATAAAATAGATATTATATTGAACGCAGCATACATATATAATTGATACAAATCAGCCTTCAATAAGTGGTTGTGTCCTCATTATGCGTTTAACAAGGCAGCATATAATTTATACAGAGCAGAGATCTACCTAGGCAGTAGTGATATCAACCCCCTGCTTCCTGTTTTGACCTACATGTGAGCTTTCTTCTCATTTTAAACAAGTATTTTTATTAAAAGCTAAGTTTTATATTTCAATAATTTCTTTATTTTGTGGATTAGTGCCCCAAACAGGAGAGTAGTGTTTTCTCTTATTTCTACTATTTACATATTCCATTTACTGTCATGGGAGCACCTCTGTGAATCATTAAATATACTTTTTCTAGGATTTTTTTTTTTTTTTTTTATCACGGTAGTACATCTACCATCATCCCCTGTTGACTTTACAGGGTGTGTACCAGTGCTCAGGTCTTTCCCCACTTTTCCCTTCCCACCATATAGCTAGTAAAGCACCATCGGGATAAGCTCAACAAAAATAAAAACCTGGGATCTTTGTCTTGTGCCCAACTTTCAATGAACGGTGGCAGGAGGAAGAAAACAAAAAACACACAAAACACCACATTGTTGAAAAGCCTTTACAATTGCCTAAAAATGTCTTTTCATGTTAAATCTACACTTTAAAAAAAAAAAAAACGAACATAAAAAAAATAAAGAAATTTACCCTTGAACGTCTACTTACTATCTATTTTGTTGGTGCTTCCGTTTGGAGTTGATGTCTCTGGCACGGTCTTTGCGGATGACCCAGGTTCTGTCTTGTACATGCTTTCATCCTGGCAGAAACCTCTCTCAATACTGTCAAAGAACCACTGTATAGACACACAATGCACATTCCATTTTCTTGCACACTCGTATTTCTGACCTGTGAGAAAATTGTAGAAGTAATTCAAAAGTTAGGTGGTGGAGATGGAAGACATGAAGCCATCTTAAGATGCCCACACACTAGGCAATATTTTACACGGTCAGCCCGATTCCGACACATCGGGACGACAGATCGTGTAAAATATGTCCTAAATGTGAGACTCTACTCACGATTACGATGCGCTTACCTGCTGGTCGTACATCGCATCTTCAGATCTTGCCTGCTGCAGGCAAGATCTGAAAATCTTATCACGATGCACTGGAATAGTATAGGATGCACGATGGATCGTGGGTCAATTTGGTTTGTTTTTAACACCAAATCGTGCCTGCGACTGCAGGGGGAGAAATCAGATACGATATCGGATCGTGACCTGAACGCCTAGTATGTGGGCACCTTTAGAGACTCAAAACATATGCCATGGTATAATACTGAGCCAAACCAGAGTCCAGTAAAGATACACAATAGAAGAAACTACAAAGGTAACAGCCTTTTTAATAAAAGTATATGCGTCATTACAATAATATGAGAAAGTCAAATGGCTACAACCACAAAGTTAGTTAAGATGAGATCAGTAAGTTTTACCTTTTGCCTCTTGTACAATGAGGTGAGTGGACTCGTTCATCTTTAGTTGGCCTGTATACTGGCCTCCATGTAGAGAGGTCAGCCTTTGTACCTCCTTTCTATCCAGACTGCTTAACCCAGTGACACAGATTGTGCAGCCGAGGAAAATTGGACACAAATATTCCTCTATGTCGACATCTGTGGAGCTAATTAGCCTTTAAGGTAAAATATAATAAAAATTAAATTTAAAATCAAAATAATTGCAAATTTAAAAAGACCATATGACACTTGTCTTAGTAGTTACCTTTGCTGAGACTTCTCCCATAGGGCTTTGACCCACAAAGGTAGAAGAATGGGTTTCTTCAGACTGGCTGCCACAATGTATTTCTTGCTGCCAACCTCGCCAGCAATCAGATGGCTTACTGAAACATTAAGATCTCTATAGACATTTCCACCCATCATCTGCACATAGTGATGAACTTCATTCTACAAGTAATAAGAATTTGAATCTAACGGATTCTGTTTAGAATAAAAAAAATGACAGGATATGTAAACACCAAACTACAGTAAAACGAAGTCCAATAGCTGTTTCTGTATTTATTTGTTGAGAAAATGTTAAAATACCAAAGTCAATAGAATGATGGCTTTTATTTTTATAAGCTTACCCTGGTCTCTTTGTCTAGACTGGTGCAAGAAATTGTAACATCAGCCATTGCCATATTAAAGACAGGGTATTCGGCCCGAGGAACACATTTTTGATGTTTCATGCAGAATATGACAACCTGGGGTCCAACTATGCGACAGCCAATCTGAAAATCAAAGTAAATAAAACAGATTAAACAAGACACAAGATTATCACTGAACATTTCATATATATTTCATGTCTTTTGACATTATAAGCAATTTATAATATACCTTCTTCAGATGGTTGAAAGCAGCACCACTAAAAGGGTCACAAATGTAAAGAGATTTGTCTTTTTCTTTTAAACTTAGAGCATCTCTTTCTTCAATTATGTAGAGATATTCATCAGACTGATATGCCTTGATTTCCTATAATGACAAAGAGAAATAAGAAATATGGTAGCAGCCAATATAATCAAATCATTTCAACATTACACATGATACTCTCAAATGCTGCATCTGCAAAAGCCAAGACATCTAGTTTACCACACTTAGGACCTCATTCAGAGGCGGTCGGAGGATGCAAGCGGTCGCTCAGAAACTGGGCGGCTGCTTGCATCCTGACCGCCCGCCTCTGTTTCGGTCGTTAGGCTGTGGGTTCAGAGACCATCGCGACCATAGGGGCTTACGACGAGACCTTAGGGTAGGGTCTCACTTGTCGTAAGCCCCGGAGAGCTTCTGGCTCTGTCAGAGCCGGAAGCTCTCCACTGACATCACTTGTGATGTCAGTGGGGCTTCCCCCAAACGGTAGGCGTTCCCATGGGAACTCCTCCGTTTGGGCTGCCACCCCCCCGGCCCGCCTTCCAAACGGGGCGAGCTATCAACATCGACAGCTCGCCCCCTTTGGAAAGAGACCCGCTACGACCGGCGCTGACGGTCGTAGCGGGTCTCACGCATGCGCACGAGGGAGCCGGCTCCCTCGTGCGTATGCGCACTGGCCAAACATCGAGGCGGCCGTGCGTTCGTAGACCGTACGGCCGCCTCTGAATAAGGTCCTTAGAGTGGCAGACTATGGGCCGTATGCAATTGCCAGCGAAAAGTACCAGACTTTTCGCCGTCATCGCTAGTTTTGGCTACGGAGAAGTATCGCGCTCATCACCACAATTCGCCCTATTCAATTGCAAAGGAAGCGAGAACGCGTCCCGGCGTAACTGGAATCGGCGAAAAGTCCTGTCAGATTAGGGGAACTCACCCTGACACACCCCAAAAGATGCACTGACATGGGGGGGGGGAATCACTATGGATACCCCTACTGGAGGTATTTGGGGTGTTTAATGCTCTCAATTGGTGCTATTTAGCGTCTTTGCACAAGTGGTGAGGAATAGCATTTAGCCCTTTTTTTTGGCCAAAATAAGTAGTCCCAGCAACTTTGGGGTACATGAAAATGGGTGCAAGCATGGTTAAAAATCGCTAAAGTGCACCTGCAATAAAAAATAAATAAATTAAAAAAAAAAGCTTGGGCACACTTGGGGGACCACCTGGAGTCGATTTCGCTAGTTTTTAAGTTTGTCCCCCAACTTTTGTTTTTTTTTGCCCCCAAAATGAAAGTACTTTTTTGGGGTGTTCTAAAGACTTATTAAACTTTTTTTTGATGCAGTTTACTTTTGGGGGACTGTCCCAAGGCTGCAGAGGTGTTCCCGCGACTTTGCACCCCGAAACCCCTAATTCCACACTTGTTCCGCCTCCTTTCAATTACGTCACCAGCGAGATCTTTTCGCTGATCTCGGCTTTTCGCCGGCAATTGAATACGGCCCTTAGGGGGGTATTCAATTAGCCACAGGGTTACCCCCACAACTAAATTACCAGCAAAAATCCTAACAACACGGGGAATGGCTATTCAATTAAATATCCTTTTACCCGTGCCGAAAAACCGGGATTCAGGCGCGGAAACCCACTGATTCCGCATGAACTGCAGAATCAATGGGGTTTTCTCCCTGCGCGCGTACCCGATTTAGTGGTTTTTCTGCGGACTTTACCTCGCACCTCCATGAGCTGCGAAGTTTAGTCCGACTGTGGGAACTCGCACATGGGGTAATCCCCGTTAATTGAATTGCTCTGGCGTGGTAATTAGCCACGTGGCAAATTGAATACCCCCTATATCAACACCTTTTTAACTTTTAGCATGGTGGAAACTACAACCAGTCTGTGAGATTGATCACCAGCCAATCACAATAAGGCAGAATGAAGCCGGAATTGATTTGTTTGATCGGCCCGAGAGCTGAATGTCAGATGTTCCTATCCCCTCATCTTTCAGATATGCCTTAAAGGTTGGGGACTAAAAGACATCAAGGGATGGTGCTGGTTCTGAATTAGTATGTAAAGAGAAGTCTAATCGATTTGACTGAAAGAAAACATACATAATGAAAACCCCAGAAACTCAAGTGACCCCAGTTTTTACAAAGCCCTAAATTCCACCCCATACTTCCTTATGCTTACCATTTAAAGTAACAGGGTCATATGAATACTTTTTTTCTGTATTATGAACTTTTACTTAAAAGGCACCAAAAAGTGCCTGTAGTGCCGGACAGGGTAAACATTTCACAGTAACAAAGTATCATAGTATAAGTACCAAACATTAAAATGACACCACAGATTAAGTAGGACAGATAACAAGGACAAGGCAATTCATTGAAGCTGGTGAGTCTTAAGCTAGGTACACACTTGTTAATATATTGTTCGTTCCCAGTGTTGTTCACAGATATATCAGGTCGGTCCTGCAGTACAGCCAATGGCAATATATCTTGTAGACAGGGCCGGACTAGGACTAAAAATATACCCTGGCTTTTACAGCACACAGGCCCACCTCGCGTCCACACCTGGCATAGACTCCTCCCCTTACTATTCCTGACTCCTCCCACTTCTTAGTCTATACTCTTACAAATATAATATCATAATACCGTACAAGTGTACATCATTCTCTGTATTAAAATGCACAGAACAGAGCTCATTTTGCAGGGGATTCACACATGTGCCATAGTCAGACATTTGGTTTTGGTTGGTTCTGTTAGGTAAAGCTGGAATGTCACTGGTGTAGGTCACACACAAAGTAAAGGGAAGGCATTTTCCCAATAATGGGATTTTTTTAGGGCAGGGGTGCTGAACGCAGAGGATGACACCTCTGTGCACACCAAAGCGGAGCTGTAATTATACATGATGGTTCCCTGTGTACATAAAGAGCATTGCTGCCCTCATCCACAATTGAAGCAATGAGAGCGCCAAAAAAAAAAAAAAAAACAACAACAGGTGTGGTCTCGCTGGGAAGGGGTACAACCACACAATAGGGGCAATTCAATTAATTTGCAATGTGAATATCGCCAGAATGTTGGTCCCGAGGCTATTCAATTCACCACGATGTTAAGTCCAACTAGAAGCACTAAAAAGTCATAGAACGCCGTTTCTCGCGACTTAAACAGTTTGTTTAGTTGGGAGAACCAGAATTCTTTTGCTAAATTGCCAGGGTGTTAGCACTGCGCTAAGCTGGAAAACAGCCTCACGGCCAGCACTTTAGTCAGATTTCCTCTCGATCCCTCAAGAGGGTGTGAGAAGATATTCTTTAGTCAGCTTAAGAATCACAGAGAATAGCTCTGGGACCATCATCCAGGCGCTATTCACATTGCAATGAATTGAAACGCTCCCTATATATGAAGATCAAGATTTTATGAGTCCACCAGACAATACATTGTGTTGATAGGAGAGCTAACCTATAACACTAAATGAAGTCTTGCAAGCAGTGAACCACAGGCGAATAAGCAGCAAATATTTAATGATAAATGGGCCCCTTAGTTAGCAAGTTACTAATCCATCTTATTTTAAGATAGAAGTACAGATTTAAAGGCTGCTCAGACCTCAAAGAGAGATGCTGTACACTGTAAATAAACTAAAAACTGTATCTGGCACATTACACCTCCTCCTTCATGTGGCGCATGGGCCATGCAGTCTATTGCTAGAAAGCTGCACAGCCCTGACCGTCTACGGCCACAGCTCCTGGGCAACCAGGTAAGAGAGATGGAGGGGAGGGAGGAGTGGCAGAGCACGGGGTGTCGGAATGATTTTATGTTGCCCCCACAAAATGGGTGTTTTGATTTCCAATGAAAATATTTAATGTTAGTGTATAATCTTTAATTTGCAGTAATGTCACACGTAAAGTCTCATTAAATGACATATGTCCCAAACATACAATATTTCTAAAACAATATGCAAATATTAGTAATTATACCTGCTATATTTAAGAAAAAAAATTCCATGAAAAGAACTTTATTGAACTTTTATAACAAGATTTTATCAATGTCCAGCTTCTCTTGGTTTCCCACCCCATAAAATTAGGGGTCAAATAATTTTTCCCCAGCTGTTATATTCTGTTAGTCCCTCAATATCTTTAGAGCTTTATAATTAGCTGCTTTTATTTTTGCTACATAAATGTCCATGGCTTCTACACAGTGCTAGCATTCCTGACAGACTCAGCAGTACGGTACACTACTAATAATAACATACACTTACATGATGGCCACCATCACTGCTACTTAACACAGAGCAGCCCACCACACCAAGGGGATTAGAAATGGTGCACACAGCTACATGCTATGTCCGGCGTCTGTCAGCAGGTCATAAGGTAACAAAAAATGGCGTCCACTTTGATTCCCGCCCACCCTGATGCCTCATACAGAAGTGGATAGACCGCTAAAGTTTTTATAACCTGACGTCATCAACTACTGTCAAATATCATTCCCTATCATCCACGTGGGCATAGATGGGGAATACAATATTGTGGCTAGCGTAGCAAGCTACCGAGCCTGAAGAGAAGCGAGCAAAGCGAGAACGCGAGGGGACAAGTTTTTGGTGGACTGTATGGGCAGGGAACAGCACTTCCTCCTTCAGTCCACGTTACTTCCAGATACAGAAACTGAAGGGGAAATATACCTTAATATAAAGTGCCAGATGGCCAGTCCGGCCCTGCTTGCAGATATATTGGTACGTCTGGCTGTGTGCACGGGCGACCCATCAACTCCCTGTACACAGGTTGCAGGAACCACAGACACTGACATCACAACTAGGCGGGCAAATTTGAGATGTCAAGCCAGGCATATCGAGCGGCTGATTGGTGTTTGTGTGGTTAAAAATAGGCCACTCAGACGGCGGATCAGTCTTTTGCATGCAACCAGCTTCTACCTATAAATTTATAGAATGTACTTGATAACTGTTAGCTAGAAGCTGACTGATTGCTATGTTTTACTTGTACACTCTTTAGGCTTGATACATCTCCCCCTAAATTTGTTATTTTGAATGGGGCAACTACCAGGTGCTGAGATTTTGACCCTGGAAAGACCATCAACAACCCACAGCCTAGACCTTCTGACAAGAGAGGTTGGTGATAACATGGTCTTCTCCTTTCCGAGGGGGCCTGGAAAGCAGAACCAGTGTACACAGAGGTATCTCATCTGTTTATCTAGGAATACGGTTATCTAGCAATATAAGGGATACGTGCTGGTTTTTTTCTTACCTCATAAGCTTCATAGAAGAAATCGGTGTTGTCAGTTGATTTAACAAACTTCACGAAAAACAGGTCATTCTCAGCTTTTGCCATTATAAACTAATAAAGACAAACATGATAAGAAAATGTCACATATATACTTATGACAGATGTAGCTATGCAAACTCCTCCTCTGATAATGCAAACAGAAAGTCTAGTTTCGCTTTTCCAATATTATATATCATCAAAGGTAAAATGTTCTTTGTTTTTTATTAAACCCTATAATGTGCGAGTTGCCGTAGCAACAGCACCAGATCTCGCCCCGCGACTCGCATACAAAAATCCGTAAGTCCAGAGGTAATGTAACTTTCTGGCACCACCAAGGAACTTGCGGCTTCTAGGACTGGCCCATATATGTGAGTGTCAGGCACCCAGACCAGTGTTCCCCCCAGTGCAAGATTCAGGCACACATCCACTTCCCCAAACACTGGCTGCGTTACATACATGTATATAGTCACTAGCCAGGTTATCAGTCTGCACTGCAGGACAACGACGGACGTGTAGGGAATAATGATGTCACGTATAGATCAGTAAGGGAATGCCTGTCACTGACTACTGTAAGAGCAGCCGGAGAGACTCTGGCTATAATGCATGACGGGATTTGTTTGTCCACAAATGTACCTCAGTGCTCTGCGCTTCGGCCCATAACTTTTCCCTGCACCATGTAATTACGGGCACCTCAGCTGCCGCGGCTGTCAGTAAATAAGGAAACAACAGCGACCAGTCTACCCGGCTCCAGAGAAAATCCGAAGGACCCGCCAAGTGCCCGACAAAGGACCAATAGGAAGAGCGCGCACATTCCACCAATAGTAACGCGGCACAGGGAACAAGAGACAAGAGGCGTGATTGGCTGCTAGCAGCACGCGGGCCGCTGAATGAGATCACATCAAGAGGAGGAAAGAGGCAACGGAAAGAGCGTCCCAGGTACCCGCTGCCTAATGACGTTGGACAATGGCAGATGACGTCATCGTACAGAAACGGAAGGGGATCTATCTCTTTCCCTGTTCCCCCTCCCCCCTGCAAAGCTTATAGGAAGTGACACTACAGCTAACCACGCCCCCACAATATGATTGCTTCACTGGGATTAGTGTCAGACTGTGAAGATCATTAAGTCACGCCCCCTGACTGCAACAGACTCCGCCCATAAATGACACAACCAATTTCCCCGCCATGTAATTATCACAAGATTTGGATATTTATTAAGTAAAAATAAAACTACACACTGGAGCTACGGGCATTCGTCCGACATTGAAACGAATGCCCGTCAACATTGATTGTGCGTCCACACTGGACGTCTTTAATGAACGACGATACGTCATTCATTAACGATGCATTGATGTGCAGCACATCAAACCTCGCAACCGTCGCTAGTGACCACGGGAGCGCGCAAACACGTACACACTGAGCAATGTAGGCGACATGTCATTACAAAATGGCATATCGTCCTGACATCGCTCCAGTGTGACCCTAGCTTAAGGCTCTTTCCATTTAGGGGTGGACATGGGAAGCCTTGCATGAAATGGTTGCCGAGCTACCAACATCAAATCCAGCGATGCCACCACTTCAAAACCCATCAAATGGTATAACCATCGGTGGTTATACTGTGCGAGTGCACTGAAGCATTCAGAGCTTTGTGCACATAAGTTAAACTGTAGATGTTTGCAGATGCATAGACTTAAGCTGTAAGTCATCAGGTGAACATCGGAGAGCTGCATCCAATGGCCTGCATCCATCCTATACCCACAATTTGATGGAAAAAGTATTTCCATCGAATCGGGAGCATCGATGGTTGCAAGCCCACAGCTTCTGATGTCCATGCCTATTTGCATCCCTCTGGTTGCAGCTGCATCATGTCCGGGAAGACTAGAAGATCCCGACAGGTTAAGTATTTCTACTATTTCTAACCCTCCCCCCCCCAACCTTACCCTCCTTTAGGGGTGTCTAACCGTAATCTCCCCCAGTAAATGTCTAAATCTAACACCGCCTCCTCACTCCCTAAACCTAACCCTCCTGGGGGGGTGCCTAACCCTAAACCTTCCCCCGGGGGTGCCTAACCCCCCCTTCCCCTAGCCTGACCCCAACCCTCCCGGGGGGTGCCTAACCCTAAGTCCCCCCCAGGAGCCCCTAACCCTCCCCCCCCGCAGCTGTCCGCACCTACCGCCCGGCTTACCTTTGTTCGATATGCCAGACATCGGGATCCCGACGTAGGGATAATGATCACCGCCTATCATTAATCCCTTGGGATATGATAGTCGGGAAGCCGGCGGTCGGCATTTCGACCATTGGCTTCCTGACTACATACCGTCCTGGAAGCCTGAGATCAGGTGAGACATCTACAGGTTTCTTTTCACATTTATTCCTACTTATTATTCTTATTGGAGTCTTAAGCGGGCCATATACGTTGCGATAAAGCAGCCGATCTAATGGAGTGGTACGATTTGGCTGCTAAATCGCACCGTGTATGGGCATGATGTCGGGCCGAGCGAGCACCCGTGGGGTCGTACATCGCACCCCCTGATCTTACTGCAGAATCAGTCGATCACGGGATGCGAAGTGCGATCCCATGCAGCGCTATGCAGGTGGGGGAGAGGGGAGCCGGCATATCGGGAGGTCGACCGCACGATATGTCGGACATCGGATCCCCTGTCGAGTCACACAGTGCCATCGCACTGTGTATGGCCGGCTTAAGCATAGGGTCAGTGTTAGTGCACATGCCTTTGTAGCTATCAGCTCAGCTTCAAGAATTCTCACCTTTACATTTGTGCATAAGCCGCCAACATTACAGTATATGCATCGGCATTCTCTATTATAATAATCCAATGTCGGCCCCCACCAAGGCTGCTTTTTATTATACTTTCTATTGGCTTCAATATCTCTGACATCTTCCTGTCAGGCAGCCTATCCTGACTCATACCTCTTCCTGTCAGGCAGCCTATCATGACTCATACCTCTTCCTGACAGGCTGATGTTACTGACATAAACACCTTCCTGACAGGCTGATGTTACTGACTCGTATATAAAAATAGATTTTGACCTCAGGCGCATGGAAGGAATCACAATGATACTGCTTTTACACCAAAGTCCCGGGTCAGACCTGGGTTTTGGAACATGGGCCCTCATTCAGAGCCGGACGCTGTGAGCAGAGCGCTTGCTCTGAATGAGGGCCGTCCTCCATAATCACCACCCACAGCCTATACGAGCGTGCAGGTTGATGGTCGCGACAGTCTTGACCATCGCGACCATCGCCACTGCGAGCCGGAGCCTGCGGTTGAGTTTCTCAACCGCAAGGCCCGGAGTGATTTTGGCTCTATCAGAGCCAAAATCACTCCCACTGACATCACTAGTGATGTCAGTGGGCCGGCTTCTGACGGTAGGCGTTCCCTTTGGAACGCCCCCATCTGGGAGGCACGCCCACCAAAGGGGGCGTGCTGTCAATCAACATCGACAGCACGCCCCCTTTGATCAGACACAACGAGCGAAGGAAAGTCCTTGTTTGTGGACTTCTCCCACCTGCACACTAGCTACACTCTGTGACAGTCGCAGTGTTCTCCCCAGGCTATTTTCTGTGGGCGCATCGCCCGGCACTTTCCCCCGCCGACCCCTGCTGTGGAACGCTGGCCTCTGAAGTGACCGAAGGCTAAAGAAGCCTCCGATCGCTTCAGAGGCAAGCGTTCCCAGTGGTGCAGTGCACGGGTGACGTCATGACATCACCCGCGATGTGAGGAGCCTGCCCCAGGCGCCTGCTGGATCTAGTTAGATCCAGTCAGAGCGAGGCAGCAGAAGCATGAGCGGTGAGCAAGTTAAGGTAAGTTCTGGGCTGGGACCAGTCTGGGGGCACTGCCTAAGGGGCACTATTTAAGCCTGGGGCCACTGCATAAGGGACCAGTCTGGGGGCACTGCACAAGGGACCAGTCTGGGGGCACTACTTCAGCCTGGGGGCACTGCATAAGGGCAAAGCAAAACTACAGGGGGCAATGCATAAAGGGGATAAGTACAGGGGATACTGTATAATGGGCACTTTTGACTGAGCGCCAGTGGGGAGCAGCCTGAGATCTGTTGGGCTGGAATGGTAAGGGAGATACCCCTTTTCCCGGCGTGTGCATAATTGCGAAGGCCCCCACCCAGCTACTTCTTGATGCCACCCGGCTGGAAATGATTTCTGGGGAGAACACTGAGTCTCCATTTTTTATTGTGCTAACTATATTGCTTTACATTTTGAAAAAAATGGTGTATAGGGCTCAGTATTTGATAATACCCTGTAGCAGAGGTCAAAATGGGCCCAGTGAAAACGTGAAGCACCACTACTGTTTTAAGGTGTTTCTTGTGCATGTGTTGTTTAAATGAATGTAGTGTGTAGTAGTGTGTATTTTGTATATCTATAACTTACTATTTGAACGCAAATTAAGGGTATGGTTAGTCTGCGACGTCCCAGGCTGAGTGCTGTGCGTCTCCACGTCCTCCTGGATGGTGGGGGATATACTGGTGTCATTTGCCTCTTCAAAGTCACAGTTCCCAGTGTTGTTGTCTGGGATTGGAACGGGTGAGGATGTGGCAAAATGGGCGTTTTCGGCCGTAACTTGGGTGCTGCTCTGGCTTTTTCCAAAAGTGGGCTGTGAAGCGGCACAGCTAGAGGAGGACAAGTTGACCGGGTTTGTCAGAGCCGTCTTTCCAAAAACATTAAAGCAAATATCATAAAACTCCCAATCTATGCGTGCTGCACCACTTTTTCACTTGTTATTGTCGAAGATCTTTGTAAATTGCTTCCGTAGGGCTTTCAGCTTATTAACAACCTGTTGTTGAGATCTCTGGATCCCCCGTGAAGTCAGAATATTAGATATGTTACGGTAAACCATAGCATCTTTAACCGTGCCAGTGATCTGGCGCTGTATCTCCTCTTCTCCCCTTATAGCCAGGAGCTCACGGACCTCTTCCTGTGTCCAGGGGGCCATTGTTGTTAGTTTTCAGCAGTTGCACCAATAACCTTCTATCTCTGGCAAGCACTTATAAATTTATAAATACACACATATAAATATGTATATATATATATCTATATCTAAAAAATATATATATATACAGTATATATATATATATATATATATACACACACACATCTATATATAAACACACACACAGATATGTATATATATATATATATATAAACACATATATGGGTATATATAGATATATATACATACAGATATATATATATACACACATATATAGATATGTGTATATATATATATATATATACACACATATATATATATATACATACATATATATATATATTTAGATATATACATATATATATATATATAAATATATATCTATATATATAGTGTTTGGCAGCACCAAATAGCACCACTGAAGTCATGCGGGGAATGATGTGAGCCATTTTCAACGTGAGGCCAGTATAGTAGCTGCTGCTGATGCTCCCCTCCCCTTGCCTTCATGCTGGACGGCGGCGGCGCTTGTCTTACCTCGCTTGTCATGTCCTCCGTCAGTCAGGAGGAAACAGGAACTGCAGAAATAGGTGGGTGGGCGGAGCACCACAGCCCCGGCAACGCCTTTACACAGACATTCAAGCCTGGTAGCTCCCGTGTTAAACACTGCTAGCTACCCGGCTTGAATTACCGGGTGGCTGAAAACGGGTTTTTTTCCAAAGTCCTGTTTACACTAGGCAAAATCCCGGGTTCCAGCGCGCTCACGAGAAATAACCCGGGATTTTGAGCCCAGTGTAAAAGGGGTATGATAGTGAATAGAATTAGAATGAAAAACAAATATATCAAAATGTATCAGAATCTATACAATCAACAAAAACAATATTGCCAATAATTGCACCAATTATAAAAAAGGGATAGAAAACACCTCTCTATTGTTAAAATGGTTGCAAGCAAAAACAAGATGAATAAATAGATAATATAACAGCGCTGTGGATGTCTCTAACACAGTGATTCCCAACCTTGGTCCTCAAGGCACACTAACAGTCCTGGTTTTAGTGGTATCCATGCTTAAGCACAGATGGTTAAATCAAAATAACTAAGGTACTAATTAAGTCACCTTTGCTCAACTATGGCTATTCTTAAACCCTGGATTGTTAGTGTGCCTTGAGGAACGTGGTTGGGAACCCTTGATCTAAAAGATAAATGAATTGCGATTGTGCAAAAAAAAACATGTAAATCATATTCATTTAATATAATAAAACATAGTACCACTGTAAACAGCCAATGAAATTACTTAATAACAATAATTCATGGCAATAAAATTATCTAATACCACGAGTGACGATTGAAACACTGTATCAGCTAAATGATACAAACCTTGAAGAAAAAGGAAATGGTTACAAGAGTCTTTTACTAAAAGTCACTGCTGGATAATTTGTTTCCCAGCCTTAGCTAAACTTTTGAGATCCCAATATGATCTAGACTGTGCACTTGTAATACTCTGGCCAACAGCCACATCCAGCTGTGGAAAAAATCTATATATGATCTCACCTTCTCCTGTCCACTGGAAATTGTTAGTATATTGTGTCCACTGTATAGTTCAGGCATCATTAGGTGGCCGTCAATGTGGCTTATCAGGAACTGCCCTGTGTCTCACGCTCGGAGTGGTGGCCCTAGAGGGGGTGTACTTAGTATGTCGGTGGATGGGATGCCGGACTAAAGATAGGCGTCGAAATCCCAGTGACAGTCTATATCACGACGCCGGTATCTCAACAGCCGCCACCCCAAACGAAGGTACACCAGGGCATCTTAGCTGTTAGCCGCAGGGGGGGGGGGAGGGCTGGGTTAAGGCATCATGGGGTTGTTAGGGTTAGGCTTTGGGGGAAAAGGTAAGGGTTAGGCACCACTGGAGGGGTTAGAGTTAGGTACCACTGGAGGGGCTTAGGGTTAGGCACTAAGGGGGGACAGTTAGGTTTAGGCACCAATGGGAGAGGGTTAGGCACCACTGTGGCACCACTGTGAGGGCTTAGGATTAGGCACTAAGGGGGGAGGGTTAGGTTTCGGCACTAACGGGGAGGGTGCTATGTCGGGAGGGTTAGGGTGCAAGAAGGGAGGGTTAGGGGAAGAAGGGGGGAGTTAGTATACTTACCCATCCCCTGTCGGGATACTGAGCATCGGGATGCCGCTGTCGGCATTTTGACAGCAGGCTTCCTGACTGCCGGTATTTCATACCCATCCCCTCTAGAGTCCTCTACTGTCTTTATTCACTGCAGCCGCTGTATGTGGTGCCCCACCTTCTTTTTGTGATGTTTGTGACTTAT
This sequence comes from Taudactylus pleione, assembly GCA_031769625.1. Lineage (NCBI taxonomy): Eukaryota > Metazoa > Chordata > Amphibia > Anura > Myobatrachidae > Taudactylus > Taudactylus pleione. The sequence continues at coordinate 39,300,036 of JAUIMM010000052.1, read as the reverse complement.
TAATCTCAACCTCATGGTTCAAACTCAGATGGCCGATTGTCCAATGATCTCTGAGGGCATCTGCGTATTTGTGCGCACTTGCTTGGACCTGCGAAGCCACCACTTAGCGTCTCAATACATTTCCAGACAGCAACAGCATTAGCATATTTTCACACAGCAGCTGCATTTAGGATAATGAAAAACTGCATCAGTGTACAGTACATGTCTGAATCCTGCCCTGTCATCACTGCTCCCAGTCACTACATGACAATTAGATGAAATAAGCAGCATCACAGACAGAATATGTTATTGGTCTGACTAATATAACTCTGCCTGTCAACAAAATATAAAACACAGAGGGCCAAATTAATAGGGTGAGAGTTTAGAAAATGTGAGAGTTTAGCAGTAAAACTAATACATTGATCAAGTTGTATTTTCAAAACAGTAAACACCTGGATTAGAGTATAAAGCCAGCCGGCCATACATGGTGCGATTTTATGTTAGTAAGATGTGTTGTACGATTGCCCTTGAAATTCTTCCCTTGAAATTCTCCATACGATGTGGCCAAATGGTGTACGATTGATCGTTACGATAATACGAAAAGATGCATACATGTGTATCACATTGTACACAATAGATCGTAATCTTACGGTTTTGCAGTAAGATCTACGATCCAGCTATATGACTGCAGGGACACACATCGGCATCGTAAACTCGCAGAATCAACACACGATGTGCATGATTGATCGTTACGATTGATCAAATCGTACACATCGTGCAAAAAATCGCACCGTGTATGGGCTGCTTAAATCTTGAGAGTTTTTTGAGTCTGAAAAACATGCAAGTTTACATGTTCTGTGACTTTATTACATTGGCTGACTGTAAAAATATGAGAGTTTTCTGTCACATTTTCTATACTCTCACCCTATCACATTTGGCCCCAAGTGTATAATTATCAAAGAGCAGATTATTGTTGAGTGATATTATGTCACAGCATATAAACAGGCAGATTACCAGACCAGTTAGAAGAAATGATAACTGAATCTTTGCTCCGAATAGCTTCTTAATAAGAAGCAATTTTCTCTTCAGTTGTACAGTATTATTAGATAATTCATATGAATAATTATTTCATACATAAAATTACTATATTTTCCATGCACACTGAAAATTATATATGTAATTAATTGTGTGAACATTTACTGATGGTGATATCAATAACAATGTATAAGACACATGCAAGATGCATGCTGCAGAGGAACCAATATCAAATGGTGAATTCCCCTTATACTACTTTTCAAAAGCGCTTGAGTCTATGTAGACTTGCTAAAAAGTTACATATGTATTCATGAGTGGCAACTAATTATTTTGTGTATGTATGCCAGAACTCATGTATAGATACATTTGTAGCCAAACCTCAATGTTGCAATAATATGATATATACCGCCATACAGTACTGCAGCTTTATCAGGCTGCTGATACCTCAATGGTTAATAGGGCCCGGTAGCTACATGTAGGGACTAAGCATCAGTGCAGTGCATTGCTGGGAGCTGAGTAAAGGTGCATATCCACTACACAACTATATCTCAGTCCCCATTCTCTCTCTGCACATGAAACTAATGACAAATTAAGCCTGGAATGATAACGACATCATTATCGTTCAATCGTTCATTAATCGTGCAGTAATTATGCTGGCAACGACCAGCATAGCGCGGTCTTCCTAGTTGTCAGCATTTGTCATCGCCTGAACACACAGGCCAACCTGACGAGATCATCAAGTTGTGCATGTTCGGGGATGAGGTAGGGTGCCTGCACTGAACGACATATCATTCAGTGTAGGAACAATGGCCCTCATTCAGAGCCACTCGCTAGCGGCAGTACGCTCGTTCTGAGCGATGTTCGCACTTCTGCGCATGCGTACGGTTTTAGTACACATGCGCGATCCAGTCAGTGCGGGCGAAAATCGTTTGTACGCAATATAGCGAGTGCCTGCTATTTTGAGAGACAGAATGAGGCATATGTGGGTGGTAACAGGGGAAGGTGCTTGAAAACGGGGAGTGGAGATCAACGCAGGCGTGCTTAAAGGTCAAAACGGGCGTTTTATGGGTGTGCATAATTAATACAGCAGCGTCATTAACCACGTCACTTGTTTTTTTTTAACTCAGAACTGCTCGCAAAATAGCGGTTGAAAAAACCAACCACAAGAATAGCGAGCAGTTCATATCCTGTTCGATGTACTCGATTAATCTAATAAATAGCGGACATGACGTATGGTGCGAGCGGCCAGGGGGCGTTTTTAACAAATAAACGAGCGTATGTTTTGCTCGCTCGTTCAGACTTAGAGGTGTGAACAGACTGCAATGTGCGAACGGATCATTTGAATAGCCACCCCTTGTTTTTGAACGAACGAACGCAAATAGCGAACGGCTCTGAATGAGGGCCAATATCCACTGTACAGGATGATGAACGATTATGATGTTGTAATCGTACAGTCGTTCTACACTCGTGTAGTGGATATGCACCTTATTGTTAAGCCTGGGGAGTGACTAGTAGGATATTGTCCCGCAACTGCCTTGAGGGCTGGTATCACCTTGGCTAGATGCAGCCATGTAATTGTTGTGACCCAGAGGATAATCAGGTAGATAATTATGAGGAACTACAAGTAATGTCCGAGCAGAAAGTCTCGCAACAGTCTTGAGGACTGGAATACTTGGTGAGGTGTGGCCTATGGACCAAGTAGCAGCCTTTGGGCCATGTAGCAGCCTTGAGGGCTGGTATGCTTGGCGAGACGCGGCTTTTCAGCTGAGTAGCAGCTTTGAAGGGTGGTATGCTTGGCGAGAGGCAGCTTTTGAGTCAAGTAGCAGCCTTTGGGCTGTGTAGCAGCCTTGAGGGCTGGTATGCTTGGCAAGATGACGCTGGGATGCACTAAATGCCGCCGGGATGACACTAGCGGTGGTATGCAAGATTGTGTATCCTGGACGCTGAGGTGCGCCTAGTGCCGCCGGGATGACACTGATGGCAGTACGCAAGATTATGTACTCGGGATGCAGGAGTGCGTCCTGTGCCACCGGGTTGACACAAGCAGCAGCACGTGAGGTGGTGCACTCTAGATCCAGGAGTGCAATCCATGCCCTAGATGACACAAACGTCAAGAAGCAGGTATGCGGACTGTGCCGCCTGGGTGACACAAATGGCTGGTAGCTGGTATGCGGACTATACTGCCTAGATGACTCAAACGGCTGGAAGCTAAGGCAAACAGGATTACTGGAGCTCGACTGGAATACTCAGGAGACTGACCACAAACGGAAACACGTGAACACTATCACCGGCATGGAGTGAAGGGCTGGCTTAAAATTTAACAGATACAGGCTCCAATCAGAGCAAACCTAGCAAGCCTCCCTAATGATAGACTGGTGTGCACCTGGGCTGTGTACAGACAGGACAATCAATTAGTGTGCAGCTGATACTGCACACAGGCAGTAATTAGTGCAGTGTCTCAATAGCAACTAAGACAGGGAACTGCAAATAATATGATCTGCTAACTGCACATCCTAATACTTATGTCCCACTAGACTTAGCACGAAAGATTAGGGAGGAATGTGCTGAGCTCTTATTGATGGAGCTCATCACATACTTCTCTAACCTGTGGAGGATACCAGCAGCAGCCTCATGGGAGGGATTCATCAGAGCGAGGCAGCAGTGCTTGCTGGGTCTGTGTAATGTTTGCTGCATGATGAGTGATAACACAGGAATATGTGGACCATACACGTTCCTTCAGCAATTCATGAATATATGCATGCTTATGTATTTCACTATTACTTTTATTGCAATTAAGAGTATATAGAAATGTTTGAGATTATATTCAGTATCAGTACAGTTGTGTGAGTTGCAGAAGGCCGCATTTGTCGAATGGCCTCAGGCCTAGAGAGGATAAGACCTTTCCTTTCTCAAGTAAACAAGTGTGTTTCTGATGCAGCAGCCAGGTTGTTTAATATTTTAGTTAAAGGTATATTAAATGATGTGTTAATAAGTATATAGAGATTAGTGTTTATTTATATGCAGGTATAATTAAATGCGGAGATATGTATAGGTTAAAAACTGTTATACATACTGTTTTAGCAATAGGAATTATGAGTTTAAAGTGTATTGGTTTTAACGTGCAGAATGGCAGACAGCAAGTCTCAGTTTTTATAAACAAAAAGAGTTAAATCAGGATAGCATAGTCAGAGGTGAAGGCTAGATGAGCAATTATGTTTGAATTCTACATGGGAACAGAAAGATAACACCAAATAGTGTCAATATTATGGTTAAGACACCCATAACCAATTCCTAGTGTGTACTGTCGAAGCTGGATTATTGGCTGAGACAAGATCAGTTTAAAATTGAATCGCAGCGACACCATCTTGCAACTGGCCACAAGACGCCATTTTGCGAATGACCGCCTAAGCGCCATTTTAGATAAACTCACTCTTTAGTACATGTGGCGATATTACTATTAGCATCATGCGATTGCATCTGTGACCATCGCCATAAATTACAGCGATTCACCAAAAGCCCATTTCATGACTTTACGTAGTTTGGGTGCTCTGGACAAAGTGTATATTATTTGCATTAGCTGAACAGAGCAAATGGCCACGTGACAACTAGTCTGTGTTGACAAGCTTCCTGGATACAACGTCTGCTCTCACTCCAGGTGGCACTGCTCGAATACACACCTTACATTAGCAAGCTTCCTGCAATAAAAATACCTTCAAAGCCAAGAGTGTTATCTTAGGTTTTGGGTCTTGTAGCTGTGCTAATTTGCATTTTACACAAGAGTCTGGGAGAACAAAGGACTTTGCTTTTGAGCCTGGGAAGGGTGGGGGCTGCTGAGAGAGGGGGGCGTGTGGAATTATAAGGATCAGCATTTCACACTGCTAGGTGTTCACTTAGTTTAAATGAGATGTAAGTGCACCATTTCTCATACACACATTAATAGGCACAATTGCGCTGGTAACTAATCGCATATTAGCAAATGCATAAGATCCTATATGAAAATGCTGTTTATTAGCTTTATGCGCACGCATCTGCTCCAAGTTAACTAGCGTCTTTATATCAAACCCGCATACTCACACATTACATATCCACATACAAGGTTCCATAAGCTTTAAGGGATAAGATTTAAGTTCGTACACTTAGTTTAAATGCTGTGAAATAAAGATTATTTGGTAACTAAGGTTTTATACATGCTAAGTAAGCCGTGTTTGGTTTTGTACTGATGCATACTCTTTCAATAGAATTCCAGTATTATCGGTGTGGAGATCGAATCATGCATTCTCAACTTATGGACCGCAGAGACTTCAAGCAACAAAATGTATATAATATGAACAACTGTTAGGATGTTACATGGGGCGGGAAACCAGAGACCCTCAGTTGTTGGAGGCTGGGTTGTGTCTATTTGAATCAGCCTTTTAAATGCTCTGTAACAGATGTATCCCCCTTGGGAACCAATGGCATCAGAAACAAACTTCTCTATTGTGTAGTCTATTTCTGGAGGGTATAAATATGTGTGCTCCAACACTGGGTCTTAGTCTTCTTGCTGAATGCTGATTGACGAAGGGGTTTCTTGCTGATGCCTAACATCTGGTCCGGAAGCGCTGCGTATGTATACTGTACTTGGGTCTGTATAATTCCTTTGAGCCGAATTGTGTCTGGATCAATAGCGTGTAACTGACTGTACTTTTACTTGAATAATACTTGTGCTTTGAAACCACAGATTCCAGGTCTGAAGTCTTTATTTACTGTATGACTGCGTACGCAAATTAGCGTCATCCTTAGAAGGTATAGGCAGGATATTAGAAGGTATAGGAAGGAGTGTATAGAGGTTCTAATATAGATTCCTTAGTTGGGGGCTCATAGTGAAGTCACTTACCTACTCACACGGTACATACTGCTATCGATATTTCAGCAAAGGGTGGAGTGGCCACATGCAGGGTTTACCTGCAACTGCTTTGTGCTGAAAGATCGCTATCCATTTCTGTGTGAGCCAAGGAAGCTGACTAGAATCCAGGGACAAGAGAGGAAAAAGTTTGTTTTCCTTTGTTGATAGAATCTAACGTTTAAAAGGGGTGCCGCAGTATTGAGCACATGCTGAGTCACAGTTTTGCGCATAGTAAAGACGCACTTTTGCGTACACAGCTAAAAAAAAAGGTCATACGGTTGTGTGGTAGTCGCATAATTGTGTATGTGACTGGTCGCACAATAGCGTATACGTACTTCCGGTCGTGCTGCCACGTGTTTAAATAAAGCCGTTGAGGTTTACATTTTTCAATTGTTATCAATATCTGGGTTAACGTGTATTTTTCTGAGCAGGAAAAAAAGTGTAACAGTGAATATGTGTTGGTAGGGGTAACTTGTTCCCTATAGTTAAGGGTATCGTATGATCCTTAAGGGCTAGGTGCAAGGGTAAGTCTAGCCGCTCGGTAAGTAGCTTTACCGTTTTATACACAGTAGCAGGTGTACATGTTGTCTTTGTTGTAGAGAGGTGCGTGGAAGTAGCCGACATACAAACTTCCATAGATATGGAAGTTGCCTTACTAAATCTTATCCGGGTGTGGAAGTTGCTTTTTTCAAATCTTATCCAGGTGTGTAGGCGCCGCCGACTTAAATCGTCCACAGGTAAGTGAAAGTATCTTGATTGTCTTTCACCAGTTTAAATCTTTATTGAAAAGCGTAGGATTTTTTCTCAGAATGGGAGCCGCGCAAACAGTAGAGATGTTAGACAATGATATGCTGCTAATGGAGGCGCCGAAGTACGGTACTTATGCGATAAGGTATTGTGATGTATGTGATGTATGGTTTAAAATGATGAAGAGTGTTAGACCGTTTCCCAGAATTGGTAGTTTTGATAAAAATGTACTAGATAATGTCCGGGATCACATCAGTCTGATGCGCTCCCGAGAAAAAAAGGTTAAATATTATGAATGTTTAAAACTGTGGCAGCATAAAGGGGATGCGTGGCTTAAAAATATGCAAGCGACGCAATCTAGCATCGCGAGCACATTGCCAGAGAATACATCCGCGACGCTAAATTGAAATACTGGCGAGCCGCCAAATGGCGCGCACGTGCGACAAGGTAGCGTTGTGGAGAGTATTGCCAGCAGTTCACGCTCACCTCCCCCACCATATGTGGATGGAGGTGCAAGTACAGTTACCAAAAATACCCATAAAAATGTAACAAGCAACTTGTACCCTCTCTTAAGCAACCATAAAGAAAATGTTTATGATGTGGATGATGAGCCTATTGTAATGTCTGCCATTTCCCATGCTGTGTAAATGATAGATGCTGCATCACCACAATCACGAGTGGTGCCGCCATCTCCATCGGTAACAGCAAGGGAAGTGTTAACACCCTCTGCACCCGTAGAGGAAGTTGTTAATACCATACGTAGCAGCAACAGATTAAACCCCCATCCAGGCAACAAGGTCAAAGGTAGCAACGCTACCAGTCTGCATCCCATTCGGACAATAACTGTTCTGAATGGAAATGCAGATGCGAACGGTGTAGTGCCCATGAGGGAAGTAGTAATGTATTGTCCTTGGACAAGAGCAGAACTAAATTCCATCATATATGATTTCCCCGATCCCAAAAAGGACCTAGCCAAATGTCAAAGATTTTTGAGAAATTGGGTAGTGCACATCAGCCAACTAATAAAGATTGGCGGGTGGTGTTAAGGGCCTGTCTACCACGCAGTACCGACGTGACAAAATTTATCACGGATTGTGTACTGGATGGTGACGTTACCTTAACAGACCAAGTAAACCAAGGCAACATTTCCTGCATTGTAACTCAATTGGGTATATATTTCCCAGTAGTAGTTAACTGGAACAAAATTTTCACCATTAAGCAAAAGGAGAGTGAATCTGCAGAAGATTATTGCGACCGGGCTCTGCAGGCTATCACCCAGTACACTGGGTTAGAAGATATTAAAGATAGCACTCGCCACAGGGGAATGATAGTCACGGTACTCACGGACGGTCTGAAAGACGACTTAAAAACTCGTGTTCAGACCTCACAACCTGGCTGGAGGGGAGTCACAATAGATACACTCATAGAATCTGCCATAGAACATGATAAAAATATCACAAAGAAGAGAGAGACCCAGACCGAAAAACTAATGGCTGTCAGTATCCAAGCTCTGGAAGGAATGACAGTAACATCACAGCCAGTAGACACACCTCCAACCTATACACACACTTGCACCTGAACAGTTACATGTCCTCACCAATCCCACACCACAGCAAACACATCCTTACCCCACATATCATACACAACCACAGGCCTCATACTACCCACAAACTTCATACCATACCCTTATCCTCCATATCCTTACCCATACCCACCATCTTTCCCTCTTGCTCAACTCCCACAACAATCCTTTCATCCACCCCGTTCAAAAATATCTTTTAACTGTCACCAAGTGGGACACATAAGTAAAAACTGCAAAGTGAAGAACACCACACATAAACACGAGTTTCCCATGGGTTCATAGGCAACCCCAGTATCTTCTCCCAGGCCTTATATGACTGTTTACTATCTTTTCAACCTATCAATGGATCTGTTCTAATGTAAAATGTGGACGATTTATTGTTGTATTTTAGGTCATGTTTAAATGATATTAAACTGTTGTGCTTTATCTCCCACTCACAGGACACAAGGTTTCTAAGGATAAACAGCAGCTATGCCAGGCTAAGGTTGAATACTCGGAATACTATCCAACCCAGTGGCCCAGGCATTATTTAGAGCAGTAGCTATTAATAACAAGATTTAATTGCAGGAACTTGTATGCAGATACTATATCCCTAGAATTATTAAAAATGATAGGGGAACTTATTTTACAGGTGACATTTCCAAGAACATGTGTAAGGTGATGGGTCACAACACTAAGATTATCCTAGACTGTCTTTTCCTTTATTTGCCCCCCTTTGAGATACTGTTCAAACAGGCAGCCTCATGTGAAAATATGATAATGAGGTTACTGTGCAGTGTCTCACGAAGATGAGTAAGAACAACTGAAATTGAAAATGTTATTTTCCAACATGTCTGATGCAAACTGTCATGATGTCGAACCTGGGGAATTTGTTATGATCCAAATTTCTTTTAGCTCAGGTTGTTTGACTGATCGGTGGAAAGGTCCGTATCTGACGTTGTTGACGATACCGCATCCTCAAAGGGTGGCCGGGGAAGATACGTGGGTCCATTCCGCTCACTGTAGGGAGGTTAACCAGCCGGTGGAGATACAAGGCAGAGACAGGGCCGATGGCGTGGACCTGTCGATTGCGTGCTTGTGCCGGGAGGATTGAAAAGGTGATGGTGAGATATCTGAGCTAAAGAAATGTGTAGATCAATGCTTCCAGCAATGGAGTGGTCTGCTGTGGTCATCCTAGTTCTATTTTTCCAGAGTTTCTGTCGTGGGGGCTGCTGAGAGAGGGGGGCGTGTGGAACTATAAGGATCAGCATTTCACACTGCTAGGTGTTCACTGTTTAAATGAGATGTAAGTGCACCATTTCTCATACACACATTAATACGCACAATTATGCTGCTAACTAATCGCATATTAGCGAATGCATAAGATCCTATATGAAAATGCTGTTCATTAGCTTTATGCGCACGCATCTGCTCCAAGTTAACTAGCGTCTTTATATCAAATCCCGCATACTCACACATTACATATCCACATACAAGGTTCCATAAGCTTTAAGGGATAAGATTTAAGTTCGTTCATTTAGTTTAAATGCTGTGAAATAAAGATTATTTGGTAACTAAGGTTTTATATATGCTAAGTAAGCCGTGTTTGGTTTTGTACTGATGCGTACTCTTTCAACAGAATTCCGGTATTATCGGTGTGGAGATCGCATCATGCATTCTCAACTTATGGACCACAGAGACTTCAAGCAACAATATGTATATAATATGAACAACTGTTAGGATGTTACATGAGGCGGGAAACCAGAGACCCTCAGTTGTTGGAGGCTGGGTTGTGTCTATTTGAATCAGCCTGTTAAATGCTCTGTAACAGATGTATCCCCCTTGGGAACCAATGGCATCAGCAACTAACTTCTCTATTGTGTTGTCTATTTCTGGGGGGTATAAATATGTGTGCTCCAACACTGGGTCTTAGTCTTCTTGCTGAATGCTGATTGACGAAGGGGTTTCTTGCTGATGCCTAACATCTGGTCCGGAAGCACTGCGTATGTATACTGTACTTGGGTCTGTATAATTCCTTTGCGCCGAATTGTGTCTGGATCAATAGCGTGTAACTGACTGTACTTTTACTTGAATAATACTTGTGCTTTGGAACCACAGATTCCAAGTCTGAAGTCTTTATTTACTGTATGACTGCGTATGCAAATTAGCGTCATCCTTAGAAGGTATAAGCAGGATATTAGAAGGTATAGGAAGGAGTGTATAGAGGTTCTAATATAGATTCCTTAGTATGAATATTAAATAAATTCATATTCCCCATTGGGTTAAATGGAGGTATAACCAAAATGATAGTATAAAAACTCAGCAGAGAGAGAGGGAGGGGGAGCAGAGGAGAGAGAGCACACAACAAGGGTCTTGGGGTGCTGGTGCCATTGCCGTACGTATGTATGAAATTGGCTGACTGGTATTTCTGCACTGGGTGTCACAAATGTATTTTACAAGTATTCCCTACTGCTGCTGATATAGCCTAAGTGTTTTTGTTGTAACTCTGCATTGGCAAAATACATATATAATTCCGCTGTCTTTAAGTAAAAGCATTGTCATTTATTTTAGAATCAGTATTTGTGTGAATTTCATTTCATTTATAAGTAATCTAGAACACATCAATTATGGAGGCCCGGCAGCGGGATACACCAGTTAATGCCCGATATAGGTCGGTGATTGAGGGAAGGAGAGAGAGAGGGCACAGACAGTAATTTATTTTGCTCATAAATTTATTTTTTAAGTGCGGTATTGTTTTTTTCTCTCCTCTTCCTCCCTCGGTCTCTGATGTAGTGGTAAGTTAAAACTGTGCTGTATTAATAGAATGTTATGGATTTGTTTATTCTTGTTAGAAGTTTTTTTTCCCTATTATTTTAATAGTATAATAAGTGTAGTTTTGTAGCCTGTCAGAAAATGGCGCTGTGAGCGGTGTGTTTTTTTTTTTTTTACCATTCCTCTCAGAAGATTCTCCCCCTTCATAGGCTGGGCAGTGTGCCGAGTAGATAAGAAAAGCTAATATTATCTACTATGGTTTTTTTTCTTTCCTTCCACTGAAATATATTAAAGGGTAATATTGGTGGTCTTTAAATTTGCAAGTTAAGTGATTGTCTTTGCATTATTATTTTTGTTGGTACGTTGATTTCTGAAATTATTACTGGATTGCTGTTTTTAAGGGATTGCATTATCTGTCAGATATTGGACAGACTTTTATGCTATAATGATTTTTTGAGTATAGAATGTCTTGAACTTGTAAGTATCAAGGAATTGCATTGATATCTTCTATTTCTTTTTCTGCTCACTCTGAGATAGAAAAAAAAACCTTGATTGGGTGGTTAAGGTAGATGTGTTTTAATTGTTTGTATTGTTGTGTTAGATTAGCAGACAGTTTGATTAACATAGATCAGTTTCTGCTGATGTGTTATGATATATTGTAAATTTGAGGTGTTTATTCCTGAATTTGAAATATTGTTTAAGATTTGTTTTGTGTCAGATACATGTTTAGGTTTGTTGATGTTATTAAGTAATTATTTAGGGGTTGAGGTAATAGGTATTGGTGACATAAGTGGTTTTTTTTTATTTTTTTTATTGTCTTTTCTGAGAGGTGTGTATAGAGATGTGAATCTTTTTATGTGGGAGTTGCAGAGGTAATATTATAGACAAAGAAGAGAAGTCCACGGCCGTGGCTAGATAATGTAAAATCGATCTGCAGATATATAAAAACAAGATAATATTGATGTGAAGGTGCTAAAATCTGATAACGAGGACAGAAGGGCACAAGGTAGACTTTTAGTTACAGGTGGTGTAACTGAGGTGCTAAATCTGAAAACAAAAGAGAGATAACATGGATAGGTTTGTTTGGGTTTTCATTATGACAGACATGTCACAATTTTGAAAAAAAAAAAGATTAATCTAAGTATTTGTATGGGATTGAAGTTCATGTAAGTGATATAGAGGGTTTGAGCAAGTGATTTGGAGGTGCAGAGGTAGTTGATTATAGCCTGCAATAATGCTACAGAGTACAGGGGCAGGGCATGTGAAGCACCTGGATGGTAATGGTTGTTTAAATGAAGGTTAGAATGAATTGATTTGGTGAAACGGTTAATGATACCAGGGTCGTTTACCACAAATTGTATTGCATCCCACTAAAAGAAATAAACACCTGTTTTAAAAGTTGGAAGGCAAGCTCTGCCTCAGGTGGCCATAGGGCAGGGTTAGCGTCTTTTCGGGTCAATGCGGTAATGGGAGCCAATAATGATGAAAATCGCTTCATAAAACGTCTACAGTAGTTGGCGAATCCAAGCAATCTCTGGATGGCTTTCAAAGTTTGAGGACGGAACCAATCCAAAATCGCCTGCACTTTCTTGAGATCCATTTCTAGACTGGAGCCAGAGATGACTTAACCAAGGAATGGCACACTGGAACCCCAAAGACACATTTCTTTAGTTTGCAGTAAAGGTGGTTCTTTCTCAGATGGGACAATACTTCCTTCACATGTTCATGATGTTTTGTTACAGAAGACAAAAAAAAATCAATATATCATCCAGGTAAACTACAACCGAGACGTACAACAGGTCCCGGAAAATCTCATTAACAAAGCCCTGAAACACGCCAGGGGCATTGAACAACCCAAAGGGCATCACAAGGTATTCAAAGTGTCCTTCTCTACTATTAAAGGCGGTCTTCCATTCATCGCCAGCACGAATGCGGATCAGATTATAAGCCCCTCTCAGATCATGCTTTGAGAATATGATGGACCCTTTAACTGTGTCAAACAATTTTGTGATCAGAGGAAGAGGATAAAGATTCTTAATCGTTATATCATTGAGGCCCCGATAATCTATACAAGGTCTTCGGCCTCCGTCTTTCTTGCCAATGAAAAAGAAGCCGGCTCCAGCGGGAGAGGTGGAAGGACGAATAAACCCCTTTGCTAGGTTGTCCTGGGTGTACTCTGACATGGCTTGAGTCTCAGGCACGGATAGAGAATAGGTGCGACCACAAGGTGGCATCTTATCAGGTAGCAGCTCGATAGGACAGTCCCATTCTCTGTGAGGAGGTAAGATGTTCAACTGTTGCTCGGAAAACACATCAGAGAACATCTGGTACTCCTTGGGAATATCTGGAGAGTTTAACGAAGCTGTCTTTCTTACAGGTCGTATTTTGGGAAGACAGGATTTCTGACAGTCAGTTCCCCATGAAAGAATCTGCATTGAACACCGGTCTATCCTGGGATTATGTTGGCATAACCAGGGTAGTCCTAAAATTATTTCTTGAGAAGCCTCTAGTATCACTAAGAACTTTAAAGACTCGGAGTGGAGTGCTCCAACACGAACTAATACTGGTTGAGTTTCCTTGGTGACCACTCCTTTAGCTAGAGGACATCCATCTACAGAGGTCAGGGAAATTGATTGCTTGAGAGTTGAACAAGGAATCTGTAGTTTATCGACTAGGCTGGAAGTCATGAAGTTTCCAGCTGCTCCAGAGTCTAATAGAGCAGAGACGAAGACAGGATTGGCTTTGAGATCCAAAGCTAAGGAAATCTTGAAATCTTTAGTATTTGGGGACGGGCAAATAACTCCTAACTTGATGTCCCCTAGGTCAGTTAGGAACGGGCGTTTCCCGACTTGCGGGAGCAGAAGGCCATCAGGTGACGCGAGTCTCCGCAGTACAGACAGTGGGTTTTTAGCATCCTTCTCTGATGTTCCTCTTTGGGGAGATGGGTTTGGTTCACCTGCATGGGCTCCTCATCTATAGGAGGATGGGGTGGACGGGTAGGCAAGGAGACGTAAATGACCTTTGCAGGTCAGTTCTGTGCTTTTCAGCCTGACATTCTCTGAAGCGTAGGTCAATTTTGTTGCAGAGTGAGATCATATCATTTAAATTGGTAGGAAGCTCACGGGTAATCAGATCATCTTTTAATCGATCGGACAGACCAAGCCAAAAGGCTGAGGTGAGGGCCTCCTCATTCCACTTAAGCTCTGATGCCAAGATTTGAAACTGTACGGCATATTGGCTGACAGGATGGGTACCTTGTCTCAGGGTCATGATGCTGGACGATGCTGACACTGTGCATCCAGGTTCATCGAAAATCCTCCTGAATGAAGATACAAAATCTGTATAGTTATCCAGCAGCGAGTCTGAACACTCCCAGAGTGGGGAGGCCCAATCCAGAGCTGAGCCGTTCAGCAAGGACACGATGTATGCCACTGTGGTTCTAGGGGTGGGGAAGCTATCAGGCTGTAACGTAAAGTGTATATCACACTGATTTAAAAGCCACGACAGCGCTTAGTATTGCCGTCAAATTTACTTGGCATGGGTAGATGTAGACGAGGGGATACCCTGGTCCCTGTATTACCAGGCACGGAAGGAGGTGAAGTTGCTGATACCCCAGGGGTGATTAACGAGGTTTGCAGATTATCTTGGCGTTTAGATAAGAACTGGGCCATTTGATGTTACATAGCTTCCAGGTTTTCTAAACGACCAGCAATACAGCAAAATATACCACTCCAGACTCCTGTTCCGTGGCCGGATCCATGGGGCCAGTGCAAACTGTGAGGTTCTGAATTTGTTGTGGACCTGTGATAGGAGCAGACACAGGAGCAGACAAATGAAAAAGTGGGGTTTTTAATAAGTGACTTAGAAGACATGGGAATGGCAAATAAAAAGTCCAGGCTAAGCACTAAAGTGCACTTGATAACTGTAGTGGGGGTTTATGAAGAAAATGTCCAGATAGTGACAGGCAGGAACAGTCCAGTATACAAGTTTGGTGAGCTGAAGCTGATGCAGGCAGAGGTAGTGAAGACCAGCTAGGAGTGAAATGAGGCAAGGTGCAGGGAAACAGCAGGTTCAGGTACTCAGGCAGGTAAGAAGGTATATGGAGGGTGCAGGGTAAGTCCAGCAGGTTGGAGCAGGCAAGGTTCAGGCTAGTAGCGTAACAGGCAGGCAGGTAAGGCACAGGTACTCATTCTCAGCCGCAGCTTAGAAACACGTTGCACTGGCAAAGGAAGGAAGGCTCTGGACCTTCCTAAATACTCAGTGCCGCGCTGTGACTGGCTGGAATGAGCACATGACCCACCAGGATTGGACAGCCGGAAATTACATGGCCGCAGACAAGATGGCGGCGTCCATGCCAACAGAACAGAAACACCGCCAGACCCCGCCAGGCCAAGTGACAATGTGCCCGCACAGAACCACGTGCAGCCAATGCCCCTCACCAAACACCAGCACCGCTGCAAGAGACCCCCCGCCATAACGACCTCAGAGGTAATACCGGGTGACTACCATGCCGACAAACCCTGGCCGTGACAAAAATAATTTATCCAAATTGGCCAAATTTATTTCATCAAACAATTGTAATTTCTCATAGTGTAGCAATAAGAAGCTACACAATGACACCTACAGTGTGGGATGGCAGTCAGCCAACAGCACCCCCCGCCTTCACAGCTCTCTCCTCCTTCTTCCACGCCCTGCCCTCCTTCCCCAAACCTCCTTACCTTTCATCTCCCCATTTTGTCTCTTTATTCTGTTTTATACCACGATTTGTACCTCACAGACTATTGTCTCTGAAGACTCTGATTTAATGTCTAAGCTTACTGTTATAGTTGTGTTTGTTTATTTTAATCAATAATTTGTTTATAACTATTTTCCAAAAGTGAACTGTTAAATCTGATTCTATTTATGACCATTACTGATATAAGTGTCCCTCCTGCAACTAATCTGACTATCATTAGCAGGTTCAATGTGTCCTGGATACCTTGCATTTATCTAACCATTTATTGTTTGTGAGTACTTCACAGTTTCCTGATGAAGTGACCTGAAATTGTCACAGAAACATCATGTGTAGCATCATTCGAAGTGCAGGAATTTGTGTCCAGATGTAGTATCCCATGTGTTATTGAAAGTGACAGAGGTACACATTTTATAGGGAAGGTATTCCAAGCAATGTGTCAATATATGGGTATATAAAAAAATAATACTGAATGTGTAAACACTAAAATTAAGTACAAAGGGCCTGATTCAGAGCTGGACGGTCTGACCAGAGCGCCCGCTCTGAATCAGGGCCCTCCTACCTAAAATTGGATCGGCCTCCTGGCCGCTCGCATAGCTGTGCCAAAAAGATGGTCGCGATGGTCAAGACCATCGCAACCATAGGGCTTGCGATGAGATCCTGCGGTAGGGTCTTGCTACCGCAAGCCCAGGAGTGCTTTTGGCTCTATCAGAGCCAAAAGCACTCCCACTGACATCACTAGTGATGTCAGTGGGGCCGGACTCAGACGGTAGGCGTTCCCATGGGAACGCCTCCATCTGGGCACCCACGCCCCCAGCACGCCCACCAAAGGGAGCGTGCTGTCAATCACCATCGACAGCACGCCCCCTTTGGTGCGAGACCCTTAACGATGGCTTGGCCATCGCTATGCGGGTCTTGCGCATGCGCATGACGGAGCTCCCTCCGTTGTGCACATGCGCACTAGGGCACCATCAACCCGCTTGCGAGCGGGTCTGAATCAGGCCCAAAGTTAGCTAAGGTGGGTGTGGGGGACTGCCATGAGTTGGCTGGGAGCTTTACCTCTGGTTTTGTATAGCATTCACACCACTACAACAAAGCAGTCACTTAACCAGTGCCTTATGAGCTACTTTTTGGAAAACTGCCTATCCTTATTGTAAGTCCAGCAACAGACTTGTCACTGTTATATGATTTAAATACGGACTATGTTATACAATTCTCACAGCATTTGAAGACTTTACAAGGAAAGCAAGGAAAGCTTATTAAAGGACTACCAGAGGGACCTTGTCATGGAGTCCAGCCTAGAGACTATGTAATGGTGAGAAATTTCTTATGTTCTGGTTGTCTCATAGATTGATGGCAAGGCCTGTTCCAGGTTCTGCTAACAACCTTGATGTGGCTGAAAAGGACAATTAGATTCACGTATCTCACTGCAAGAAGGTTTCCGATCCGGCGGTGAGGTCAGTTAAAGCAAACGAAGACACAGATAAAGACATTGACTGTGATTTAAATTTAACAAACTTATTTGATGATGGGCCTCATCAAAGCCATAATTCAGACCAAGATGAGGTTCACAGAATCGGGAAATATCCTTAGTGATGTTTCTGCGGGTTGTGGACAAAGAAAAAAAAAGATGCTATGTGTGAACAAGTTTCTGTGTATCCATTGATTGGGACAGTTATTTTTGTTGCATTTTTAATTTTTTATAGTGCATAAGGGCTGTCAAGGACTGGTGGGCTATGAGGACAGTGTGGAGAGGTATCCTAGGGGTACTGCCGGGGTCATAGTGGTAGACTCCGCTCCTGTTTTGAAATTCATGATCATAAGGGATAGGGTATTAACCACATTATAAGCTATAAAAGATGCACACACTCATTTTTACTACTGATACTCCCAGGTATAGGTGCGGATCAGAGGATGGTCAGAAGACCAAGGTGAAAAATTCTTAATAGCCCATATGTAAAAATAATTAGAAAGTTTTAAAAAAAGAAATACATTAAAGTAATAAAATATAGGTAAATAGGGATTCATACTGGTACTGGGTAAAAGATACATCTAGTGAAGTATCAGGAAAAGAAGAGCCATTACAGTGAGGAAAAGGTATGGAGGTTTGCCTCACAATTCCAAAATGTATATGTGAATATTGTGGTAGAAATTCAGAGAAGAGGTGTATACAATGGTGCAAAGACAGCACCTCTATACAAGCTGACACTTCTTCCCTGGACACTTATAATGAGCTCATAGGAAAAACAATAAGATTGATTGTTGGGTATGTTGTCATCATGTCATTCAGGGAATGTTGGGTTAATGTCTATCTCATTGCACTCAAATCAAACAACATTTCACTCGCTATGTGGAACTCACACACTTGAACCTTATAATGTCACAGGTTCCCTACGTTTAAATTTAACAAGGTATTCAAGGTATGATCAGGACAACATCATGTGTATTAACAAAGGTACAGGAGCTGAAGGTACTTATTTGGGAACCAGTGTTTGTAACACAATCTTACAAAGAGGACCTTTCAGAATTAAACTTGTTTGGGGATATTTTAAAAATAATTAAATACACAAAACCTAATAATGAAGAATGCGTGAGAGCATTAATAAACTATGTAATAACAGAAAAAAATGTAGGGGTATAATAAAACATACAGTCATCGTATTGCAGAATGTGACAAGCGAGAAGAAAGCGGATGAAAAGAGTGCCTGTTGTAATGTTCAGTTTGATGTTTTTTTCTAAACACATTGTCTAATAAACCATGGACACTGCCACAGGGGTTATATTATATTATATGTGTGGGCATAGGGCTTATAAATGGTTAACAGTGAATTCTTTTGAAATGGGTTTTATAAGACTATTGCTACCTGACAACAAGGTAATACAACAGAAAAATCTAAAAGAAACATGAAATAATTACTGTGTAAGAATGGTAAATAGAGATACAAATGGAATGTGAAAAAGTAGAAACACCTCTTTACACTGTCCCAAAGTTACAAGGTTGGTTTGGGATTTGGTAACATAATAACATTTGGCACATGGAGAATAACTGCAGATCAAAGAATGATACAGGAATTAAGATAATTAATAAACATTATGACAGACATTGTGGTAAGAGAGTTTCAAGCAATAAAACACTGAATTAAATGCAGCACACACTACCTTACAGCTGCAAGTTCAGGATATTGTGTCACATTACAAACTGTGGGGCCTATTCATTAAACCTAAAAATTCGATGGAGATAATTAGGTTTAGAACTCTCATGGAGTTCTACCTAATTATAGGTGGAATTCATCATTCCACCTCTCCATAAGTATCTATTCCGAAAAGCTGTCATTTTTGCGATGACAGCTTTTCGGGAAATAGATACTTTTCCCTGCCTACACTACCTTATCGCATCTGGAAACAGTGCTGCGCATGCGCTGTTACATCTATAAAACCAGCGCATGCGCAGCACTGCCTACAGATGCGGTAAGTTTGTGTACCCCCTGACTTACCTGTCCGCGCAGCAGCCTCCGGCTCCGTCCTGCTGGTCTGTCATGTGGGTTCCCAGCAGACCACATGACAGATTAGAAAAAAAAAAAAAAACTTTTTTTTTTTTTTTTCAAAAACTTTCTTGTGCTCTGCTGGGGAGCACACATGTCCGACCAGCCTCTGGAGCCTGAGGACAGAGCAGAGCGCTGGAGGGACTCATCGGGGGACCTGCACACGCGGATACAGGTAAGTCGATTCTGCTATTCGCCACCTCACAGTGGCGACTAGTAACTGCATCAAATTCTGAAAATTCAGAATTTTCAGAATTTGATGAATACCACAATTTCCACATCCCCATACTAATGTATGGGGAGTGTGGAAATTAACACAGGGGAACTTAGCAAGGAGATATCTGTGATATCTCCTGTGCTAAGTCTGTTCATGAATACCAAAATAACGTTATTTAAGGAAAATGTCCTTAAAAACGTTATTTTAGTGTTGATGAATAGGCCCCTGTATGAGTTAAAGTGTTGTACATACATCACAAATCTTCAGATACTGAAGAAATAATAAAAGAAAGGTTGAATTAATTGGGAGATTTAATAAAAATTAATTTGCTGAACAAATAAATGTGATGGTGTGATTCCCGACAGTTGGTTCACCTGGTTGAACCCCAGTACCTGGTTCGCATGGGTTGGAAATTGGTTGGGCAATTTTATGCATACATTGGGAAGGTTAATATTTTTTGTCATGATAATGTTGTTGATTTTCTATATATTAGTGAAATACTTCAAGAAGGTTTTCCAATGCATTAAGAAGAAATCAGACGATGCAATTTATGAGAGATATGAACTTTCTTCGGAGTTATGACGAAAGTTCAGAGGATGGAGCTGATAACACAGGAATATGTGGACTGTACACATTCCATCAGCAATTCATGAATATATGCATGCTTATGTATTTCACTATTACTTTTATTGCAATTAAGAGTATATAGAATTGTTTGAGATTATATTCAGTATCAGTACAGTTGTGTGAGTTGCAGAAGGCCGCATTTGTCAAATGGCCTCAGGCCTAGAGAGGATAAGACCTTTCCTTTCCTTTCTAAAGTAAACAAGTGTGTCTCTGATGCAGCAGCCATGTTGTTTAATATTTTAGCTAAAGGTATATTAAATTATGTATTAATAACTATATAGAGATTAGTGTTTATTTCTATGCAGGTATGATTAAATGTGGAGATATGTATAGGTTAAAAACTTATACATATTGTTTTAGCAATAGGAATTATGGGTTTAAAGTGTATTGGTTTTAACGTGCAGAATGGCAGACAGCAAGTTAGTTTTTATAAACAAAAAGTTAAATCAATATAGCATTTCTCTGCAATAGTCAGAGGTGAAGGCTGGATGAGCAATTATGTTAGAATTCTACATGGGAACAGAAAGATAACACAGAATAGTGTCAATATTATGGTTAAGACACCAATAACCAATTAAGGCCTAGCATGTACAAATATTAAATAAATTTATATTCCCCACTAGGTTAACTGGAGGTGTAACCAAAGTGATAGTATAAAAACTCAGCAGAGAGAGAGGGAGGGGGAGCAGTCGGAGAACAGAGGAGAAAGAGCACACAGCAAGGGTCTGGGGGTGCTGGTGCCATTGCCGTACGTATGTATGAAATTGGCTGACTGGTATTTCTGCACTGGGTGTCACAAATTTATTTTCCAAGTATTCCCTACTGCTGCTGATATAACCTAAGTGTTTTTGTTGTAACTCTGCATTGGCAAAATACATGTATTAGCTGTCTTTAAAAGCATTGTCATTTATTTTAGAATCAGTATTTGTGTGATTTAATTTCTCTTTGTGACGGGTAAGGTTTATAAGTAATCTAGAACACATCGCGTTGTCATGAGGGTTGTGATTTTTTTGGAAGAATGGAGTCCCCCGTAATGAACAGAAGCAGTGAAGTATTTACTATGTTGGATACACATATACAATTGTACGTAGATTTATTAGAGGATAAAGTTTAGGGAAACTTTTGTATATTTTTTCATTTTTGACCATATTTGCCAACTCACAATACATACTACAGGTTGAGTCTCCCATATCCAAATATTCCGAAATACGGAATATTCCAAAATATGGAATTTTTATAGCACGGTTGAAATAGTGAAACCTTTGATTTTTGATGGTTCAATGTACACAAACTTTGTTTAAACACAAAATTATTAAAAAAATTGTATAAAATTACCTTCAGGCTCTGTGTATAAGGTGTATATGAAACATAAATGAATTCTGTGTTTAGATTTGGGTCTCATTCCCAAGATATTTCATTATGGTATGCAAATATTCCAAAATACAGAATATTCCGATAACCCAAATACCCCTGGTCCCAAGCATTTTGGATATGGGAGACTCAACCTGTACAGACACCTCCTATAGTATTAGGATTAAACAATACCAAATGTGCAGTTATTTATATCCTACTGATATCTGTAGTTTTTTTTTTTAATAAAAATGTTATTGTTGTTGGATTTTTGGTCATTATAAGGTGAAATCTGAGCATGTCTTCCTCCTCTGGTTGTAACCAGCCCAGCATAGTGTGTGAATGCAATATCTACTGCACCTTACTGTGCTAAACTTAATGCATTAGTAGTTGCATGGATTGGAGCAGGGCAAGATAAACAATGGGGCTGCAGCTCCAGGCCCACCCATGAAAATAGGCCCCCAGGACTTGGCGACGGCAGTGTCACTGCACCTGGTTCTGAGGCTCAACAGCCCTGCTGCCATCCAGTCTCCCACACACCTTGCTGCCCACACTAGCATGGCATTGGTGTGCACGGGGAAAGGGTGCCGAGTGTACACAGGCAAACCCTAATGACTGCCCCATGCTGTTCTCGGTGCTCTGTTTGATGGGCTGTATGTAAGCCATTGCGCATACAGTGATAGGAGCAGCAGAGTTTACCTCCACTGTCTGAGTAGGACACTGTCATGGCCGCCACGAGGCCGCTTACATGGAAGGCACTGTCTTAGGTAATCAGCGCACTACATACTTCCCAACTGTCCCGCATCCAGTGGGACAGTCCCGTTTTTCTGGGACTGTCTCTCTGTCCCACTTGCGGGGCCACAGTGTCCCGCGGTGGGGTGGGGAGTTGAGAGCACAAACCACTGCTCTGCGCACGGCATCTGTTCTCTTGTGTACAGACTGCCTCGGGGCTGCCCAGCGTCTCAGAGTGCTGGGCACGCCCCCAAAGTGACAAAAATGGGGAAAGCCGCGAGGCTCCACCCCGTTTTCAGTAGACTCCATCCATTTTGCAAAAGCCACACCCCCTTTTTGCCGCGCGAGCCTTCGGCATGCGACCTGTACCTCTTTGGAAGATTGAAGTGTTGGGAGGTATGGCACTGTCATATGATGAGCGACCACAGGAGCAGCTGGTGAGTAACTGAATTGTTGTATTTATTTTGCTTGATTCAAAAAATAGAAGAAAAACCCCAATGAGCCTCTTACTATGTTGCACAAGTCACCTTTAGACAATAAAATTCAATTTCGTAGATGGTAATTTATTTAGTGATGTAATCAGAGTTTTGCAATGCACTAATAACTATTCTCTTTGAATGATATTCTTTCCTCATTTCCCAGTGTCCTATAGATACATAGTAAAGTTTACCTAGGTTATATTATGAGTTTACATATGTTAGGTTAGTGTACCCCATGATCCTATATACATTGAAAAAGCCTGTTCCACATAAAATACTTTGAAGAAGCCAGATCCATGTTATATTATATGTACTGTAATATAATGCCCCCAATTCTTGTGATTTCACCTTTTCTGCTTTCTCTGACTTCACCTGTTCCCCATGATTTTATTTCTATTCCCCATTATAATTTGACACCGTTTTAACCAGTTAACGTCCCATTGCATCATTTCACCTCTTAAACCTTCACATGGCTCAGCAATGATCTCACGTATTCAGCAGATGGAGGGTTACAGTAGAGCAGGCCTGGCCAACCTCTGGCTCTCAGGCTGTGAAACTACAGGTCCAGGGGCATAGAGAGCCCTGCCGGGCCCAGGTGAAGAGGAGGCATGGCCTAATCGCGGGAGGCGCGGCCACATCCCCTTGAGCAAAAAACCCCCAACAACACACGATTACAGCGCCGCAAAGTGGTGCTGCGCGCTGGGGATGGGGCGCTGTGAGCCCCTCAGCTTGGTGCAAAGCCAGGGAGAGCGCATTCAGTATGATCGCTCCCCCCCAACAGGCATAGGAGACTATTGTGGCTGCTGTCTCCCACTGCAGCTCAGCACACGCTGAATAGAGGGGGGGGGTGGCGGCAGAACCCAGGCCCCTGCTGGGCCCCCCAGGAAGCCCGGGCCTGGGTAAATAGTACCCGTCCCCCCTCTCAGTGCCCCTGTACAGGTCCCATCATGATTGGCCACAGTTTTAGCATTCCCTAATAGCAAAACTGTAGCAGGGCGTGCTGGGACTTGTAGCTTCACAACACCTGGAGAGCCACAAATTGGCCAGGCCTGCAGTAGAGTATAACTATAATAGGTCACAACTGTCCCCATCACTTCTCTTTCCCAGCCCATTTCCTCTACTGCCCCCATCCCTCACCATGGTGTGCTGAGAGCGGTTCTCCATGATGACCATGCTCTAATTCTCTTTGTCCAGCATAAGCAGCACCGCATGCTATTGTTATCATCTCTCTGACTGCACGGCACGCCCACCGAGAGAGCCCATCCCCCAACACATACGGTCACGCTCCCCACCTACATTGTACTAGCTAGGGTGCCCAGATAGGGAACATCGTTATGTTGCATACACACGGTACGATCTGTACCACCAACAACTTGAAAGATATCTTTCAGTGAAGTCATCCTGCCACATCTCTGCACAAGCAAAGTTGACGATATTGTGCAAGTTGGCCTGCATGTACGGACGATCATAGATATCGTTATCGTTCTTGCGGGAACGCACATTGTTGGTCATTCACTGCATAAAAATTAATAATGATATGAATGATATATTGTTGAACAATATCGTTATCGTTTATAGATATTGTATCGGGTGTATGCAGCTTAACCACCCTGTCCTCACCCTTCCCAAGGCCTGCCCACCCGTGACATGGCCTCCCATCCTGCCCGCCCACTCCTAACGGCCACTGGCTGGACAACGTCTACATCTCCGCCTCTCTATCAACCGGGGTCTTTACTAGTCTGTGACACTGATGCAGCAGTGGTCACAGACAGCCCGCTGGCACTGCCACTGCCGAGTACACTGCCCTAGCCTGCCAGTGGGGTGCCCCCCCTCTTTGCTGCAATGCCGCAGTGCCCAGGGTACGTGTCCTGCTTGCCTCGCCCTAGAGATGGCCTTGGGGGTTGTACAGCATAAGCATGTTAATTCGGTGCTTTGCCTTTTATGATAAAAACAGAATACTGATGCTTCTTTAGCCAACATTATGGTTAACCACTTCCTTCGTATGGGATGCAACCACAGGCAGTTGGTCTTTATCTGCCTCTGTCACATTCCATGGCATCTTTGGATTCTGCACACAGAAGCCTGCAGTGTGCATCTTTTACCTTAAGATGCCTGCAGTGGCTTTTGCATATTTTAGCACAGCGGCTATGTACAAAGATGCAGCGGCCGTGCCTCCAACGTAAATCTCTGAATCAGGCCCAGAGTGTATATCTGCGTGTTTGTGTGTGATATGTAGTATATCAATAATATGATCTTCTATTAGCTATTTTAAATTATATCTATTAACTAGCTCCCAATGTAATTAAGAAAATTAAATAACATGTCTGAATGTCATTTTAATTTTAAATTCTATTTTGGTAGGAGAGGAGGGAGATAGTGTAGTGATGTAATGTAGTTTGTGGAGGTAGTGCATTGATATAGTACAGGATTGGGGGGGTAGCGCAGAGATGTAGTGCGGGAATAGTGCAATAATCTAGTATGGGGAGTTACTGGAGTGATTTGTCTCAGGGATGTAGTGTGGGGAGGTAGTGCTGTGATACAGGGGTTTATGTATCAAGCAGTGAAAAGCGTGGGGACGTGAACCAGTCAAAAAATTGCACATAGTAACCAGTCAGCTTCTATTATTTTATAGACTGTATTTAATAGATGATACTTCAAAGCTGATTGGTTGCTATGGGCAACTTCTCCACTCAGTGGCGGAACTGCCGGAGACAATGGAGGCAGTTGCCGCCGGGCTCCAGGCTTGAAGGGGGCACCTCCTGCATTGTCCCCCGTTCCGTATCTTCCTTCCTGTTGCTGTAATAGAGGAGCCACTGAGCTGATTGCCGATCAGCAGCATCAGCGGCGCCCCTCCACTACGACCTGGACCCTCTGCTTGGGTCACGGACATCACATAACATGTGACCGTGACCCTGAGCCGCCTGCCTGCTGAGTGGGAGCCGGGATACACTGACAGAGCGGCTGGGCGTGCCGCGTACATGCTGAGAACGGCTATCACACCTGTGGGGAGCGCGCAGGAGTCGGGATTGCAGCCAGCAGTGGGGACTGGGAGAGCAGCCAGCACATAAGCACGGGCAGTGCAGTGTTGTCAGCGGACAGGCACCAGTGCTGTGACTCACCCTGAGCGGCATGGAGGGGATGGAGACCCTGGCTATAGCTGTCCCAGGCTCCAGCCATGGTAACAGGCAAGAAGAATAACAAAGTGAGGGGAAATTGCATTCAACATGTGCGGGGGAGGGGGGGAGTGTATCATGGTGGCCAGGAGAGAAAACAGGGGGCCTGAGAGAGGAAAGGTTAGAAAAGGAAAACTAGTAGAAGGGGGAACAGAAAGAGACACAAGGGGGCATAGAGATGCAAAAGGTACAAAGGGCCCAGGCAGACAGAAGGGGTGCAGATTGAGGTACAGAGAGGTAGGAGGGGGGAACCGAGAGTCAGAATGGGGCACAAGTTTGTAGGCTTGGCATATCATCCCTCTATCTCAGGATACATGTAGTGTGGATTACACAGGTTCTGTGGCCAGGGGTGTATCTATAATGGGTGCAGGGGGGCCCCGCACCACACACCCTGCACCCATAGTATTACTTACCTCTCCGGAGTCCCACGTCGGTGCGGGGGTCCAGCGCTGTAAAGATGACTGGAAAATGGCCACCGCGGCCATTTTCTCATCGTTTGCGCATGTGCAGTACAGGGAAAATGGCCGCCGTGGCCATTTTCCTGGTGACCTGCGTATACTCTATAGACTCTGGGCACACTCTAGTGCCCAGAGTCTATAATTCCGGCGCTGGCCGTGCACAGCTCAGTGCGCTGCCGGACAGAGAGGAGGGGCCCATGTCGGGGACTGCGCACGGGCCCCCTCCTCTCTAGAAACGCCCCTGTCTGTGGCTGATGAAAACCAGGTGATATGGGGACTTGAAGTCAGCCAGTCACAGAACCTGTGTAATTCATGTGTGTCCTGAATTAATAGGGATGATCTGGCGAGCCTACACATATAGAAGCACGGACAGACAGAAGGGGATACAGGTAGAAGGAAATGTGTAGGTAACAAAATTACTTGTTGCAGACCGATCACTCGACTGTTTTGTTTTCAAATAAAAAATGGTGTAGAGGCAGTTTCTGGGTGGAAATATACCAACCGGCAGCAGCAACAAAGGTATTCTCCCTGTGCATATCCTGCAAATTTACTTTAGCAAATAGGCCCAATAGAAACATTCTATTTTACTGTGTTTGTGTGCTTGTGCATGCGCGTGTATATATTGATTATATTGATACATATACATCACATTTATTTTACCTTTTTTTCTTGGGGGGGGGGTCACTAAATTAGAACGTGCCTCCGGGCGACTGGGATGAACTTATGCCACTGTCTCCACTGGTCCCCATAGTACGCAACCACATCACCCGTGCCCACTTAGGAGACCTTCTCCGCGGTGCTAATCACACCCCCTGCACCGGTGCATAATAGGCCCTTCATAAATTTCAGCTCCAGGCCCATGTGAACGTTAATGTGGCACTGTATTGGAGGGATTGGGAGTCCCTATGTCTCTATTCAGGTGGAGTCTGACGTTGTAGTCACTATAAGTGGGTGTTCATATCTGTACATAGGCTGGCCAGATGGTGCAAAGT
This sequence comes from Taudactylus pleione, assembly GCA_031769625.1. Classification (NCBI taxonomy): domain Eukaryota; kingdom Metazoa; phylum Chordata; class Amphibia; order Anura; family Myobatrachidae; genus Taudactylus; species Taudactylus pleione. The sequence continues at coordinate 39,272,758 of JAUIMM010000052.1, read as the reverse complement.
TTGCCGCATTTAATAAGTTTAATGTGGTGTGTGTCTGTGTGTGTGTGTAGTACAGGGAATAAAGAGCAAAAAGAGAAGAAAAAGTGTTCTCTATGCAGTGCACAAAAAGTAAACAATTGTAAATGTAAAACTTAACTCTTATTGATATACTGATAAACAAAAATCAGCAAAATAATTAAAAATAATTCCTAAGATTTATATAAACAAATATACAGTTATAGTGTAAGGACATAGACAAGAAGTGAATATAAAATAAATCATTGAGTTTCCCTTGGCCTCCGACCAATATTCCTTTATATCAAAAGATAGTGTTAAGGCGGGTATCCACTACTAGATATACTAACAAGAGCACGATTATGAAAGTGCAATCGTGCTCTCATTTGTATATCTAGTGATGTGCCTAGACTGAACGTTCACTCGTTCAGTCCAGGCACATCCCTCATCCCCGCACATGCTGAATCTGACTGGATCATCAGGTTGACCAGCATGTACAGGCGATGATAGATGTCAGAAGCGACCAGCGTGCATGCGCATCGCTGGTTGATTCTGACCAAAACATGCCCGATGCATGCACGATGCATGCGTGATTTGCAAGCGATGGCACGATAACGACGTTGTTATCATTCAATCGCTTGCTAAAATCGCTTAGTGGATACCCCCCTTTAGTGTGACCACTACCCTGGATAAACTGGTTATATTATAATAGTCCGAATACAGAATAGACTTATATTTATAATTTTACTATTTTATGTGTTCAACTTCATGTAAAAAAATAAGCTTTATAAAATCTTCTTGTTACAGGCTGAGACTATATTAACATTCACTTGTATAGTATATGATTTATAGCCTAAACTCAATTGTATAATAATCCTAAAGCAGGAATATATTTTGAACACTCTATATTATAGTCTGTGTGAATTGAGTAAAGAATTATTTTAGTTTATCTGCAACAATACTTCCTATGAGCAGAAATAGATATTATGTAGATATGTTAATACAAATACCCTGTCTATGTGCTCAAAGTATCTGTGAATAATCACACTGCTACAAAATCCACACATATAAATCAAGCAAGTACTAGGTACTAGTTTGCTATCGCCACACATAGGGATCTGCTGGTATGAGTGACAGTATTATACTTAGTTTGTACACATTTATAAAGGCAACAAACATCTAATAATTTGGCTGCACCATAAAAAATCTTCTATATGAATGATGCGTTTTTTAATATAATAAGTAGCTCTATTCTTAGCTGCGTGCTGAATACTATAGAATATAATAGGCAGCCGATGTACAGCCGCAACCATATTTTTTTGTGTCATACGCAACTTAAGTTTACAGCAATATGCTGGTACCATTTAATATATTAGGTAACTTTGTTTATAGCTATATGCTGGTGTTATTTCACATACTAAGCCCTCTTGTTTTAGATTATTTTAATATAGCGAGTAGCCTCGTTGTTATTGCCGCACATTAACAAAATAGGCTGCCTTATTGAATAGCAGCCCATAAAAACATTTTTACACAAAAAATTGTATTATTCAGTAATCGCACACTGACTTGAATATAATGGGCAGCATAATATATGTTTGCACTCTAGAGTTGTTCAGAGTTCACTTGTTATATTTGTGATATTATCCAAAGTATATTTTATGTTCCACTCTCATGAGGATAATGAGGATAATCAGCAGCCTATGATGTGGCTATACCGCAGAATACACGTGGCACAATTGCTGTGATTAGCAGCGTATATTTAATCAATCTTCATTGTGTACTTACATATATTCCTTATAGCAATAATGTTATAAAACAATGTCTGTGTTGGGTTGTAACTTACTATTGTATTGAGAGTGCTGTTTTAGTCACTCCATTTTGAACCCAATTAAAGGATCATACAGTGCAGTTATAACTTGTATAATTAACATAGATGAATGGACTCATGATGAGTGTCCATTCACTCTGTTCCACAAGCCGTACTAATAGACCAATAAGTGTATGCTCACAATAAGTTAAAGTGCAGGGTTTGGTATCGAGAGGGTTAATCGCAATACACAGTAATAGCGCTATAGTGCATCTTATTCTGCTTTTATACCAAAGTTCCGGGTCTGATCCGGAGGTTGGAACATAAAAAATATAAACTGTATATTTGATATAATTCTTAGGAATTATTTTGCTGCTTTTTGTTTATTAGTATGTCAATAAAAGTAAAGTTTTACACATTTGGTTACTTTTCATTCTCTTTGTGCTCTTTGATCATATATTGTTGTTGGCAGTAGCACCCTCTGTGTTATTGAATTATGTAATTATAATTTAGATATACTTGAGGTTTCAGTTTTATAATTTTCAAAAATGTATTTGTATTTTTTCTCTCAATACCTAAGCAGTATATCCTTGGTCGCAGTACTGGGATCACAAATGCAGTAGGGGGTGTCAGACACCTCTGACTGCATTTGCATATTTGCAGGGATGGAATTGCAAAGCTGCCTGCGTGCAGCTTTGCAATTCCATCCACTGCTGAATCACAGTGCAGAACCTCTGGTACACCCATCCCAATTAATAATCATGCACTTGGAGCATAACTTGGCCAATAAAAACATGTCAGTTTTCAGTGGAATTTCTCTGAAAAGCTCACTAATGGGTTCAATTATGTGGAACAGGTATGTGGAGGTGTTGTATTGATGGGGGAGGGGTTTTCAAACTTGTAGATGAGAGATAAAAGTGTTTATTGCAACTTTTATAAACTTGAATAAAAACACTGAAAATTTATTTCAGTGGCGTAACTAAGGGAAGTCAAGCAAGGCGGGTGCCCTGGTTGCAATTGGACCGACGACTCGGGGGTGCCGCCGGCCGTGGTCCAGGACACCGTGGTCAGTGTAGTACTGACCGGACAGAGTTCGGTCAGCACTACACAGTAAGTAACAAACAAAGAGCCGCGTGCTGTGTGTTTGTTTTAATTAGCAAACAGACTCTCATTGACTGCTTTGCCCACTGCCGTAGCTGGGCAGGAGCTCACTCATGAGCTTCATATACCGGCTCCCGCAGTGAGTGATGGGAGAGACGTCATGATGTCTCTACCATAATGCAGAGTGGGCCAGCCCAGGAGGACAGAGATGCAGACGGCGATGGGAGCAGGAGCCGGAGCGGGGATTCAGAGAAGTGGGTTTTTTTCTTTTTCTTTTTACGTGTGTGTTTGTCTGCACTGCTGGAGGAGGGGGGGGACTACTGCTGGGGGCAATGCATCAGTGGGGCCCACTACCGGGGGCACTACTTTGGGGAGGCTTCAACTGGGGGCACTGCATCAGGAGGGGACTACTGGGGAGGGGACTACTACTGGGGGCACTGCATTGGGGGACCACTACTGAGGGCAATACTGGAGAGGGGACTACTACTGGGGGAACTTCATCAGGGGACCACTACTGGGTGGACTACTACAGGGGTCACTGCATTGAGGGACCACTACTGGGTGGAACTGCATTGGTGGACCACTATTGGGGGGGACTACTACAGGGGGCACTGCATCGAGGGACCACAACTGGGGGCACTGCATCGGGGGAACACTACTGGGGGCACTGCATAGCGGGGACTACTACTGGGGGCACTATATAAGGGGCTTACTACTGGGAGCACAAGGGGCACTGCACAGGGAGGACCACTACTGGGAGCACTGTATAATGGGCACTGCATAGGGGGATCACTCCTGGGGCACTGCATATGGGGGACCACTACTGGGGGCCTGCATAAGGGGGACCACTACTGGGGGCCTGCATAAGCGGGACCACTCCTGGGGGAACTGCATAGGGGGATCAGTACTGGGCGCCTCCATAAGGGGGACCACTAATGGGGGCCTGCATAAAAGGGACCACTACTGGGAGCCCTGTATAAGGGGAACTAATGGGGGGCTGCATAAAGGGGACACTACTGGGGGCCTGCATAAGAGGGACCACTACTAGGGGCACTGCATCGAGGGGACTGCATTAAGGTGCATATGGAATGGAAAGGACTGTTCCCAGAGTGACGAGAAAGGGGTGTGTGTGATGTTGACACGTCCACATTTTCAGTGACCACGCCCCTTGTAACCACACCCATTTCTCGGTACATGCGCCTTTGGGCCCGCACATAGGGGGGGCTCAATTTTTCAATTTGCCCTGGGCTCCAAATACCCTAGTTACGCCACTGATTACTATACAGACAAATGCTGGAAACACTTTAATTTGCTGAAGAACACTTGCTTGCTATAATTTTTCAAGTACAGCTTGAGTCTCCCATATCCAAATATTACGAAATACAGAATATTGTATTAGTGACTACTTTGCTTTTTGGTGGTACAGTGTACACAAACTTTGTTTAATGTGCAAAATTATTAAACATATTGTAAAATTACCTTTAGGCTTTGTGTATAGGTGTATATGAAACATAAATTAATTTCATGTTTGTACACAAACTTTGTTTAATGTACAAAATTATTAAACATATTGTAAAATTACCTTTAGGCTGTGTGTATAGGTGTATATGAAACAAATTAATTTCATGTTTGTACACAAACTTTGTTTGAGCCACAAAATTATTGAAAATATTGTATAAAATTACTTTCAGGCTGTGTGTATATGAAACATAAATGCATTCTGTGTTTAGATTTAGGTCCCATTCCCAAGATATTTAATTATGGTATGCAAATATTCCAAAAAATGGAATGTTCCGATATCCAAAATATATAATATAACCAGGGGGGTCCCAAGTATTTTGGATATGGGAGATCCAACCTGTATTAAGCAAAAGTGCAAAAATCAGCCATTTGACACCTTTTAAAAACCTCCAGTACTTTCCTTATGGCCATTAACATCCTTCTATATGATCCTGCTACAGTATCTCAGTTGTCTCTTTTTGGGGTCCAGGATGGTTTCCTCACTGTTGCATGCACTACTCCTATGTCGCATTTTGTAGAAAAGTTGCACACCCTCGCTGCGAGTCTGGCAAATTGGCATTTCTACTTGGATCTCACATTTCTCGGGAAGGAGCATTTGTGCGATGTCTGAGAATCCTAATTCTCAAGGATTGAGCCCACTGTGGCTGATTGTGTGACACTGATTACTGCAGAGAGGGGAGTGTGGAGGGTATATAAGTGGAAGACCCTGGTCATAGACTGCACCATGCCCTGTAATATGACCTGCCCATGCTGCATCATTATCCAGCAAGGATTGGGGGCTCCAGACCAGAATCTGGGGTCATGGGGCCTGATTCAGAGCTGAACGCAATGGCGATTACGTACGCTGATTGTTTGCCATCGTGCATGTGTACAAGCCGCACTGCACATGCGCTGAGATTGCATTTCGATTACAGACGCACAAAGGAATACATCGCAGAGTAAGTGACAGGTTGTCAGCATTTGGGGTGGTCAGAAAAATGGAGGCGTGTCTGTTAGTTTGAACGCCATTTTATGAGTGTACATAAATTAGCCACTGCGATTGCCTATGCAGCATGAGAGCCCTTGCGTGCAAGGAGAGCTGCCGAGTCTGCAGCTGGTCAGACCTTCGCAAGGGCAAGATGGCCTCTCAATGTGCATCGAGGTTACCGATATTTACGCAGGTATGCGTCGTCGCATGCAGGTAAGAAGGCAGCAGTGTGCGTCTTTATGCTAGAGTGATCTTTGCACTATATGTTAGTACCCTCATTCAGGGATATATATGTGCATTAGACCCAAACTCTTATATCTAAATTAGGAATTTTAATAGCACTTTTCTAAATATTTTCTAACACACCTTCACGATCTATACCATCTTGGATTTTAATCAATTGTCGCCTCTACTCCAAACACAACATTTTAATAGAGTAATTAATAAAGATTTATTGAATGTTAATATATTGAAATAATTATGATGTTGACCCTGTAAGTGCACTATTATATATACTCTTATTTAATTTTTTTTCTGTCCTATATTAGCATATTTTCGCAGCTGCATTGCATACAAAAATGCAGCTGCGATCGCATTAGCGCCCATCTCAATCCGGCTCTGATGCAGGGGCGGATGTGACACTCAGTGTTAATTATTAGGCTGCCTTTCATTGATTTGTCCAGTTTGATAAAGTTAGGAAAGCAGCCGGCTTCGTATTGCATATTGGTCTCTGTAGTCTTAGAGCAAGGCTCAGTGCACCGTACCGATAAGCTTTCATGCCAACGCCAAACTACAACTCACAGCAGCACGCAGGTAACCATCCTTCTCTCCCGGTGCTGGTTGGATTACTTGTGCTATTGGCTGCATGTGTTCCCAGAGCTGCGCGGTAGCACTGTGTTAGTGTTGTGTCTGTGAATGGGGAGACTGGGAGAGAGCAGTAATGTGCGCATACAGAGGCCAAATCAGCAAAAGCAGAGACCCCTCAGGCTTACTGATCTCAGGTAGGTGGTGTGATGGGTTACTCAAGCTGGGGCAAAATTCAAAGAGGGATGCAAAAATAAAATATCTTGCCCTCCCAACCTAAAATTTTTTGTGGCGCCCCTGTCTTGAACTATTAATTGTGCCATAACGACAGGCACATAATTTCTGGAACCGATATATGAAGTGCACACCATATAAAGGGATTATCCTCTGTGTTCAAAGGATCAAACAGGATCAAAAGGATCAACTGTCACCTATATTATTTGTGCCATAAAGATAGGTATTACAATATTGGAAACCGCATACAAAAAAATACTATAAAAAGGATCACTCTCAGTGTTTGTGAAATAAAATTACAAATTTATAGATAAACCCTTATACAATGACATTTTCCTTCTAAATAAATAAATGAATGGAGTATTTATGACTGCCTAATGTGCAAATATCTTAAGCAATACTACTGGTCAATTAATTTGGACCTATATTACTTGCACTATAAAGACAGGTATTTGTAATATTGGAATCCACAAAAACACAGGATACAGAAGGTTCACTCCCAGTGTTTGTGATATAAGATTACCAGTATACAAATATACCCTTATATCATGACATTTTGCTGATAAATTAATGGATTATCTATGACTGCCTAATTTGTGCAAATGATGTAATACTATTGGCAGGGGCGGATTGGGCCACCGGGAAAGTGGGTAGTACACACTGGGCCCGTCCTATGTTCTCCTCTGCCGGGCTGCCTCACACTGTAAGCTACCTCGATTGGAGCGGAGAGCTGAGCTCTGATCAGACATTCTGTAGTAAAATTACCATGGGAGGGCTGCTGCGCATGCCCAGCTGCAGCAGCTCCTCCCATGGGCCTTTGCAGATCCTCCAACAACGACCAAGTCCAGCAACACAGACAGGAGCCAGTAAGGGCAGGGGCGCATGCCAGCCCAGCTCAATAATGCTATTTTTGTTCAGTGCGGCAGGTGAGGTGCAGTGCCCGCAACATCATGATGTGACACTCCGCCACTAAGCAGAGGAGCCATGAAGAAAAGGAGCAGCTACAATAGAAGACAAAGAAAGAAGGTAAGTGAGGCTGGAACCAGAGTGACACAAGTGGCTGTAGAGACACGGGGACTGGAGCCAGAAAGAGACGGGAGCTCTGAGAGAAACAGGTACCTGGAGAGACACAGGAGGCCTGGAAAGCCTCTGATCATCCACATCACCTGCCACTTGTTATTGACAACCAACAGTCTGGAAGATGAGGGCAAAGGAAAATTTGGGGAGTGGAGGCACATATTGGGCAGAAGAGGAACATACAGTATGGGGCAGGAAAGGCACATGGGGGGAATGACACATATGGTTATATGGGGCAGGTACATGAAGGGGCAGAGGCACAGATGGTAAAGGGTAAGACACAGGCACATACGCGGAGTGGGCAGTAAAGGGGAGGTACAAAGGGCACATGGTTCACAGAATCAGAAGCAGTGCGGTCTGAATCAACAGTGCTTCAGCGACAGGGTCCCCAATTGCTGGTCACATGCCACTGGCGCTGGTCAACAGTGTTACTAATGATTGACTGATTAAACACTCATCTTACAGCAAAGCTGTGTTATGAGTCATGATTCCGTATTCATATACCACTGGCCAGCACTAGCAGCTTGCACTGACCTATGTGACAGTACGAGTGTGATGATTCTTTTCTGACGGGCCCCCCGACTGCCCAGGCCTGGTTCAGGAGTACTGGCTGTACCACCCTGATGGCGGCCCTGTTTGAGGGAGGGGGAGGGGGCTAGAGAGAAACATGCAGACTGTAACCAAAGACTGAGAGGCACAGGGAGTATGTGGCCAACAGAGGCACGGGGGGAGGATGATGGTGCTGGAGAGGCACAGGGGGAGATAGCGCTAAATATGCAAAGGGAGAGGGGTAAGGCTGGGGGGCAGTAAACAGAAAAAAGAAACATATTACTGATGCAAATGGTACCAAATTAGCATATAGTTTAAAAATATAAAATTGTTTGATCAGGTAAATTCACATTTTGCCCTGCACAAAAAAACAGTGTATTGTTCCCCAAGATTTCTATTGGCGGCCCTGCTCCCCTCAGTGGCTTGCCATAGCGCCTCCGGGCCCTATGAGAAGGGAGTATCCTGCCCTCCTCAACAGACCCTGTCCCCTCTACAGATCCGCCCCACTAGTGCTGCTTCCAGAAATTTCCCTAGCTGGTTTTCCATCCCAATCTGCCCGACCATTGGCCAAATAACATTAGTATGACATTCAGTGTCGGACTGGGGCATTAAGGGCCTATCAGGGGGAATGCAGGGATAGGGCCCATACTTAGGGGTGTGGTCTGGATACCTTTAAAGTGATATATACAGTAAATGCTGCTAGTGCATGCATGTACCAGATTAATAACAGCAATGCATTGTAGAAAATACACCATAGTCCCTCTTTGCCATGACAATGAATTTATGGCTCGATTCAGACCCGCTCACTAGATGCGTTCGCATGCTCCCATTGTATGCAAATCACAGCAAGGCAGGCGATCGCACACCAAGGCATTAACATGCCCACTATGTCTTGACGTGCGATCGCGGTGTGTATTAAGATGCCCACTTATGCATGTCATCTCCAGGAAGTGTGTGCAACCATCGCTACCATCGAGTATCATTGGAAGCGAACGCAGAGCTTGTTGACCATACCATACTGCAAGCACTGCGAGTGCTTCAGTGTAAAATTCAGCCACGTGACGTGTACTATGACACTCCGTCTTAATTATGCACGCCTCTGAGGTGGCGTTGAGACACTCAGGCACTTGCGTTCGCACTACCACTACCCTGTTTTCATCGACCAACCCCTGTCACCACCCACAAACAGCTTGTTCTGTCACTCATTCTGTCGGGCTGTCTATGCGCAGCGAGCGAATGCTTTCTGATCGCCTGGACTAGTTTGCGCACTGTGATGCGTACGCATTCGCACGATGCAAACAGTCTGTCTGCGTGCGACGCTTCCTAGCGTGCGGGTCTGAATCGGACCCTTGATCCCATAAACATTTCCACTGCATTTCAGCCCTACCACAAATGGACTAGCTTACGACATGTCAGTGATTAACTTGTTAACACAGGTGAAAGTGTTGACGAGGACACGGCTGGATATCACTCTGTCATGCTGATTGAGTAAAGGCGTGTATCCACTAGCCGATTAAACAGAGCGACTAAACGATAATGACATTATCATTTAATCGCTTCTTAACCGGGCAGCTTATTTTCAAAAATGACCAGCGATGCGCGCTCTTGCTGGTCGTTTTTGACATCTATCGCGGCCCGACCATGCTGGTCAATCTGCCGATAACGACAGATTGACCATGTTAGGGGGATGAGGGAGGGTGCCTACACTGAACAACTGATTGCTCAGTGTAGGCACAGCACAGACTGTGAAATGACTGCTAGTTTACAATGTCGTAATCGTTCAATCGTTTCACAGTCTGCAAGTGGATACGCACCTTTAGAACAACAGACTGGAAGCTTTAAAAAGAGGGTAGAGCTTGAAATCATTGTTCTTCCTCTGTTAACCATGATTACCTTGCAAGGAAACACGTGCAGTCATCATTGCTTTGCACAGTAAGGGCTTCACATATATTGCGGCTAGTAAGATTGCACCTAAATCAACCATTTATCGGATCATCAAGAACTTCAAGAAGAGAGGATCAATAGTTGTGATGAAGGCTTCAGGGCACCCAAGATCATCCAGCAAGCACCAGGACTCTCTCAAAGTTGATTAAGCTCCGGGATCGGGGCACCACCAGTGCAGAGCTTGCTCAGAAATGGCAGCAGGCAGGTGTGAGTGCATCCTCACGCACAGAGGCGCGAAGACTTTTGGAGGATGGCCTGGTGTCAAGAAGGGCAGCAAAGAAGCCACTCCTCTCCAGGAAAAACATCAGGGACAGACTGATATTCTGCAAAAGCTACAGGGATTGGACTGCTGAGGACTGGGGTAAAGTTATTTTCTCTGATGAATACCCTTTCAGATTGTCCGGAGAAGGAAAGGTGAGCGCTACCATTAGTCCTATGTCATGCAACAGTAAAGGATTCTGAGACCATTAATGTGTGGGGTTGCTTCTCAGCCAAGGGAGTGGGCTCACTCACAATTTTGCCTAAGAACACAGACATGAATAAAGAATGGTATCAAAACATCCTCCAAGAGCAACTTCTCCCAACCATCTAAGAACAGTTTGGTGCCGAACAATGCCTTCTCCAGCATGATGAAGCACTATTGATCACTAAGCAGCTAGGGGAACAAAACATCAACATTTTGGGTCCATGGCTAGGAAACTCCTCACACCTTAATCCTATTGAGAACTTGTAGTTAATCCTCAAAAGGTGAATGGACAAACAAAAACCCACAAATTCGGACAAACTCCACGCATTGATTAGGCAAGAATGAGTAGCCATCAGTCAGTACGTGGCCCAGAAGTTGATTAACAGCATGCCAGGGCAAATTGTAGAGGTCTTGAAAAAGAAGGGTCAACACTGCAAATATTGACTCTTTGCATAAACTCAATGTAATTGTCAATAAAAGCCTTTGACACTTATGAAATGCTTGTAATTTTACTTCAGTATACCATAGTAACATCTGACAAAAATGTCTAAAAACAATGAAGCAGCAAACTTAGTGAAAACCAATACTTGTGTCATTCTCAAAACTTTTGGCCATGGCTGTATAATTCAAGTGCCATTCTGGAACCTGATCTCTAGAGCAGGTGGTGGGCCCTCAGGCAGTGGGGCCCAACGGGGGTTTCCCCTGTACCCTTGTGGGCCAGTCCAACCCTGGTGACATTAATATCTAAATCAGATTAACATGAAACAATCTCAGAGGTATAAAATGACATCAACGACAGCTATCCCATTGCAAACATAGCATTTATAATATTATATGATAAACCGAATAAGAGAAGACACAAGACAGGTACACAGCTGATAAATATTTTATTTTCACAATTTTTTTCTTCAATGCACACTTTGTCATTTTATCTATACTAATATTAGAAGAACGCTGTGTCTGTTTGTTCCAAGTAGGCGCAAAAACTACTGAACCAATTTCATTGTGGGGAGAAGTGTTTTTGGCCCTCGTTCCCTTAAATGGTATCCGGATAGAAGATAAGAGTGGAAAGGTCTTTTTAGAATGTAAATTGGGGGACTGGACTGGACGACCCCTGGGACGGCTGCTGGACGTGATTCTATTGTAGAGAGGTGGGCGCCCTACAATCTCCATATCCAAGAATGGAAAGGTCGATAGTCATAGGTTCGACACCAGATGTCGACATGTAATAGGTCGACAGGTACAAAGGATGGAAGGTACAAAAGGTTGACAGGGTTAAAAGGTCAACAGGTACAAATGGTTGACACATTGTCACTTTTTCCACATTTTGTTACGTTACAGCCTTATTCAAAAATGAAATAAATTAATTTTTGTCCTCAAAATTCTACACATAATGGGGGTCATTCAGAGTTGGTCGCAAGCGCTGAGCGCTTGCAACCGACTCGATGTTGCCCCACTGGGCATGCGCACGATGGAGCCGGCTCCGTCGTGCGCATGCGCGAGACCCGGCTAACGACGGACGCTACGTTGCTAGCGGTCTCACAGCAGACGGTGCGAGCTATCTATGGTGAGTTACAGCTCGCCCCGTTTGGGAGGCGGGCAGGGGGCGTGCCTGCCCAAACGGAGGCGTTCCCGCTGATGTCGGTGGGGAGGAAGCTCCCTGGGGCTTACGAGTGCCCAGACCCAACCTTAGGGTCTGGCCGCAAGCCGCGATGGTCAATACCATCACCCATGTCGGTCGCTAGAGCTGTGGGTGTCAACCCACAGCTTAGCGAGCGACAAGGAGGTGGTCGTTCAGGATGCAAGCGGCCGCCCTGATTCAGGGCGACCGCTTGCAACTAACGACCGCCTCTGAATGAGGTCCAATATCCCATAATGACAACGTGTAAAAAGTTTTTTTTTGAGATTTTTGCAAATTTAATAAAAAAAAAACAAAAAATAAAACCAGGCCAATACCATCCCTACTATGAAGCATGGTGGTGGCAGCATCATGCTGTGGGGATGTTTTTCAGCGGCAGGAACTGGGAGATTAGTCAGGATAGACGGAAAGATGAATGCAGCAATGTACAGACATATCCTGGATGAAAAACAGAGCACTCTTGACCTCAGACTGGGGAGACGGTTCATCTTTCAGCAGGACAACGACCCTAAGCACACGGCCAGGATATCAAAGGAGTGGCATCAGAACAACTCTGTGAATGTCCTTGAGTGGCCCAGCCAGAGCTCAGACTTGAATCCGATTGAACATCTCTGGAGAGATCTGAAAATGGCTGTGCACCGACGCTTCCCATCCA